>OV725081.1:70776321-71401738 GCA_928085145.1 Nezara viridula
AACTTAGAATGAATTATAGAACAAATTTTTAAAGCTTTTTTTAAAATAAGTTTTCTCCTCTAGACCAGAGGATTTATTGTCAAATATTGCGTTATGTCATAGTTTGTCTTCTTAAACAATTTGAGCAAGATGATGATCGCCATTACATCATCTTTTAATTTTTTTTTAATTGCGTTGTTAATCAACAAATCATTCGCTAATCATCTTGTTGTAGTATGTTTCTGGCCATGTTAAATATTACAAGCATGTAACAGCCACCCTTATCGAGATTATAATAGCATGATATTACAGTGTTAATTATTGCCCAAGAAATTATTGATCAAAGCTTTACTTAGTAAAACAAAAGTGAACGTTTTTTTTTGGCTCCTGAACCAGGTCATTATTCATCATCATCATTAATCATCAAAATGATCATCATTAGTCATACCAGAGATTTCGCCTAGGCGGGTTGAAGGGCAATATATTTCAAACAATAATAATCAAATTATTAAATCATTATTTAAACGTGAATTAAATTCAATAAATATGCATGAGTGAACATGTGAAATGTTAATTTTAAAATGTAACATACTATTATATAAAAGATATTTACTTTAATTCATAAAGTTCAATATCTCTAATACAATTGATTCACATGTAAAATCCTTTTTTATTTATTTTAAGATTTTAAAATTGTTTCCCTTTTAAAAATTTAAAAATTAAAAAAAATTAAAAATTTGCTGAGAAAACTACTTACAAACACGCTATGCCTTAGCCATAAAATTTTTAGAACCAAATATCTATTTCAACTAGAACGAAAGTGGGCTCACGTTCTGAATCGAAAAATTTCTGGAATCTTACAGCCGCTTGCTGGAAGTTCAACACTCACCAAAATGTAACAGCTCAAGTCAAACATATTGACAGATTGTAAATTTTACAGTATGGAAAGAAGAAAATATGAAACAAACATACATGTTATCGGATTACAATGATCTCTTGCGAGTCTCTAATCTGATGAAGAAATAGAAAGCACCAAACTGGCGGAAGATTAAAGAATAATAAATAAAAACCTTTATCATTGCAAGCTATGAAGTATCAAAATGAAGACAATCCACCATGCTCCACCTACCACCATAAAACAGATGTTTAACGTAATCCATCAAAATCGCACAGATATTTAGAGCACTGCGTCTATCAGTGCGTCAAAAGTCTTTCAATACCGATAATTTGGATTTTTAGATTCACGATACACAAAACATTAGAAAATAAAAATTTGAATCACCCGATCTTTTGCAAGGTAATCGCGTTTGTAAATTATCTCTAATCCGATGAAGTAGTATAAAGCACCAAACCGGGAAAATTTTACTGGTTTTAAAAAATCTGACTGGTCTGCATCTCCAAGCAGTATAAATAATAAAAAAGCAGTTTCCTCATTTAAATCTCTCCTTTTTAAGCACCTACTTCTTTCCCAACCCGACTGATCAAGAAGAGCAGATAAGAGAAATGTTTAAGTTCTCCCAATAATGATTTTGTTTATTTTATTTTCATATGTTTGTATTATATTTATCTGTATTTATTTAGTGTTTTTGTTTTAATTTTCTTCCAATATTTTAATTTTAATGAGAATTGTAAATATTTAATTTAATCTTATGGCCACACAGGCATTTGCTCTGTATCTACAATTTGTCCTAAAGGGACTACAGTCCCAGGATAATAAAATTATATTTTCATTTCATTTCAAATAAACAAGAGATGTCATACCTTTGCTGATTTAATGCTTGAGTTTCTTGTTGTAAAATACTTGGCCTTAATCTGCAATACACACACAAAAAAACAAAACAAATATACAAAAAAAAAAAGTGTGTATTATGCAAATATAAATACAGCTTACATAAATATCTCAGTTTTTAATGTATAATTAATGATGGGATCACGCCAAAATTTTGAGTTTGACAACATTAATTATTAGAGGAAAACAATGAATATTTCTGACAGTATTGTATGCCAATTTCATCAATTAACAGACAATAAATGCCAATTAAGGCAATAAAATATTCACTCAACCACGCGGGCACAACGTAACAGCGTCACCCCGTAATGGAGTTAGGTTCTAGACTTACCAAGTTCAACTTTAATGAAGTAATTTGTATTGAACCGACAAGCTATTAATTATTTAACTAATCGCTTTCAATTAAGAATAATTATAAATACATTTTTTACTGAAAGATAATGTTTTACAAATCGTTATACTTGAAGCGATATTTTTCTTATAAACAGAGACTGTTTTCTAGTTAACACATTAATGTTACGCTGACTGTACCCAATTGCAAAAGATTTTAAATAAATTAATTTTAATTCAGATTCAAACAATTTTTAATAAATTGTAATTCAGTATTCAGCCTGTCAAATAATGAGGTAGTTGAAGGTTGAATGCCGTTTTTTCGATGTTTCACTATTAGTGCCAAAAAAGGAAAAATACAAGAGAACTATTTATTTTGTTAGGTTTTCCCATTCTGAAAAATTACAGTAATATCTATATAGTATGTAGTGATCATTTTTTTAAAAAGATAATTAAATTTTCTAGGGAATTATATTTAAAAAAAAGGTCAAAATCGGACCAGTCTTAGCAACGTTACAGTGAATTTTATACATTGATTTTAAAATTTGTTCACTTGCCGAATAACATTGCTTTAGTTCATCAAAGAAATCGTACTCTAATGATTTTCCCGATCGATTATCAGGAAAATTAGTCTAATTAAATTGTGTTATTTTTTATGAACATATTTAAATTTGAAAAAAAAAAATTAAAATTGTTGACATTTTATAGATTGCCTTTACTAAACAACTCTTCCGATCCAAGGTCTTTCTTTACAATTCCTTCAATTTATTGTAAAGTTAATTTTATTAATTTGGTTGGACTTTACTATGTTTATGTCAATAAAATATCTAAATATACCTATTCTGTAGCGTTTTTCTATGATCTAAAGTAACATGTTTAATAAGTAGCAATAAGCTAATAGGTAACTGCAAGACTCTAATGAGAATCTAGCGCAAGACCAAGACGAGTCTTGGTCTCGCATTTGGCCAATCCTGAAATGCCTAATATTATTCTCTCGTAATACTTATTTGATATAGTTTTAATCATTCAATTATTTCATATTAATGCATAGTAGTTATTTTACTTTAATGATTTTTCTTTAATTTTTGTGTTTTATAAAATATAAAGTTGTCTTTCAGAATCATTTCTATAATATTCAAAGCGGTTTCTTTTTTTTTTTTAAATTTCAAAACCCCTTTTATTTTCTTTATGAGATGTATTATAGAATCTGTTGACTTCATTTTCTCCTTTTTGCCGCAGTGGCACTGCATTTTAAGGTATTTTTGATTTGTGTTTGGTAAACGGTGATATTTTTATTTTCTTTATATCTTTTTTAAGTACTGGGGTGTACTTTATTTCTGTTTTTCAAGGATCAAAAAACACTCAAAACTAAAGCTAAATTTTTATTTCATTATGTTGTTTACTCAGTTTAGAGTGGCTTGAAATTACTTGATTTTGGCTTGAATTTTGTATTAATTGGCTTTCTTTGGAAGAAAAAAATGGTTCCAGAAATGTAAAATTAAAATGAACGCCTCCAAATCAAGCACCGTCAACATTTCCCTGTGGAAAGCTTCTTTGGACTAACGATTTAGAACACACATACGAAGTTAAAAAGATAAGAATTGGCTAGTTCTTAAGAACTGCAAATCACAACTGATCACTTAGCTTATGAAACAAGTAAGTCATGAGGAGCAGAAATTGCGAGAGTCAGTAATACTACTTCACGAGGAAGAAAAATCCAAACACGCAACCCATATTTTTTCGAAAAATTATTAACGCCCTATTGTTTATTCAAAATTTCACAATAAACGACAACATAATAATTTTGGGAAATAATATTAGAAATTTCAGCGATAATCTTTCCGATAGTGCTTATGGCAGTGACGACTATCCGATTTGCTACCGAACTGTCGTCAACGATACTAAGCAATGTAATAGGGTTTCGCAATAGTATGCAAAGATATTAGTAAAAACAGCGCTTCATTAATTCGTCATAATTCTATAGAGTATTATATATAATATACAAATAATGTAGTTGAGTATCTTATCTACCTAGAGGATCGACGAAGAATTAAAAACTAATATCAAAGAATTACAAATAAGAAAACACAAATGTTGGTAAATTTACCTAGAGTTGTTCCAAAGATTTTTTTTTTTAAATCTTTTTATTGAGAAATAATACATTTTGCCATATTTAAGGGCACTGAGTACTAAAGCTGAGTGAGGCCCATTCATACTATATATACAATGCAATAAAAAAAAAAATTAATTAATAAAAATATATATTTATATAACAAAGGTAAAAACTATAAAACTAAAGAAATGTAACTTGAAATCAAATTAAAAAAAAAATAATAAAAAAAATACAGAAATTGGTAGCAAATTAAATAAGTCATAAGTAAAACAAATAAATATATAAAAAAGAAAAACATTCATACTTAATCCAAAGAATTAATTGTTGGACACCCTTATTCCGAAAAATATGGACCCGAAATCAGAGGTCAATCAAAATTTATATTATTATAAATTATTTAGAGTAGGAAAGAAACATTAATTGACCTTTAACATTTTTATTCAAAATCTGTCTCTTATTTCTCCATAAAACTCCCATGGCTGGTCTTTAAACTTTTCCTTATAAGAATACCTTTTTAATTCCGCCCCCGGCCCTTCCTAAAATAGAAATAAATACAAGTTCTGGGTCGCTTCAAATGCTCTGGGCTTAAAAACATGAATTTCATTCATTTTCTCTTCTTTCTTTGTTCTTTGAACTTATTATTTGAGTTAATTTCATTTCAGACAAAGTGGATTTGAATCGTAGAACGTCACGGTCCATTTCTTCCTATGACTTCATATTTTTATTATTTAATTAATTATAATGTCGTGTAGTTGTTATTAGTCCAACAAGACTTTTTAATGTCATGGCAACAAATAAAAATTGAGAACTGGTTTATAAAATAACAATTAGCGGATAACCTTTTTTATCATTCAGGGTTTTTTATTATTTATTTAAGCCTAGGTATACAAACCTTAATTTTTATATTTCAGTAATCTATTTTATTGGATATTACATAATAACGTGTATATATTTCATGTATACCGTACATACACGATCAGAGCCCGCGCGTTTTACGCCTATGAGAGATATAGTTGACAAACGTAATATTTATAGTCCTAAAATTTACATTTTAATTTTTTTTTAAACTATTGATTGCTTCAACTATTTGCAGGAAAACGTAAATATTAGGGTGAGAAACATTAAGTCTGTCACTTATAAGGACGGATCAATTCTTATTACAGAGGTCTGGGAGAAAAACACAGTTTCATGATAAATTTACAAGAAAAATCATCACGTGTATTTAGGCAATTATTTTTATTAAAATACATCCCAGATCATGGGAAAACAATAAAGAGAAGCTTTACAACAGGTAATTGTAGTTATTATTTATCTGAAAACTCCAGTATTTTTAGGTGACATAATAGAATTGGGGTTTTCAATCTGGAGATCATCAAACTTTGTTTATTTAATTAGGTACTAAAAACTAGTAAATACCCATTTTCTTTCCACTTGTATCGTAAAATAATTTGAGCACAAACTCCAGAAAAATATTGAACCGTTTTTGCGTGACCTACACTCCCAAAATGTCAAAATGAGGGCCATCTTTTTTCTCGATTTTGTGATCAAATTATCTTACGATCCAAGTGGAAATCAAATGAGTATATACGAGTGTTTAGTAAATAATTAAACAGACAAAGTTTGCCGACCTCCAGATTGAAAACACCCTAATACCAAAAGTTTTCGTAAATAATAGTTGTAGGTTACGATTATATGAAGCTACTCACAAAATTTCAGACGGATTTTAATAATTTGATAAAAAGGGGTCTGTATCATGAGCCAAGATTGCACAACTTCGTAAGGAATTTTTATCAGTTTAAAGAAATTTTTAGTAATATCACTAATTAATATAATTAATCAGTATTTTTTTTATTAAAAAAAAGGATCGATTAATCTCATTTAGAAATACGTCATAAACATGTAACTTTGGCAAAAAATAACATCAAACGGAAAATAGAAACACTAAGAAACCGAGTTTCCTTTATTGACGCAACTCTGAATACATACTTAGACATGCCGTCTGTCGAGGAACACGTACGGATCCGCTACGATCCAATTCGCGACAAATTATTAAGCGAACAAACTCCCGCATCGTCACAACAAACACCTTAACCCACATCAAGGAAAAGATAAATAGTGAACTATATCAATAACTTATGCTTACTCAAATATGAATCAGGCTCATGACGAATTCTAATGGATGGTATTGTTAGAAGAAATGTTTTTCAGTCCACCACTCCAACCTCCTGCCCTGTTTATTTATCCGATTTATCCTTTGAATGTACGGTGATCATTTTTGTGATAGTTAAATCAATTAACGTCTGTCATGATAAATCAACCCTACTCCGATTCATCACTTTGCCATGATCCAATTTCAAAATACGTATTTTTGGTTTATTATTTTCCATAATGAACCATCGTAACCGTCCAAAAAATGCAAAAACTTGACCTTCCCTTAAAATTTGAGGTTTTACCTTTCAGGTATAACTCGAAAATTGAATTTTTTTTTTTTTTATCAGTACGCGTCCGCGCATTTTCTCTGAGACTAGTAGACCGATTTTTTTCAAATTTAGGATCAAAATTAGAGGTCACCTGAGGATGATCCTCCTACATCGACATAACTATCTGCCCTTTCCTTTCAAGATGGAGGCAGAAAAACCTGTGTTCGTATAGACCGTAATGCACTGATTTCAATAAAACTTGGCTAAAGTCTTTTTCTTGATGGCCTTTATATTAATCTACATACCATACTTTAACGAAAAGGAGCTGGAGAAAAATCTATGAGGGGTGGTAAAATTAGATTTCCGAATAACTTTAAAAGTATAAAAATGTTTGTTGATTTTTGTATATTTAAAAGTTTATGATGTAGAGACGGTTGACCGTTGATAAAATATGAGAAGGAGTTAGTCGAGGGTGCGGTCAAATAAATAAAAAAATTAAAATATATAAATTATTTTAATTTTTGTCGACGTTTCGACCCACTTTGCAGGTCGTCTTCAGGGCTACAAAAGATACAAAACATGTTGAAAAAAAAAATAAATAAATATAAGTATGTATAAAATACGAAGAAGTTTTCAGATACAGAAATAAAAGATGGTATCAGAGATATAGTGGGTGACAATGTAGTTAAATATTAAGAATTTTATATGTAGAAGATACAAATAAATGGAAAATAAGTAGGAATAAAAATAAAAATAACTTACATGCTAGCATGTAACTTTTAACTTATATGCTATATTCCCCTTTATTTTTATTTTTATTCCTACTTATTTTCCATTTATTTGTATCTTCTACATATATATTTCTTAATATTTAACTACATTGTCACCCACTATATCTCTGATACCATCTTTTATTTCTGTATCTGACAACTTCTTCGTATTTTATATATACTTATATTTATTTTTTATTTATTTATTTTTTTTTCAACATGTTTTGTATCTTTTGTAGTCCTGAAGACGACCTGCAAAGTGGGTCGAAACATCGGCAAAAATTAAAATAATTTATATATTTTAATTTTTTTATTTATTTGACCGCACCCTCGACTAACTCCTTCTCATATTAAAAGTTTATGAATTTTCAACGAAAAAAAAGTCGTTCAAATCGGATAATTTGGATTAAAGATATGGTGTTCTAGATATTTTTCATATGTTCTACAGCAAAGTTTAAATCCTTTGTTTTTTTAAAGTGTTACTGAAGCAATGCAATTTCCCTTGCAAATTACGGATGTAAAAAAACTCAGACAAATAATAGGAATCGCCTTTTATTTATCTTAACAGAAAGGTAATGTTACTTTAGAGGCATAATTGTTTGGAAATAATAAACCAATATGTAATAATTTGCAGCGTTTTTTTAAAAAATTGATAAAAACATTAAAGATATGAAAATAAACTAACATGATCATCTCGTGTGGGATGAAGAGTGATGATAACACCCTGGCTAGACGAAACTGTAATCATGTGTCTTTTTTCAACTGGCACGAAGTCACGCGAGCCATCATGTTTTGAAAACATCTCACCGATGAACAGGGATATTTTATGTTATAAAGATTCCACCTTGTAACAAGCGAAGTTTAGCTATTTATAGCGCTATCAGACTCTCAAACGATTTAGCTTATTGTAAAGTGATTTGCAGCTTACAATAATTCTATTTTTTTACAATGCTTCCTTAATCTTGGTTACAAGGTAATTGAAAGTAATAATCATAAGTGAGGCAAAGTGGATATTTAAAAAAAGCATGAGCAGTGAGTACGACCAGGTGAAGCTGCACCACCGTAGGTTCGCTAATATCGGTTTTGGGAAGTAATGTATTGGGTTTGGCAAAACGTCGAAGGCGTTTTGCATTTTGAGGTCGGGCAGCCACAAAACACGACAATGTTCCTGCACGTCGTTCTCTTTTGATCTAGATAAAATTAACGGAACTGTAAGCAGTAAACGTTATGACTTATCCTGCGTATAGTTCAGATCTGCACGTTCAGATTATAGTTTGTTTAGATCAATGGTTCATTTTTTGAAAGGTCGGATCTTAAAAATTTTACTTTGAAGAGTACTATTAGAATATGTATAAAATATGTAATATGGAATAAAGCTATACTTATGCACAAGGGCTTTGCAAAAGCAAATCTTCAACTTTCGTTCTTCACGTATTCCTTTACACGGAAAAGTAGTCATGAAAGGAGGGGAGTAAAAGGAGGGATAAAAACCCTTTAGGGAAAAGGGATAGAGATGTTCTCGGAAGAAATTTTATTTTTCCTAGAAAATTCATTTATCCAAGTCTCTGGCACGTGTCCTTTCTCTCTCTCGAGTAACCGAACAATCTATCATGTCAATAAAGAGCAATACTTTTCACCATTAAATCTATTTAATTTTATATACTTTATTCTTCTTGTTATTGCTTTCTGAGAATCCCAGGTAGGAAATCTTTATATATATGAGGAAAGTCAAAGATATATTTTTTCCTCAAAATGTTCACTCTTGTTTTACGTATTATTCATCAAGAAACATATTTGATTTCTTGTCTGTATACAAACCCAAATCCATTTGATGGACCTCAACACCTACTACTATTAACCCCATTCAGTAAAGGATCCAGGATTTAATTTTGGAGGGAGGGGCTTCAGCCCGAAAGCTTTTTTTTCATAAAAATATCGATAATTACTTTGAAAAAAAAGAAAGAAAATAACTACCTATATGAAATGGTGTTTAAGTGATTCCTGAAGTCCTTGCAAATGTAATTAAACGAACAATAATACTTTAAGAGATAATTTTTTAATATTTTTTTCCATAAAACATAGTTATATTTTACCATTTTGAGTGGGGCTTCAGCCCCAAAGCCCTCCCCGTAAATCCGCTCGTGACCCGATTTGATAAAAATGTTCAGAGATTATGTCCCTTAATACCTAGATGGTCCTATATCATTTTCACCAAAGTCCATCCCTAGCTTTTGGATGCCCAGATGAGAGATAAATATACTATTCTATAGTTGACATTCTTCATACAGCCTCTGACATTCAATAAATCAATAACCAAGAAGAAACGACAGTTTAGGAAATAGATAATATATTTTATTTTATTGTGGGTGATAACTATAACAGGATGCAGTCTTTTTTATAATTTTTGCCAACGTTTCAATCTAAACATGTGGGTCATCTTCAGGGCGTGGTTTGAGCACTGAGGGTGTTCAAGTACTACGTTGGCAAAAATAGAAAATACAAAATTAAAATTTAAAAAAAAAAAAAAGGACTGCGTCTTGAATATTTATCACCCACGATATGTAGAACAGTCGACTAGCTTCCTTCAATATTTTATTTTATTATTTATATATTTTTATTTGTCATTGTTACCTTTGAAAATTTGTTTACATCGATACAAACAGAAAGGACACGTCGCTTCTTGTTTCTTCCACGCATACATTTAACTTGCTGATAAAATATATATATAAAATAACTTACCACTGTTTATTTATTTGAACCCTACCGTGCCATTGAGGCAATACGGTTTTGCAGAACTGGGTTGTTACACTTCACTGCATAACTGCCTGCTTCTGCAATGAGACTAATTTTTATATTTTGATCTGCTGTTTATGGCCCTCTTCTTTCGTGATTAAAGTGTAGTACGAGTAGTTTTCTTCCGTAACTAGCTGAGGGAAATCGTTCTCTGTGAGTGGATCACAGCTTCCCATCTGTGATATAAATCAGATCAGCAGGTCTCTGGGCCAACGCCTACGTAATCATCGTGGTGGGCTGTAGGGGTTTCTTGTACGTTGACACAAATAAATATAATATCTCCATGAAATTATTCAAACTTATTCAATCTAAACGAATGCTAAAATAAACAAAAATATTACGATTATTAAAAATACAAGCTATATAAAAAATAATGTAACTTGTTTACATGACCGCGCGCAGGAGATGATCTGCAGAAATGGTCGAATCTGTCTTCTGAGGCAGTCCAGTCTTCTTATAGTGAAGGCATCCTCCAATATATTTAACTTGTGGGATCATTTGATAGAGAACCATAAAAATGTTTATCCATAGTACCCACAGCTATCAGTCAACATTGTCGAAACTATCGGGCTAATTGGACGAAGAGGGGAGAAGGAGGAGGAGGGGATTAACAAAAAAGAGAGAAAGGGCTCTGGCTATATATCGCAGGAGGACTAGATGTCAAGTTGGTTACTGCCCTTCCAACTTCTGTTTTCCACCCTCCAAGTAGTCTCTTAGGGTCCCAACTATAATCTATAGCGCCATTTTATAGCCAGAAGGGCGGCATAATAGTCCGTAGTACAGACCCTTTTTTTATCAAATTATTAACATCTGCCTGAAACTTTGTGAATAACTTCATCTCATCGTAACCTATAACTTTTTTATTTACGGAAACTCTTGGAATTAGGGCGTTTTCAATCTAGAGGAGGGCAAACTCTGTCTATTTAATTAGGTATTAATAACTCGTAAATACACATTTGCTTTCTACTTGGATCGTGAAATAATTTGATCACACAATCGGGAAACAAAGTGGTCTTCAAAAATATAGAGACGTTTGGCCAATACAACTTTGATATTTTGACATTTTGGAGTAGACTCAATATTTTTTAAGGCCACCTTTTATCTCAAGTTTGTGCTCAAATTGTCTGACGATTCAAGTGGAAAGGAAATGGGTATTTAGGAGTTTTTAGTAACTCATCAAATAAACAATGTTTGACGATCTCCAGATTGAAAACGTCTCAATTCCGAGAATTTTCGTAAATAAAATATTTGTAGGTTACGATGAGCCGAAGCTATTTACAAATTGTCTATAATTTATTAAAAAGGGGTCTGTACTATGAATATAAACTACTATACGCCGGCCTTGATAAAGTAACTTTATTAATTTTTTTAAAATCGGTTATTGGTTTATTATTTTAAATAATCAACCATTGTGATCGACCAAAAAAAAAAAAAAAAAACCCTCTTAAAATTTGAGATTTCACGTTTCAGGATGCGTAGGATTCGAAAAACCAATAAAAATTTTTCTGTCCGACCGCCGTCCACCGTCCGCGCATTTTCTCTGAGACTACTAGACCGATTTTTTTTCAAATTTAGGATCAAAATTAGAGGTCACCTGAGGATGATCCTCCTACATCGACAGAACTATCTGCCCTTCACTTTCAAGATGGAGGCAGAAAAACCTGTGTTGGTATTGACTGTAGCTCCTAAACGAATGAGCCGATTTCAATGAAACTTCGCTAAAGTCATTTTCTTGACGCCCTTTAAATTTATCTATATAACATACTTCAACGAAAAGAAGCTGGATAAAAAGTTACGAGGGATGGTAAAATTTAATTCCGAATAACTCAAAACGTATACACTTGTTTGTCGATATTGTGATAAGATGTTTCAAAGGTATTTAAATTTCTTACAAAATGAAGGAAATCAAAGCACTATTAGTAGAGATATCGCGACTTTTAAATATTTTTGGTTTATTATTTTCAATAATCAACCATTGTGATCGACCAAAAAATTCAAAAACTTAATCCCCTCTCAAAATATGAGGTTTCATGTTTAACGATGCGTGGAATTCGAAAAACCGATAGAAATGTTTTTGTCCGTCCGCCGTCCGTGCATTTTCTCCGAAT
Source organism: Nezara viridula (assembly GCA_928085145.1). Taxonomy (NCBI): domain Eukaryota; kingdom Metazoa; phylum Arthropoda; class Insecta; order Hemiptera; family Pentatomidae; genus Nezara; species Nezara viridula. The sequence continues at coordinate 70,788,624 of OV725081.1, forward strand.
CTACTGGACCGATTTTTTTCATATTTGGATATAAAATCAGAGGTCACCCGAGGATGATCCTCCTTCATCGACATTACTATCCATCTTTTTATTATATAATGATATAATAACATCGAACTAGTTAAAAATAAGGTACGTTAATTCTTATTTTATTTTATTTACGTTATTCTTATTTTAATACTAGGTTTATTAAATATAACTAAGTGTCAGTACCTTAAATTTAAAAAAGTCGGAGATATTACGTTATATGACATTATTTTAAATCAATGGTTTACATTTTCTTTTTCAGACTATTTTTTAAATTAAAACCAACTTCAGACAATGTTTATAATGAGCTTTTTTTATCCTATGATACCCGAGGTTTGAATAGAGATATCTTAGATTAGAACAAGGTCATTTTTTAGTCGAACATAAAACATTTACCTTTACAAAGAGATGAAGGGGCCCTTTTATTCTCAATTTCTTTTGAGGGAACCTGACAAGAAATTTATCTCTTTTTCAAGATAAAGTAAGAAATCGATGATGTCTAACCTAGGCAAAGGTCCAATAATCTCTTTTTTCATATATATTTTATACAAAGGCAATGTTTTTTAAATCTGTTTACTACTGCGCATAAACGAAATTTTCATAACAATACACATGTTATGAAGAAACCATCTTTAGGAATTTCGATATGTTTTGGTAATTGTGAGCGACGCGGTCTCTATGGACTGCTATCTGCAGTTATCTTGTTATTTAAAGTATAGTTGTTGTTATTTATATTTCTTATTATTAAATTATTATCTTTATATTTCTTATTAATATATATATGTATGTGCATATATATATATATATATATATATATATATATATATATACACATACATATATATATATTAATAAGAAACAGGCAAAAAAGAGACAACATCAAATATATTTATATTTCTTATTATAGAGTCTAATTTCATTTGAAGATAGGGATTATCAGTGCCTTATAACAATTTTCAGTGTTCAGATTATAAACATTTAATAATAAGAAATATAAATAACAAAAACAACACTTTAAATAACAAGATAACTGCAGATAGCAATCCATAGAGTCAACTTCTCTCACAAGTACCGAGGTTTTTACATGTATTAATGACTTGTGAAGAAATTCAATTTCTATTCCAGTCAATCTTCAAAGTATGTAGATAACCTCGTTTACTATACAATCTGAAAAGGAGTATATGATTTCTAGCAGAATTTGAAACTTTTTTAAAAAGTTCCATTTTAACAGTTTCTGTGGAACTTTTTAAGAAAAAGTTTTTAAATAGGAGATTAACGTTCTTAGGAGATGTACGAGTGTGTAGTGGAGTGTCATACAGGATGTCCCGTAGAGGAAAAATTTTATATGAATGGTAGGTAGAACTCAAGAGCTACGAAATGTTTCATCTAAACAATGGGCCAATTTTCAGCAGAAAATCCAGATTTTGAGTTTTTTTTTTAGTAAGTCATGTTTTTTGTTGAATAGGAAGCGATAACTCTCTGAACATTTTGATCAAATTGGGTTAATGGTTGTGAGTGTCCAGGTCCATCAAATGGATTTGGGATTGTATACAGACAAGAAACCAAATATGTTTCTTGATGTATAATACGTAAAACAAGATTGAACATTTTGGGGAAAAAACATATTATTGGCATTCCTCATATATATAAAGATTTCCTGCATGGGATTGTCAGAAAGTAATAACATGAAGGATAAAGTATATAAAATTTAATTGCGAAAAGTGTTGCTCTAAGAAATGAATTTTCTAGGAAAAATAAATTTTCTTCCGTGAACATCCCTTTTCCCTAAAGGGTTTTTATCCCTCCTTTTACTCCTCTCCTTTCATGACTTTTTTATTTATTAGAAATAATTAAAGATATCCCATTGTTAGTAGTAATACAAATTGATAAATATGAACTGTGAAAGGAAATGATGATTAACAATAAAAGAAAAAAAAAAACATTTTTCCATATAGAAAACCTATTTCTAGAAATAAGAGTTCAAATATATATGCATGACATATCATTGTTGGGTGGTATATAGGAGGTCCGTACGTGTTTTTTGTGAAGTCGTGTGTCATACTATTTTTCTCAGTACACCGTTCTGAAACTGTTGGAGCCTCTTCGCTGTCGCCGGACATAAAAGAAAATATAATAATTATTGTCATCTCCATTGAGATCTGTGCAAGAGTGTGGGAATGAGGACGGTATCCTCTTAGGACTTGACAAAATAATCGTTTTTAAATATATTTTTCAATAATCGATAACTAATTACTCAAAGTTATAATATTTGCATTAAAGAATAAAATATAAAAGTTGACACATTTAAAAGCTGAAAAAAATGAACATAGAATCCTAGACACAAATTATCGCTCAATAATTATACTTAAGGAATAAAGTTTTTTTTTTTAAATAGCTTATTGTATGATTGTGGTGTGTTCACTTCTACAAACATGTGAGCAAACTGTTAAAGAAACTATTTAAACGAAAATGTGATCTGGATAATCAATAACTTACTTCTATAATTAAAGAATTAAAATTTTAAATTTTAAGTAAAAAGAAAATATTAATGCTAATAACTTGTCATGTGAAAAAATAACAAATTTCTACCAGCAGCCATTTTATCAACATTTTATTAACAAATTAATAAATTGTTTAATTTTAATTAATGTTGCAAAAAAACTGCACTATACATCACACAATCCGATAGTTTTAATCTTATCAGTTTAATGTCTTAAATATCATTTTTTTAATCGATATAATGATAAACTGCACCATCGTTAATTAAAATAAAAAGCTCATTATAGATACATTACATTGTACTTAAATTAACAGGTCCATGGTATTCTCATTTATAAAATAAATCCGTGCTAATTGGAAATCCAGTACGAGAGGAATTATAATTCCAGCACGTTTCGCTCGGTCTAAAAATAGGTTCGCTCGAAACCAATAATCGACAGTATTTTTTTTATATATAGCCAGCATCTCCCTTTAATATTAAAATTATTATTCATATATTCAGTAACAGAGTAACGTTACATTAGATTATTATTATTATGGAAGCACGATCTTCCATTTGAAAAAATCAATATAATAAAAGATATAAATAAAATGTTATGACATGTCAAATATATTTATGTTAACTTTTTTTTAGGGTTGTGACAGAATATTAACTAGAAAGAATTTAGAAATTAAAAATCCATCTTTTTATATTACTTCTCATAGGTGTTTTTTTTTTTCAGTGCGGTAATATTTTATTAAATTCTTTATAGAACCAAAAGATTGATTCATTATATTGAGTATTATCTCCTCTTTCAGGAGTAATGAATAAACACACCCTTTCTAGAAATTAAGGTGAAGTCAAAAAGCAAACTTCATTTTCGCGTAATTCAAGAAGTATACAATTTAAGGTTGATTATACTTATAATAATTAGAAAAGTTTTTCTACAAAAAGTAAAAAAAAAAAAAAACCTTCAAAATTGGACCATTTTTAGCAATTGTATTTGTGATTTACAAACGTAATAATAAAAAAAGTTCGAAAAATATATAATTTTTAATAGTTGATTGGTGATTGACTGTAGTGAAAATTGAAGAGACAATGGTTGGGGTCTTATATAATATCATTTATCTATTTTTTTACTGAATACTCCAACCAACTTCTTTTCAATATACAATATTTAATTTTCTTGATACTTAAGAAGTAGTAATAATAAACGTAAAAACAATGAAACTAAATTTACTGAAAATATTTTAAAATGAAGTATCAATTCTGTTTCCAAACTTAGTGTTATAAAGATGACTATGTAAGTATCTGTTAAAAATAAGAGGATGACAAATGATTAAGATGTGCAGTAATTAGGTTGTTTATTAGGTTTGCCGAAGTTTCGACCCAGGCATGTGGATTATCATCAGGGCAATAGTTGCTGGCTGGACTTACAAGAGCTTTCAGCAACCACTGCCCCCATGATAATCCACATGCTTGGGTCGAAACTTCCAGAAATATAATAAAATGAATAACCGCATATAATGATCATTGCCACGCGGTTCTATTAATTTATTAATTAGTTTATAAAATAATTTTTCAAAACCATCTGCTTGTGAGAACACTCTCCCCGGGGGACAGTGGAGTCATGTTCTGAGGTAAAATCATTTCTTCTTCTAATTGATAAGGTTGTCTTCCCCTTTCTAATTATGCATATCTTAATAGATTATGCAGACAAAAACATGCTATGATGATCTTTTCACAGGTTTCTGCTTTGACATTTATTGCTGAATAAAAAACCTGAAATAATCGACCAAAGACACTTTTTGATAAACAGCACTCTCGTACATGTTTATAGCTGGATTTCGATATATCGTTCTGGGTTAACGGTTTCAGAATATACCTTTGTAAACAAGCGGGCTTCATCGCATAGCACAACAACTGGGGCCATGATATCAGAAGAGGAAAGCTCCTAGTCTGGTTGGAAAATGTCTCCTTTCATTATGATTTTCCCCATTGCGGATTTATTAAATATGCCCCTATCTTCCTCTTTTCCGTAAGAGCCAACATATATGGCAATGAAGTTGTAATTTTCATGAACTATTGTAAGGAGTACGATTGAATAATAGTTTTTGTAAATTCAAAAAAGGGAACCACTTTTCCTCGGACATCGTCTCCTCATATGTTTCGCATCAACAGCGCCACAACAGTTCGGGAAACCTAAAAGTTTGAGGAAATCTGCTGAACTATAAAGGAAGAATTCTTGAGATGGCTGAGACATCAGTACGACTTGGCGATATGCGAAAAGCACACCCAAGCGGCGTAAAACTTTCTCCTGTTGCTAAGGAACCTGTAAAAAAACAAAAAAAAAAACAATAATTATGATTAATGCGTGAAATATAAATCATAAAGATTATAATGATTATCCAGTAGGATAATTGTTAAGTATAATAATTTATTTCTATTACATATAGCCAATGTAAGAAGAAGTGTTAAGATATCCGCGACAACTATTTTAAAATTCTCAGGAGAAAGATGCTCTCAACGGGGTGTGCTACCCCCGTTCATCCAAAAAATGGCCTCTGTTCAACAGCATCACTTTCTTAAATGAAACAGAAAGGAAACGGTCCACTTTCCGTAGCATTTGCCCATAGTGACCAGAAAATGTAGATATAGTTACATCAGACGATGACAGCCCCACAGCTGAAGTGGAGGACGAAAATCCTCCAACTAATGCCATACCTTCATCAGTCAGTGACTCGACTCCCTCTACGTTTCATAATACCCCAAGGGAAAACTTTGGGACATAATTAATGAAAGGAGTGAAGAACGCCTCAAGTTGTTGCAGCGTATGGCTGATAAATAACAACCGGATGATGATGTAGAGATTTTTCTGAGAAACATAGCGGCTACTTTGAGAACGATGCAGCGAGACATCATTGACCAGCGAAAATTAATCTATCAACCTACGTGAGCTTAGAAACGAAATTTATTTATGAAGAACAATCTGAGAGTCAATAATACTCAAGTACTTACTTACTGAGACCAAATTCCGTTCTACTTTTTCATCATGTTTGTGTTTTTTACTTTTTATGTTCGATACTTTTCTATAATGTTGGTATTTTACTTTTCTACGTTAATTTTCTCTGATGTTTGTCTATCTATTGTCTACGGTCTTATTGCATTTCTATATTTGTCTTTTCATAATGTTTGTTGCTTTACCTTCAGCTTGTTCTTCACAAATAAATACTGTTTGTCTAAGCTATTTTCATTTCTATGATGTTCTGTTTGTACAAAATAAATAAATGAAGTTAGAAAGTACAGAATTCTACATTTATCACTCGTTTTTATTCCCCGAATTTTACTTTATTAAATAGAAATAAAAACTAACATTAATAAAAACATGATTTAAATATATTGTTTGATATACAAGGACTGTAAAAGTTCAGTGAGATAGCCTTATAAGAATAAGAAATATGATATTTCTTTTGTTGGAATAAGTTATAGATACACTTACATTATAATGCATTTATTATTATGAATAATTAGAATAGTGAACGATTTCTTTCGTTGTTTATTTTTAATTTATTTAGTTAATTTTTATTGTTGCCTCTACCCTGCAGGGTCATTGGCAACACCTAATAAATTATATTATAGTCTCACCACTTTTAGGAATTTTAATGTTTTTTTAACAGCCTTTCCGTTGTTTTTTTTTAGGTTTGGTGCTATATCTAAATTTTTTCTTATACTTTTTAGTGTAGGGCAGTCTTGAATGATGTGTTTTACTGTACTTTAGACATTGCAGCTCTCACAGGTCGGAGGATCAAGTCCTTTCAGCAGCTAAGCGTGCGAGAACTCACGATGTCCAATTCGTATCGTAATCTTCAGAGGGCTGTCTCTTTTTATCTACAGGATCGACAAGAGGTTTCCCATTTTGAGCAGTAGGTTTTTATTTCTCTCAATTTAGAGTCCTTTTGCTTCCACTTATTTTCCAAATTTTCCACACATCCATCTAAATCTTTCTCGTGCAGTCCTCTAAAGGGATTTTATTGATTGGATTCACCTGAGTTCTGTTTACGTTTCTTTCCATGTTGGCTGCTAGGTCAGCCTGCTCAATTCCAGTGACCCCGCTATCCGAAGGGACCCATATGAATCTTATTTGTTTACCCTTCTGCTTTAGCAGCCAACAAAAATTACTTATTTTGCAAGAGTAGTTTTTGGCCTGGTATTTTCAATGGCTTGTAATGAACTCATCGAATCCGTTACCACTTGGTAGTTTCGGGTGTCTAAGGGCTTCTCTTATCACTACCATTTCACCATTAAAAACTGAGCAAGCCTCCGGGAGTACATGTTTAATTTAATATGAACAGTTACCTGGAAAATGGTACAACTTTTATTTTATGAGTTAACTGGAACTTAGTTTTAATCTTTATATTATTACCTTAAAGTGACTGATAATTTTTCTTTAGGTTTAATTGGATCCTGAACTGCATTGGTAATAGTTCCAGCAATTTTGTATCATACTCAAAACAGAATTGAATTGAGATTTATTCAATCTAAAAAAAAACCTAAATCTCTCTTCGTGGGCCATCAAATGGCTAGTTATTAATTTCGTATAAAACCCTTCTCGCTTTCTTGTTCCGAATATACTGCTGGATTTCCATCTCATTATCAACAAAATTTCTCTTCTTCTTCTTCCTCTTATATCAAAAAATTGGTAATAAGAGATAGTAAGTCCATTTTATCTCCGAAGTTATAACGAAATGTTCGAATGTTGTAGGAAGGTTATAATAACCACGGTGAGCAGTTTCAGCAAAATAGCAATAGCGGTTGGCATTATAGAATAGCAGTCTCTGCCGTAAGCAGTGCCAGCGAAACAGTACCTTAAAGGTTACCTGGGTCTTGACTTCGCTGATATTTTTTTTTAATTTTCCTATTTATTTTTACTAAATGTTTAAATATATTTTAATCCTAGCCTCTACGATATATTGCATTATTAGTACTGACAACAAAGAAATCAATATTCTACTGAATAAAAATTACTAAAAAGCGAATAGTGGTCATTCGGTCAAACCGTGAAATTTTTTAAATATTCGTATTGACCATTACATCCGCATATAAAGATTAATTTTATTTTTGCACATGCTGACAATTCCAGAGGTAACAATCCAAGGAGGATGTTTATCAATCAGTAACTTCCATAAGAGCTTCAAATCACTTCCAAGTCATGTATGGAATTGATCAATTCCAGCGCCTCAATATTCAATTGAGCCCAACATCTGGACCTCGAGCCCTCAAAGCTGCTTATGAAAGTTTAAAAGAAGGAGGAGCTCTCCAGGGCGAGATTTCCCGAGGGGGCGAGGACGTATGGCTTGGCTCCGAATGGCCCGCCTCTTCAGCCGCATTCATGTCCCAGCTGGCCTCCTTGTATCTTACAAATAGCCCTTAACCAAACTGATCTTTAGGTTTTATGTTTAATCAAAACAAAAGGTATAATATCGATTTTGGTGTACTAACATGAAGATATAAACGTCGTTGTTTTGCATCATTCAAATCATATTCCTACACCTCCTCCCTCTCCCTCCCTCCTCCCGTTTTTATAAGAATAATTAAATAATTTTACATCAGATTTAAATCTTTAGATTCATATTCATTAACTAATTCTACAAATAAATTAGATTAAGCATATGTATGATGAGAGATGGAACTAAAAGAGAGTGATTCGAACCGATACATCTTAAGCGATTTGGTATCCGTTAACGAGAAGAGACTCGAACTCGGAGAGATTCTCCCTTCACACAACTTCCTAGGTAATTCTTAAGTGACTCCTCAACTAGACGAGAGTGACTTAAAGCGAAAAAAAGATTGGAGCTCGAAGCGAGAGAAATTCGATCGTGACGCTTAACACAAAAAAAAAGGATCAACATTTCTGAAATCACTATTAAGTTGATTTGCTATACTTGTTACATGTAGATCTCAACACTTTTTCTCAATTTCTATGTTTTCATATTTACTTTCAAAATTACATTATACCCTTGCATTCTATGTATCATGTATCTTATTGTAAGATTTGTATATATAACAATTCAATAACAAATCAAATGTAACATATAGCAATAAATAATTGGAACTCATGTTTAGATACTCAGCAACAAGCCAGGAATCATGTCTGAAGAGGAAGAGATGACAACGGATTGGCTTGATTCTGAGTTCATAGCGGAGTGCCTTTGTTGGCATAACGTCTACAGGCAGAGGCACGGTGTTCCTGTGCTCTCGCTTTGTTCACAGGTAAATTTATAATTGATACATGTTAATAACGTATGTTTTAATTAGACAAATTACTATTAAGGTTTCCCCAGACAGGAATGATGCTGAACTCGCGAAATTGCGGTACAATATTTAATTAAGTGGTGATATTTAAATGACTTAAATGTGGGATATAAAGGTCAGTCGGTAGTCCGCCGAAACTTCATCATAGCAGGGCTCTAATGAACAATGAACAAGTATATTTACCGATAACCATCTCAATAATATACTGTCTCGTTTGCAGTATCACTTCAGTCTGAGAGAGCCTTAATGCATTCAAGTATTCCTATTTATGTACAATTTCTCGAATAAAATCATTCCATGAGGAACCTCCGTGATACTCAGCTTAAAAATCTAAGGAAAGCACTGAGTAATTGGCGAGAGCATGGAATTTCCCAATTCATCAAAAATCGTGGACTTCCATCGCTTGGAGAAGTAAAACGCTCATCAAATGTGGTTCTCCTAGGATTTATCACTGATCAGGCGCGACTTCGGGTAGAAATTTTATAACTACTTTCTGAAAACTAAAATGATAGTTTCATTTTTAAAAAATGTTACTTCCGATGACATACAAAGATATAAAAAAAAAGTTGGATTAAAAATTGTATAGAATAAAATAATTGTTCTTGTGTATGCAGTACAAAATGTTTATCAGCAAGGCAATTAATTTTCTTTTGTGTAATATTGAACATGGCTAAAAATGTCAAGGGATGCATAAGGCATTGTGGAATATTTATGTTGTTGGTTTAATTATATATCATGCCACTAGTGGATCCAAAATTTAGTTTTGGGGGAGAGAGGGGACTTCAGCCCGAAAGGTTTTTTTTTTAAATCTATAACGATAATTACTAATGAAGAAAAAGAAAGAAACTAACTACCTATATGAAATAGAGTTTAAGTGATTCTTTAAGTACTATTTAATGTAATTACACGAACAATAATACTTTTAGAGGTAGTTATTAAATATTTTTTTCATAAAACATGGTTACATTTTACCTTTTTGGGAGGAGCTTCAACTCGAAAGCCTACCAGTAGATCCGCCTGTGGTGCATACAAAATATTTTTATAAATGGGTCATACAAGGAATAAACATAATCTTGTCCTGTGAAAGATTAAATAATATCTTCACTTGCTACAGATTATTTATTGGCAGGCCAATTGTTTGAGATACAGATTCATCACTCTTACTTTAAATCAATTATCAAGACAATTCAGCACATTTGTATGGCATCAATGTAGGCCCTAAAACTTTTTGAATGCTTACCTCTGTCTTTACTTTAACGGGTTAAAAGAATTAATATTCAAAGTAATCATTAATCCATATTGATACCATTGTATTTCCAGACAAATAATTCACTAATGCAAGCTATGAATGAAACTATTCACTTTTCTTTTCTTTTTAGCTCTGTGAAAGGGCTCAGTCATGGGCTAATCATCTTGCACACACAAACTCATTCTTCTACAAAAGTGACAAAGATGTTGGTCAAAATCTGTTCTGTCGCCTCACTAACACCCTTCAAACTGATGTTACTGGTAAAATAAATTATCTTCATTAATAACAGTTTATTCAATTTACTTCTTCATTATTGTGAGCAAATTATCAGTTTTGAAAAATAATTTGAAAGTTCAAAAAAAATTTAATTTTATAAAATCTTCTTCATTATTACCCAATGAGTACAGATGAGAATAAATTTGAACATTCTGATGAGAAATAGAATTCTAAAATAATCCAGTCTTGCTTAAACCCAATACTCAAAGTGACTGCTCATAGTAAGTGCTCAATAACTATACCAGCATTTATCAAAACCATCAAGAATTCTTTTTAATCTTTAAGGCATTCAAATCAATTTATAGTAAACAAATTTCTTGAGATATCATAGTCTTCTATTCGTGGTTATTGAAATAATTCATAATTCTCTAACTTAAAGTAAAGTACTTTTGTCATTAGACATCAGAAAAAAAGACTTTGTATAGTTTGCTTTTTTATATTCCTCAAAAATGTTGGTAACGTAGCCTAAACTCCATATAAGAAATTGTTTATGCAAAAATTAAAAATAATATTGTGTCTTATTGCTGTAGGACAAGAAGTAGCATCTTATTGGTACAGTGCTGTGCGGCAATATAATTATTTTAAAGAACCTGATGTACTACATGCTAATGTAAATGCAGGTGAGATCTTGATTTTTTTTTTTTTAATTTTCTGCTACCTTACATCTGTGTTACCTTAATATTCAGTCAATAATTGAAAAATAAAATAGGCTGAATACTATTTTAACTTTGTTTTTATTTTTTCAGGGCATTTCACACAAATGGTCTGGGCCAGCACGCAAAGATTTGGCGTTGGTAAGGCGTGTTCTCGATCAGGAAAAATCCTTGTGGTTGCATACTATTGGCCTCCAGGAAATATTTCAGGACAATTTCAAGAAAATGTTCTTCCACCCATCCCTGAGTGTGAAACGGACTCAGTATCTGGAAGTGATTCGAGTACATCTCGAAGTGCTGATGTAAGCTAGGAAAAATAAGTTGATTTGTAAACTAGGGCTGCATTGGGTAAATTTCATTATTTATATAGTAAAAAGGATACAATCAAATTAACATTGATTTAGATTGATCATAAATCTAGTTAATTATAATTCGTAATTTTTTTAGATAAATTTAGAACTAAATTACTCAACAGGTTCCAATAAATACAATCATTTAATCCAATTTTAGAATCCTCCAAATCTATTCTGTTTTTGTTTTCATTGTTATAGGATAAATAAATAGAAGTATCAAAATCTGCTCCATATTTGACAATCAAATGATTTATGTAGCATTGTTTCTAACACATCATTTAATTATCTTATTATGGATAGTTTCTGACAATCATTGGCACTTGTATGCAATCATATATAAGGGTCAGAAAAATTAAAAGAAATATTTTATCCCTAGCAGCTCTAGCATGCATTCAATTTATTTGGTGTTTAGTGCCTCATAAAAAGTGATAAAATGGAAAACTGAAAGAGTTTTTACTTGAGTAGCTTTAGTTATATAATTTTGTATTCATGCCAAAAACATTTTTTATATTAGAAATGTTATAACATTAGATAAATTAATGTAATGAGTTCATATGCTACAAATAGTCCTGTAAGAGTGGAATGAATAAAAATGTGTAATGAACTAAACAAACCCTTTAAAAAATAAAACTTAAGAAATGGTGATACCAAGGAACTTCTTTCATCTCTGTTATAAATTTCACTTAACTGACAGTACCTATTTGATTAAAAGATTGTAATCAAAAGTTAATATGGTGAAGTACTCAAAGTAATAAAACTGATGCTAATGAAAACCTATAAACAAATTGCCTAACTTTGACATACATATAAAAAGGCCTTAATTTCATATATTCAGACATTACTATCAACTGCTTCAAATAAAGTAGAAATATGGCTAGTTCTGAATAATTGTCATGGAGAAGCTTAATCAAATCACAAAATAATACATTGAACTGAAAATATAAAATTAAGTTAAATAATACCAACACTCAACAGAATTAAAATTAAAATTTAGGCATTATATTTCAGTGGTAATTTCAAACGTTTTTAAAAAAATCATAAAAGATTAAATTTAATAAACATGTCCTTAAATAAGGACTGGTGATTTATAAATTATTTTGAAAAAGTTCATCAATAGTATATTTTTAAAAATTCACGTAAGCAATTACTTTCATTATTTTAATTGAACAATTTTATCAGTAAAAAATTAATTGGATCAAATAATTGATTGTATTAAAATATAAAGGAGTAAAATTGTGTCCACCAGCATATAAAGATCTACTAAAGGATCAACATAAATAGTTAGGTACATATCAATACATTCTGCTTTTAGCTGATGCTAAAATTTAAAAAATTAAATTACCAATTTAATTATTACATTTTTAAAACCTAGTAAAAATACAAATAATTAAAATTATATCTTTTTGAATCATGATTTTTTTTTAGTTATGACATTATCGTATTGAATAAGTGATTTATATGGTCAAATAAAAAGATTCATTAGCAATTTTATTATTATAAAATATGAATTAAAAAAATTAACATAAATCAATTTGTACTATACACATTTCAGAAATTAAAAAAAAAAAGTGATCCTAAATGCTTTGTTAAAGACAAAATATTTCAAGCCATGGTAATATTGAATGTTGAATAGAATACTAAAAATTAAAAAGCACTATGAAGCAGTCAACAATTGTATGGCCTTTTTAAATGCACAAAATGTTAGTATACCATTGTTATTGTTAAATAATTGCTTATAAATTGCTAAAGTAGAAGATAAGAATAAAAAACTTATAATGCTTACATTTTGTACACCTCAGTTATAAATTAATTTTAATATTAATAACGTTTTTTTATAAGAATAATATTTTAGACAAAAAATTTTATTAATACATTTTAAAAATCCCAGCAAAAAAATTGTACATTTTTTTAGTTATATGGTTCAGAACATGTATTAAGATTGATCTTTTGACTTCATTGTCTTTATGATATAACAACCAAAGTACTCCTCAACTATAATTTATAAGGTATTATTCTACAGTCAATCATGTGGTTACTGTTAGCGCAAAAGGTTGTATGTGAAAATTGAGTATTTTATGAAGAGAACATAAAAACTGATTTATTTCTTTATTATTTATCAGCATAATTTCATATTTTATTTTCCATCTGCTATTTTCTATAGTAGCAGACTACTTAAAGCAGATGCACACTACAAAATTTCATATTTAGCACAAATATAATGAGAATGTAAAATTGTTACATACGACCTATTACACCAACAGCAGCGATATGTATTATACCTGAGAAATTAATTTTAATAGAATATACTGCCACCATAAAATTAATGACTACAAAAATTCAATCAATATTTATAAATTTACATTAATTTTATCTTCACAAGTACATTTTGCATGTTTGCATTAAGTTCTTCAAGTATATATCAAAATAATCAAGAACTGACCTTTAACTAACAATATACAATTACAGCTTTTTTATTAGTAAGGAATTAAAGAAAAGGAAACACCAGCTAATTTATTTTTAGTAGTTTTAGGTTAAAACAACAAACAGAAAAAAAAATTTCCAAGTTCAAATTTGATATTTACAAAATTGTGAAATTGTTTTAAGTATGATTTTGTATCGGTGCTTAATATTATGGTTAACTCAGTCCTATTAGGTATGGGTTCAATAGTATGTAGGAATTTGTTATTTTTCAACTGTTATTAACTACAAGAAATTAAATTATTTTTATTTGGTTTTTCGTTTTAAAACAAATTAATTCATACCCAACAGGCTAAGCTCTATATAAATCTGAAATATGAGAAATAACTTTTTGACAGTAAAAGTAAATCTTATTCAAAATAAGCTGAAAAAGGTTCAACTAATTTCGCCCAATGATAATATTTGAAATATTATCATTGGGCAAAATTTGTTAATATTTGAAATTATTAGTAAATAATATTTGAAAAATTGTAATATTTTCCTCAAAGTCAAGTAACATTTCTATGATTAAAATATTGAGAAAACAGGACTGAAACATAAATCAGTTTGATTCTGAAACTCAAACTTAAAAGGTCATAAGTTCAAATTTTGTGAATTAATATTTACTGTAAATTATGTTTAAACTTTATTACTTTTTACAGATAAAGTATTGCAATTAACCTATCAACATAAATTCGAAAAGCCCTTCAAAATCTTGTCATAAAATCTGTCATACATCAGATACCATATCACCTCCCCGGAACACCAATGCAATTGTTTCCTTTGGTCACAGATAAAATTTCATGAAACATAATTTTTTGTCTTTTTTAAAAGTTGGACAAAACCAAAATTAAAATAAGGCTGTATCCAATAAAATGTTCATAGAAAATAAATATATTTTAAAAAATTCGCAATGTGAAGAATCATACATTTTATTGACTTTCTAACAAATGCTAAAATAATACAAATTACCAACAGGGCAGAATTATTTATTTTATTTTACCAACAGAAAAATTATTTATGAATGTGGAAATCCAAATGAACAAGACAGGTGTACAATTGTCAGGGTATGAATTACTATAATTCTAAATATGTACTTTTTTCTTCAATTTTTCCAAGGCATGAGATTGAAATTTGGTTTCTCAGGAAAGTAAAGGCTCTGTGATAGCATATCATTTATTTATTTCAGGATAATTTTCTTTTACATTGATAAATTATTAACATATAATATATAAATTATTTATCATTAAATAATTCCAATAAGAATCACTATTTAACATTTTATGAGATAATATAATTTTCATTTATTGATGCAATGTTGAAACTATCGACTTTGCCATTTTTAGGCTTGCCTTAATAAATTGCATATCATTGCTTTGAATTTATCACTAATTATTTTTATTTTAATGATAAATAGACTCTTAATGAATGCATTCAAACAATAATGAATGCATGTGGTAAAGATAGTGAGGAAGGAATAAAATAATTGTTATATGATAATTGTTGTAATTTTTGTAATATAGATATAAATAATATCAAAGATGCAATTAGATATTTATTTTTTGTAAATTTGAGGTAAATTTTAATAGCCTGCCAAAACAACACCACTAAAAATGTTTGCTACATGCATTATAAATGAAATTGTATATATTTTGTAAGCAAATTTTAAAACTTCATTTATTTACATTTGATTTTTGTTTACAAATACGAACTTTTATAGAACAGAAATGTTAACCCTAATATGTTTCAAATCAAAGACATTATAATTCTTTTTTCATTTTGTTCAGTGTTTCAAAACTATTTACAGTATGATTACTTTATTTTATTTATTTATTAAACTTTTTTTTCATGCTTTAATAATTTTTCAGTAAAACTCTCTAATATATTTAATTATACAATCCTATAAACTAGAAATATTGGAAATTTGCTACAATTGGTATTATTTAATTTAGAGCTCCTTACCTAAAGGGCGATGGCTTACTGGTAAATTATAGAAATTGCTCATGTTAGTATTAATTAAAATTAAAGGATAAAACCTCATTCAGTGAAATATTTAAGAATTGTTGATAGATGACTTAACATTTTGTAAACATAATAAAAATAATTGTTAGCTTAGATAATTTAATTTCAATAGTAAAAATTATTGCTTCCAAATATTCAATGTGCTAGTATTCATAAGAAAAGTACTGATAAGATGGTTATTATCTAATTCAGTTTTACTTTTTTAGAGTAATTAAAACTTTATTATAGTTTTATTAAATAGTCTTGCAGGGCTCTTAGCTCACATTTTAAGTCTTATACAAAATACTGACAAGGTTTTTAAAACATATATTTTTTTTACTTGTACTTTCAATTTATTTTATATTTTATTTGTTGTGTTATTACATTTATATTTTGTATGAGTGAGTCTGTTAATATTGAAGATGTTACCTATATATATATTTATATATTTTTTAAGAATTATAAGATTGAAATAAAGCAAGTGATTAGATTGAGAATTTAACTCTTAATCCTTTCCTGATATCTAATCCAATTCCTCAAAATCAAAAGATCAAAAAAGCGAAACTAATAATTGATGAATATTTAGTTTAGAGACAATTAAGTTTTTCTGAAAACTACAGTTCATCAAAAAAATGTTTAAACAATTTCCACCAACATTTTATTATTTCTTTTAGTGAGTACAATAATCATCCATATCTATTTTTTATGAATTACATGCCTGATTTTTTACTTTCACTTACCTTTGTATGTAATATATGGTAAGGAAAAGTTTTGCGATCGTGAAAATTTTCGAATCTGAGTTTTCAACGTAAATACACATTTTGAGGTCCCCTGAGTCCAAACAGCCAAGTCTGTGTGTATATGAAATGAAAAGTTCAAAAATAAAAAGGTGTACGAAACTGATATTACGTATTTAAGATAGGTATATGACTCAGATTTTACATCAACTTTTTCCTTAAAATCGGCTAACCAGAAGTGCCATTTTATATCAACGGAGAAACAAATTTTTCAAAAATGGCTCCAATGATTTTGATTAAACACGGTGTATCATTGTATAATTGAGTGGAATTTAATATCATTTAGGTTGATGTCTCTTTACCAGACTTAAATGCTCATATCGGTCTTCCTCTAAATGGTTTATTTTAAAAAATTAACTCTTTTATTGACAGTAACTATAAAAAATGGCTAAATATGAAGTTTGAAAGAATATGATAATTGGAAACTGAAGAAAAAAAAAAAATGCTTATTCAGGTTGAAAATGAATCTCCGGAGATAGCAGTCGGAAGATATACGTATAATATATCGTTGGAAAGAGGAGAATTAAAAAAAAAATTCTATGAAAAATAATATTCTACTTTTCCTATGCAATTTTTCTTATCAATAAGTTTTGTGGTCATCTAGTTTTTGTCTATCCTATGTCATATCCTAATACTTTTTAAATGATTCTTTTCTGACTAATTTGGTGAATTTGTGCTTTCATGAAGTATTTTGGCCAAGAAATTTATTCAAACTTTCACCTCAGATGGCAAAAATATACTTGAAGAATAATGCAAGAACTCAAAAAAAAAACAATATTTATACCAATTTATAAACTTTGTAGAATGTATTATTCATAGAATTAAATAGCACTCAGATTAGTAAACGCTAATTAAGAACAGGTTTCATGCTGATGAGTTTGATAATCCATACTACCGATTAGGTCCTGGTTTGAAATAAACAGGTATTGAAGACATTAATTTAAAGTAAAGTAAATTCTAATTAATGAAGCCCTTAATAAAAACTAATACTTAATACAGTAGGTATAATGGTAATTCTATTCAAAGAATTAAATGAAAATATTGAAATTAGTAATATTTTTTATTCTCTTCCTTTAATAAACAGGGGTTTTCTGATAAATGCCTTAAAGAAGTATCTTACCTTACTTCCAGTTTACATGAAAATAGATAATAATGATCACAGTTTACTTATTTTGAGAAAATGTGAAATGGTTGTAATTTGTCAGTACATCAGTTTCATTCTTGTTTATAAGTTAATTTTTTTTTTCTCATTCTTTATTTAGTAAAAATATTTCTTTTCAAAAGATAATTTTGTTATGTATGTAGCTTTACTTGTTGCTTGGACTCTGCACAGTGGAACAAGTATGGGAAAACTCTTGACATTGGCTAAAAAAAATTTTTTTTAGAACTCCTAAAACTGGATAAACTGTTTTATTGATACCTTCTGGAATTCGTGAGAATATTTTCTGTTGGCAGAATATACATTTTCCACTATTTTTATTAAACAGTTCAATTGAAAACCTAGTCATTTTGTGGAATTCCGCACAATTTGTAGGTTTTGTAAAATTGCTTCATTTGAGCTGTTGTTGGTTCATATTTTCTTCTTAAAACTTTACCAACTTTTTAATGTCATTCTGCTTAACTATAGAAAAATATAATAATGTATAAAACATGTTTCACTTAAAATCTTTTTCCTTATTTGCTAACCAAAATCATATTTTTACAAAGACTGCAATTAAAACCCTCCAATATCATCTAGAAAATTGTTTCTTTTTTACTTTTTAGGAATCATTGTTAAAGAGAAATTTATATTAATTTAAACCACCATGATCCGCCTAAAAGTAGTTGAAGAATATTTGAAATTATTTTTGTGAGTATGGATGTCAGAACAATTTCTAGGTATGTTTTAATATTTGCTTTAACTGGAAATGCTCTCAAATTTAGTTTTAAAGATCGTATTGAACATTAAGAAAATAAGGTTTTGTAGATTCGAAATGTTATGAAAAATACCTCAAATCAAAATAATAATAAAAAAATTAGATTGCATATTAAATATTCGTTTTTATTGTTTTAAAATTTTAATTTTGGCTACCTAGATAAGAAATAAATATTTATACTATTCTTTTAACTGATTATAACCACCGTTTATTTTTACTTTAATCTAAATAAATAAAGAAACACAACACCGTTAAATGAACTAAAATTTATAATTAAATAAAAGGTGAGGTCACAATGGGTATCTGTATAATATTTCTCAAGAAAAACAACTTTTATTTACTTGTTCCACTAACATTACTGTCTGTTAGTAATAAAATATAATATTTTCAATCTCTAACACTTATTCTTTTTAAATGTTATTATAATTTCATAATAGGGTAAATTGAATCTGAGAGTATTTGGTGAATCTTAATGAATTAATCTGTATCAGCTATTCATAATAGCTTAATCTTAATCTTTAAGATTAATGAATACATATTTCATCAGAGAATGTGAAGAAGTATCAACGGTGTTTAAAATTTTGTTATAATGAAAATAAAATAAAATGTTTATTATTCCATAACAACTATTGTAAAATAGATATTTATAATTGCTAAATGATACATTTTACACTACATTTTTTTAGTTATTATATATAAATATATTCTATGTATATGTTGTGTTTTATTGTTTTTCAAATAAAAAAAAAGTTTTTAAAATAACAATCATATTTATTAATACTAACAGTAGTTATAAATAGGTAACTGAAAGTATGCGTTTCAAGAGGTCTGTATCATTTTCAAAATTAACAAAATATTTTTTTTAACATCTCTTGGATTTAGTGGAAGTCTCAATGGAGTTACGGGACTTAGTGTAGGTAGGTATCAATGCGGCCTGCATGCCAAAAAGTTTGGAGAACCTTGTTCTAAGGCAACAAGTAAGCAATATATGTAAATAAAAACATATCTTTTGAAAAGAACTATTTCCACTAAATAAAGAATGAAAAAAAAGAAAAGAAAAAGAAAATATTTATAAACAAGAATGAAACTAATATACTGACAAATAACAATCATTTCGTATTTTCTCAAAATAAATGAACTGCGATCATCATTATCTAGTTTGTAAACATAATTATTACATGTGGTGTAAACTAGGATTAAGATAATTCTTTATGACATGTATTAAAAAAACATGTTTATTAAAGAAAGAGAATAAAATATATTAATTTCAGAATTGTCATTAAATTGTTTAAACAGTATTATCATTATATCTAGTATATCAAGTATTAGTTGTTATTGAGGGCTACATTATTAATTTGAATTTACTTTACTTTAAATTAATGCCTTCAATACCTGTTTATTTTGAACCACCACATAATTAGTAATATAGACAATCAAACTCATCAGCATGAACCTTGTGCTTAATTAGAATTTACAGACGTGAGTGCTATCTCATTCTATGAATTCATTCTAATTTTACAAGTCAGAATAATTTTTTTCTGTTTTCTTGTATCATTCTTCAGGAACATGTTTTGCCAACATCTGAGTTGAAAGTTTGAATAAATTTATGGCCAAAAGTATTAAATAAAAGTGCAAAAAGTTACAAAATAACATTTCTTAATGCTATGAAAAATCTACAGGCAATTAGAGAAGAAATGTTTGTTTTCAAAGAATTGAAATATTATTAAATAAAAGTGCAAAAAGTTACAAAATAACATTTCTCAATGCTATGAAAAATCTACAGGCAATTAGAGAAGAAAAGTTTGTTTTCAAAGAATTGAAATATTATTATTCATATTTAAAATAAATAAACTTTTATTTGTATTTTATTAAACAAGTGCAATCATTTTATAAACAAATAATTAAAACAATCATAGATAAAGAAAGTCAATCAGGATAACAGACTATAAAATACAATCATATTTTATATGAGAAGGAGTTAGTCGTGGGTGCGGTCAAATAAATAATAAATTAAAATATATTAATTATTTTAATTTTTGCTGACGTTTCGACCCACTTTGCAGGTCGTCTTCAGGGCTACAAAAGATACAAAACATGTTGAAAATAAAATATAAATTTTCCATTTATTTGTATCTTCTACATATATAATTCTTAATATTTAACTACATTGTCACCCACTATATCTCTGATACCATCTTTTTTTTCTGTATCTGACAACTTCTTCTTATTTTATATATACTTATATTTATTTTTTATTTTCAACATGCTTTGTATCTTTTGTAGCCCTGAAGACGACCTGCAAAGTGGGTCGAAACGTCGGCAAAAATTAAAATAATTAATATATTTTAATTTGTTATTTATTTGACCGCACTCTCGACTAACTCCTTCTCATATTATATCAACGGTCAACCATCTCTACATCAATCATATTTTATAGTTTTTATTTCAAATGTAGTTTCAGCAATTAATATTGTGTTTAAAAAGAAAATCACTGCTGATGGTCAAGTCTTAATTGCTATCTCAATTAAATATATAAGCTTTAAAATAGCTTATATCACATCACATAATAAAGGTCACAGCCTATAACAAAGGTAATTTACTGAAGTTGAGAAAATAACTACTATGAATTTCCTACTAGTGACCAATAATAATATTAATCAACTATGTGTTGCTTGCTTAATATACAAGGTAGGTATGGTGAAGCAGTTCAAATATTTTAGTGTGGGTAGTCAAAAGTGTGAAAAGAACAAAAAAGTAATGATTTTTCAGGAAATTAAATTTTTCAATTGCACATTTGTTCTATGAAAACTGCAATGTTTATGGCCTAACTATTTACTTGTGATTTTGAAATAATTTTTGGATTCCTAAGCATATGGTACAACAGAACAACAGAACTTAATTTAGAGATTATTATGTTTTAGAGAAATAAATAAATTATTTAATGAGCCATTTTCAATCAATAAATTTAATTTAATAAAAGGTAGTCTTCCTATAGAAGTCGGTCATAATCAAAATAATTGTTCCAGTCCAAAAATATTTTTTATATACTTTTAAAATCCATTGATAAGACTAGAAAAAAATAAAAACAAAGTAATACCATGTAGAAAGTTAAATTTTGTAACTAGACTTGACAAGATGGTAAAAAAAAAATAATAATAATAAAGTCTTCTATAGGTTAATAATAAATGTATTTATATGGATATGCTTTTTAGATTAGAAATATCAGTAGTAATATAACCAAATTAAAATCATTAATAAATATAAAATACATAAATGAGAATTACAAATACTGTAAAAAAAAATTCAAAGTTCCATTGTATCATATATCTTTAGTAGAGTTGACTTTCAAATTTTATAACATGACAGGTTCTGTCTGAAGTTTTGGGTATTTGATCAAAAAATATAAATATGGTATTTATTTTAAAAAAAAAAAAATCTATAATTATGTTGGAATTTATGAATAAATAAATTTGGTATATTATGAATGTTTTCCAACTAGTATATAATAAATATATTAACAATAAGACAAAATATAAAAAAAAAGTTCTGTCAGGTGTGGGGTTCGAACCCACGCTCCCATCGGGAACCAGAGCTTAAATCTGGCGCCTTAGACCGCTCGGCCAACCTGACTTGTCGAATACACCCAGAAAACAATATTATAACGTTATTAACGATATAAATTAGCATACAGTTAATTCTAATTATTTTGACTTTTGAATGAAGAAAAAAGGTTGAAGTAAAACATTAAGCTTTGATATTTTCAACAGGATAACTTCTATAAAGGCAGAAGTACAACAGCCACAGTTATTTATTGGTAATGAATAACAGAATATTTTTTTCAGTTAAAGAAAGTTATCCCGAGCATATCTAACTATGTATTTAATAGTATAAATTCAATACACTCAATAATTTAATCATTGAATATTATGAAAACGGCTTAAACCAGTTTTGAGCCCGATAATCCATTTAAACCATATATGTAAAATCAGACAGGGTATTAATGCTCCATAACTCGTAAATGCAATGTAATAAAATATTTTACATTGGTACCTTAGTTAAATACGTACTTGGTCATAACACAACGATATCTGTTAATTTTGCTTTAATTACTACTCATACATTCATACTTATTTCATGTAAATCGTACCTTTTGTTTCGGTCATGTATTTACTAATCTATTAGGAGTATAAAAAACACAAAAAGTACGTTTGCCTTGTCAGCAGAAATTCGTGGGCAGCATATTCCGAGCGAAGTTTTACTTTTAAGGTGAGTAGAGAATATTTGTTTGTTTTCACAAGGGTTTGGCTTTGATTAACTCAATAAAATTAATTAATATTAAAAGATTATGTTTATGTTGATTTCGAAATATTATTAAAATACAGTTATGAAACTGCTGCCTTAAAAACAGGAAACAAAATTAAGCATGCCTTCTCCCTGGCAAAAATACTAGTTTCGGTCTTGAAGGTATTTGATAAGTGCAAAGCACTGTTTTGAAGTTGACAACGGAGTAGAAAAACAACCATCAATCAGGGTAAAGAAATCGCAGCATAAAAAGTTTCGTGATAACTCCTCAAAAGAGCTTTGATTAAGATTTCAGTAACAGGTGCTTAGGACATGTCATTGCCTCTCAATAATGAAAGCACCGACGACATGAATCGATATGTCAGCAACAGGAAAAAGTAAGCTATCCAGTCCATGATGGAACTGCACAGAATAATTCTGTTTGTTCTGTACTATGGAGGGACCTGGTCAACCTGTTCCTGCAATGTTCCAGATGGTATCCATCATGTGATAGAGTACTATTTCAAGGGGCTATTCGGGGCGCACTTGTATTTTTGCAAGTTGGAAGGTTTGAACCGAAAAGCTATAGAATTAAAAAAAAAAACTTTACACATAGTATTTATATATTGAAATGTTTCTAATTTCTGATGGATACTTCAATCCAAAAAGTACATTATTTACTTATTAAATCATTTCATTGAGGTAATCCATACTGTAATAGGCAAGTGATGCAATATTTTAAAGCAGGGCTTTCCAAGACATCTAAGCGTACCCACTGGTAGTACAGAAGTACGTTCCAGAACAGTCAAGGATAAAAATATCTTTGTAGCTCGTTCATTGTAAAATAACAATTTTTTTAACAATTGTTATTGAATTTTTCAATCAAAACAAGAAGAAACGCGATCTTGAACAAATAATTAACTACGATTATGGCAGTAAAGATGAAAGCTCACGTTGCACAGGACAGCGGAATCAAGTTAAGCTTTATGATGCCTAAAATTGATGATACTCTGACAATAAATAACTCAAATCGTTGATGATTTTTTTAGTTTCCAAATTGTTTATTATTGCTGGATATTGTAGCTCTAATATTAATGCTCTCCAATGTGGCGGAATGAGTTAATTTTCGATAAATAAAAAAAATTGTTGCATACGTTTTTATTTGTAGAATTTTGGGTTAAGTTTTATGTTTCTCTTGAAATCGATAACCTATTGGATTTGTACTTAATTTTTAATTTATTATTTTTTAAACTAATTCATTATTGAATTTAATTGAAAATTAAATTTTAAAAAACACAAAAGATATATTATTTTATTTGTTAAATAAAATATTTTTTTTTTAGCATTCAATACTAATACAATAAAATCTCAGGCGAAAGAAAGTCTGGAGGACCTGAGACCATATTTTAAAATAAGTTTAGAATAATTACTTCGAAACCTACTGAATAATAATTATACCTACTGAAGCAGTAATAATTAAATATTGAATGTTTGACCATATCTGATTTTTACTAATATGACATCTATAGATGCAGTGAAGGCGTTCAAAAAGTTCACACCAAGCGGTCCTAAATACAACATCAGGCATAACCGAGACTTCAGAGAACCTAGTGAACTGCTGATGTCATATTGGCAACCATCCAGGTTGGGAATTTTCTTGGACACGTCTTGCGACAATGGCCTTTTCTTTTTTAATTATGTAAGGGCATATATTGTATTCCACATTATTCAATATTTGTATGTAATTCCTCTAGTTTGTCTTCATGTAAATTGGTATCAAGATAAGTATTGTTATAAATAACTATGTAATATAAAATGTGGTTTATTATAATTCGTTTAATAAATTTTTACATCTTCATTAAGGGTAAACCGTTGTTTCAAAAACAAAGATCTGCTACATTCGAGATTAATTCGAAACTTAAAACTAAAACGTCCTGGAGCCAGTTGCAAAAAAAAAGTTGCCATATTTCCGACTAAATAACGTCTGCCAGCATTTAGCCGCTGGAATACAAAATGGTGGCCAGGTGAAGATAGATAGAGACACTATATAATCGGTAGTAATCGTAAATATAGAGAGGGCTTATAGATATAGCAAGCTAACAACCCTTTTAATTTATAGTATTTACAGTCTTAAGACATGAAATAGTAGTTAGTTACCACATAACTGTGGATTTCAAATAGAAAAATTGAATTTACGATTCAAAAAAAGTTTACTTGTTTTACGGTTTTTCTCTTATATCGCTGAAACTATACCTTCTATTTATAATAATGTCATAAGTGAAATAGAAGTCATAAGCTGACGAATTTTGCAATTGAAATGGTTACACTATTTTTTTCGCTATATGCTATAGTTTCCGTGATATATGTCATCGTAATTTCGAAAAAAAAAACAATTTTTTTGCATCGCATTTTTATTATTAATTGACTCGCCAAGTCTTTAACTTTCCATTTTAAGAAAAAATCATGAGGAAGAAAGTAGTTTAATATTAAATTTTCTTTAAGAATATATACTATTTTACTATATTATCTTCAACCATTCAAAGGCTAGAGCAATTATAACTTAATGATTAAACTCCGAAACTATACAGAAAAACTCACTTTTCGCAATTTTCGTTATTACACAGCTCTTAATCTGTATATAAGACAACATACATGTGTATACATTGGCTTACATAATATACATATATATGCTGTCTTATGTACAGATTAAGAGCTGTGTGATGGTGAAAAATAGTAGAATAAATAAACTACACTCAATTAATTTATTTATTGCACCCATTAGTCTAAAAATATGACCTAAAAAGAACCAATTTCAAAGGCCTGGTGGATATTTGAAGATGAGCAAACGGTTTCAGATAAAACCTCATAGATAAAAGCTCATAGTTAAAAACACAAAGTTTCACGAAAAAAAACGACCGATTCTTATGAAGTCCAAAAATTTCGTTACGTTAACCCAGGCTTACCATAACCAATCTGAAGTTATTAATGAATTTTAGTCCGCTTTGTACAATTTTGATTCATTTCATTCTTTCTCTAAACCAGAGGGCTGAATTAGTTTCTCTCAGTTAAATTGAATGATATATAACTTCAAAATCTATAGAGAAATATTTTGCATTTTTTAAGGTTTACTAAAAAAAATCATCCTCTTCTCAAACTAAATTACTAAACTGAATTTGATAAAAAGAAATGAAGTAATTATAAAGTAAAAAAAAATGTAAATTTTATAAAACACTTTGGAATTAAAACATTTTTTGACTTGATTTCGAACCGATTATAGTTATTCTCCGTGACGCCTGAAAAGACAGATTGTGCTGGATAGCTTCTTCGCATGTCAATTATATTAATTAGAATGCACGCTTATTTGTTACATTTAAATACTCCTCAAGTAAATATATTTTTTATATTATCAAAATTTATTTTTTGCGAACTACTACTTTCTCTCGAATGGTATTTGACATTCCAGCAGTTGAAAAAAATACACTATTATATTATTATAAATCTTAATATTGAATGTACAAGGGACATAAATAAAATGCCGATTTCTTCCTAACAGACCAATGACCTGTTCAACGCTAGCTACTCTTGGATCGTATGGTCCGAGGAGGAGAACTTCACTATATTCGAGGATACCAGGCTGTCAGCCGACAGCGATGTGAAGGTGGTGAAACCGGGGCTGGAGATCTTTGATATTCACAGGATCCACATCTCCAGCGAGTTGAGGACCCAACTGGTGGCTGCCTGGAACATGACGGATGGATTGGTCCAGATAAACCCTTCCATGGATAGGAGGGACTTCGGCGGCTTCACATTCACAGCATCCATCATGGTGATTGTAGATTATAATATAATCATGTTAAAATGGCCGTTTGTATGTTTTCTGCAATCCGATGATGAGGATTCAAGAAAATTTCGAGTTTTAGAATTGGTAATAAATAGTATGCCTTCCCCAAATTCGATGATTGAGGACAATAAGAAAAAAAAATAAACTATATAAAACAATGTTTAAGTGGTCTTCGAAGATCTGCCAAAATAAATAAAATCTGTCAGCATGAACAATAATGATTTTAGGGATAATGTTTTTAAAAGGAAGCAGATGGTCCGGGATGGCGGTCATAAATAGGCTAAATACTGGCAAAACTATTTCATTAAAAGCCAAAGTTTTGACCCGACTTTGCAGGTCTTCTTCAGTGAGGTGTGTTCAGCTAGGAGTTTCACTAAGAACTGAGTTCTTAGTTCAGTTCAAAGTGAAAATCCTAGCTGAACACACCTCCCTGAAGAAGACCTGCAAAGTCGGGACAAAACTTTGGCTTTTAATGAAATTGTTTTGTCAGTATTTAGCCTATTTATGACCGCCACCCCGGACCATCTCCTTCCTTTATAATGTAACGGTCAACTATAAGATAATTTCTTTTTAACCGTAGTTATTAGTCCGTGGTACAGACCCCTTTTTATCGAATTATTTACATCCGGCTGAAACTTCATAAATAACTTCATCTCATCGTGACCTACAAATATTATATTTAGGAAATTTCTTGGAATTAGGGCATTTTTAATCTGGAGGTCGGCAAACTTTGTTTAATTAGGTACTAAAAACTCGTAAATACTCTTTTTACATTTGCTTTCCTCTTGAATCGAAAGAAAAACTTGAGCACAAAGTCAAGAAAAAAGGTCTACAAAAATATTGGGTCGTTTGACCTATATAATCTCGTTATTTTGACAATTTGAGGATTTAGGCCAAACGGCTCAATATTTTTGAAGGCTACCTTTTTTCTTGACTTTGTGCTCAAGTTATCTTACGATTCAAGTGGAAAGCAAATGGGTATTTACGAGTTTTTAGTACCTAATTAAATAGACAAAGTTTGCCGACCTTCACATTAAAAACGCTCCAATTCCGAAAATTTTCGTAAATTAAATATTTGCAGGTTACGATAAGAAGAAGCTAATGATAATAATCCGATAAAAAGGGGTCTGTACTACCGACTTTATATTTTTATTTTTTAAGTATTTATGTCAGATCACTCACAGAAGCAAATATGGACCTATGAAAAAAAAAATCCATTTTGGGGCGCTTCAGCAAGAAAGTCCTCACTCTCTTCCCGTGAATTGAAGGTGATCTAGACGAGACTAACTTATTATTATTTATTTCCTGTTTTGTCTCGCTTTGCGGGTTGAGAACCTGATGTGGTTACGTCCCCGAGAAAAAG
The DNA here is from genome assembly GCA_928085145.1 of Nezara viridula. Taxonomy (NCBI): domain Eukaryota; kingdom Metazoa; phylum Arthropoda; class Insecta; order Hemiptera; family Pentatomidae; genus Nezara; species Nezara viridula. The sequence goes on from OV725081.1 coordinate 70,816,629, forward strand.
CGGGAACTAAACACACGACGTTCCATCGCACAAACGAAATGCAATTTGACCAGAAGTCCAGCCACCTTTATTTTTATTCAAATAACAAGCCAAAATTTTGCATTTGCATGTTCAAAAGCATTCCGTTGAGTTTGTAACTATTTAATCAATTTAACTTTCCTGACATTTTTTCCATTATGCGTAGATGATTGATATTAAGTTCAATGAAAGCAACCTTCTAGAACCACTCTTAGACAAGACGTATGAACCCGGAAAAGACATGGTACGTAGATATGGTCTAGCAGTATTCTTACATGTCGCAGAACTATATAATTTCACGTGAGTAAATACAATTACCACACATAATCTGTTGTTGTTTTTTAAAACATTAATACATATAATTATGATTTGGTGTGCTCCAGATATAATTATATCCTTACTAACGCTTGGGGTGACCCACAACCTGATGGGTCCTGGACAGGGATGGTGGGCCAGGTAGCGAGAGGAGAAGCAGAGTTCGGACTGGCCCCAGCCAAATACGTCGTACAGAGATTCGATGTCATCGATTTCATAAATTCTATGCATATCGTGAAGTAAGTGCGTCATCGATAGTGCATCTCAATGTATAATACTGGGTTGTCCGAAAATCAATGGAGGTTTATGGTTTTAAAATAAAATAAATGATACGAAACTAATTTTAATAATAAAAATATGCTCCATTACTCGCAATACATTTCTGGCAACATTCTAAAGAATTGTGATCAATAAAATCGATATCTAAGTGGCCTAGATGCCTACAAAAAATGTAGTCGGTAGGTGAGAGGCCTGGAGAATAGAGCAGGAGAGCTTTTTAGCCCAGTCAACAAAGTAGGACAAAAGGGGAGCTAGCTTGCAAAAAGGTCGGAATTCTGATTTTTTTTTTTTATGTACCTAACTATACCTAATCCTATCGTAAATATTGTTGCAAGGAAATATTTACAGATTTCAACAAAAAAGTTCATTTTTTCAAAAAATTTATTAGATAATAAAATGTATATCAATAGAGAGTAAAACAAACAATAAATTACTCAAAAATTTCCCCTTTTGTCTTGACATAGGCATTTAATCTCCGTGGCTAGTCGTCAATAGCAGCACGTAGCACTTCTTGAGGAAAGCTCAACTACTCGGATCAGGGATTGCTTGAGGCTTTCCAAGTTAGGATGTGCTCTGTGGCATGCCATCATCTCCAGTTCGGACCAAAACCGATAATCTAGTGGGTTGAGACCAGGGCTTCGGTTAAATGTTCGGTGGGTTGAGATCAGAGCTTCCTGAAGGTCAATCCAAGACAGAGATGAACTCTGGAATGTTCTTTTATAGCCACTGCTGAGTTGACCTGGCCTTGTGAGCTGGAACAGAATCCGGCTGGAAAACTCAATGACAGCAAACAGAGTATCATTTAGAGGCTTGACAACATGTTCCAAAATATCGTTCTGATAGTTTTTTTCACAAAATGGAGCTTTGTGGTGCCATCATAGCCAAATACCCATCAAACCATCAGTGAGGAAGGGTGATGACCTCTTTCCATTCTTTCAATGATTTCCTGGGCTTCTTTAGAGGTTAGCCTTTGTCCTGTCATTCTTCGAAATGCACCCATCCTGAGGTACCTTTTTATCATGCGAGACATTGATTCGATAGTGATTCCCATTTCTCGAGACATGATTTGTTGTTTTCGAATGGAATTTCTTCGGATTCGAGTAGCCACTGCTCTAACCGCATTAGCCGCTCTCAATGTGCGGGGACGGTCGAGGTCCGTCACATACAGATAGGGTCTCATTATATACATTTATAGTACGGTACACGAACAAACGGTTGATACCCAAAGGTTTCAGTCTTGAAAATCTCTGACCTATATTTTCCATCTTTGTGTAAGGCGATCACAGCTATTCGGTTTTATTTATCACCCCACTCCATGTTAACTGAGCGAAAGAAAAATACAAAACCAATTTGGTTTATTATCCTGACATGTAAAGAAAATAACCTGATAGAGGTAAGAAGTATCTAAATAATACCCAAGAATGTAAACAAAGTTCAACTTTTGTAACAGTATTTATGGCAGAACTAGGTATTTAAACATATAGTTAGCAAATAGACCATTACTGACCACCTCAACGCAATTGGAAATTTGAAACTTAGGTTTCTGGTGGAATAAACAACCGCCAAACAAGTGTTCGTTCTGAAGTTCTGAAGCACTGCACTTCTTTGCCGAAACAGAAACCACCGCCCAGTCAAATTAGACATGTTACCTTGCAAAAGATAGGATAATTCAAATTACTTTTTTATATTGTTACATATGTATTGAATATAAAAAATCTATTTTTCCGCCCTTGAAAACTTGTGTGTTTGCTCCAACAAACATTGAAATTTCAATGTATATTGGTTTACAACCAATGTCTACTTTTTAAATTGATATAAATAAAAAATGTTTATATACAATCTTAAGATTATCAATTTTTTTTCTTAAACGAACTGTCTATGTGGATAAAGTTTTGAATAGTCGTAAAAAACGTGCATGATTTTCGTTTTAAACTAATTATCTGTTTTCATAGGTGACAAGAGCTCAAATGTTTGGATTAAATACAAAAGCACGCGCAAGCTACAACAGCTTTTATATGAAACATATTTTCTAACCTTAATAATTTCAATACAAATCGCTAAAAAGAAATTGATTTTATTAAATTGGAAAAATTCCATTTTTACTATTTTACACTCATTTTAAATCAATTTGGTCAACAACAATTTCTGTTTTTCTTGTTATTTGAATAAGCTTATTGTAACACATTTTTAAAAATTAATTTTATTAAGGTTACATAAATTTATGTTCTTATAGATTGTTACCATCTCAAAACTGATCGATTTCTTCACAATAGTACCCCTTCAGTCTTTAACGGAGGAATTCTCCAACTCCATTTCCTCGTCCTTAGAATTTGAAGGTTTTCGTTGATGATAAAGAGCCATTGACTGGAACTGTGGACGGTAGTCTGGAGCTTTTTGAAAAGTAAGCATGGTGTAGGAGAAAAGACTACCGTCTACCGTTCCAGTCAATAAAAAACAGCTAATTAATTAAAAACAAAAATTATGCATGTCTTTTGCGACTATTCAAAACTTTATCCACATTGAAAGTTCGACAATTCGTTTTCTGTTCGTTTTAGAAAAAATGATAGATAATCTTATGCTGTTTTAGACTGGATAAAACCATTTTTTATCTGTGTCACTTTAAACAGTAACTTCAAATTTTAGCGTAAACCAAAAACGTTGAACTTCAATGGTCCTTGGAGCACTGCAGCGAACCCACAATGCTTTCAAGGGCGGAAACAAGAAATTTTTATATTCACTACATACAAAAAATTTACATTAACAATTTAAAAAATTAATTGGAATTAGCCAACCTTTTACAAGGTTACATCTCTAATTTGACTAGATTATTGTGTCTGTTTCGGCAAAGAAGTGCAACGCGAACTTCAGAACGTACACATGTTTAGTGGTTGTTCAATGCATGGCAAACCCAAGTTCAAGTTTCTTTACGTTTCCAATTGCGTTGAGGTGGTCAACGATAGTCGCTTGGCTAGCTGAGAGTTTCTCTATATGTTCTAAAACAGTTGCTCTATAATTTTCTTCAACCCAAGCTCACAGGACATCGTCATCAAGGGAAGAAGTCCATCCACGACTGTCGTCATCTTCAAGCCTGAAGACTCCCACTCGAAATGTTTTTAACCATCGTTAAACGGTACACCCACCCACACTTCCTTGACTTCATTAATGTTAATCCATTTGTGTGAAACAAAACTATACGAAAATTATACTTTGTCATTTTAAGACTGAATTATTTTAAACTAAGAAAACGTTATAGAAGATAAAACATATATTAAACGTTTTTTATTCATAAACAGACTGGTTAAGTGTTTACACCCATAAAAAAGAGTAATCTCTCAAACGTACAATTTGCTTTATTGAGGGTTAATGTAAAGAGAACATGCAATCCTGCATTATTTTCTGGACAACCAAATACAAAAAAGAATAACATTATTCTAATCTATAAACATTTCAGATGCTGCTTCACATTCTTACAGCCGAAACTCTTTGGTTCTGCTAAAGCTCTCGTTTTGCCGCTAGATGAAATAGTGTGGGTGTGCCTCGCTGTGTTAGGCGTACTGTCTATCATAGTTTTCAGAATCTTGGCTAAGTATGACAACACTGGTCTCAGCAACGATAGCTGGGGAGGGAGCGCTCTTCTGGTTGTGGGCGCTATAAGCCAACAAGGTGAGTACGAGTACCACAGTCGATACGATAAAGCAGAGTATGAAGAGGAGGGGAGGGTATTGCCACGAATAAACTTTAATTTAATTTTATTAACACGAATAAAGAAGCTTAATAACTAATTATTAATGAAAATAATATCTTAAAAACTTATTCAAATTTAAATTAGAGATGTTTAAGATCACCTTGTACTTGTATTTCAGTTTAGGTTTCAGATTATAGTTGTTTACATGGGCGTAACAGGACAGGAAAGCGCCCTCTTCCTTCTTTCAACATCAAATATATATGATGTAGAGATGGTTGACCGTTGATATAATATGAGAAGGAGTTAGTCCAGGGTGCGGTCAAATAAATAATAAATTAAAATATATTATATTAAAATATATGGGCAAAAATTAAAATAATTAATATATTTTAATTTATTATTTATTTGACCGCACCCTCCACTAACTCCTTCTCATCAAATATATATATATATATATATATATATATATATATATATATATATATATATATATATATATAACACACATAAATAACTCATTTAGAATAACTTACTTTCCAACTAATTTATGGATAGATTAATTGTTAATATTTCAACATATTGAAAGAATCTAATTGCAAATTAGGACCAACATCATCCACAACCAACACTGGCAAGTCAATACATATTTGTTTGAAGGTAGGTGAGGCATTCAACTCTCCAATTATCAGTGAAGTCTGAGAACTGCATGTTCTTGAACCTTGGTTGTTTCAGTTCTGGGACGACCTCAGTATTGCAGAAGGCTCTTTGAATGTCCGGCCAATATCCGGCTCATTAGAGTTTTTGAACACCCTGAGTCAATTTCAAATTCAATTGGAACCTTATTAATTATAATTTTAGCTGTAAATGATTCTTTTCAGTCTGTTAACACCCTGTAAACATTTTCACTCACAAATTTCCTATCTTCAACTGTTGGATACACATCTGAAGAGGTAACAGGCCAGGGCTGTAGACCTAGACTTTCAGCAATATCAAACATACTAACTGGTTGTCTGGATATACAGTTTAGTGAAATTTTTTGTTGGCTCTACAGCCAGTTTAGTTCAGGCATCTTCCAACAGCCTCCATCAGTCTCCAGGTCCACTGCCACAGCCTTCCACTTCCAGTTGTCCAGAAGAGCCCTGGCATACTTAGAGACAGCTTCCAACCATCTAATGTTCGGCCTTCCCACTCTTTTCTTGCCATGTAGCTCCTTATGTATGACCTTCTAGTTAATCTCGCAACTCCACACTATCTATACATGGCCAGCCCATAGGTGTCTTCCAAACTTGATAAACTAATATCAGTACCTCTGTACATACTCTCAAGCTCCATGTTTTTCTGTTTCTACAGATATTGCCCTCTCTAACTGAATCAAAATGTTTTCCTAACATAGATCTTTCAAAAACCAAGAATCTTATCTCTACGCTTTAGTGAAGGCACATGCTTCTGATCCATAGATAAGGGTGCAGCATCTTTTTAAAATTTACCTTGATTCCATTAGATAGGAATCTACTCATGAAATGCTTTGTGAAACCAAAGCTGTATCGACTGGCTGTTCCTCTTTCTAATCTTCTGGCCTATATAATTATAGCTAATTTAAATTTAATTTTGACAAAACTTGAATAAAAATAAATGAAAATATGGAAGTGATTCATATAAGATAAATTTAAATTATACAATAATAAAATTTACAACTATAACATTGAAAAGAAATGTATTGTAAATAAATTTATATTCAAATATTGAAAAACAATCTTTTAACAATTAATATGGTGCGATAATGCAGAAATAAAAGTAAGCTGAAGTCAACATAAAAAACGTTCTAAACCAAGATGACAAATTAGTTGCATAATTAAGAAATACAAAATAAGGAAGTAAAAAGCTCACAATAATTTATTTATTGAAAATAATTTATTAAAAATTATTTTTACCATTTGAAATTTTTTTTCAAGGAATCCCAGATAATACAGAAAAGATTTCAACAAGAATAGTCTATATATTCCTGCTCATTGTATCCTTCTTCGTAGCAGTTTACTATAATACAGCAATTTTGAATGGTCTCTTGCTACCAGCCCCAAATGCAATTCAGGACATAGAGCAGTTGCTAAAAAGTGATATCAAATTGGGCATGTTGGACATACCTTACCTTCGTAATGAATTGGTTTGTTCATTTATCTTCTTTTTTTTTATATCCTTTTGACGAAAATATGATGTTATATCATATCTCTTATATGATATGATATGATATATAAGAGATATGGTGCTGCTTGTATAATTAAGTTCCATCAATTAGCTTTTTAAGAATATATTGAAAATTTACAGATACAGAATGATAATATGACAATAAGAGTAAGAGAAAAAATAGCAAAAGCAAAGCCCAAACAAATCTTCTACACTGTACCAGATGGAGTTAGAATGATAAAGAAAGGAAAATTTGCTTTATTCACTGAAGATGAAGCAATTTATACAGAAATACTGCACCAGATGACTGATGCAGAAGTTTGTTCAGTGTCTGAAGTGCTGAAATACAACCCTTTTCACGTAGGTGCAGTTGCAAAGAAAAATTCTCCATACAAAGAGTTGTTTAACAGAGCGTGAGTATTTTTATTTTGTACTCCCTCCAAGAGCAATAATTAGTTTAAAATTCTTACTACAAAACTGTTTCTGCTAGCACCCTAAGGATTAAGGGGAACCTATCCAGAAAGAGCTATACAAGTTACTTTTGAAGTCAAGAGACTGACATTAAAATATTCACAAAACTGTAAATAACATACTTATTCAAAAATCTCCTGTAAAAGCTTTTCAGTACATTTTTTTTTTTAATTTTTAGCAACAAATTAAACTTTACTCTCTCAAGGGGATAAACTGGATTCCATGAATAAAATTATTTTTAAAACTTTAAATGTTTTTTTTGGAAAATATTTAAATCTTACTATATTAAGTTATTCAAAATAACAATTCAAGAAGGAAGAATCCATGTTAATGAAAGTTCTTCAAAGTTAAATTTGACTAAAATCATTGACATTTATTTTGTAGTTTTGTCTATAAAAAGTTTGAAAAAAAATAAACAAAATCTTAATTTTTTTTTTTTAGATTTGCAGTAATGAGGGAAAGAGGGATTCTTAAGCGACAATTGGAGCATTGGTTGGTCAAAAAACCAGAATGTAACTGGAAGCAAGATGCCTTAAGTCTCAGCATGGAACCACTGGCATTAGCATATGCACTTTTCAGTTTTGGAGCTATTTTTTCATTATTCATTCTAGGTTTTGAAATTATTCATAGCAAAAAAAAATGCTGACTAATCATGTAGATTGTACTAATAATAGTAAAAAATAGAAAAACGCCAGTGTTATATTATATTAGTTATTATATCTTATTAAGAACTATTTATTAATCCCATCCTTTCTCCAGCGGCATTATGGTTTTCCTAAAAACAGACACTCTATCATATCAATTAGTTTCCTCCAATGTGTACTTTTCAGTACATTCACTAAAATTTAAAAGCAATATTAATCTACTAATAATCTTCCAATTATTTAAAAAATCTTATTTATTATCACTCTTGTTTAACTAGTCACCATCTTCTTCCCTTTCCTGGAAGCTGAATCAAAGAAAAATCATCATATTTTAACTATTTTTGGACCAACAAGATATCTTCTAAAGTAAGTACATCCATCATCTGTTCAAATACTGTGGACAACTGTTCAACCCTTTTACAAAAATGGAAAAAGAATGATAAATAGATAGATTTAAAGTCATTTATCAATAGAATTTCTGAAGACTGTTTTAGAATTACCAACTTAATGAGAAACAAAGCTAAAGTCAAATATATTTCTTACTTAATATACATAGAACTCTTGAAATCATTCACATGCATCATGTAATATACCTCTGGAAAGCATGGGATATTATGAATGTATATCCAATAAATGGTCCTTATATGGGATTAGCCAAGGAAGAACAATAAATAACCACACATACATATAATAAAATGTTCAGTGATTTATTGTAAATTGGCATTTCTAAATATTAATTAAAATTAATGACTTTCCAATTCTTTAAATTCCATGTAAATGAATCTGGAGAAACATCAGTTTACAGTGTATTATAGTGCAACTACTAAACATTTAATTGGCTCCTTTAAACAACTATTATTTTTGACATTAGGCCTTTTTACTGCTCTCAATAGAAATATCATGATATAAATAATAATCATATGAAATTATACACATTATAATTATATAATACAAAACTCCAGGAATTCTATCATTTCAAGTAATCATAATTGGCCTCAAATAAAATATAGAACAAAATTGGCATATTTTATATACAATAATTTCGTAAGGAATGAAACTGATTTGTAATACCATAATGAATACATGCAGGCATTCATTATTCTAATTCATTTACTAAGAATACACTTTCCATTATTTGAATTAATATTAAATATACATTAAAAAAAAAATAAAAACTTGATTATATTTGTAAAACATATGATTTCACCAAACCACTAATTAAAATACTTAAGGCATATGATTTCAGGAATAAACTCAATTATGTCAACACACTGTACATTTCACAATTAGTATTGGTATTTAAAATTCTAAAATTTAATGTTTACATTATGTTTGATTCTAGTAATATTTATTATCACACTGCTATTGAAAGTAAGTACACAAATAATTTATATATAATGACAAAAATATATAATGAATACATATTTAACAGTAGTTATATATTTAATGCTAAAACTAGAAGTGTTTGAAATTTCGAATAGCTTTGGCCAACGAAATGAAGTCTGACCAATCATATTATTCCTTTTTTACAATCTTATAATGCAGCAATAAAGTAAATAATATATCTATAAAAATCATGCTTCAATAACATAATATGGCAAAGCATTAACATTATATAATAGCATGACTCTTTTGTGAAAAAAATGTAACCAAAATAAATCATACAGCAATGGAACATAGATTTTTCTTGTTGTTTATGAAATTCACAAAAGGGGTATTAAAAATATTAAATGGAAAACCAGTGATATTTATTGGTGAAAGTTTTACACCTTACATAAAAGGGAATTTATTGATTTGATTTATTGAATTTATTGGAGTAATTATGTGATAAGAAAGGAAGTTTATAAATTGTAGTCATATGTTATCACAAGTTAATAACTGAAATTGATCAGCTTTCGTCAGTCAGGGGTCATCAAAATGAACCTACACAAAAGCTGTAGCTATGCTGTGCACGCCCTGAAGACTACCCTACTACCTGCATGCCCATAATGGAAGACTACCTTCTTAATCTAAATATTTTTATGTTAGATCAGATCCTACCTTGAGGTTATTTGAGTTTATTATTGGTGATCAAATCCATCACTGCTTTAATTAAATCACGACTTTCAGACTCCCATCAGCTACACTTGCTCAAGATGTTAACAAACACCAATGGGTCCTTTCCTTATGAAGTTTAGGTCCTTGTCAACAGAGACGGATCCTTTTCATTTTCAGATATTAATGGTAATTTGAATGCCATCGATTGTGGGTAATAAATCCCGCTGACGAACTCTGGGCTATCTATTCCACCGTAAAACTTGAACCCTAGTGAAACAGACCTGTTGGGAAGTTTATCTTGTGAGTGAGCTTGTTTCAACAGTCTTGATCCAATTAAATCAGTAATAATTTTAATGATCACTAATAATTCCAATTAACTGGGACAAAGATCTTAATTTCAGCAGAGGACAATGGATACAGAGGCAAAGGAAATACTACAAAAACTGTTGAAACATCTGAGCTTTTTCAGAATGTGCAGTTTGTGGAGCACATCAAGTGCTGTGAAATGGGTGGCATGGCACAAGATGTACAATGAAAATTTTTAAGAGGGTCATATTTTTGTTGGAAAAGTTCTTAAAAGAGAAATTTTTTTTTGCGGGGGAGGAGGTTTAAAGCCATCTACCTTGAGGGAACCTTTAGATACGTGGGCATCTTCTTTCTATATAATATTTATTATCTTTATCTTTCTATATTCTATTTTCTTCTCCTTTTGTTTTTTTCTCTACACTAGAAAAAGTGATAAATAAACTTAATAATATTTTCATACGATATAGCATTAATAGCAGCTTCATCAACCAAACTGAAAGATTATTAAGATTGATTAGATTAGTATTTAAATGTATGGTATCAAAATTAAATATAATTAAAAATAAAATGAAGATATTTCATAAAAAAGAGAAAAGCAAGGAAAAGAATAAATAAAAGAACCAGATTTTTAAATGAGTTTATAGAAATATTACTTTTGTTATTTAAATTTTTTTTCAATTAGTTTGCAGTTTACCACTCAAGTAACAGATAAAAAATCTGTTCTTAGATGTTATTATTATAAATTAAAATGTTTTTGTAATATCATAATTTATGTATCATAATTCATTGTATCATAATATAAATCATTCAATGTATCATCATCCATTGTATTATCATATAAATGTTTTATCCATTGCTGACAAAAAGCGTATCTCAATATTTGTTCCTGACCAGATATGAATTTTCTTATGTACTACAATATCATTAGAGACCGGATTTCCATGTTATTGCAAATTTTAATCACTCATCTATATTAACCCCGAATCCAAATATCTATCCGTTTCAAGATCTGAAGAATAACATATTTAAATGTTATATTGCACGAATTGCCGTTTTCAGCTTAAATTGCAAGATTTTGAGTTTTTTCTTCATTAAATTGCACATTTTTGTACATCTCAAAGTAGATTAAATGATTCATAAATATAAATATATATGTGAATATTTACTTTTTTATTTTATTATCTTGTCCATATTAAATTTATAATTTAAGAAGGAAAAATATGAGGAAGATAAATGATTCTATGACTGCTAAAGATTCAAATTTAGTTTTAGAAAAGTACAAAGTAAACACAAGTGCAGACAGACTATTCGTGGAATAGAACTTGCTTAATGTAATTCAATAAAAAAAAACTGCCTTCCTTGTTTTGACTGGAATTCTTACTCTTCTTTAAGTCCTTCAGTATCCCTTCTGAATCGTATGTAAATGTCAATAATATCCAATTTGACATTCATAAACTCACATTTGTCAAATTTCTGCAAACATTAACTCAGTTGAAATCTCGAAATTTGTCACTTAATAAACAAATTGAAATTATAGAAACTGTAGGAGAAAATCTTTAAAAAGTCAACAGTGAAATAGGAAAAATTATATATCCAAAATTTTACTCCGTAATAGAAACATACACAGATTACGCTCTTATATAAAAATATAACGACTGCATTAACAGTATAAATGTTAATGTTGACAAAGAACCAGCAGTGGTTCATTACAAAATGAGTCCCCTTATATCAGTTCATGTTGAACGCTCTCTTTCTTAATTAAAGGCCTTACCTATTAAGTGATAGGAGAAATAATTTTTCAGAAAGAAATTTCGAAATGTATAATAGCATTGTAAATTTCAACTTGATTAAAAAATAAACTTTTCATGGATATAAACATAGACAATTTATATTTATGTATGAATACATATTATTTTTAATTAAAATTAAATATCTGAAATCATTGGTCTGGTTTATATAATATATACTTATCCTTCATATCTTTAATCTTTTTAAGTTCATCTACATTAATTCATTCCTTACATGTGCCAGTCAATTAGACAATTTAAGGTAAATTTATGCAAATATATTTAATTATTTGTCTGTTAATTATTGAGACCTTTTTGTGAATCATCTTTATATTTTTTATTATTTATGTTAGTCCTTATTTTTTTTTAATTCCTCTTTCTTTAGAATTTAGGTTGATCTTAATTTATTGTTGTATTAGATTATGTACTGTCGTTAGTTGGTTGTAATATGGACTTTAATTTTCAATTTTGCATTTTAATTATTTTATTGTGACACAATATTTTAATTCAGAAGCTTAAAATAAGGTTAGTATAGGATTTAGATGTATTAATATTATAAATTAAACAAAATAGATGATTTATGCACTTTTTAGGGGTAAATTAGACAATTTTACATATTTTGGGTTTTTATAGCACGATTTTGCAAGTTTTGAGTTTTTTGCTGCACCTTTTTCAGATTTTTACTGCACTAAGATCTGGTCTCTAATTATCATTCTTATGAGACATTGTGTTCTACTAAAAATTTTTTTTTTATATTCTAAATTGCAGATAAATGGGTATTATATATACATAATTAAGTACAACAGTTACTTTACAGTAATATATGAAAAAATATATACATATGTACAGATTATTAAAACATTCATTTTGTTAAATTTTTTTAACAAATAATAAAACAAGAAACATTTTTAGTAAGTATCAAAGGAATGTTAATCTGGAGGCTAATATTTCAACATTCCTTGAAAAAATATCAACTACACTACATGGTATTTTTTATGCCTCTGGAGAAACTCACATAGAATATGAGTCCACCGTTATGTACACTCCTTTCTAATTTATCTTTTTGCTTGAGCTCATTATTGACAATTTATACATTTATACTCCATTATTTGAGTATGTTGAGCATTCACAGGTTCTTTGAATGATTGTAAAGTAAGATTATTGTAGTTCTTTCCTGTCATATTTTTGATACTTTTGTAAGGTTTTGGCAGATTAGAAGTAATGCATTCCAGCAAAATTGATGACTGAATATATCTTGATACGTCTCAGTTCTATTCAATATTAAAAATGATCAGGTACTTCTTTCATTAATTTTTCGTACAGCTTAAATCACTAGCGGAATCAAGAAGTAGAGGGGGCTTGTGGGGTGAATCTGCCAAAATAGAATAATCTTTTATAATTTAAAGTTTGACATAAAAAAACTGTCATAAAGCTGCTGAAGAGCTTGATAGATATTTTGTAAAGAAGCTATTTCTTTAAATATTCTTCAATTCCTTCCACTTTAAATAGGTAATCAAACTATATCTTCTGTGACTGCTATAAGCTCGTTCTAGTGCTGAAAAAGAAGGGCTTGACCATTTTTAAGGAGAACACCAGCCTCAACTGATTTCAAAAACATATCTACAAACAAAGTCTGGTGGTCATGACTGTATGTGTGATGACCCTTATGGGAACTTAAATAGGCACCAACATCGAGAATATAAAGTACTGGTGTAGTAGAAAGATATACCCCCCTCTCAAAATATTGAAATCTCTCACAACGGCAAAAGAACAGATCAGAATCGACTCAGGAGAATAGATTGGTTGCTGGTAAAAAAGTCTAGAGGACAGTGTATTATGCAGTGGTGCAGGTCTTAGCAGAAAGGAAATATCTTCCTGGAATTGGAATAATAAGAAGCATAAAAGAAGATGGAAGAGTCAAACCAAAAATGAACAAACCTCTAGAGAAAATATTAAAATGATGGAATTGATATATTAAAGTATTTATCATTTCTAAACCCAAAGAAGGGAATCAAAAGAAAAACTGTTTTGAGTTTATATAAAGAACTTGATAGGCTATAGTTATCTGTAACAATAAACTTTTAAGACTATTTTTTTTATAATGTCTAATTAATATGTTCATTAAATGTTTATTAAAATCTACACTCTAATTATCTGTTATAGTCTCATCCAAGAAACAGAGATTTATCAAAATGTGATCCAATGATAGTATTACATGAAGGTGAAAAACTATAACTCTTACTAAAAATCAGACATTATAACAGTAAAAATTGGTTTTTAAAAAAATATGCCATTTCAAAGTCTTTGAAAATAATAAAAGGTAAATATTTTTCTATTATTTATTAACTTTTACTTCATATCATTACAACTTTATTGTTTTCTTGCTATGAGAGAATTAGTGCGGTAAGGTGGAAAATATTTATAATAAAATCATATCACAGTAAAATGCTGATAAATTATAATGATAACTTCTTTTGTTATTTTAGTGAGAAATAAAATTTTAAATTAAAATCATATTCTTGATAATAGATAAAGTAACATTAATATTGATTCTTTCAAATAATTTTATAACCAATCATTCACGTCATTTGCTCCATCCGCAACTACAATTTCATAGAAATTATAAAAAATATTGACAAATAATCATAATCATTAATTTTAACTAATGCCATTAAATTTATGCTTCAAAATCCATGAATAATAGTATTAATTAATATTAATTGTTTTACAGAAACCAAAGACAGAGCTGTGAAATATTTGAACATTGGTATGGACAACAACAGAAGCTATCCAGATAGTTATTACAACTATGGGGAATACAATGAATACCAGAATTACAGGTTCTTATTTTAGAGTTATCACAGTTATAGTATTTTTATTTCATTTTTAAACTAAATATTTATAAATCAATTTCACAATTGAATAAATGAATGATGTATCTAAATAAATTATAGCATTCTTATAGATTAATGAAGAAATACTGAGTACAATTTTTTTTTCTTGAATAAATGCTAAATAATATTTTACAACAATTAGTCATAATATATGTATACCCCTATCATTAATATAATGCTTCTATTCTAACACTTTGCCAACTGGACTAAACTTTAAAGAAAATTCTGTATTTTCAAAGGTTCTCATTGAACATTGTGAATTGAAATTAGTAGGAAAATTATAGCGGTAAAATAAACTAACAATTTTTTTTTTAATTATTAAAGTAATTTATTTCAACAAACTGTAACAAAACAGATATGATATCAACCAGTGATACCCAACCTCAAATTGGTAAGAGCCGATTAAGAATTTTAAGTTTGTTAACAAGTCAAAATATAAATTTTTCTTCTCAATTGAAAAAGTATATAATGCAAAAAAAATTGCAATATGTAAAAGAAAATGCACATTTAATTGAATTATTTATTTGAGAAACACCCCTGTGTCATTTTAACTGGCCTTGAGTTAAAAGTGGTTTCTGATTTATTGTTCATATTCCTCTTTCATTGCAAAAGAAACAATCACTCCATTCCCATTCATTGAAAAAATCAATTCATAACATTTTGTTCAGAGCAGAAAGAACAAAAGTAAATCATATGTGCTGTTTCTACAGAACATATTTTACCTATAGTCGTGCAGAAGGTGTCTTATCTTGGCAAAAAATCTTTTGACAACCACATTCTCAATTAACCTGGCCACAAGAAAGGAACAGACAGAATTATAATTAGAATGACATTTTAGAATAGTCAAAGGGCACGTATGTGGGTAATGAACATTGGGAATTGGCCAAGAAGAAAAATGTTTAACCCCTCCCCAAATCTGAGATATCACATTTCAAGATGAATAGAATAGATAAACCCACCAAGTGCAGGCAGTTTTTTCTGTCAAAAAATTTTTGTTATATTTTCTATCTCAAACTGAGAAAAAAACAAATAAAAAATTGAGTTTTACATTTTAAGATAAGTTGGATCCAAAAATCAAATAAAAACAATCTACTGTCCTCTGTTTGTGTCAAATAAATACATTAAATTTCTTATCATCTTTAAGTTTAGTAAAATAAAGGATTTTTATTTTAATAGAAATATTTTAACTTTTAAAAAATTACAGGGAGCGGGGTCGTTCAGTCAATATGCTTTGTCCGTCACATCTTTTCACTAACTGCATAATGCCATGGTCATAGAATGTCTAGAGTTGATTGTTAAAAAACTGATCCAAGTGGTTTTTGATATCCTCCTTTTGGAATTTATTTCCATTCATGGAGTTCTGCAGAGACCAGAATAAGTGGTAGTCACTTAGGGATAGGTCTGGTGAATAGGGAGGATGGGACAAAAGGTCTCACCCAAGGATCAATAATTTATTGCGAGTGACCAATGAGGTGAGGAGCCTAGCATTGTCTTGATGGAACACAACACTCTTCCGATTTGCCAGTTCAGGGTGTTTATTTTTAATTGACTGATCTAATTTTGTTAATTGTGGGCAGTATACAGTTGAATCAATTGTTTGTCCTGATGGAAATTGCTCATAGAAAATAACACCCTTGAAATCCAACTGTATGGAAAGCAGTTTTTTCTTTGGATGCAATCTAGGTTCTGAAATTTTTCTAGGAACCTCACTACTAGGTCCCCAAGATTTTCTACGGACTAAATTATCATAAAATATTCATTTTTCATCTCCTGTTACCAACCTTTATAAAAATGGATCAATTTGTTGCCATTTCTATAGTGAATCACAAATAGAATTGTTTGTTGCCAAGTTGACTCGGTTAGAGAGTGAGGGACCCAAACAATAAGCCTGGAAACAGCGGAGGTTGTGCAAATGGTTTCCTACACTTGTGTGCGACAAATTTAGGTCCATAGCAATCTTTCACACTGATTAGGTGGGATTTTGATCAACAATGGCCTTAAGATTGCTCGTTTCAATTGGGCGACCAGACCGTTGAGCATCATTGATATCAAAATTACCTGAATGAAATTTGGCAAACCAATTTTGACCAGTGCATTCGGTTAAGGCATCATCCCCATAAACACTGAAAATTTTTATATGAGCTTCTGCAGCACGCTTAACTTTTTTTAAATTATGTAAAAAAATATGCCAATAATGAATGATATTTTCTTCAATAATCCACAGTGCAATAGCAAACACAAAACCAAGTGTTAAGAGAACACAGCCATGTTCCCACTTAATTAAATTTGAATCTAGTGGAGGCTTTAGAAGCAACATAGACTGAACAGACATGCAAAGGACCTGCTAGATTCATGTCCACTTAAGACTGGAGCACAGCTGGCCAGCAAGAAAATTACATCTTACAGCCTTCGTAGAAGATTTGGAGTAGAAGCTCAACAGGCTTAGCAAGGAGAGGAGAGGAAGATGAGAGGAAAAGGAGAGAAGAATGCAGGAAGCACATTATTTCATTTACAGCCACCACCTACCTAATCCACAGTTAAAATAGTTGTATTAGTCATACTAAATTCATTAACCCACTAACCATTCTTTGTAATAGATCCAGCTTTAATAAATCAAATTATAATATAAATATAGTAACAAATATAGCAATCTGTCCACCCAATAGTTTAATTATATATTAATCAAATGCCTTATATACAGTCCAAAACAGAAAAATAAATGTACCAGCTACAAAAGCAGAATTATGTTAATATCCCTGACAGCCGTGGAAGGGAATGGCATAATAAATAAAACACCAAGCTAGTTTCAACAAAAGTTAACAGATAAAGTTGATGACATATTATAAAAAGGATAAACAATCCACCTTAGGGATAAATTCATTAGATAAGAAATGTATCATAGTGACATAAAAATTAATAGAAAAACCGAAAGGACTTATTTTCCAACCCAATAGTACTGGTACTTTATCAATGAATTTTTCTTCCATAATTCAAGTTTCGAAATAAAATAATATTAAAAAAATATGATTTAACTAAAAAGATTTCTTGTATCATCTATTATAGCATAAGTAAATATTAGCACATAGACTTGAAATATGCAAAAAAAATAATTCAATTTTAATTTTGCTGAAGGCACTAAGACCCTTCAACATTTCAATGGTTAAATTACTGAGATGTTTAGAATATTAAATATTAAAAAAAAGAACAGTGACAAAGAAAAAAAAACTTGCTAGGGAGATACGGGGACAGTAACTAGCAAACATGGAGAAAACTCATCACCTTTAACCGTAGAGTCAAAATTTTTATCTTTTTTAAATTTCTTGGTAAATAAGAAATCGCTTAACATTATAAATATGGTTATAGACTGCATTTCAAAATATTTTTTATTTTGGAGAAAATCTGCAAATTTTCCCTCAACCATTGGGGTTTATAAAGGGGGAAGAAGGTGCAGAGATAGACAAAACCATGGATAATTAATTTATTTTACGTAATTACTAACGGTTGATAAGAATGAATCTTAATTTCAGTTACTAGGGATCCAGAAATAGGAAACTTTCTGTCCAGTTTAGTTCGAACCATTGGTAAATTGTTTTATCGAGGTCGACCAATCTTAAAGTTTTCAATGTTTTACAGGAAAAACAAGAAGGAATTGATTCTGCCAAAGAAAGAGATTCAACAATGTCTTTTCTACTTTTTAGGGTATATCGGATAGGTTATTCGGCTATTCCATATTCTAAACGATTTTTTTTATCATTTCACATTTATCATATGCACAATCTATGATTACAATATTTTCTAGAAATGAAACATTATGCTATTGTTTTCATGACATTTAAGATGTGAACAGTTCAAACTGTTGAACTAAATTGAAGTTAAATGTTATGACAAAACATCAAAAGGTTTTCAGAGAATTTTAAAACATTAACATTAGAAGGATTCTTTTTAAAAGTCTAAAATTCCAGAAGTTCTTATTTGTGGGTCTTCTTTATTTTCTATTTTTTTTTTTCAAAATTAATTATTTATTACTTGTATTTTTGGGTCCTTAATCCATCTATAGGGTGATTTTTCTTTTTAGTTAGTTATATTTTTCTTATTATAAATTTATAATATTCCATTCTCTCTGTCGCATACTGTCCATAATGCATTCATTGTTTTTGTCATTTACCTAAACCTTTAAAAAAATACTTAGTAGCTCCAATTTCTACAAAAAATAATACAATTTTTTTATTTTATTTTTAGCATTGTATTTTAAATTACTTTTTGAATCAGATATCCCTTCCACTTTTATAAGAAACTTAAATTATGTATGATTTTGTTAATACACACTTTGTTTATCATGCAAAAGTAATGTATTACTGTTGGAAAAACTATAAAAGACATTCCAAATGTTCGCAGTGGTAACTCATCCATATCCCTAATGTACAAGATAGCAAATCCAGAATAAAAAAATACTAGGTAGGCGGTACTCATCCTGTAGGTAATTGTTTTCTAATGTTTTATGACATCCCAACCTCAATATCAAAATCAGATTATTCACAAAGTTGGTTATACTTAAGGAAAGCAAATAATATGAAGGAACTTTTATGAAATTCCTATGGTTTTATCTCAACAATTGATTATGTAATATTCAACTGAGTCGTTCAGAAAATAATTCATTTTCACTTCTTTTCTTTGCTTTGGCTGCTTTGATAGCCTGACAAAGAGATATTTTCCCACAAAGTAATTGTCGTCTTATAAGAAATTTAATGTAGATTATGAAAATGGTGACTAAAGTTAATAAATGATTAGTGGCATTCGAGAAAGTTTGATTGCAACAGGGGAACCAACAATCTCTCAACAGCCAACTGATCGAAGTGTTTCGTAGCACTGAAATCCATTTCAGAGACTATGTCTCCCTTAATTACAGATATTTCCTTCTAGGACACCCTATGGATATATGTATGTATATAGTTTGTAATGTGTACGTATACTTTGTAATAATAGCTTAGTATGTTGAATTCATCATTTCTTTTTTTCCTTTCTTATCAATAGACAACCATCATCATCAAGGAATGAAAATTTACTGCCTAAGGAAACTGTTCTAAAAGCATCGGATGGAAACAAATCTTATTATAGAGGTCAAGAAAACTTTCAGGATAGTTATTCTGAAGATCAATCATGGAATACGCAAACAAGAAGGTAAGATTAAATATAAACCTACAATCTATTGTCAATTAAATTCAGCTCACAAAACATACAAATGCATTTTAGTTTATATGTTCAATTTTTTTATTTATTTATTTTTTTATTTCAAGGGTACCAAACCCTTCTTATTCAATGTTTCCATCATCACATAAGAAAAACTTGAGCCATTCTGTAGCAGATTCACAGCTGCGGAATAACTTGCCACAAACACGTGACTTGCCTATTAAAGGAATTTTAGTAGGTGGACACAATGGAAATAATTTGGAAGGGTAATAACTACTGAATCGTTTATATCAAATATAATAATCTATAGCTAATATAATACAAAGGATACAAGCTTAAAGCAACTAAATGAAGAAAAAAATTATAATTTTTAAGTTTTTTTTTTTTTTTAAATTTTTCAGAATGCACAGAAATAATATTTCAGAGCAAGGAATGACACAAGAAAGAAAAGAAACGAATCAACGAAGAGTTAAAACTCCACAATCAAATTACAGATTACCTCCTTACAGGGACAATGAAAATCTGATGGCAACATTATGTGGAGGGTGCGTTGATAACAAATTGAACAAAGGGAAACTTTGATAACAAATTTTTGAAAATCAATCAATGAAAATTTTTTAGCTTCATAAAAATATTAAAAATTCTATCTGATATGGAAGTAGAAAACACTAAAAATGGCAAACATTTTATTTCTACTCCTAAAGAAAACTTATCTTTTTGTACATTTTCTTGTATCAATTCTTCATTTTCAACTTCATTGTATTGATAATACATATATTATAAACTATTTATTTAAATCCTTAAATCTTCAAAAATATTTAAAAGCTTTCTCAGAAGTTGAGTCAGAAAGGTCTTAATTATACAATTTTAGAAATCATTGGTCTTGAAATCCTAGAAAATACATAAGTTTGTTCGAAAATGTTGTAATATATTGTAAGGCAAGAGTAGAAACTGACAATGGATGGTTTATTTTAATTTCAAGATACATAACTATTTCTTAGTTTTTAAGATATTTTCAACACACTTTTTAGTTATTTTTGATCATCATGTCATAGTATAATTTTTAAATATCATTTCCCTATAAAATAATTATTAAATATTTAACATGCTATTTTTAGTGAATGGATTATCGTAAGAAATATAAATAAATGTCCCTTAAATTAAAATTAATTTTTTCATGTTTGTTGGATTGTAAAACATCAATTTATTTGTTGATTAATTTGTATATCTACAAATAAAATAAAAGTATGAATGATTCATTTAACCTTTCATATAAAACTTTTATCAGTTGCCTTTAGACGTAGATGGGATGTTTTTCCTGCATTCAACATATCTGTATACAACATAATTGATAAGCAGTATAGGCTTAAACTAATAGTTATTTACTTTTTAAACAAATTATTTTTGCTATATGTTGTTTATTTTAAAATATTATATTTCATTTTAGTGAACCAGTGATAGATATGGATGATAGTCAATATTACTTAATAAATGACAGAAAACTAGGACCAGACAATGACAAAAATTTTTATGATGATTATAATGAGCAGACAGATGATGAAATATCGTATAAAGAAGGAAATGTGTATGATTATAATGCTACTGATAATGCGTATGAGTCCTCCATACGTGATATGGCTATGTTTGATCCCAGAGAGAGAGCAAATAAACAATTCCCAAAACCAATGCATGGTAATAGCCACTGTGAAAAACCTGAGAGTTCACCGTATAGCAATAATGATGATTATTATATGGTTCAACAACGGAATACTCCAAGTTCATCACAAGGATATAATCAAAGTAGACTACAAAATTTGAATAGGAATAGAACTTTAATGCACTCTCCATCTAATAGACAAGAGATGTATAAGTAAGTAATGAAGATATTGAGATAATTTATCAAGTTAATATCTAACTAATTATTTAAAATCACAGAACTGTTTTTACCTTAATAGTATAGGGAAATTAAGAGTTCCTGGGAAACTTTAGAAAATAAATTAGTTAAAAGAGCTTTGATTATTTGATAAAACAAGGCAAATTATCTTAAATTTGCAATTAAAAAATGCATTAATCAATAGATCAATAGATCTAAATGATGATAATCTTTCAATGCCAGATATTACCACTTTCTTTGTATTTTGCAATGTTGAAGAATGGAAAACCCTTCATTACCTCGACCCATTTGGATCTTTTGGGGATGCTGTTCTAATCATCTAGAGTTCCTATAGTAGATCATTGTTTAGTGTTCCGTAACTGATCATCATTGATAGTTCCATAAGTGATCATCATCTAGAGTTCTATAAGTGATCAACAAAATTTCAAATCTAATCATTATTTACAGTTCCATAACCGATCATCATCTATAGTTCCGTAACTGATCATCATTGATAGTTCCATAAGTGATCATCATCTAGAGTTCTATAAGTGATCAACAAAATTTCAAATCTAATCATTATTTACAGGTCCATAACCGATCATCATCTATAGTTTCATAACTGATCATCATCGATAGTTTCATGACTGATCATCATCTAGAGTTTTAAAACTGATAATCAAGAGTTCGAATTCTAATTATTATTTAGAGTTCCATAACTCACCATCAAAAGTTCCAAATCTAATAATTATTTAGAGTTTCATAACTGATCATCATCGACAGATTTATAACTGATCATCATGTAGAGTTTTAAATTTGATTGTCATCCGAGTTTTCATAGAAATTTGATGATAAAAATAATAAAAGGTCTAAGACAAATAACTGTCTATCCTTTCTCAGCAGGGTATCTTCTATCTCATTGCTGTTTGAATTGAGATATTCATATCAGGATAAATTTGTTTATATTAGCCAGCTGGTGGAAGATGTGATAGCCTTATGGCCAATCTTTCCTGATTTTCTCCCATATACGTGAACATTTATACAATTCAGCTTGAATTTCATTACGCTTCAGTACTGAATTAAATCTAGAAGTTATTTATTTATAGTTTGAACCTATTTGATGTCATAAGAATTTTCTAATAGATTATGCACTGTTATAGATAATCTGAATTAATATTATAACTATGAAACAAATACATATTTATGCTTTTGTAGGCAATTAGCTACTGAAAAATTAAATGAAACATTTAATGAATTAAAAAATGCAGGTTTGAATGAGAAAAATGAAGAATATAAACCTCAAAGACAAGATAGTTTTGCTGGAATGGATAGGTATTTTAATCCAATAATAATTATATAATAAATTCCAAAGTGAACATTATTAAATAAATTATTATTTACAAGTTAAAAAAAAATTAAAAAGATACATGCGATGTTTTAATAGATCAAGCTTTTCATTTCCTTTTAAACTATTTAAAATTTATGAGAGATATATTGGTTTTATTTTTATATTTAGTTGAAATAAAACATCAAGAATACCATTGATTGTCTCAGCAATTCAAGCATAGTAATCTGTCTAGATTTACAGATTATGGCTGGGCTGAGCAATTTAAAGCCTACGGATACCAGAAGCCTGGAACACAGGTCTGATCTGTTCTATCCTTAAGAAGGGCTCCATGTACGAATGTGGCAATTACAGAGGCCTAACACTTCTTCCGGTTTCCTATAAAATAATTACTAATGTTCTGCTAAATCAGACATATCCGTATTATGAAAACATAATCGGCGACCATCAAATAGGATTCAGGAGAGGGAGGAATACGCTAGATCAGATATTCATCCTGAAACGAACACTTAAAAAATTATGGAAAGTAGATCAGGATGTGCTCGCCTTATTTGTCGACTTCAAAGCAGCCTATGACTCAATGGACAGAAACTGTCTCTGGAAGATCATGACTGAGCTGGATGTTCCTGGGAAGTTAGTAAGGTTCACGAAGGCGTGTACAAATGATCCTAAATGCAGGGTACTAATACAAGGAGAAGTATCTGAAGCCTTTGAAATTCGAACAGGTTTGAGGCAGGGAGATGGACTCTCGCCGAAGCTGTTCAACTTAGTCCTAGAGAAAGTAATAAGAACAACATCACGCGAAGATGGAGGGGTGGACGTTGGAATGAAACACAAAATCCTAGCATATGTGGATGATATAGCTGTCCTCAATAAATGATCAACTAACAGAGATAGAGCAGCAAATAAAAACTGCGAACAGATCTTTCTTCTCTCTTTCAAGGTACTGAAATCCAGAAAAATCTCCAGAAATCTAAAAATAAGGGTGTATAACGCCATGATTAAGCCAGTTCTGCTGTACGGTTGTGAAACTTGGGCTCTAAAAGGCACACTAGAAGCCAGAATTGAGAAATCTGAAAGAAAAGTTCTCTGTAAGATAACAGGACCTATATGGGACTATGTGGGAGGAGAAGGAACAATAAAGAACTGCTGAAAGTAACGGGTCAGTCAATATCTCATGGCATGAAGGCAAGGAGGCTAAGATGGGTGGGGCTTTTAGCTTGTAGCAATCCATCTACACCTTTACACAACATTGAATGCCAGAGTAGTAGGCAAGAGACCGCATGGGAGCCCAGAAAAAATACGGTTGAGCTTCATGCCGCAAACTGGAAAGCAGTAGCTCAAGATAGGCAGGGGTGGAGAAGGCTGGTTCAGGCAGCCAAAGATCTACAAAGTCTGCAGAGCCAACTGAAATATATATATATATATATATATATATATATATATATATATATATATATATAGAGAGAGAGAGAGAGAGAGAGAGAGAGAGAGAGAGAGAGAGAGAGAGACAGTGAGTGAGAGGGAGCCAAGCAAATACAATATTTAGGATAAAAAAATATCTAGAAAATTCAAATGAATTCACTTTTTAAGCATCAGATATTGTATCAGTTTATGTGGGGGCAGGGTGGTCAAGTGGACTAACGCATGTACAAAATGTGTGTTGCCCGGCAACCAACCACATAATAACCCGAAGTTATGAGATATAAAATAATGACGTGTTCTCATTCCGGGGAGGACTTTTAAACTCTGGCATTAATCCCCCACCCTCTACCTTGGCCCTGGAAAATTCTTGTATAGCCTAAAAGGCAAGGAAGGGGTGGACACAAAAAACGTATCTGTTGATAATTATATACTGATAATACTAAAATATTGAAATAATGAAATATATTGATACTTATTCAAAGCGATGGTGTGGAAAAAAAAAGAAAAAGATTTTAACACTCTCAGTGCGGATGGCCCTTATGGAAGGAAGATGTTTTCTATCCACACAGACGGGTGATCATTTGGAAAGGATTCTTTGTTTTCCCTATCTCTTCCTATTTTAAATGCTCATAGGTGGTGGAGATAGACATTTTCATACATATTTTGTTTTTAAATATGCACCTCTACACCAAGTATTTTCATAAAATGAAGCTCATCCCGAACGTGTTAAGAATAATCCTGATTAAAACCACTGTTTTTATCTTACTTATGCTCAAGCCAAGTTACTTGGCTGTCCTTCCGAATTCCTCAATCGATCACGCCAGGGCCAACAATGTATAATTGCTTATAAGAGCCTTCCAATCATAAATGAAGATAAAAGCCTTTATATGAAGTACACAAGGAATAATGTAGCAAGTAATGAATATATTCAAATTAATCAGCATCGTTTTCTAATGGGGAAAGAATTTAAATACCTGGGAGTGGTAGTGACTGATAAAAAAAAAATACAGAATGAAATAAAAGCCAGAATTACAGCAGGTAATAATTTTTTTTTATTCTCTGGAAAAATTACTTAAATCAAAGGACTGACATGGAATGCCAAAATAACAGTTTATAAAACCATCATTAAGCCAGTCATTACCTATAGATGTGAAATGTCGGTGTTGACCCAGAAAAGTGAGAGGTTGCTGAATGTTTGGGAAAGGAAAATATATGGCCTCAAAAGAATTAATGAACAGTGGTGAACAAGAAAAAATGAAGAGCTACATGAGCTTTATAAGAATGACAATATTGTTGCCACGGTCAAAAGGAACCACCTCAGATGGCTTGGCCATGTACTGAGGATGGAGGAGGATACCAAGAAAACTTCTCTATAACTGCCCAGGAGAGGCGGGGGGAAGACCCCACCTGTGGTGGATCGATGACGTAGAAGAAGACCTCAGCCGTAATGGCATAAGAAGATGGAGAATAATAGCTGCCAATAGGCCTGAAGCTTGTTTGAAGGAGTCTGGCAGAAGCTTGTTTCTAAGATCCAGGTCCGTTAAGGACTGTAGAGCATATTAATAAAATCACTGTTAATATTTTATACCTATAAATTTTATATAGAATCAACAACTTGAGGATTGTTTACAGTTAGATGATTTTTTGTTCAAACTTTTTTAAAAATCAACTTCTTCTTCTAGGTATAAATATCAAGACTTGATAAATGAGAACACTAAAAGATCAGCAATGATGTCTCATTTGAATAAATACAAAACTAGTAATGATAATGAACAGATTAATAGGAGATTGTATTATCCTTTGTAAGTTAATTGTATTGTATTATTTTGTATGTATTGTATTGTTGGATATTGTATTATCCTATGTAGGTTAACTTAGATGCATCATATTTATATTTTATATTTATCTAATAGTTAATTTTAAGTTTTTTGTCCTATGCAGTCCAAAAAATTACAGACAGAATAACATTGATTAAATAGAAAATGTCTCATCCTCTGCTCTCTGATCAAATATAGAATTATCCTTCCTTCGCATGCTTTAGAAAATATCAAGATTTGAAAAAATTTTTGCAGCACCCATATCACTTTTCTTACAATGTAAACCATGCAGATTGGAATGGTATACTCTAATAAAGACGTTTTCCAAAAGTAAAATTTCATTTATAGTATTGTAAGTTGAACTAGGATAGAAAAGGGCAAATAGGGAAAATATAGACAAATAACAGAAAGTCAATGAAAATAAATAATATTTAGTGGAAGAAACATTGGCAACTCAAGAGGATAAGAGAACGTGATATATCTTTTTTAATGAAAAACAAAAAACTGGTAATGGTGATTAACATAAATCAAAATTTTAAGGATGTGTCAGGATTCTTCATACCTAAGAAATAGGAAAATTTTCTGTGTTTCTCCTAGTTATTTCGCCACATTCCTGATGTTAGATCCACTTTTCCAAATAGTAGGATAAAAACACCAGTAGCTGACAGTGTACCAATACCTGACATCGTCCTCTTAAAATGGGAATAATACAATTTCAGAATAAATTCCTATACTTCTATTTCATATATTTTTTGTTTCTATATTTTTTTCTTGTGTATTTGCTTGCATTGCTTTAGTCTTGCCGGAAACCATAACAAAAATAATGAGTGACAAAGTAGGAAGATCTCTCATGGTCAATTTAGTGTCCCAGGAACCATTATCTATCAGTAAGGACACCATACCTTAGGTTTGCCTTTTCCTCTTTAACTACTTTAATTTATCCCATCCGCTGGTGTTCCTCAAAGTAGTATCCTAGGTCCTAACCTTTACACAGTTTATACAGCTGACATCCCAACACATCCTAACTGTTATTTACCATGTATGCCGATGATACATGTGTCTTATCCGTTAATAATGACCCAAACATTGCATCCCAAACTCTTCAGACAGAAATATGTCTTGGTAAGGTGAGAAGTAGATCTATATGGTAGCTAAAAAAAAAATACAATAACATCAAAAAAATAATATGTGAGGTATAATTGTACTTTTCTCAAGCGAAATTCTATTTTCATTTTCAGCAAAAATAATTACAATAAATTAATATAAAGGTTTTATTTATTTTCATTCTGGTGCTGCTGGGACCCAGCCTCTTTAATCTTTAAATAAAAAACAGATTCTTCAGGCTTAATCTGGACAGAAAATCTCTAATTTCTCTCGAGAATAAAAAGACAAAAACATTCATTGTTGTTTAACTGATACAATTAGGATCTATTACCAAAATTGAATTTTGATTAAAAAGCATTGGTGCTCAATATCACTTTAGGCGATGATATTAGTATATTTTATGTTTGCATTATTCAATTCCATGAATAATTAAAAGATGCAATGTAATGAGAGAGAGATATGATGATCTATTATGAGCTACTAAAACCTGACAAAACCATTAATACTGAATGCTATGGACAACAATTGATTGATTTTTTGTTTGTTGTTTTAATTGAGTATTGACTGGAAAATAACCAGAACATCAAAAGAGACAGCACCAAGTGATTTTGCTTCATGATAATGCACCACCACACACAGCAATCTAGTGAAGGAAACGATTGCAACGTTCAGTTGGAAAATATAAGTCTTGGCTCTATCCGAATACTATTTATTTGAATCGATAAGATACTTGCTTAGCAGTATTTTAGTTTTTATGAAAATGGCTTGATGACTTGTTTATCATAAAAGATCAACAATAGAATTCATAACTTGCCAGAGAGAAGGGAAAATCGTGAACAATTCATGACTTAACAAAAAATGAATCTAGCATTTTTCAGCATCTTGAAAGCGCATTTTAAATTGTTTAGACAACAAGAAATTCCATTTGTTTTTAAAGAAAATGTTATCAATTTACATTACTGCAGTTCAGAATTGCTTAATAAACATTTAATTTCTTCTCTTCAATAAAAAACATGACAATCTTAAGAACACATTTAAATTTACTCCTTTCCTTATTGGTGTTGGATTATAGCCCAATGGACTTAAATATTTCATTTGAGGTCTAATATCATTCCATTAAGTTGTGGAAGTCATTTAAGTTACACTCTATAAATTGAAATAGCTGCAAGTTCTACATCTAAATAAGAAATGCATTTGGCCATTAAAGCAATAGTCCCGAACCACTTGGAACTGAGATATTCTAATTACTTTTTTTTTCTACGGTTTTGATACAAATTTTAAAAGGATGGTAGATGTACCTATTTCAAACATTTGTTGTTCGCTAAGTTCCAAGAGATGAAAATGCTGTTGCAATGACGGAGTTTTGTAAGATACAATGACTAAAATATTTTATTTTGATTCACAAGAAAACCATTCTGATGATTTTAAGAAGGTTGGGTTTCAGGAATATTGCTTTTATGGTCAAATGCATCTCTGCATGCAATCCGGGATAGAGTTATTAGCCCTATGCCCAACCCCCAACCTGGAGAACCGGGAGCTATGGTATAAGACATGGAGGTTGCTCACCTCTCTGATGAATCTCTGGGTGGGAACGTTACCGTCCCCATGGGGGAGTCGAATCCGCACCGCAGTGATCGAAATAATCAGGTAGCGCTAGCAATTTTTATTTTTTATATTTATTATCTTTTTTGTTTGTTTCTGCGAACGGGATTTGAACTTATGACTTTTCAGTTTCGATTAAAATCGAAACAAAAAGCCTTCACACATTAAGTGTATTTTTGCAGGCGCCTTGACTCTCTCAACCACCAGATATTATATAACTAAGAAAAATAAACTTTTTATAAATAAAATAAATAAATAAAAATAAACAGATTACTTTACCTTAAAATACTAAAATTTAATTAATCAATTTATGAATTTTGAAGTATTTTTCACGTATAGAGGATTTAATTTAATAATAATAGTGTAATAATTATAGGAGCAAAACACAAGATGCAAGCTGTAATACTAATAGGAAAATCCAGATGGGTCCAGAAGAACTGAAGTCCAAAAACAGCTCCCAAGGAGAACCTGGATCATTTGTCCATATGCAGTAAGTAAAGATCGACTGAGAATGGTCTTTCTCTTAGGAAAAACTAAACTTTGAACTACCTACACTAAATTTTTAAAAGAATTTCCTAATGAAATATAGTTACCCAAATCTCTTCTTGCTTCCATTAAAAAACAATAGGTCTATAATTAGTAAAAAACATAGGTATTGATATTGGATAGAATGCAATATTCATCAAGAACATTATTCTTTACTCCCTATGTATTATTTGTTATCTCTTGTATCTGTTAGATTGTTAAGTGTGCCTTCTTGTAACTTGGTATTTTCTTTTATTTTTTTATTTTTTATTTTTTTATTTCTGAGTTAATTTAATTCTTAGATTGAGTTTACTGAAAAAGGAAAATGTGAGATCACGTGAAAGTTGATTGAGAGTGGCTTTAGAATTTGAGGTTGCCAAGGTTTTACTTTTCTCTTTATGCTATTAAACAGAAACCTTGGTTATCACGTTCAATATGATATGCAAGCTGATGTGGTAAAGGAAAATTTCATCAGGATCAAAAAGAGTAAGGAGCTCTTTGGCAGCATTATCCGCCAAAAAATTTGTCACTTCTTATTCTGTGTCCAAGCACTCGCTCAAAGTGTACTGATTTTCCATCTTCACTTGTCATTTTAGTTATTTATAAAATTCTTCAAAATTCAAAATGTCTAGAATACAAGTTGTCAAGTTCTTTTAGGGCTCACAATAAATCCAAGAATAAAATTATGTTCTTTATGGGCAGTGTTCTAGAAAAATGAAAGCCACCACAGTACAAAACTGATAGTTTCAAAATATGGGTGACATTGGAAGAAATAAATGCTGAACCAGTGAACAACTCAGTTTGAAACTCAACATCTGTAAAAAAATAATTAATAATCTGGAAAGGCATAAATATTCTTGAAGTATCCTTTCAAAAATTTCCTTTTAAATTTTTTATACGAATGTTTGCAAACTGAAGTTATAGTTGGACTTTGGTCCGTTGGGGTATTTTGGTTTCTATTTTATTTATGAGTGTATTTCAAATAATAAATTATGACTTATATTCTTTCTGTTGATGGTAGCTTTGATTAATTTTTAGCTGAAACTGTATAGAGAATTTACACCTATTAGGATGGTTACTTTAGAGTAATTATACCAAATATATAGTTTAATGATAATTTCTTACCTTGGAAGGTATTAATATTAATGGTAGTAATGTATAATAGCACATAGAGGTAATAGTCTTAAAGCCTCTTGCAACAATATATATTTCTACCTGTCATGATCTATCTTTGCAGTTAAATGGGGCTTTCATTGGCTTCGATCCGGGGGTGCCCAGGAGTTTCACGGCGTAAGTTGCGCCATCAAATTTTCTGAGGGGAGCCTGTTTTGATGAGTTTTTGGATTTCTGAGGGGGTTATATATTTTCGGACTAACAGACGAAGGGAAAACATGGAACAGGTCGCAGCAAATGTAATTGTATATGATCCACAATATTTCTAATTCTATCTTAGCTTGCTTTGTTTTTAACAAAATGTGAGCAATACAATGTCTTGGGAGAAGGGGGAGGGTAGGTTCTTGTGCCATGGACCTTGTGGAAGATGGGCACCCCTGCTTCGATTACATCGCTGCTTTCAACTTCAAATCATTCGAAAGTGATAAACAAACCTCCATGGGTCCTTTTCAGTACAGTGTAGGGCCTTACAAAAGATTCAGGCATCTCTAGCAACTTCTAGACACATTCAGTTATATACAAAATTTAATCTCTTGTTGATTTTTTACCCATTCATCATAGTAGTACACCTATGAAGTAGTACACCTTTCTTTTTTAAATTTTTTATTAAGTAAATTCCTTAAGTAATTGATTACAAATTAGTAATGATTAATCTAGCAATTTGTTTCAGTAAAGAATATCAGAATTGTCCGTCTGTCCCAGGTTGTTGTGTTGATGTCTATAGCAATTATAGGAAAGAAAAGATTCCAGACAGCATGTAGAGAATCGAATAAACTTGTCCATGATGGTCGATGAACATTTGCCCTAAATCAGTTGAATAAATTTTTATTCATTGTTTTTTGTTTTATTTTTTGTTTGTTTTTGTGGCTTTATGCATGGGTATATTAGCCTATATACCAATTATTCATTGTTTTAATTTCATAAGAATACTATATTTAACGAAGTTTAGATTAATGTTGTAAAATTTTAAGAGTAAACCTACGGTACTCTTTCCCAATAAATTGATTTCATTAACATATTAAAAATAGTACTTTCGAAAACTTTTAAGTGCAAATCTTATATGAGTTAGATGAGTTTTTAACAGTTTTGCCAAGGGTAAAATTTATTACATACCTTCAAGTTATTTGAAGTATTGGTCTCACTGAAAAGCAGGAAGTTTGGAAGTAAACTAGTAAACAATAGTTCCTGGATAGATAAAAAACTTAGACAAAATTAAAAAAAAAAAACATCAATTTGGCAAACACTGTTTCCTCTGAAACCGTCTTAAAATGCAGAAGATGAAGGTACTGCTGAATACGATGACGTATCAACTTCCCGCCACAATATCATCGATTTATCTTAAGAACTGTAACTGTTTCAGTTATTTTAAATCGATAAATTTTAAGATTCTTATTTAAATATTATTTCAATGTTCATGTATAATATATAATATAAATTATAATAAATGTGCATTAGAAAATATAACTCAATTTGACAGGTGCTGATTTATAGTATCTGGCGCATCCCTTCCTCTTTTTTCAGTTCTCCAACAGTATTTAACAACATTTAAAGACATTCTTATTTAATATATTGTTGTTTTAGTTTGATATATCATGGTTCATTTATCGACTTTGCTTTAAATTGCAAGATTTGGTATATATTTTTTAATTCAACAAACATCGTTTTAAAACTTTTAAATTCGTTAAAACGTTCCCTAAATATTTTGTATAATTTTTATTTCTTTATTTATTTTTGTTATGGAACTTGAAATCAATAAAACGTGGCTAACAGTTTTAGCCTAGTTGATAGTCAAAACTCCTGTTGAAACAAATCTATTGTAGCAAGATGAAAGAGATGTTAACTTGTAGGGGATTCGAATTTAATTTTGAAGGACTAACTTTTTTTTTATTGAATAATGGTGATTACTGTGGAATAAAAATAAAGAAATTATATGAAGTGGCATTTAAATGGTATTTAAAGGCCTGCTAAAAAAAAAGTTATTACAAGAACAATTATGCTATAAAGGGCAAATTAGTTTTATTTTATTAATTTATCTTCAGTTATTAATTTAAGTTCAGTTAATAAATCAATTTCAACGGCATATATTAATCGAATAAACCAACATCATAAATCATTTGCATCGGCCGTGAATCGATCCTGGGCTCGAGAGACCCTCCTGGAGCACACCTAACCTCTATAAAGTGGGTACTATTAATTAATTGTGGGCAAAAAACTGACGGTTGACCTCCTTGTATAATTGTTGGCCATAAAACAGTACTACATTACATAGTAGTGTACCAAACCCTTCTTGAATTATAATGGTGGAGATGTTTTTATAAATCAATTAAGCCAACGTCTTGGAGAAAATTTTCGGCCCCTAAATATATATTATACGGTAATATATATCAGGGGTCTCCACAGGCGGATCTATGGGAGGAGCTTTCAGGCTGAAGTTCCCCACAAAATGGTAAAATATAACTATGTCTTATGAAAAAAATATTAAGAAATTATCTCTAAAAGTATTATTATTGGTGTAATTATACTTAAAAGGACTTCAAGAACCACTTAAACACTATTCCATGTAGGTAGTTAGTTTCTTTCTTCTTCTTACAAAGTAATTATCATTAAATACGCATATAGATTTTGTTGAATGACGTATCAAACGAAAGGGCATTTCATGGAGGAATGAGGAATACCAATTTCAAAACTTAAAACAACAATAAAAGTTATAGGAAAAAATGGATGGTTATATGTTAGTTATACGTATGCATCGCTTTTCATTTCCTTTTACGACGGTGCATTAAACAATACTTATGATGGTGGGGAAAATGGGTCTTTCGGGAAAATTCTGTGTTTCTTTGGAAACATTTATCACGAAACTCGTCGAAAAAATAACTTAACGTTAGTATATGTTATAAATTATTAGGTTTAATAAATTATTTAGTTTAATTAAAATGCTATTTTGTCAAAACTAACAATATGAAAACCCTATACACAGGGGTATCTGTCTGGTTGGCGAAGGTCGGGCGCTCTGGACTGTTTCCATATAGCTTCCCTTATTTCTCCTTTAGTTACCAATAAATTTTCTTCATTCACTATATTTAAATATTTTTGGTATAACATTTTCCACTGTGAAGTGGTTAATTATTTCAAATAAAAAAAATTAAAGGTACTTTAGAGGAAGAAATGTTGAAGATAAGACATTTAAACACCGCTAGAGAACATCGATAAGAATAAGAACTACATCATATTAAATTACGCTCAATTTTTACAAATATATTGAATTTTATAAAAATCTTTAGAACCGTTTTTGAGGAAAATGTGTAAAATCGATTATATAAAGTGGCACTTCCACTTGGCCGATTTTTACGAAAAAGTTGATATAATATCCCAGGCATGTACACCACTAGCGGATCCAGGATTTAATTTTGGGAGGGGCTTCAGCCCGAAAGATTTTTTTTTCATATAAGTATAAAAATGATTAATTAAAAAAAAAAAGAAAGAAATTAACTACCTATACGAAATGATGTTTAAGTGGTTCTTGAAGTCCTATTAAATGTAATTAAACGAACAAGAATACTTTAAGAGATAGTTTTTAGTATTTTTTTCTGTAAAATATGGTTATATTTTACCATTTTGGGGGGGCTTCAGCCCGAAAGCCCCCCCCCCCGTAGATCCGCCTGTGATGTACACACACCTTAAATACACAATTTCGTTTTTGAGCTAGACTGTTGACATACATATATACACTAGATCTGGGCATCCTTGAAATAATTTATTTCTAAAATACAAAATATGATTATTTCATGAATGAATTATTTCAGAAATAGTTATTTCGATATTTTAACATTCAATGAAATCAAGTAATTTATTTCGAATTAAGTTTTTCATAATTATTATTTTAGATTTACTTATCTCATAAATAAATTATTTAAAAAAAAAATGAAATAATTATTTCCGAAATAAATCTGTTCTGAAACAACATCTAATGCGGTCCAGGCATCACAAACTTTCACTTAATATGATGAAATATTTTTTCTTTTTAAATCAAAATATGTAAACATATAATATTATACTATTAAAGTTATAATTATAAAAAAAAATTTTTTTTCGTAATGTCTATGAAAGTTAACTTTAAACGAGTCAATAAAATAATTTGTGTTTATTTATGTTACCAAAGTCAATTAATCTAAAAAAAATAATGTACATAAAAGCGCCAATTTTATACGGGGTAAGTTCTAGAACTTATCTCTTGTAGCTAGTTCAAACTGCTTGAAATTTCAATTCTATAAAGAAATTAATTATTATTATACTGCTGCAATACTTATACAATTTGTTCAGTCATACAATTGTGTATAACACCATCATCTTTGATGTTTCTTCCTTTTTAAGATACAGTACATGAGAACATAGAACACCGCAACAATAAGCAAAGATTATTCATGTACATGTTTTCCAAAAGAACCTGCAGTACGGAATGGAGAGGTATTATGAACACCGATACTAGCCAATGCCCTGTTACACATTAAGGTGTATTTGTCATGACCCGATTCTCTTGTTAATGTCCAGTCAGGGTGCATTGTGGGTGAAAATGACTTCTTTAAAGAAAAAAAATTACCATCTTAACAGTTAAATTTTCTGTAAGATAGATACCTTTAAATGTTCTTATCATTGATCTAGAAAGCAGAATCATGAGATATCTATTATGGAAAAAAAAAAAATCAAATTGTTTCTCACATTTATACAGTAAAATAAAAGCTATTCTGTTAATTGGGGAATGAAGGGCAGTTTATCTGGGCTGAATACTAGAACCTCTAGCAATGAAATATTTTGTTTTTAAACCAAAATAAATAAAAACTAAACTTTTTTTAAGCAAATGTTATTTTTAAAGATCAAATAAATCAATTTTTAAATTTAGTACAAAAATATGATGTCATTTCTGATTTTTATACAAAAATAAGACCTAAACAATTTTTCATATTTAGGTATTAGCTTTGTAAACAACTGAGATATCTACCAACAAATAGGGAAACCTTCAAATTTTAACATTTTGCAGAAAAATTATAAAGGGCTTGCCATGATTAAATAAATTTCTGACTAGTTGGCCTGCCCTATTTTTACTGTAATGGACCAAATCACTTTTTAGTATTTACTTTAATGAATATTTAAAAAATGAACATGTGTATGTGCCGCATCTAATCTTTCGTTTTTAGATTGAATTTTCATATTTCAATTAAGGACAAAACCTTTGAAATCATATGTTATAAAAAATTAAACAGATTTAAATATAGAATGGTTCTATTAAAATAAATGCATCAAATAAAGACATAATATGAAATTTGAATAGAGAATACTAAACATGAATGAGTAAATATTTAAGATTACTATTGTTCATCATTTTATTGATCTTCTATCAGTTTGTTTTATTTGTCTATAAAAAATTGTAAACCTTTAAAATAAATAAACTTTTTTCTAAATGAATAGTAATTATTTTAATTTATAAGTGCATGTTGTAATGTAAGCAGCAAAGAAAGAATTAAAATTTTCTTGGTTGCAACAAAATTTGACAGTATGACCTTTGAAAAGACCTTGGGATACCTTAAACAAGACATTGGATTATTTCTATCTTTTCAGTACCTCAGACGCTACATTTTTTTTTTTTTTTTTTTTTTTTTTTATTGCTATACATTTAAATTATTACAATTAGTTTATGTCTAGTTTTCAGAATAAATAATGTGGCTTAAAAAAACTAAAGCTAAATAGAGACATTACAAAAATAAAAGACATTTCGTAGTAAGTGGGAAGGAAAGTAAATAAAATAAACTTTTAAAGGAAAAACAATAACAAGTAGTGGCAATAATTAATGATATTATATATAAATATCTGATCCATTATTCCTTGTCAATTTTACATTAAAATGATAATGGATTGGAAAAAGATTAAAACTAAAATCACTGTAAAACAAAGTTGCAAAGCAATTTTTAAGAGGTTGAATTGAATATGATAACAATGAACATAAGTCAAATATTTTATTTTATTAAAATTTTATGTGAACACATCTGTACAGTATCTATCAAAATTATGAAAGGTATATAAAATTTATATAAAGTGTCTACGAGAAAGATATAAAAGACATAAAATGGTTATAACATCATAATGGTCAAATATAAGATTGAAATTTGATTTATATTAAATAACTACTTTCATTCACTAGCCAGCTAAGAATGAGTAGGGCAGTGGAGGATTTATTAAAACAGAAGTTTTATCATAGGTATAGGCAGTAAACACAGATATTGGTAATAACTTTAACAGCTGGTCTTTGTTTTGTTATATTAAAAATACCTGCCTATAACTCGGCATGTTCCTGAGCAAATATCCTTCACAAGGCCCCAGTAAATAGATTGCTTATTGGATTTGTTAATAAAAGAAATACAGATACAATTAACTAAAGTTCCTCGTGTACTCTTGAGTATTTTTTTATAACTGCCACATATAAGTTGTGGAAAGCATAAAAACTAACTGCAACTATAAGCATAAATACAACTGCAAAAACAGCACTTAAAAAAGTTCCATCAATAATACTCTCTCTCCGAGCAGTAAATTGAACATTATTAGAATGTTTTTTGTTTTGTAAAGCTTGTTTTAATTGTTCCTCAGCAAGAAGATCTTTCATAGCATCCAACTTTGCCTTTAATTCTTCGACAGTTTCATTTAAATTCTCTCCCATACCTATAAAAATACATAAATATTTGTATATTTCTATAATAATACTATTATTTAATTTTTTCAAATTTTCACATAGTCATTATGAATTATTACCTACTATGATTAAATTCATTCTCTTTCCTTGTCTTTCAGAAGTTACTTAGGTGAATATATAAATACAAATTTCTAATGATTTATAAACAAATAGAACCAAGTATCTTTGGCCATCAAGTAAAATTTTATATTTAAAATTGTATACAGAATTACTAACTTGAATATTAAATAAAATTAATTATAACGGAATAGTAAGCTAAATAAAAAACTTAGTTAACTTAGTTTTATAAGCAGGATTAAAAGAAGTGTATTTTTTGTATAATACTTTATTACAATACTAAGTATAAAATTTATCATTCCATAGACTACTTTAAATAATGGATGTTATGTATATGCAAAATGAATCATTACAATAAGCAGGTATTAAAGCTATAGTAGGATATTTCAGATAAAATGGGACATTAAAACTACTGAGCAGGTATAATAAATATTCAAAATTATTTAATAATTTAAAAGGATGAATGAAATTTTGGGAAAAATTTTCTAAAAAATAATATTGGGAAAGTTACCATATGACAGTATGATTGGAAAGGGTAATTAATAATAAACTAAGACTTTAAATTAAAATCTAACAGATATTTAAAAAAAATAATCATCAGTTGGATGGCTGTACCTTCATTATTTTTAACTTCACTATAAGGGTGATATTCCCGCCTCATTGTATTTTTTGGATAATTATTGAAATTTAATATTAACAAAACTAATGAAGGGAAAGCCTGTTTTAAGTAAATTTCTGGTTGGGGATGCTGTGGATGCTGATCCAACAATGTAAAGGTATTGATCATGCTGCAGGAAAAGCGCATGCTTGATATTTTAAATTTAAGGAATATGAAATAAGACATTGGGACAGAAATTTAGTTAATAACATAACAAAGATATTGTGAAACAATTTTTAAACAACTTAGGTTAAAAATTTTATAAAAATTGTCGTCAGGAATTTTCGTACACACTGCCATCTAGGAATCATAAAACAAAGTAGCCAGTGTAGCCATCATGCTTTGCCATGTTGGCTCTGTAACAGCTGTTAAATGTTTTTAACCTTCCACATCAAAGATTTGTTTCAGTGAAACAGACTTTATTTTATTAAGTTCGTTTTATAAATAATACAAAAATGGTTTTAGCAGATTTAGGAAGAAAAATTACGGATGCGTTGCGTTCATTGAGTAATGCTACAATTATAAATGAAGAAGTAAGTGTTAATTCTGCAAGATGTTGTAATCTATATTTTATTATATTTATAAGTATACTTAGAGGTGATTATTACAATATTAATCAATGTATCAAAGTAAATTATTATAAATTCTTTCTGTCAATTTTTTTGTTCATGGGTTTGTTAGTGATATGACCTAACCTTATGAATTTCGATGACATTCCAATTCTTTCATAAAATTAACTTTGTTTTGATGTTAGTTTTAATTTAATTTTTTTGTTACATTCTTAACTATGTTTATTACAGTTTTAAACTGTTTAAATTTATATCTTAAATTGGTCATCCTCTGAACTTAAATTTATTTAGTTAGGGTGCTCTTCATGCTTGTCATGTTATTTATACTGATTTTCAATCTGCTGGTTTTCAGTTTGATATTTAATAGTTATGGCTTTAGATATAAAAATGATAAAAGTTAGCAAATTAAATGTCTATATTTGTTTTTCAAATTAACAATTGTGTATGGTTTTGTGTAAATCAGCCATAGATTTAGGAAACAAAGTGTGCACTTTAATTTTTCTGTAGAAATCTTGAAATCCAGAATCATTTATCAGTATAGTATCATTAGCCCTATGTCTGGAGTAAGTTTCTTTCTGTTGGCTGATGAGTCTCATCTGGGGAGCGGTGTTCAACCACCTTAGGATACTATCTATTATTGAATGGTCGCCCATTAAACTTGCGACCAAGCTGTGCTGTGCTTGAATGTAGTAGAAATAACTATCACACTATTTCTATCTGCTATTTCTCTTCCAATGAAAATAAAATCATGATAAAACTAAACTATTTTTGATTCAATATCATTAATTATAGCTGTAATTTTGTAAACATAGTGCTAGTATTTTAAAACTCCTACAGGTATTGATAGATATATTTCTATTGATTGTATGGGGTTGGAACATATGAATTTTGATTTCTTAGGATTTTGTGGCAATTGAAAGAAAAAGATTAATCCATAAAAAGCAAGTTAGAGGGGATGTTAATAACATAAAAAAAATTGATAGTTAAATAATATCACATAAATTGGAAGATACATATATATTTAAGTCATCAACTTGAATATTTTATTTTAGAACAATATCTCAGATTCGTGTTATCTGTTATTTCAATAATAGGTAAATATTCTTTAATAAATTATGATACTTTAATATTTCTATTTCTATTCAACTTTTAGAGCTAAATGCTTTAATTTAATATGTTATTATTATTTTTTTTTCAATAAGGTTTTGGCGTCTATGCTGAAAGAAGTATGTGCTGCATTATTAGAAGCTGATGTAAATATTCGTCTAGTAAAAAAGTTACGTGAAAATGTCAGAGCTGTTATTGATTTTGATGAGATGGCTGGGGGGCTTAATAAAAGACGAATGATACAGAGTGCTGTTTTTAAAGAATTAGTAAAAGTAAGTTATTTACGTTCAAATCTCTGAAGATGAAAATTTAAATTTTATATTTTAATGTTTGAAATCTATCCTTGTTTTAGCTTGTTGATCCAGGTGTGAAGGCATTTCAACCTACTAAAGGAAAGCCGAATGTTATTATGTTTGTCGGTCTTCAAGGTTCAGGAAAAACTACTACTTGTACTAAACTAGCTTATCACTATTTAAAAAAAAATTGGAAAGCCTGTCTTGTATGTGCTGATACATTCCGTGCTGGTGCCTACGATCAATTAAAACAGAATGCAACTAAGGCGAGGATTCCATTTTATGGAAGGTGATAATTTTTTAATCATTTTTTTGTTTAATTTTATTTATTAAGTTATTAATTTCTTTTAATTTCAGTTACACTGAAATTGATCCTGTTGTTATTGCTCAAGACGGTGTGGATATGTTTAAAAAAGAAGGGTTTGAAATAATTATTGTTGATACCAGTGGCCGACATAAGCAGGAAGAATCTCTCTTTGAAGAGATGTTACAAGTTTCTAATGCTATTGTAAGTTCTTGATTGATTTATATAATGAAAATTATGTTCGGATTTTGAAGTATACACTAGACGTCTTAGTCTTCTCGTTAAAATGATCTCTTCTACAAATATACATGTATGTCACTATTTTATTTAATTTAAACGCATTTGCTGAATTTTATTCCATTAATTTGTCTTAGTATACTCTAAATTATTATATTCATTTAGGTGTAGAATTATACTCATCATTTTTATTAAGTATTCGCAAGTTTTTGTTGCTTTCAATTTTTGTTTTTATCATATGTACATTACCCAGAAAAGACTGCCAAGTAGGATGAGTGCTGCTTCCTCTCCATTTCTGTTGTTTAATTATGTATATTTCAATGTCTAGGGTTGTCGTTTAAAAATAAAATTTATAGAAGAAGTCATTTCCATGACATGTATAGTCATATCATGAAAAATGCATGCCTTGGTAAAAGAATTATGTGGAATTTGATAATATCTATATTAGACCTGTAGGTATAAACTATCACGATCCTTTTAAATTTTCAATCGAGTTAAAAAAAATAGGTGTTATGCCTATCGCTTAGATTCAATGACAGATTACAATGTAAATTAAACTTTTTAATTCAGTTTAAAATCTTATAATCACATATAACTATAGTATTAATAAAAACTTATTTTATTGGGGAAGGAGATGGTCCGGGATGGTGGTCATAAAAAAACTTAAAATAGTGAAAAAACTAATTTATTTCTTGCCATATTTTATTTTGGCTTGAAATAAAATATTTTTTCTCCCCGAACCATCTTCTTCCTCAATAATATACAATGGTCAACCATCGTGTATTCAATAAACTTATTTTCCTTAGGTACATTAATTTAAATTTTTTAATGGAATTTAATATAACGGATTCCCCACAATTTGTATAATATTTACCAAAGTTCCTCTAACTTTAGGCCAAATTAAACAAGCCTTTTTTGACGTATAGAAATATCAAGGAAAATTTCATTCAGTACTTTCACATATGTCCATGTAAATTTATTTCGTTAGACAAGCTAATATTTCAAACAAGGTTTGTTAAATTTATATGCCGTATCAATTTTATTCACTACTCCCTCTTCCAAATGTTATAACGTATTTGGAAGAGGGAGTAGTGAATAAAATTGATACGGCATATAAATTTAACAAACCTTGTTTGAAATATTAGCTTGTCTAACGAAATAAATTTACATGGACAATAAAGTACTGAATGAAATTTTATAAAATTGATGTGGGATCATATATATGTAATAATTAGCACAGTCTAAAAATTTCATTAAAATCAGAATACCGATGAAATGTCTATCTAAAATACAAGTGGACATTTTTTATTATGAGCACAAACAAATTGTATCCTCACACACAAATACAATTTTCATTTATCTTTGGTAGGGTGGTAATTAAATATTTTGCGATGTAGAAACCGCGCAAGATCTTTTTTATTAATGTGTACTATTTATTTTTCTTATTTATTGTTTTAGAGACCAGATAATATTATATTCGTGATGGATGCCACAATAGGTCAAGCTTGTGAAGCCCAGGCAAAAGCCTTCAAGGAAAAGGTAGATGTAGGAGCTGTAATCATTACCAAGTTGGACGGGCATGCAAAGGGTGGTGGTGCCCTTAGTGCGTAAGTTTTATGATGTATAAATTAACTGATAAATTTAAACATATCTTTATTGAGACAACATACTAGTATCTTATCACACTGGCTTTACTTATTAATTCTTATCTGTTTTTTTCTTTCTTCTTTATCTCACCTTTTAGGCTATATGGGGTTATGCCCGGGCTAAGAATGATGGTGGGCGAATTATGCCAGAGTTAAAAGTTTATCAACACCAGGTTTCGGACTTTTAATCTTTGATTTATCAGGTTGACAGACAATACATACGTTACATACACGATAGCCTGCTCGGCCACACCATCCCTTGCTCTTATCTTGTAAATGTTTGATACTTTAAGAGATAAAATGAACCAGATCCCCGCTATTATTATTTCTAACATGTGTCAACATTTGTCTTATCCTCTGAAAACCATTCATAACATTTCAGGACCAAAGTTAATTAATGCCCTAATTTTTTCTTTTTAATTATCAAATTATGATCCTTATTTAAATTAATCTTAATACTTCTACAATAATAGGAATGTTATCCTATGAAACAAAGGTATTCAGTTAGTGTTAAAAAACTTTAACCTCGATTATCTCAAAACAGCAATTTATGGACTTGGTTGAGCCCTGAATGCCTCATTAATAAAATTATTATGACTGAATCTGAGAATGATTTGACAGTACTTACATATTAGTTTTTACAACTAGTGTTATCTTACTTTAATAACAAAAGGGTCTTATTTAGTTTAATCTTTATAAAACTTATGAGAAATGACTGATTGATTTGTGAATTTTCTGAAGATTGAAAATAATTCTAATATTTTTGGTAGAATGAACATGAAATCCCAGATAATGATAATTTTAAATATAGTTGGTCTTTTCAAACTATTCAATGATCTGGAGAAAAATGCTTACTAAATATTGGATCCAATACCCTTCATAGGTTATTATTATTATTATAATTTTTTGTTTTAGATTTTGCAACTTAGCTCATAAAAATTATTTTAGTAGGCATGTGTAAAAATTCTTCCACATTCTGTATGGGGTAGGTCTATATTTTAAATTCAGCTTTAAATGAAAGACTTAATAAATAAATATTTATAAAGAAGTAAATGTAAAACTTTAAAAGAAATCGGAAAGTTAAGTATTTTTGTTATGGAATTTGGTGCCATTTTTATAAAAAAAAATATATAATATATTAGGAAATAGGGTTCACTTTTAGATATTAAATACTGCTTAGATTGTTCAAAAAGTAACAATTTTTTATCAATTAAATATAATTATGTTTTGAAGGTGTGAGATTTGATTCGGGAGAATTTTA
Organism: Nezara viridula; assembly: GCA_928085145.1. Lineage (NCBI taxonomy): Eukaryota > Metazoa > Arthropoda > Insecta > Hemiptera > Pentatomidae > Nezara > Nezara viridula. The sequence goes on from OV725081.1 coordinate 70,860,168, forward strand.
TGTGTGTTTTTATTTCCAGATAATTTATTATTTATATTTTTGCTATTAAGAAATGTTATGTTTATAGCCAGCTTATTTCATGGTATGCCATCTGATAAATTTTGTTTGTTATCCTCTCTTTTTTTCTTATAATATCTATTATTAAAATAGATAAATATCTTAATAAATAAATTTACTCTATTTCAGTGTAACATTTATTTAAAAAAAAAACTATTTTCTCTCAAATCCTGTTATTATTATTAATATACCTAAAGAAAAGACATTTTTTCACATGGTTTAATAGCATGTAAATGTGCTATAAAGAACAAGACAATATTCAATCTTTTGATAGCGATTAGTAATAAATATGTTAAGCTATTTGTTAATTGTTAACCCAATTTGATGTTGCTGTTATAGGGTTGCAGCTACAAATAGTCCCATTATATTTATTGGTACTGGAGAACATATTGATGATCTTGAACCGTTTAAAACAAAACCCTTTATAAGTAAACTTTTGGGAATGGGTGATATAGAAGGTCTCATTGATAAAGTTAATGAACTAAAACTTGATGATAATGAAGAATTAATTGAAAAAATTAAACATGGTCAGTTTACTATGCGAGATATGTATGAACAGTTCCAAAACATCATGAAAATGGGACCATTTTCTCAGATTATGGTTGGTATATAAGTAACTGAATGATTTGATAAAAAAGGTTTAGCATTGTATTAGATATTACTCAAATTATAAATGTGAATTTCAGGGAATGATTCCTGGATTTAGTCAGGACTTTTTGTCTAAAGGCAGCGAGCAAGAATCAATGGCCCGTCTCAAAAAACTCATGACAATTATGGACAGTATGAATGATGGAGGTGAGCTGTAATGTTATTCGCTACTCCTTAAATAGCCGGTCGGGATGGATTGCTATCTGCCAATGTTTATAACCTAACTCTGATAAGGCACTGATAATTCCTATCTCCGTATTCATATTTATTGTATTATATTCATATTATTGAAATTGTAAACAAAAACAAATGTAATAATAAAAAATACTTTTATTTTACAACATATATATTAAATAGGCGAAAACAAATGTAATAATAACAAAACAGTTTGATTTGAAATTGAAATAGTCAAAAAGAAATGTAATAATTCTCACAACAATAACAAAACAATTTAATTTTAAAACAGATATATCAAATAGACAAAAATAAATGAAATAATAAAAAACACTTAAACAACATATGAACATTAAAAGGGGTATAAAAGAAACATAAATATAAAAAAACAATATAAACATGATAAGAAGGGAGATTATGTGATGTAACATTAGATAACAAGGGAGGTTTCGTCCTGACCAGCTATTATTCCTATCCACCCCTAGGATATTATAGTTTATTTTCAGTATTCTTTTATAATCTACTATTTTATTTATGAATTTGATCATTATTAAATTGCCGTTTCCAGTATGTGTTTAATTATTAATTCATAGCTTATTTTAAATAGAACTGGACAATAAAGATGGAGCTAAGTTGTTTTCTAAGCAGCCTGGGAGAGTAATAAGAGTGGCACAGGGTTCTGGGGTCACAGAAAAAGAAGTTAAAGATCTTATTACCCAGTATACTAGATTCGCTGCTGTTGTGAAAAAAATGGGTGGTATCAAGGGCTTGTTTAAGAATGGAGATATGGCCAAAAATGTTAATCAGGTCCAAATGGCAAAACTTAATCAACAAATGGCAAAAATGATGGATCCTAAGGTTCTTCACCAAATGGGTATGTAATATTTTTATTTTTCTCTTAACTATTCATATAAGTTAAGCATTTATTATAATTGAAATTGCTTTACAATTTTCCAGCACATTAAAATAATTCTTTTGTGGTTTAATATTTTCAATCATGAACAATTGTAAGCATCAAAAAAATTTAACCCTCCCCCCAAAAACAATTTGAGGTTTTACTTTTCATGATAAGTAGAATTCAAAAATGGAATAAAAAAGATTTTGTCTGTCATACGCTACTTTTCTCTGAGACAACAGGACCGATTTTTTTCAAATTTAGAAACAAAGTCAGAGGTCACCTGAGGATATATCCTAATACCTCGACATTACGATCAGCCGTTTTCTTCCCGAAAAACCTGTTGATATTGATTGCAGCGCCTAAACAAACGTGCTAATTTCAATGAAACTTGGCTAAAGTTCTCCTCGATGCCCATTTAATTTATCTATATAATGTACTTCAACGAAAAGAAGCTGGAAAAAAAGTTATGAGGAGTGATAAAATTAGATTTCTGAATAACTCAAGAAATATACACTTATTTGTTGATGGTTTTTAAAAGTTTTTCAAAATTTCCAAAAATTTATTGTAATCTACTGTTATTTCATACAAAAATATGGTGTTCTACATATTTTTCTTATTGAAGGAAGTTAGTTGACTGTTCTATATATCATGGATGATAAATATTCAGGACGCCGTCTTTTTTTATAAAAAGATTATTTTTTTTTTTATTTTTTATTTATTTATGCCAATGTTTCAACCCTTGTGGGTCATCTTCAGGGCGTGGTTTGAGCACTAAGGGTGTTCAACTGCTCTTGGAGTATGTTTTCGAAAATTGTACATCAACTAAAGCAATTAAGTCAATTTTTTTTAGCTAATTTTCAATGATGAGAAGAAAAATATATTTAGGCCAATATTAGGAATCTCCTTTTATTTTTCTTTATATTACTTGGAAAGGAAAGTTAATTTTTATGTTAAATTGTTTGGAAATAATAAAACATTGAGTAATAATTGGTAACATTTTTATTTTCATTTACCTATATATGTAATATATAGTAAGGAAAGTATTGGGATCGTGAAAATTTTTTAATCTGAGTTTTCAAAAGAAATACACGTTTTGAGGTTCCCTTACTTCAAATAACCAAGTCCTGCAAAATGGTCTGTGAATAGTCTAGCTCAAATATGAAAATTAGTATGAAAGTAAAGTTGCATATTTAAGGTTTGTATATACCTGATATGTTACAGTACCTTTTTCCTTAAAATTGGCTAACCGAAAGTGCTACTTTATATCAACAGTTATACACATTTTTTCGAAAACTAAAAAAAAATGTCTGCCAAGTAAGGTCAGTATAGTTTCCTCACCGTTTTCCTTTCCTAAAAAATATCTATATTAAAAGGTCTAAAAATTTTCTTATGAGAATAAAATCTCTGAAAGGAGCCGTTTTCGGAAATTCAGTAATCCCTAAACATATACGGGCTTGATATCCACGAGTTTTGTTTATCAGCAAATACTGAAATGCGAAAAACTCCCGCATTTGCAGATTGCATATTTGATAATTCGTGATTGAAACAAAAAATTCCAGGGCATACTGAACATGCTTATCAGTCTTTTAGTGCAAAAGATCTTATGTAAAAATTGAGTGTTTTTCAGAAAAGCATTAAAACCAATAATTTCTTCATGATTTAGAGGTATAATTTCATATTTTATTGCCCTCTGCTAGTTTTCATAGTAGTAGACTACTTATATCAATTGTAGACTACATAATATCAAAAATAGAATAAAACCTGAAAACTTTTACATACGACCTTTGCACTAACAGTAGTAATGTATACTTAATATAGGTATGTTTTAAAATGGATGGAAAAAAAAATCCATAGAAAATATTCAACTTTTTATTTGTTCGGAGTTAACGAAACCAATACGTTTCTTCAGTCAGAACAAAACTAATTAAGCTGGAATATAAAAATATGAGTGAAGTTGACACTATTTATACAGAGGGTGTTATCATAATTATTGTAATTTATAATGCTCAAATTTGTATACATTAGCTGACATTTTTCATTGTTTATAGGCGGGATGCCAGGATTACAAAATATGATGCGGCAACTTCAGCAAGGAGCCAGTGGTGCAACTGGAGGTCTGAGTAATCTGTTAGGAGGGAAATAGAAACCAATCTGCTAAAACATAAAATCTTTCCCTCTCTGATGAGTCTTCAAACATGACTACATTATTTCAGTGAAAGGAGAATTGAATTGTTACTAAAGTGTGCAAAGTGTATATAACAATCATTCTAAATAATTTTTTATTTTATTTTATTTTTTTTACCCTCTCCTGAAGATATCGAATAATTTACTTTCACGAAATGGTTAGGTATGATTGTGTAAGAGTTAATAATATTTTTTTACATTTTTATGGATTTTTATTTGTATGTATTAAATCATGCATAATAGCATTATTGCTGAGTATCATGTGTTTTCAACCAATTTTATTATTAATACCCTCTGGTCTTTTCTTCTTTAGCTCAACGTTCAAATAAAAGTTTTTTTGTTTTTTTTAAGAAAACATAACATTGATAAACTACGGTATAGGATATAGACTGTAATCATATTGTGATAATAGCATGTATGTTGCGAAACATTTTTGTTAAAATAGTCAATATTCATTAATCACCTTAGATGAAGTGCCTTTTGGTTTGTTTTTTTACCAACATTTAAATGTATTATACTACTAAAAAGGAAAGTACTTTGTTTTTTAGATTTCTACTCCATGTTGGTTTGTCTAATAATTTAAAAGTATGACACATGTAAATTTTTATCTTGTTATAGTCATTAGATTTTAAATTTTGTTAGAAAGTGTGAAATTACAATTATATCTATTACTAATAACTTTTTGAAAACAGAAAAAAAAAAGATTATTTAAAATAAGGGTATTCATAATAAAAAAAGAAATGGAAAAAGATGTATGAAAAACTAATAATTTGAAAATGAAGTAATAATTTATAGTTGATATACCTCTTTGGTTTGGTGATTTTTATAATTTTTTTTATTAAATATAATTGATTATTTTTTCTTAGTTCAATTTTTGAAGTATTAATGTATCACATGTTTTGTCGTAATTGCCATAAATGTTAATCATTTTTTATAAAATTTGTCACTTAGACATGATTAATGTATATATGTTAAAAAATATATGTCTAAGGTTTATGAAAAAAAAAAAATTGTATATACGTCTAAATAAAATTTACTGTACATATGAATTTTAATTATTTGTTTTGGAATTTATTGTTCACTAAAGTATTACCTTGTCTATAACGATCAGTTGAAGACCATTGTATGTTCACTTTTTTATAAATTCCCCTGTTTCAGTCATGGTTGAGTAAGTACCTTGGAGGTAAACTGTTTTACAAACATTCATTCTATGTCCTAATGTGAAGCGAAAGGTTTTTTTTTTTTTTTTCTTTAGTTTCAAATATGTGAATTTTGGCAAAAAATAAAAATAATAGACTCAAATTCTAATCTTAAGTAACAAACTTAATGATTGAAATAATTAATTTATCACATTTGAATTTCTCCAAGAACATGGTTGTGCTTATACCCGTCGAATCTCCTAACCATGTTTTATGAAGTTTTCTTCTGATTTAAAAAACCAAACAAATTGAAATTAAATAGACTGCCTTATCTTATAGGTATCCAAAGTTTATCAAAGAACATCTCTGATTTATTATTTTTAATGTGTCTTAGATTACAAGAATTAAATAGATGATACAATAAACATCATATGAGACTTGTGACTTCTTATATTATATTATCTTTCAAGAACAAATATTCGTAGTGCTCATATACTTCCATCATTTATACAATTGAAAATGCTTAAATATTTGTTAAAATTAATTTTTCTTTATTGTCATATACCATTCACATTGACATTTTCCTCTTATGTATAACAGCATTAATTACAAAGGCTACATTTAGAGCTGCTCTCAAGTATGTCTATTGTGAGGAACTTTGGCAGTAAACTAATTCATGAATAGCTCTGAAGGCTGGTTTCTAATGGGCATGGATGGTAAGATGCCCTTGACAACACAAAAGACCCAAGCCCCTGTATCGCTGCAATGTATTGATCATCGCTGAGCAAGTGCTGACTGGTAAACCTACCATTGCTTCAACATTTCTCCACAGTATGATGTTTATAGACTCCAATAGCGATGGGAGAAATTTCGCCTATGGTGTCATTTGCAGTGGGTATATTAGTGATGGAAAACATATCAGTTTATAATATTAATCTTCTGTTCTGGTGTATGGAGATTCTAATTAACCAATGTTTCCGTATTTCTCGTTACTTTGCCACAGAACCATCATCAAACAATAGTTTCCCAGAGAACCTACACCCAAGGTATTCAATGGATCTGATTAACTCTCCGGTATCTAAGTGAAACCTTGATTTTACTAAGTTTCCCTTCTCTAAGATGATTCCAGAACTGTTTTGGGGGTTTATGGACAGTCCTAACTCATAAAGAATATTTTGAATGCAATTTATTGTCCTCTCCCCAGCTTCAACACTGCAAGCTGTAACTTCTTGATCACCAGCAAAGTCTGCAAGTAGAATGGGATCGTAGTTATGGTTATATATCGCAATGCTTAATTCTAAACTTAAAAGTCCCAAAGTGCTTGAAAAGGACATTTTTACTCTTATCTTTAATCACAAACAAACATATATAATTTTTTTTTGTTGCCATAAATGAAGGAATTTATAAAGATAAGGGTTTGTATGTTCATACATTTTAATTTCAAATCTTGGTAACACAATATAAAGAAAGTTTGAGTACATAATTATTACAAAAGTACTTCACTTTTGACTAGTGGACAATTGGAAAAAAGGGTGACATGTGTTTTTCCATATTCTGAGGTTGAACAGTTCGTAGTGGAGGGTTCCCTCACAAGTAAGGATCTATTCTGTAGATATTTCACACGAGCAGTAATGAGTGACTGTATGTTGGCTTGCAACTGTAGAGCTTCTGCATTTGGAAGGGTTTTTAATTGTGAAGCAACATGATAGCCAAAAATGGTAAATTCGTTGGTAAATGGTGACCGCAAAACAACATTTTTTAGTAAATTCACAGCATTATCTAACGATACAAATTTGTTCTTTTTTCTTTGACTCTGAAGACCTCCCTTCCTTCTTCTCCTCTGTTGATTTGTAAAATTGATCGGCCTGGGAGGCTGAAAGGCTGTTGGCTGAGACGGTGAGGATTGGTGTTGGGAATGCAAGACTGGAAGTGGGTGTGAAGTTAATGTCTTTGCGCAGGCTTGCTCTGAAGTGTTTATTTCTTCTTTTTGTTCTGTTTCTTTAAGGAGACAGTCATTCTCCTCTGTCATCTACACAAAAAAATTATACATGATTATTTTTCAAAATCTTATAATAGAGCTAAAATGAATGTTTACTAAACAGTTAATTTGACATGGAAAACATAACTAAACAGTTAATTTGACATGGAAAACATAAAGTCACAAAGGAGTGAACAACTTGTCAAAATTATTCCATCAATGGCAAATTTTTATTTTAGAATTTGGCGCTATCTATTTTCATTTTTATATTTTGTTAAAATGAGTACTTGGTATAAATGGTTCAGTTTGAAAAGCTGCGTTCTTGTAGGTAGCTGAAAAATTTATATTCTTCCATGGATTTGGAATGTGCAAAAATAAATTCAATAAACAATGTCTATTTTTATTTTCTATTACTTTTGAATACCAAATCCATAGAAGAATATAGATTTAAATTCTAAATCCATTTAAATCAATAATTCCATTACAAAAAAAAAAAAAATACTTTTTTTGTCCCTATCTTCAATATGAAGTATCTAATACTTCTTAAGTTCTTTAATCAACTAAAAATGAATGGGAAGATATTCCATTGACTCATGGATCTTTCCAAACAGTTGCATCAAAATATCTTAGATCAAACATATTTACGTACATTGATACAAGAGAACTTGCTAACTTTGCAATGATGGTGGATAAAACTGAATGTGTTGTACATAAATGGATCAGAAAATCTACAAATTATTACAAGGAATACTGAAGACCATGACTCACATAGAATAATTTCTGATTCTTGGCGATATCACATCACTACAGCTATAAGCCAGAAATGAGAGAAAAAGATAAATTTGCAAGATACATAAGCTGTCACTCAACAGATGCAAATTATCATTATTATAATTGTATGCAATTTTTTTTTCAAATTTTAAAACTTGCTTTACAAATCTGATTTTATACTTTTAGTACAAAGTTTGAATTACACTGACAGGCAAAAAATTCCACCCACTTGATTTTTTCATGTTTTCATCTAAAAATATTTCTGCTTTGGATTGGTCTGTTGTTTTTAATGAATAAATAGGTAATCTTTTCGTTTTTTTCAATTAGGAATGTTAATATAGAGGACAATAACTCTTAATCCTTAATTCAATGAAATGATTCTAGATTCCAATGTTTACTTTCTATGGAATCAAAATGCTTATTCAGTATCATTAGTTCAGTGCCGTTTCTTGCAGCACATTTCTTAGTCTCCGGCTTTTAATTTTTTCAATATTAAGTTTAAAAATGCCTCTTAGTGCTGAGGATGTTGCACGTGGTGTAGCACTTATTGATGATGGACGTTCCATTAGATATGCGGCTGGCTAATGCCATCGGAGGTCCATATGAAACTTTACGAGATGACGTCAGACGTTTTCGGGAAACTGGTTCTTGCAATAGCCCGGTTCTGGACGGCCTAGGGTAACAGAACCACGGGATGACCGGCTTTTGACTTTTGAGAATTTTATGAAACCGGCACCTTAGCGTTGTTCAAGCGATTCATCAGCTTGAAGAAGTTCGAAATTTTTAACGTACCGCTCGGAGAAGATTAAATGAATATGGATTAATGGCTTTTCGTCCAGTAAGAGGACCAGAGTTGACCAGAACTCGCAGAGTAACACGGCTGGCTTTTGCTCGAGAACACAGCCATTGGTCTATGGACGAATGGAGTGCTGTACTTTTTACAGATGAGTCACAATTCGCTCTTCGATCTCCAGACGGGCGTGAAAGGGTGTGGAGAAGAAGAAACGAAAGATAGGCAGCCTGTAATTTTTCCCGGAGCCAACCTTTCTAACATGGTTCCTTAATGGTGTGGGCTGTGATTTCAATGGAGCGCCACACAGAATTGGTTGTTGTTCGTGGAGGGTCTTTGACGGCCATTCGCTATGTAGATAAGATTTAGGAACCTCATGTGTTGCCTATCCTCAACAAAATCGGCGATCGTTCTATTCTTATGCACGATAATGCACGCCCACATGTCGCCCGCATAGTGCAGACTTTCCTTCAACAGAACAATATTGAGATTTTAGCCTGGCCAGCAGGTTCTCCAGATTTGAACCCCATTGAGCATTTATGGGATAACTTCGGAAGATGAATAAGAGCGCGTGCAACACTTCCTGATACACTGCAGGATCTTGAAATGGGTTCTTCGGGAGGAATGGGCTATCCTCCAGCAAAGGGACATTTCCCTTTCACTGACAGGAATTTTTTGCCTGTCAGTGTATTAATATTTATATGTGAACATTGTTTATTAAACTATTTTTTTACAAGGAATTTTTTAATACAAAGTAAGTTTTATATTTACATTTATTACATCCTTCACTTTTTTAATGATGTAGAGATGGTTGACCGTTGATATAATATGAGAAGGAGTTGATCGGGGGGTGCGGTCAAATTAATACTAAATTAAATAAGTAGAATTATTTAATTTTTGCCGACATTTCGACCCACTTTGTAGGTCTTCATCAGGGCGTTGGATGTAGCACTGCGGGAGGCAGTTGAAACACTGTGTTTCAACTGCCTCCTGCAGTGCTACATCCAACGCCCTGATGAAGACCTACAAAGAAAAACAAAATATATGGTAGCAAATGAAATTCCCATGCCAGGCAATACAGTCAATATTGGGCTTCATAAATTTGAGAAGGTCTCGGAGTTTACTTATCTGGGATCTCTATAGAGATAAGAAAAAGAATAATAGCAGCCAACAAATGCTTTGGATTAAGAAGGCAGATACTTCACAGACAGATCAAGCTTCACCTCTATAAGACATTGTACGTCCCATACTTTTTTATGGATCAGAGTGCTGGACAACTTCAAAGGTTTCTGAAAAATACTCCTCATTTTTAAAAAGGAAAATTCTTCGCTGTGTTTTTGGAAGAGTGATAGTTGGAGAGGAGTGGAAGCGGCGCAGGAATCAAGACCTGTACAATGCTTTTTGGAACTCGAAGAATTCGGCAGAAGACTAGGACAATTGTACGAAACGGTTGGAGGATGCTAAGACCTGTAACCAGATTGTAGCGCCATGAAAAAAAAATTCATTTAAAATAGTTTTATGTATTTTTGTTTTAGTTACCACAAAAATCACTGAATGGTCAGTCTTTGAAGAGGAATTTAGAAAAAATTTTCCGTATTGTGTTGGAACTATCAATCAAAAACACATTGTAGTGAAATGTATGTCACACTGTGGTTCAGAATCTTATAATAAGGATACATATAACATCGCACTAATGGCTTTAGTTGATATTGATCATAATTTTATTTTTGTTGATATCAGTGGCCAGCTATTAAGACAATACCACTTGTGTACAGACATTTTTAGACTAATATTTTGAAAATTAATTTGATTAGCTAACTAATTCTATAATTTAGAATAAGTATGTATATTATCACAAAAATTACCTATGTTCCTTTAAGTTGCAGAAATAGTAGTAGTTAAATATAATGTAAAACTTTAAGAATAAATTAATTTTAATAAAAAAGTAAATTGATTTTTTTTTTTTAGTACTTCAACATTAAAAAATTATTTCCATAAAAAAATAAAATATTCATATTTTAAGAATACTGGTCTTCTGTACTTATTATTTCTTTAATGTTTTCAATAAATCTTAGCTAGAAAGCACTCTATGACTTCACAGGTAAAGCATATTGAATGAAAGATTTCAACACCTCAAGCAATCCATAACAATTATGAAGGTTTTTTATTCTTTAATAACGAATACTACGTGGCGATCAGAAAATTTTCTTTAGATTTTAATTGTTCAATTTGAATATCTACCATATTTTCACTAATGATCTTCCAAGCATCATAAATTTTCAATTAAATTTTACTTCTTGGAACCCACAAAAGTCCCTCAATTGCATAATGTTCTAAAAATTTAAAGGTAATTGATTTGTCCAATCTGCCTGCAAGCTGAGTTAAAGAAAAGAGTACAAATAAAAAAGTAGGATGAAACAGAAAAATAGATAGAACTCCTCGGACCCTATTGAACAGTGAAGTTGGATGTATACACTTCCCTTTGACTTCTGGACAAAAATAGGCAATAAAGAGAGACAAGGGTGGTAGCAAGAGCAGTGGAAATGAACTGTTTACATTCTCGTGTTGCACAATTTCATGTCCACTTTCTTGCTCACTTCTACTGGTCTTAGGATATCCTCATAGATACCAATTCTAACTTATTTTTCCTGAAGTAGATGTGGTAAACATTAGTTTATTTATCTACTTCATGAACTTCAAGAAAATCAGTTTATTTCTTATTATCATAATTTCTTCTTTTTTCTTTATTCATAAATATTTTTTTGTTATGAAATTAATTAGCATCAGGAATACTAATAATGGAGCATATTTGGAATAGTGAATAATATCAGAATTGAATTTTCAGTTAAAAATTTAAAATAGCAAAGAAGTTGAAAAAAGTTAATTTTTTTAAACTAGATTTTGTCATAGTTTTTTGTCCATCTTTACAAGTTATAAATGCAAAAGCTCGAATTAATTTCTACAGTGTCATTTAAATTGTGTAGATAATAAATAAATTAAAAATAAATAACTTACATAACTTTTTATGTAATGTTGTTTAATAAGACTATTTGTTCAAGAATTTTCTTGAAGAAAAATTGGAGGATGAGTTGCAAAAACACAATAGAAATCAGGGTATAATAAATTTAAATTGCTGAAGGCAAAACATCCCACTATTATTACTATAGTCCCATTACTTAACAATGGGAAGACTGGCCCTATTTACAATTACTGTATGCCCTACCTTGGTTTCTTTTATGTAGTTCATTCACTTATCAAAGTTTTGGGCATTGGCCCATTTTGTCAAAGATACTGATCTATAAATTCAGAAATAAAATTATAAGTAATTACCTGACAACTAACAGCTACTTTCTTGGTGGAGTATTTTAGAAATTCACCTCTTTTTTCTCTCATGTCTGGCACATAATTATGTTGAAGTAATGGTATGACATTAGCTACATCATCAACTCTGTAGTCATCTTTCTGCCAAGACTCTCGAATTATTCTACCAGAGCAGCCATTATCTTCATTATTTGATGTCATAATCAGATTTGTAGATTTTCTAATCCAATTATGCAAAGCACATGCAGCTTTTGTCATTTTTACCACTGTTTCAGGAAGTAAGTGAATTGGTTTCCTTAATACCCGGAAACGAGATGTGAAGATATCAAATGAATTCTCAACGAAGCGCTTTGCATGATAGTGTCTGTCATTATCTATTTTTTGAGCAACATTCAAATTTTTTTCTGTAGGATACTGCTTTATTGAATAAGACTTTGAAGGAAAAGTTGAATCACCCAGTATGACTGCTCCTTCAGGCATATTGATCTGATTTTGCTCAATCACTTTCATAAGGGATGATTTTGCAAATATTCCATAGTCTTCAATACTACCATAATTTCCAATGTCAATAAATGTGAAGATGTAGTTGTAGTCCACCATTGCCAAAAGCACTATACATAAAGTTCCTTTGTTATTGAAATACTGTGATCCTAAATTGGTGGGACATTTGACCATGACATGCTTTCCACCTATGCAACCAACACAATCCGTGAAGTTCCTTAAGTCACTGAAACCTTTTTGAATTTCTTTCCAATCACTTTCAGTTGCTGGGATCTAAAAAAGAAAATCAAATAATATATTAGGTATATTTATATGAAACGTAATTAATATATATTTAAATAATACAAAAGAAAATGATCACATAAAATTTAGTTAACCTTTTCACTGCTTCGAACGACTGGCTTTACATCGATCACAGCGCTAAATGAGACAGGTACCTGGCTACTGGCCTGTGCTACATACTTTTTACCTGCGTTACATCCTTCATTACCAGCCTTTACTAATATCTGTTAACCTATTTTATTGTTTCCATCCTCCTTTTTGATTCGGGCTGTGGACCGACACTGGCGGAGTTAAAACCTTTTTTTTTATATGTTTGAATATATATTTAGTAATTTAATTTTGTCATATTTTTCTAAGCATTTTTTTCATAAGAAGACCAATCTTACAATTACAACATTCTACTTTTGTTTTGTGCCAAATACTTTTTTTAAAACAAATGACAAATCTCCTGTACGTATGTTTTTTAATATTCTTTCTAAAAGGATGAGATTTGCGAAAATGTCTCTCCATAAGACCTAGAGGCAAATCTTCATTAAATCTTCTTCCTCCCCCAGATTTCTTTCTTTCAGTCTAATATTTTTTCAAAAAAGTTGCCTTACTGTGACCATAAACTGATGAATTAACTATTTTAATTGTTATCAAAAATGCTATTAAATTCAGAAATCTTTCAGTTCCAAGCTGACAGTTGCTAATTACATATATTCGTGTACAGTATTTAAGGAAAAGTTATTAGATTATGAGGAAACAGCTCATTACCAACTACTCAGTAATAAAGGATTTGCCATTCCAGAGAGTAACACATCCATGCAACAACCTGATTCTTAATCATGATCTAGTCAAAAGTAAAGTGTCTATGCAACATTTATACACTCAAACTTTCTTTGTGTTGTTACCAATATTTTTTGTAGAAATGTGATTGGTATGAACTGTTACCTGTATGAATTCCTTCAGTCCTTCATATATGGCATCAAAAACATCTGGTAAAAATTTACTTATTGTGCACTTAGGCACACTGTACAGGTATTGCATAGAGGCCATTGATTCACCCGTAGCAAGGTAACGGCATGCTGTTTCTAGTTTAACTTTAGCTGGTAGGGCTTCTCGCATTACAGTGTCACATTTTTGTATATTATGACCAATCTGAAAACAATTCATGTACAATATTATAAGCAAATTTATAAACAAAATTATAATTTATTTATTTAACAGGCTAATGACATGTTCTACTTCACAAGTGTTACATTTGGATGGCCGCTGGGCCTAGACCACATCAATAACACGATAGGAAATGTCGAAATTAGCTTTCGACGTTGTAGTACTGTATGATTAATTTAATCTGGACCACAACTCCATTCAGACATAAAACTTCCAAATTAGTATCTGAAGCATTAATGAATTGCCAAAAACTGCATTAAAGAATTAAAAAATTATCTTACAAGAGATTTCACTCACCTTCTCTAGTAAGGAGTCAAACATTACCATATTCATTCCTAGCATGTTTAAGAAACTAAGTGGATCTTCTGATAGAAGTTCCTTTACTAGGACCTGAGATTGTCTTAGTTGATTCCTTTTGAGAAACCAATTTTTGGTCCATATTCTTCGTTTTTTTTTAATAGTGCGCCTTTGAATTTCTAAAACAATTGCACCTACTGCATCAACCAGTTCTACATCTGCCATTTATCTGATTGTCACCAATCCAACTTTCAAGTATATAGTCAAGCCCCACTACGTCATTGTCGGAGTAGAGAAATTTCTTTTGCTAACCATTATTTCTGTAATAGAGATCTGGGTGTTTTAAGATGTTTGAAATTAATGATACATTTTCTTTTGGTACATTTATATTACAATTTGTATGCCATTAAGATGTTAAAGTAAACTGGTAACCTGATGTTGATTTAAATGCCCAGAAAAACTATAACGTTGCATCCGTTAAGAATTGAGTTTCAAGATATGACATATCCCTTAAGAATTAAGTGTCAAGATATGACTTCAAAACAAGAAATGTCAATTACTGTTATCCAGTTGATTTGATCATAATCAGTGTAGGTTTTCAATTTGCATTTCTGTACCATAGAGGTAAAAGAAAATGTCAAATTCCCTAACTTTACAGAAGAGCTGTTAAAACAGACTTTTTAAAATTGAATTATAGTCCTCGTACGAACAATGTTTTCATAGATCTTGAAACTGAAGTCATTCGAAATTTCATATATTCTATTCGTATTCACAATTCTCTTGAAAATTGAATTTAGAGGGGGTGATTCTTGAGGGTTCTATTGCTGACTAGACATCAATGACGGGTTAAGTACCAAACAAAAAGAAATTGACCGAGAACCGAAAAAAACAAGCTGAAAACCTTCACCAAAAACTTAAAAAGTGAGTTAAATGTTACAATCGTTCATAGTGACAATCACTAATTATGATTAAAATTTACCTGCTTTTCAGTTTGCTGGGAGTAACAAAATTTATTTATTAATATTGGCCTTTGCTTTGCCGCATTTTTAGGTTACTATTTATCAATCGATTTCTCTTTTTGTGCGTAATAATGAACAAATACTAACTCTTGTATTAAATGGGCTATAATGCATCGTAAATTACGAAAACAAAAAGGCGCTTGCTGTAAAATATGCCAAGTAATTTTTCTTTAAAATTTTGGAACAGCAAAAAAGAATGATTTTATACATTACTTACTTTTATCTTCTGTCCCATATTTATCTTTCCTTAGAAAAAAACATACAAAAGTAGCAAAAAAAAAAGCTTCCTTCCAAAGTCCTTAAGCATTAGATAGATCTTTTAAATATCTCCAAGGACAATAGTAATTGAAATTTATTATAAATGTACTTATTTATACTAATGAGGAAAAGGAAATTAGTTGATGCCTTTTGGGAATACCACTGAAATTTAACGCGCCGAATCTCTACTAAAAGTTGTTTGCATAAATAAACATAAAAAGGAATGTATACCAATTAAATAAATCAGTCAAATATATTGGGGCTTTTAGGTGGAAGATTTAAAAGTTAAGTTGTATAATAAATGCAAAACTTTGAATGTCGTTATCCCAGCCGGATACAACTTGATGGGTTTTGTTCAGTGCTGACCCAAGGGTAGATAGAGCAACCGGGACGTCGTTCAGCCGCGCTTGTCACTTGTAAGAAATAAAAAAAAAGTTATAAAAACATATTCAAATAATTAATTTTAACCTACCAATAAACCAACTATAAGAGAGAAATTTAGGATGCAATAAAATCCAAATACTACATAATATAAATTAGCTTAAGTATAATAATCATCAAGTATAAAAACATTATATGATTATTTTTTTAGGATGGAAAATGACCATTGCCCGGGAGGCGCCGAACGTATAAGACCGGCACTGTTTTCAAATGACGTAATTCACATTCTACAACCCTTCCCGCCTTTAAAAGAAATTCAATCCCTATAAATTAATTTTTTTTTATAGAATAAATAAATAAAGTTAACGTCATAAAATAAAGATGAGTTCATAATAATATTCAAATAAAATATGAAAGTTGAATATTAATACTTTTTCTTATAATTCCATTGATTTTTTTTTACAATATATATATAATTTTTTTTTTATGTTGGCATCTTGAATAAAGTAACCCTTCTCGAAATTCCTTACACCAAAGGTTGGTATTAAATTTCTTTTCTCTCTGAAATATCAGAAATGTAATCCTTTTTAATGGTGAAACGATTTTAAATGTGGTTTATTCTTTAGAACTGATATTGTTTTAACATTTGAGTAGAAAAATTGATCTCAAAGTGACTTTATTGAGGCAGCAATTTCTTAGGTTTGGAGTTAATTTCAGTTGCAGGCCACTATATTCTTTTGTTACTTCTGCTAGTCAGTCCTAGTTACATAAATATAAGTACTAACACATATAGTAGTATATATATATTTTATTATAGTTTTTTTTTCAAGGAAATGAATTGCCTTAATAAATTTTCCATTTATTTAGGTCATTACAATGTTTCCTGCAAATTGGCTCATTGTCGAACTATCAAAAGCTTATGACATATCTAACATAATTCCATATAATATAATTTTATTGTTGTTTACTTTCAGTACTATAATACAATACGTTGTCAGATGTAAAAAAGAAAACAAAATATTTAATAAAGTTTTGAAAATTATAAAGGGTTTTGAAGTTTCCTCTAAATAATAAATTTATATAGAAAAAAAAGAGAGAATTTTAAACAAAATTGTTATATATGCCAAGAATTGTATGAAACTAAAGTATTTAATACGTGAAACAGAAACTTCAACAATTTACAGATTTTTTTTTTAAATTTCCAAATTTACCGAATTTTGTGTAATGTATTTTCAATACAACAAAAAAAATATATTTGTTTAAATTTTATAATTTTCCAGTAATAAACAAAATTTTACAAATAAAAGAAAACTTTCAACAAAACAGAAAATAAATCATGAGAACCATAATATTTTCCTAACAATTCATTGGCAATAATTTTGTTTAAACAATTAATGTATATATAAATAAGAAAAAAATATACCCTTACAACTCATGGAAAGTCTTGGGTTCGTTAATTTGTAAGTGTAGTTTCTTGGTCAATGGTGCAAGAAGGTGATCGATATATATCATATTCAGTAACCAGATTTTTCTCCTTAATTAATCATTATTTAAGAGTACCCAAATTATAGAGGCTGAGTTTATCCTGGGGTACCCGGACCACAAGATCGTTGGATGGCTGACATACCAGAATAAATAAATACTTGCAACAGCCAGGCTTGAATCAGAGAAACAGAACATTGGAGTGCAGTGCCTTACTCACTGAGCTATCCCCCTTCCTCTTTTTCAGAAAAAAAAACCTGTATACAAAAAAATTATATTAGGATTGTAAATCTTTAAATTTTAGACCTCAAAACTAAAACATCCTCTATAATAATTTTAATTTTTTTATCTACACCAATATAATCATATATATATATATATATATATATATATATAGATAGTCATAAACTTTTGGTAGTTTGAAAATGAGCTAAATGGATCGAAACGTTATAATGATCTTAATAAATGGAAATATTTTTTCATTTTTTAGGGCAATTCATTTTCTTAAAAACACTATATCCAATTACATTATGTACCCTTGAAAACCAGTGCTGGAAAAGTAACTAAATAATATGTGTGTGTGTATATATATATATATATATATATATATATATATATATATATATATATATATATATATATATATATATGTGTGTGTGTGTGTGTATATATATATATATATATATATATATATATATATATATATACACACACACATATTATTTAGTTACTTTTCCAGCACTGGTTTTCAAGGGTACATAATGTAATTGGATATAGTGTTTTTAAGAAAATGAATTGCCCTAAAAAATGAAAAAATATTTCCATTTATTAAGATCATTATAACGTTTCGATCCATTTAGCTCATTTTCAAACTACCAAAAGTTGATGACTATCTAACAAAATTGCATATTATATAATCGTATTGTCATTTATTTTCAGTACAATAATACAAAACCAAACTTGATCTTAGCATTTTATTTGCATTTAATCAAATATATGTCAATTAAAAAAACCCAATAATAGGTAGTATCTGAGGGACTACCTAGTATAAGGTTTTTGAATTGACATACATTCGATTAAATTAGAATAAAATGCTAAGAACAAGTTTGGTTTTGTATTATTGTACTGAAAATAAATGACAATACGATTATATAATATGCAATTTTGTTAGATAGTCATCAACTTTTGGTAGTTTGAAAATGAGCTAAATGGATCGAAACGTTATAATGATCTTAATAAATGGAAATATTTTTTCATTTTTTAGGGCAATTCATTTTCTTAAAAACACTATATCCAATTACATTATGTACCCTTGAAAACCAGTGCTGGAAAAGTAACTAAATAATATGTGTGTGTGTATATGTATATATATATATATATATATATATATGATTATATTGGTGTAGATAAAAAAATTAAAATTATTATAGAGGATGTTTTAGTTTTGAGGTCTAAAATTTAAAGATTTACAATCCTAATATAATTTTTTTGTATACAGGTTTTTTTTTCTGAAAAAGAGGAAGGGGGATAGCTCAGTGAGTAAGGCACTGCACTCCAATGTTCTGTTTCTCTGATTCAAGCCTGGCTGTTGCAAGTATTTATTTATTCTGGTATGTCAGCCATCCAACGATCTTGTGGTCCGGGTACCCCAGGATAAACTCAGCCTCTATAATTTGGGTACTCTTAAATAATGATTAATTAAGGAGAAAAATCTGGTTACTGAATATGATATATATCGATCACCTTCTTGCACCATTGACCAAGAAACTACACTTACAAATTAACGAACCCAAGACTTTCCATGAGTTGTAAGGGTATATTTTTTCTTATTTATATATACATTAATTGTTTAAACAAAATTATTGCCAATGAATTGTTAGGAAAATATTATGGTTCTCATGATTTATTTTCTGTTTTGTTGAAAGTTTTCTTTTATTCGTAAAATTTTGTTTATTACTGGAAAATTATAAAATTTAAAAAAATATTTTTTTTTTTGTTGTATTGAAAATACATTACACAAAATTCGGTAAATTTGGAAATTAAAAAAAAAAATCTGTAAATTGTTGAAGTTTCTGTTTCACGTATTAAATACTTTAGTTTCATACAATTCTTGGCATATATAACAATTTTGTTTAAAATTCTCTCTTTTTTTTCTATATAAATTTATTATTTAGAGGAAACTTCAAAACCCTTTATAATTTTCAAAACTTTATTAAATATTTTGTTTTCTTTTTTACATCTGACAACGTTTCCAGCCAAGTTGCCCATTTTCAAATCTTAGAAACATTTCTTAGGATTGTCTAGAAATCTATTTTTATATTTTGTATTTGTGCTAGTTTTATTGTGCTGTTAAAATAACGCCGTCACATACAAAAATGAAGAAGAAAAATTCCATAAAGTTTGGTAAATTATAGAGGATTTTTAAATGTTCTCAAAATAATTAATTTATATAGAAAAATGACATACCCTTAACAATATAATAATAATTCCTTTTTCCTTTTTTGTCTCCCCTTTTTGGCACTACAGATCTTGTAGATTTTTTGTTGCCTTAATTAGTCTTTTCCATCTTTGCCAATCTTGGGCTATTTCTTTCCAATTATCTGCATGCAACTCTATTGTGTGTGTCTTTGTTGATTTGATAAATTCATCTGGTTTTTGGCCTTCCACGTGGTCTTTTGCTTTCTAGTGAGACATTCATTGATGTGTAATTCTTTACATACCCGTGTATCATAGTATTTAACATGAGATGACTGGTCTAAATAGTTTTTTTTTGTTATTTATACAAACATACATCAGGTTCCAAACAAGATAACTTTTATAACTAAAATAGATTGATTGTTAGAAGTGTTCCTAAGAATTTTGAACTTCTTTCCTCAACTATCACTTCATCACTCTCACCCACTCTGTCATCACATTCAAGCAGGAAAGTGATCAGGTTCAAAGAAAAGTGATAGAATAGAAAAATAAACTTTATCCTGGGACCAAGTCAGAATAATAACAATGAACAAATAAAAAAAAACACATTTGACTGAAAATTAACTTTAACTTTAAGTGATAGAGGTATTCTATGATCAACTGCAATATAAATCTACATAAATTGAATTTGAAAGAAAAAATATTCTAATTGGCGTAGGAAACAAATTTTATTTAACTTTTTATCGAAATTTATTTAACTTCAATACCATAAAACATTATGATATAGATTAATATTTATTAGGTTATGATTGGAAAATTACAACTCCTTCCTCCCCCCCAAAAAAAAAAAGAAAAACGTGATCACATCTCTGAATTGAAGACACTCCAGCAAATGCTCATGCATTGATGGGTTATTCTGTTCTTTAGTTGGATTTTAGATATTAAAGGCTGTGTGGTTGAATTTTCTCAATTATGAACAAACATTAATTTATATTTTTTGGTGAGTTCTTACTAGTTTATATTAATATTTTAATTAATCCATAAATTGGTAATAATACTTATGCCTTTAATACAATTCAATTAATAAAACTGTAGTTCTTCAATGTAATATAAATTTAACTTTTATTAGTTTAATTTTCTAATGGCACCTGAGAATGAAGCTGTGTTTCAAAGAACTTAAAATGCATAAAATTATGTGACCCAAGATTATGATATCTGACAGTTTTCAATTTAAATTTGTTGTATCTAAAAATAATCTTATTAATTAAAATTTGCAATTATACCTAAACCAACATTGGATAATACTAGCTACGGTTCAATGTCTCATATTAAAGTGTTTAAGGAAATAAATCAAGTTTGATGTAAAATATGAGGCTGTGTATAAAAAAGAAGTAAAATTATAAAATTTTATGATCTAAGACTAAAGATACTGACATTTTTTAAAAGTACCAAAGTATTCATTAAGTTATCTTTCAGTTTTGAACAAGTAATACCATTCCAACATATGTTTTTGATTTAACTTTGTATTATGTAAAAATGTAATTTGTTGGTCTTGTCTCGGTTTTACTCAAGCAATACTATTAAAAAATAACTGAATGTTTATATACATTTGATAAATACGTTGTGTTTCCTTTATTGTGATGAATATATAAACCATCTAGTTTATTGTGCTATTGCACTTAATCAATATCCACTATTGGCTTTTATAAGCATTTGTTCAGTATCTTATACTAGGGAATTAAAGGAAATCAAACCAAGATATAGTAAAGAGGTAGGTATTAGATTTTTGGGTACCTTAATTTTGTTTCTTATTGGCACACTAGTATGAGGCTGTATACACAGGCGGATCTAAGGGATGGAAAGGAGGAGGCTTGAGGGCTGAAGCGCCCCCTCCCTCACCCAAAATGGTAAAATATAACCATGTTTTATGAAAAAAATTATCTCTGAAACTATTATTGTTCATCTAATTACATTCAATAGGACTTTAAGAATAACTTAAACACCATTTCATATAGGTAGTTAGTTTCTTTCTTTTTCTTTGAAAGCAATTATCGTAATATATAGAAAAAAAAAACTTTCAGGCTGAAGCCCCTGCAAAATTAAATACTGGATACGCCTAGTGGCAGTGTACAAAAGAGATAAAATTAAGTTATATAAAATTTAGGATAATGGTATTTTTTATAAAAGGCTGTTAGTATGTGTTACTCGAGTTTTAATAAAGTAAATCCATTGAATATTTGAATACTTGATGGTTGTCCGTGGTATATTATTGAGTAAGAGGATGGTCTGGGGTGGTGGTCATAAAAAGATTAAAATAGCAAAAAACTATTTTATTTAAAGGAAACGTTTCAACCCGACTTTGCAGGTCTTCTTCAGGGCTAGAATGAAAAAGATGCAAAAGGCTATAGAACAATGTGGCAGTTACATAATGTTTAGATAAAAAATGTGAATAAACTTATTAAAATTCTAAACAGTAAGTACATTAAAATATTAAGAACAATAAGTTTTTTAAACAGAGTAAGCTAAGTATAACTAAGTAACACGGCCCCAAACTGAAGTAAATAAATGGTAAAAATGGTTGTAGATTATTGGAAATAGAGAAACATTGAATGTAATAAGCAGGATGGATAATATACACAATAATGGATATACTCTTCCAGATCTTAAGGAATGATTGAAAGAAAAATGAAAAATAATAAAAAATAAGAAATAATGGACATAAAGGGAATGTGAAATAAAAAAAAAAAAGTAGAATAAATAAAAAAATAAAAATAGAGATTTACGATTATATGCAGTAGAGAGTTTCAGTTGAAACTGAGGAAACATGAGGAGAGGGAGGGGAGGAAACACATGGGAAATATAGTTGAACTGTTTGGGAGATGGTGGAGGTAATTAGTGATTTCCAGGTAATAAAAAAAAACATAAACAAGAAATATTACAATATCTAAATTTTGAAGATACTGATGGATACAAAAAAAAAAAAAAAAAAAATACTATATCTATAAACTAGTTAGTTATAAATTATATACATACATACAACATAGAATTAAGAAATCATAAATAAAATTAAAATGTGAATACAAAATAAAAATGAAAGATCGTACAGTGCAGATCTAATTTAAAAGTATAAAACAAGAAATTAAAATAAATAGTTAGAATTAGAACTAGTTGTATATAGTGTAAAAAATTACATTTAAATAAAAGAAAAAATTGAGAAATTATAGATAAAGGTAAAATAAATACAAAATAACAACGGATGGTCGTACATAGATGTAGAGTGTAAGTATAAAAATAACATGAGAGATGTTATATATGTTGTTCATGGATGTTAATTGGCTAGAGTCATACTCAAATGCCAGGATTTCCTGTCTAATTAAGGGTACACACTTTATAAAGGCTGGGTGTGCCCGAGGAGGGCTCCTAAATCCAGTGCCAATTCACAGCTGAGGTAACAGGTAGACTCGAGCCCAAGCTTAGGAGGACAGTGCCTTACTTACTGAGATACTCTGCTACTCAAATTAAATAAACAATTTAATTATAATTTTTATTATTTTTAAGGAAAATGAAAAAAGTACAGATATTTGTTAGCAATATTAAAATTCTATAGCATTTATTTTTTATTTTCTCATTATCATTATTATAATGATTAAGTCAGTATAATACCCTATGTAGAGTTGTTTATAAATTAATAAAAACATTACTTTATACTCATCATAAAAACAAATTTTACAAGTATTTTGATTTAATTATTGCTAATATTGACATCAGTTTTTTTATTAACACATCATGTTTTTTATTGTAAAGGTGCAGGAAACTGGCTTGTTTTTTTTGTTTAGCTAAATCTTTATTGCTTAGTTCCTATTACTTTGGTGCAGTACGGTTCGGGTGTGTCGCACAGAGTATTAATTTGTGATGTTTAAAGTGTAGTTTGTGTTGAAGTGAATTTTCTTAATTACCGCCGTGGAGATTCGGTTTTTTCGGTTCGAAATCTGCTGGGTTTAAAGACCTGGGCGGATAGTGAACTTCAAGAAAGAAGCATCCAATTTCTCTGAGAAATCATGAGTAAGTTGCATACTGCATTATTTATTTTTCCATTAAAAAAAAAAAAATTGTATTGATTTTTCTTACTCTTAATAAGAAGCTGATTTCAAATGTTATTTTAATTTTCAAGTATTGTGAAATTAAGTTAAGAACACAAAGCATACCTATTAATAAACAAAGAATGTTTTTGAAGTAATTTAAAATATTTCTTTACATTAATTATTTTATTGAAAATATAAAAATGAAAATTTAATAATGAAGTATGAGTAGATTATTTGAAAAATAGATTTTATAAATTTTTGAGTAATGAATTGTTTATTTTGTTTACAGCTATGGATTATGGACACATAATGGATAACAGGTACTAATTTAAACTATTGATTAATATTTGTTAGACATAGTAATTGATACATTTATTTTAACAATATTTCATTTTATTGTATAAACAGGGTATTCCATAATTAGAGGGAAATATTTACAGGAGTGATACTAGACCTTAAGAGCTTTTCAAAAAAGTTTAAATAAACAATAGTTCGGTTGCCAGCAGGAAAGTAGGAATTTTAAGTTTTGTGTTTTTTTTATGTGTCACATTTTTTGCTGAGTAGAAAGTGATTGCTAAAAAACTGTTCAATTTAAGCAGGAAATGAAAAATGAAAGAATTATTTTACTGTAAACTTGACAAAATTTACTTCAAATGAAAGTAGAATTTGTCCTTGTAAAAACCATTTAAAGAGGATTTATGAATAGCTAAGCTAAGCTAAGTTCCCTTTTTAAAAAAATCATAAATTATTCCCGACTATCGTCCTTCAACTATAAGCTACCCCACTTTTAGAAAAACTTCCTCGTTTAATGAGCTTTTAGTTCATATTAATTAAATTGAGGTTTAGTGAATCAGGGAAAAATTGAGATTCGCCTCAAGTTGTTAAAAAAACTTATGTGATTTCATATCCTGTCACGTAAAAGTACTCCAGTTTTCATCAAAAATTACTATAATAAATTGTTTCAAAAGCTTTTATTTCTTGTGATTCCTTTATTTGGGATGTAATATAATAAACTTTATTACCAAAATGCACTTTTTATTTATAAAAAAAAAATGTTTAAAGTAATGATTTTTCAAATGTTTTTCATGTAAAATGGTTATAAAACTGTTTTTTTTTTTTCACCCAGATCTCTATGATAGGAATTGATCCGTATTTATAAGTGAGAAACTAAATATTTATGATTCTTGTATTTATATTGTTATGGAAATAATTGAAGCAATCAGAAACTTTATTTGTTTTAAACGTAACAGTTTACTAGTTTACAAACTTGACAAAATTTCCTTCAAATATAAGTAGAGTTTGTTTTTGTCAACACCATTCATAGGAGACTTCTGAGCTGTCAAACCATCCTAAGTTGTGTTTTTCATTAAATCATTAGTTAATCACGATATTTTTTTATTATCCTACAACTATACGGCAGATACCCCACTTTAATAAAAACTTCCTTGTTTAATAAGCTTTAATTGCATATAAATTTATTTTTTAGAATAGAGTTGAGATTCAGTTCTATTTGTGTGAAAAATTATGTGATTTAATATTCTGTCGCTCTGGAGCACGGAGGGGAGGGGGGAGGAAGGGGAGGAGGCTTTCGGGCTGAGGCCCCCCAAAATGGAAAAATATAATCATGTTTTATGGGAAAAAAAATTTAAAAAATACCTCTTAAAGTATTATTGTTTAAAGTACTTAAGGAGTAAATTAAACACCATTTCATATAGGTAGCTAGTTTCTTTTTGTTTTTCCAAAGTAATTATCGTTATTATTATGAAAAAAAAAAGGTTTCGGGCTGAAGCCCCACAAAATTAAATCCTGGATCCGCTAGTGCTCTGGAGTATCTGTATTTTCAGCAGAAATACCATAATAATGTAATTTTCAGCAAAAATACATAACAACGAGAAACTATTAGAAAGTTTTAATTCCTTCTTTTTCTTGTAACTTAACATCCCTTTTAGTAAATTAATTCCCTTAAAAATATGTTTAAAAAATACTGCTATCCCGAATAATCCATGATTTAATTTAAAATACAACTTACTTTGAATGATTTTGACAAAGACAAACTCTACTTTTATTTGAAGAAAATTTTGTTTAGTTTACTATGAAGCAATTCTTAGTTACCTGAATTAAATAATTTTTGTGTTATCACTTCCTATGAAAGAGGAAACGTGAGCACCTTAAGAAAAGACAAAATTAGATTTAACTCCTTTTCCATTCTAAATTAGCCCTTAAATGAGATGAAAATTTTTGTTGGACATTTTGTTTAGAATCACCTTGCCAGGTTTTGCCATTCAGAACTGAGATGCCCTATATATATATATATATATATATATATATATATATATATATATATATATATATATATATATTTTTTTTTTTTAATTCTTAGTATAGTTTGAGATATCATTATTAAACTTAACTTCTTGATAGGATTAGTGTCTAGTTATCTCCAAGAATATATATTTTATTTTAGTTAATATTGATTTTTAAAAAAAATTTGTAATAATGGTTTTGCAAAAAATTTGTTTGAAGGATGCCCTTCTCCAATTATTATAATGTCAAGGACCTCTGAATCTTAAAAATTTGTTTTCTTTTTGAACACTTGAGTAAACATGAATATGAATAGTTGAGGTGACTGAACCATTTGGAACTATTTAATAAAAATTATTCTTCCATGGACTACTTTTGGGAAAATTTGTAATTAAGATTAAGTTTAAGATCGACTCCTCGTTCTTTCACTCCATATAAAAATTTATTTATGATAGGATGATTATATATATATATATATATTTTTTTTTTTTTTTTTTTCACAAGAAATATTTTACATTCATATGAGATTGGTAAAAATAAGAAATTGTTATTAAATTGAAGCCATTCAACTTTGATTGGAAATGAAAAAATCATGTTAATTCAACTAGTGTAAAACATGATTAGATAAACGATTTCTGAATAATATTTTATTTATTATTTTTAAATATACAAACTCTAAATGCAATTAATGATTTTTTTATGGTGTCTCTTGTTTCAAGAATATGTAACAAAAATTAAGGGTTTGCAATAGCTTGAAGTTTACAATAATATTATTGTAACTGATTTTGCAATAATATTTGTATCATATAGCAATGCAGAAAACTGTCTAAATCGACACCATGCCATTTCAGTATCAATTTTTAATATTAAATCGTCGATTGAGCAATGTTTTTTTTTTTAAATTTAAATAAAATAAAGAATCATTCCTTGTTTTAAAATTCATTCTCCTAGACCTTGTTAATAGAAAAATTATTGTTACTGCCGCTAGGTAGCGTTGGTATCTGAAGCCCATGCGGTAAACACAAGAACTATTCAGTTGAGAGTTGTCCGTGTAGTTTGGAAGTGTATGTTTCTTATCTGTTTGCTTGTGTAAAGGTGTAAAGTGATACAAAAGTGATAATTATTTCACCCCCAGCCTTACAGGAGCAACCTTGTTCAATAGGAAATATTCTGGTAATTATCCAACCACTTGTCAATCCATATCAGCGCTAATTCAAATAAGTGTAACTGAAGGAAGGGTATGGTTATGTTACTACAACAGTCTTTGCATCATTTGTAATGAACTTCTCTCAGAAACTGCTTTGATTTACTCGTTATTTTAAATTCGTTGCTAAATTGGTGTCACTCTTTTCGACTGCTGTCGCTCATCAAATTATTGGGATTGTTGTCACCTTTAAAATATTTTTGTGTATTATCAAATTTTGTTTTACGTAGTTATTTATCATTTGATTTACTTAGATTCCTTAACTTACATTCTTACTTGACATTTTTTTTGGTGGGTATCTGATTTATAAATGTTATTGGACGTTTTATCATGAATTTTGATTCTCTTATTATAATTACTCTGTTTGTATTGAAATTTTCAACTGCTGATGTGAATATTTTATTCCTTTATTTTTATTTTTTTTTAAAAAGATGTTTAAAAAAATCAGCAATACCAATGCGTTATTTTAATTATCATAATTAGCTGTTATCTAGATTTATCTTCTACTACCTCTAAAAAATATCTTTATTTATTATATATTTTGTCATCAATACATTCATTACTGTTAATTTAAAATTACAATTTTAATGACAATTTTTTTTTTAATCTAGAGCATTGCCTTTTTGTTATTCTAATATTTTATTTTGTTAGAAATCCACTATTATATATATATTTTTACATCATCTCAAAGGGTTGTTGAAACAGATGAGATTCAATCTGTAATCTTGTGACTAGCGACAGGTGGCTTTTGACCATGTTCCTTTCATGTATTACATAAAGTTCATTGATAGCAAAAATGACTATTCCAGCTGTTCTCATTCTTCTTCTTGCTGCACTGTTTTTGATTATCTTGTCGAGTTTTAAGCCCTGGCGCATTGCTTAATTCTTACAAATTCATATAAATGCCGATATTTATTTGTCCGCCAGTTTGAAGATGTCAGTCACTGTCGCGGAATTATAACCTCCCTTGTGTTTTCGATAACCGACACACACTCAAATTATTTTAAAGATGTTAGAATTTCTTGATTGCAGCCAATATCTTTCAGTTTATGGTTATTTGTTTGGAAATAATTAGTTTAAATAAATAAAAACTGCTATTATGTCTATTCTGAAATATAATAACTATTAAATAAAAGATAAGTTTAGTGAAAATAATAAGCAATTTTACTTATTAATGTGACTGTTTTTATTAAATATATTTATAGTTTTAATATATCCATTACGAGGTTCCTTTAAATATTCGTACTATATCGCTAAAAGGCTACTGAAACAATATTTTTACTAAACTCTTCTTTACCTATTAATTATTTATAATGTAATTAGATACTTGTTTTAGAACTATAAATTATTTTTTAATTCAATTCAATGTTCAATTCTATGAGTCTGAGTAGAAAATTACGTTCTTCCCAATGCCCAAAACAGGTCCCGATTTTATTTGTTTTTAGTAGAATCGTTAGAAATCACTGTTAATTATACGGCTTTTAGTGATTTGTCACAATGTCAAATAAAAATTGAAATGCTGAACTCGAAAATGATTAAAAATAATTGAACTATTAGAACTAATCACGAGTTGGTTTAATTATTGAGAATAATTCTGATTTAAAACTATTAGCCAATTTAAATTTTACTAAGTTAATTTGTTTCTAGTTACTAGTTTTTAAATATTTTTTAATTTTTGAAAATCAGACAAAATTTTAAAAGTAAATTAAATTCGCAATTATTTATTTGTTTTATATATTTATGATAAGAAATAATATTTTAATTAGTTATTAAACTATTCATTGTTGACCAATTTAATTTACCTTAAAGTAGAGGAATAAAATTTTCATTTGAATACACATTGAGATATATATTACTTCCTAGTTGCTCTAAAATGGGTCATTGATGAAAAAATATTTTAGGATAAACCGATGAAATATTTAAAATATAAAATCAGGTTGAAATTTTAATAAAAGTTGTCCAAAAAATTGAAAACATATTTATGGACAATCAGCTCTGAGAAGTAGTTTTAGAAAAATATTTTCATGAAACCATTTAGATTTTTCTGCAACAGTATTATACTATAATATATATATATTTATGATTTGACTCAGCACTGATATTTTAAACAGTATATATTAAACTATTATAAAAGTTATCAGTTAAATAAATAAACAAATATGCATGTGTTTGGGAATATTTAATATGTGAACACTAAATGTGTTCAAGTTGAATTAAGAATAAAAGGAGGAAGTGACCATCTCGACCTTCAATACGCGACCTGCCCTCTCTGACTGTTAGTTCCATCCGAAAATAATCGGCCCAAGGAAAATTGTTTTTTGTTAATATTTTATTTCCCAATTTTTTATTTAAAAAATACGTAACAGTTCTTGTAAAATAGGAATAGGAGGAACCATTTTCGCATCAAATAGTCATGATTTTCAACCTTTTTTTTATCGGTTTTTGGTCTTCTTCAAGGTAGCCTACTAGTTTTAAGTCCTATATAATTTAATTTATCATTAAATATCACTTAAAGCGTTCTTATCTCCCTTTTGATTGACTAGGTCTGTATTTATAAGTGACAAACTTTTCATGAAAATAATTGAAGCAATCAATAGGTTTATATATTTTAACCGTAAATTTTAGTATGAAACATTAAGTTTGTCACTGATAAATATCAATTCCTGTGCAGGAGATCTGAGAGGAAAACACAGTTTCATAACTATACGTGAAAACTTTTTTGAAAAATCCTTATTTTTAATTTTTGTTTTATTAACAAAATGTACTTTTAAACAATAGTGCATGTTACAATACACCCCATATCGTGGAAAACAATAAATAAAAGCTTTGTAACATTTAGTAGTCATTTTTGCAGAAAACACGGGTATTTTTAGTTGATTGGATTGAAAATCACACTTATTTCTTTACACGACTTAAGGGGAATCTCACATTTTTTTTTTCTAATAAACATCAATTTAATTAATATGAACTTCAAACTTATTAAACGAGAATTTTTTATCTAAAAGTGGGATAAATTTAGTACAGTTGAAGGGTGTTAAAAAAAAAATCACAAATACCTTATGACTTTTTTCTAAACGGAGCTTAGCTGTATCTGTCCGTTAAGAATTTCTATTTAAATAGTCTTAACAATGACAAACTCTACCTTCTTTTAAAGTAAATTTTGCCTGGTTTACTTTAGAGCAATAAATAATTACTTAAATCAAATATTTTTTTATTAAAGACAGCGTTCCAGATACCACATGGAATAAATGTGTCTGTCGAGCTTATATAGCCTTATATAGATTGAACTTGTATAGGACTTAAGTACCGTTTGCTAAATCCCTGATATATTTGGGTTGAGCGTTTGACATAAACTATTAATGAGCCAAACTAATCTTGTCAAGCCTTGCATTAGGCAGCCGTCTTTTTCAATTTTGATTGTGTTTTTTAAACGTTTGTATATTAGATATTTAAATTTTATGAAGGATTTATCTCTAAATCATTTGAATCACTTCTTATAGCTTTACTGGACCATAAGATTAAACATATAAGCACTATTATATCCTAATGAGAACTCGCATTAGATTAATGTCCTTCTCTCTAATGCATTCAAAGTATAACATGCGGCATCAGCAAAGCATTTTTGTATTTACATTATGAAGTCTATTATAAATAGGACTATTATGAATAGCAATATTTTAATTTTTGAAACCTAATGGCTTTTGGCATTAATTATGAATTATCTCGAAAACCTTACATTTTAGGGCTTTAAAACAGAGAAACCAGTATATTTCCATAAAAAATCTTTAGGCGTCGAAATCATTAAAACAAAAATTTTCGCTTCTCGGTAGGCGTGATTTTGAAATTTTATGTTTTAAAACCTACCAATTTTTTCGATGACTTTAATGAAAGTTGTAGTTTATGGATCGAAATTGGTATTCAACGCTCATGAGAGCCTGAACACGAATTTTCGCTACCGTATATATGTAGTGTGGTTTCATAAAAAATAATTAAAATGTATTCAGACTTAAACATGCTCTTAATAAAAGCACATTTGTAGAAATGGACGTTTACTTTCTTGAAATCATGCTTCCACTCTTTAAACACTGTAATAACTAAAAGATGATCATCCGTACGGATTTTTTTTAGATCATTCGGAACTGAAAATTTATTCTTTATTTATAATGCCCCAAACAAATAAACCACTTACCCTCTTTAAAAAAACTTTTATGTAGAGTATATTGTAGGCATTTTAATGGAGTTGTTTTTTTTTCAAATTTCTACATTATTTCCAAAAACAAACAAACAACAACAACACAAGTGCACTGAAAAGGCACAAACCCTTTAATATATCAAATTTAGGTATAACAAGCGATTTATTTTCTGATTTCACCAGGGGAAAAAATCATCCAAGTTCTTTCCGATTTAAGGTTATGAAATGTCACATTTGCAATAAACTCACGAAGCAAATTATATTTTTCGTTAATTTTTAATGCGATAACTTTATATTTTATAAGGATTGATCCCAAATCAAATATAAATATTTTACTGTAATCCTTTATATTTAATGAAACAATAGAAAAATAATAAAATAACAAGAAAGTATGAGAAGTTTTGTAAGTATTGATTTTTGTTATAGCTCTTAAAAAAAAATTTGGATGCGGATAAATATTTTTGGCGGGTCTATTGGTTGAAGCGCTCACGTCACTAGTTACACAAGTATAGCGCTACACTTTCCCTCCGGGCCAGTATTCTTTTCTGTTTGGCTTGGAATTACATTCCTTGGCATTTCTGACAAACTTTATTGACCTTTATTTAATTTTTAATGTGCCATAATAATTGTAGAATTTTTTTTTTTATGACTTTGTAAGAGAAACGATCACGCTTATTCATAAAATCTTCAATTTAAGAGTACATATTACCAAATAAAGTTTATAATATCAAGGAAAAAATATTTTAACACTTATTAGTTAAAAAATCCTTTATTTCATTTCTACATTTCGACGACGTTTCGGGTCAAAACACATTTAAAATCATTTTTACAAAAACATTTTCTTTAAATTTAACTTGTATTGTAAAACTCATCAATTTCTTTTTGAACAGTCAAATCTAAAAGAAAACAACCCAAAAGATCAAAAATAAACTATATTTCATTAAAACGCAGATTAACTATTGCTTATTATATAATTTACCTGTAGATAGTCAAAAATAATATGAAAATTATTCAATTGTTAAGGCATTTTTGTCCTATTTTATCAAAAGCTTAATATTAACTGTGAGCTCTAGGCTTACATATTATTTTTTCCATTGGGATTTAAATGTTCAATATAAACATAAAATAATAATAAAATTAAATAAATCAACAGCTTACATCTGACTGGTTAAAACTTCATATTGAAATTCAAATCAGACAAAAAAAAAAAAAAAAAAATGGAATAAAACCAACAATGATAAATATTAACTCGCAATTTTCGTTTAGATATCAATATTTTAACTTCTGGAATGATTTTCTATCAGATACCAATATCATATATTTGTATGAGCATATTTGTATATGCACGTTCGAACCGTTAGTAATAAGTAAAAGCATAATTATTATTGCATATTTACCTGATATGTTAAGATTTGAATAGACCTTCTTGATATTGTATTGTTTGTGCGGATAAACATGTTTACCTTATATCGTTTATTCTTCATATGGATTTGGGAGAAAAGAGGTAGTTATTCATTGTGAGGATTCTCCCATGTTTTGCTCTGTTCATTTTTATTGATATTTCGAAATACTTATTTATTTATTAATGTGTCTATATTATTGTTCGATATTTACATCCCTACTCCTTTCTGTAAATGTATTTTATTTTGTTGTATTAGATGCCGCTTGGTATTTTCCTTCCTCATGTCTGTCTGACAGGCCATTATTATTTTATTGCTGATTTTATACATCCAAAGGTGAGATAACTTGTATAAAATTGAAGGAAAAAAATGATAAATAGTATTTCCGTAATAATAAAAAAAAGGCAACTTGGGTGGTGTATACTTTTTCTTCTTCCTCATACTATTCCGAAAATTTCTGCCATTTTACGAAGGCAACTTGATCCTAAAATTGAATAATTTAACTGAAATTATAGTTAAATTATAATTAATGATGTTCTATTTATTCTAAAATATTTTTGGAATGAACGATTTAATTCTACAAAAAAAAAATAAATAAATAATGAATTTCAATAAATTTTATTTACTCTTCGTCATTATTTTTTCAAAGCAAAGATTTATTATTTTCGTATTTGGTGTTTATGTGATATATTCTTAATTTTAGTTTATTTGATCTCGATAAAGATAATTATGTTTGACGTATTCGTCCGTGGTACAGACCCATTTTTATCAAATTATTAATATCCGCCTGAAATTTCGTGAATAGCTTCATCTCATCTTAATCTACAAATATTATATTTAGGAAGACTCTTGGCAAACTTGGTTTATTTAATTAGGAACTAAAAACTCGTAAATACCCATTTTCTTTCCACTTGAAACGTTGGATAATTTGAGCCCAAAATCGAGAAGGTGGCCCAATACTTATATATATATATATATATATATATATATATATATATATATATTTAGAAGGAAGCGCCTTCGGTTGAAGTCCTTGACTTCTGTTGCGGACCCACCTAATAAATCTCGACCTTCTTACTTCAGGTAGAATAGATTGTTAATCTGCAGAATAATTTGTTTTTCCTACTCTTGTTGTAGTAGAGAAGGCATTAAACCACTTTATAAGCGATGTTTAAATTTGTTTTTTAGTACTTGTTTATTGAGAAATATTACAATCTGTCTCAAAGGAAAAAAAATAATAAAGGAACAAAATTGTTCTACCACGTATATATTTAAATTACAAACCCGCCTCAAATATATTCATTTCCTTTACTACTTCAAGGATTACTCACTCCTACCCCAAAGGGAGATGGCGCCTGCAATCCTACCTCCAAGAAATTGTATTGTTCTCCTTTCTTAAAAGCTGTGCAAGTGAAAGCAGAATCATTAACATTGTAGTTTATTTACACATTTACTTTTATTATTATTAGTTTATGTATTATTTATTTTTATTTATTGTAAATAGAGTGTGAATGTGCTCTCTGAATACTATTATAAATGTCCTTAATTGTGACAGATTGTAATATTTCTGAATAAATAAAAAAAAAGAAAGGTTTATTTATGTTCAGCTGTTGCCTGTTCAATGTTTTTACTCTTGTTCCCCGGTTTGAAGTTGTTCCTTGACTACGGTATCCAATATTCATAAATCGCCCCCCTCAAAAATGTTTAAACTCGTAAAAATGTTTATTAAATTTATGATTGGCGCCATTCAACCCCCTTTTGGGCACCTCTGCTAATACTACTGAATTTATAAAATTTAAACTAATATAAATTTATTATTAATTTATAAATTCAAAACTAATTTCATGATCTTTTAATGTTAAAATATTGTGTTGTTTTTATTTAGTTGATAGGGTATTTGTTTACAGCTTTTAAATTAAGTAATCTTTAAAAAATTTTTATTTTTATTTCTTAAAGACATTTGCGACTGTATTAAATAAATACATTTTGTAAATTTGAACATAATGAAAAACACTTGCTGAGTAACTACCCAATGGTAGCACTCTAACTTTACAATTTTAATTTTAAAAATAATTATTTATATAGTGTGTTAGTAAAACAGCGACAGTTCCTTTTTAACAGAAATTTTTTTTTTTTATCTAGCTGTAAACTATTTATGTATTGAAAGTGATACCAAAAATCTTCCAGATTATATAGGTTTACGACGAAATGTCGGTTCATTGTATCGTATCGTTCGGTGACCGACTGCAAACCTTGTAAAATTGAGGTCAAGCATTTTCGTAAAATAAATATCGCAACTGTGATTGGTGAGTGGTTAACCTACTTCCCCCTCCGCCTTGGAATATATACGGAACCTGAAACCATCTTTTAGAATATTTTTAAATGAATCCTCACCTTCTTCGTGAGTGAAACTTTGTATCACTTTATATGGGCGTTGGTATAAACCTATTCTTAATTTAATTTAAAGATTA
This sequence comes from Nezara viridula, assembly GCA_928085145.1. Lineage (NCBI taxonomy): Eukaryota > Metazoa > Arthropoda > Insecta > Hemiptera > Pentatomidae > Nezara > Nezara viridula. The sequence goes on from OV725081.1 coordinate 70,895,568, forward strand.
ATCGCGTTAGCCCAGTGAAAAAGTGGACTGGATTCCAACAAGTGCAGTAATTTTGATATTTTGATGTGTTTTATGTATTCACCTCCTCTTTAAAAATATAAATTTTCAAACTTCATTTGCATTTTCCATCATCTTGCAGAACTGTTCAGTTTTTTACTAAGCAACTCAGCAACAGCAATGGTTTCCTCACAATTAGTGCAATTTTGACAAACATATGTTTTTATGAAAGAACATTGAATTTTCTGTATGATTATATGACCTTTTCAGCTGAGAGAATGACTAACTATAATTTCAACATTTTTTATTATTAATTTTAATGATATTTCTAGTGACAAAATATCTTTATTAATAGTTCTATATTTCAACACTGTTATCACTTACTCTGGAATCAATTTATTCACCGTCTGTACGATATTATAAATTTTCCAACTAGAAATGTCACTGAAATGACTTTACCCAAAAATATTGAAATTGGAGTCATTCTGTCTACTGAAAGGCTCATATTTAAGATGAAGGAAAAAACTATTTTTTTTCTAGTTCCGTCTTCATAATTATTCTTTGATTGCCCCTCCCTCTCCCCCCCCCAAAAAAAAAACCCATCCTTATGCGATTAACTATTCTTAAAGATACAAATACAATTTTTAAATATATAAAATATGAGTTATGCAATTACTCCCAAAAGATGTCAACATCAAACATATAAAGTGGTCTTGTTTCTTCTTTTTTTAGGAAGTTGTTGAATTTGTTCAGTGGTTGGCAATAAAAACTTACATGAATGCAAACAAATTTTCTATTTGTTACATATTACTTATATTCGACGTTTCGGGATTTATCAGAACTATCCTTGCTATTTATTTATATAAATTTCCAAATGTGCTCTTTGGTATCATTTTATACATTCTATCAAAGGTGTTATCAACAGCCATCATACCACCTGATTAACGTTAATCAGGCGATATGTTGGCTCTTATTAAAATGTGACACATATGAAATTTGTTTGCATTTATGGAAGTTTTTGTGACCAACCACTGAATTTATATTTTGGTTTGTGTAGGTGTTTTTATGTCAGTACGCCATTTCTTCGTTCCAATGGTTGTGCCATCATTTCATAGATTATTTTCTCCTTCGGTTGAAAAAAATAAACATCTCCCTGAAAAAAAGTTATGAAGGAAAAGAAACTTCATTTGCGCATAACTCGAACAGTTTATGATTGGTCATACCCGTCATAATTAGAAAGGTTTTACAAATTCACTATTAAACATTTTTAGAAAAATAATCGAAATCGGAACAAGTGCAAAGATACAGCCATTTGTAATTTATACCTAAACATGTATTGATCTATTATTTTAAATTTAAATTAATACCTCTCTTACATCGAATTTACTCATTTCTATATTATTTTGCTATTTGTTCAATGACTTAATATATGTGTGGCATAGGATGATTTCCTTTGAACTATTAATCGTCCGCGGTACAGACCCACTTTAATCAAATTAACACCCGCCTAAAACTTCGTGAATGGCTCCATGTTATCGTAACCTGCAAAATTTTTATCTATCGAAAATTCTCATTAAATTAATTAATTTAATAAAGTGAATAAAACTAATAATTACCCATTTCATTTCCATTTGAAACCTAAGATAATTATATCAGAAAATAGAGAATAAAGGTGGCCTACAAACATTTTGGGTACGTTAAGCGTGACCTCCACCATGTTATAATAACAAGGTTATATTGCTTAAATGGCCCAATATATTTTTAGACCACCTTTTAGTTTTTCTTACAATTTTCTGATCAAATTATCTTACGCTTCAAGTGGAAAGTAAAGGGGCATTTATGAATTTTTTTTTGCCCCTAATTACATTGATTAATTTAATGGAGAAACGCCCCATTGCTGAGAATTTGTTGGAGATAAAAAAATTGTAGGTTACGATAAGATGGAGTAATTTACGATGTTTTAGGCGGATATTAATATACCGTTATTTTGATATATGTATTCCGAATCCATGCTTCAAAACTTTTGCATATTATATTTGCGTTACTTAAATAATTTTTATATATCAAATTTATCCTTGGCCTACTTCAGCTTAAAAGGATATGAACCTTTGATCACCGTGTTTATTCGATTTCTTAAAATTTACATATTCTATATTCTCCATAGTCGACATAGACTAAAAACGAAAAATTCCGAATCTCGTCGACTGCAGATGTATCACGTTCTGAAGAACCTTGAAGTGCAGTCGTTGGTTAGCATAATAGCACTTGAGAGGCATGCGTAAACATGTCGGATCTTAATTTATCTTTCACTGCTTACAGCTGGCATTTCAAGATGGAGTTGTATCAAGGTTAATCTCATCTTGTCTGAAACACATTCTTAATAATACTTAGCCATTTCATCCTGACATTTTATTTATTTATTTTTTTTATGACCTTTTTAATAGTAATTGCTTACCTGGGAATAAAATGTATGTTTTATTGCTACACAAACCTAGTTTTCTAATTTAAACCGTTTAAAGTGTTTAGTCATTATCAATAAGATAATTATAGATTTAAAGTTATATTAAGTTATGTACCAACTATTCAATGGCGGGGAGAAAGGAGGCGGTAGTTAAAGAAATTGACATATCGTAATTTAGTAATTGAATTTTGAATAGAGTTTTTGTTTGAAAACGGAATATTCGGTTTTGAATACACGATGAGCAGTTGTCGAACTGCATCTGATGAAGTGATTAGTATTCGAAATATATCTGTAAACACTAAAGGCCGTCACAAAAAAATTATAATCATAAAACAAATTACAACAAAAAGCGTCTTTTAAGTCGTGTGGCTTTATGTGATATATATATATATATATATTTTTTTGTTTAAAATAAATAAATTAATTCATAGTACTTCAGTTCTATTTTTAGTATTATGTATATTTGTTTCCATGTACTCCCTCCGTTGTAATTTCTGGTGACATGAAATGGCATACAAAGAGTTTTTTCTATAGATACAATCTTTACCAAAAGGTTGAAATAAATTTCAATTTGCAGAGTATATTGTTTTTCAAAACGTCCCCAAACACAAAAAAATTCCTTAAATGTTTATAATACAAAAAAACACTTATGATCTATTGACTGTTACCACATCACAGAAATCAATAAAAAAAAAAAAGAAAGTTCTAATGTCAGCCAACAAATAATTTTGAAATATTATTAAATACAGCGAGTTCTAAAAAACAGCATTTATATAAATTTTTTTCGGTTTGCGCTACAGACCATGAAGATCTTTGGCCGCAAGATGTTTCTCCTTACAGACGAACATTCCTTGCGGAAGCACAGATAGCCTGGAGGGGGTCATCCATCTTCACGTTGCTACAAACCATGGTCTCCATGGTGCAGCTGCAGGCCACCCGTAGATCCATAGCCAATATCTTTGGGTTTAAGGATAGTGACAGATTAGTCTAGATCCGTGGATTATGGTTGTTCAGAGTCAGCAGGCGCACGAGGTCCTATATATTTATATAATTATTAAACAAAATTATATAAACCCTCCACGCTCATTTTTTCCTTTGGCCAGCTATAGGCAAACCATTGAATCTGTATCAACAGCTTTCATTAAAAATATTTCTAACCGATGCACTCCAAGAATAATAAAGGTCAAGCCGTGAACCTAATGATGATAAGAAAATTACTGACGGAAATAGTCGTAAATCATAGAGCTAGAAGTTGCGGAGTCACAAGCTTACTCAACCAGGGATCCACAAGGAACCTCGTCAGTTCCAAAAGTCCAACTATAACATACATATAATGATAGCGAGTAAGACGGAAAAAGATGGAATAAATATTTAATTTTTATCTTGTCGATAATCTATCAAAATTACAATAAAAAAAATCTGGTATGTCCACTCACACGACTTTCCTACCGATTGTAGACGAATTAATACTACTTTAAATATATCAATTGAATTAGAATAATTTTCCTGAAAACCGTTCAGAAAAATGATAACAATTGCATAGACATCGGTATTAAAAAAAAAAACGTTATCGGTCTACTCGTTTCCGAGATAATCTTAGCACATATAAAGAGACCAATAGGTGAATTTTTTTTTCGGACTCTGGGGACTTTAAAACGTTTATACTAAGATCCGTTGAAAACCATATCGGACATTTGACCCAATTGAAATAATTTCCTTAACTTGTTGCGTTTGGGAAGTAAAAAGTTTATTTTTTCGATGTATTTTATTAGCACTTGGATTTATGGATTTAATTCGAGAGTTATAAGAAAAAAAAGTCTGGCACATGTTTTGTTCCGGACAAAGTAATTTCTTATTAAATGCTTCGTAACATGGCAGCATTATTCATTAGAAAATATATTAATTACTATATTTCATCTATATGCAATTAATTTTTTATAGAAACCTTTTTAATCTCACAACCCTTTATTATACATTTTTACAATATTTAATAATTATTATTTTTTTAACATTTCGGCTCCAAGAGCCATTTTCAAAAATTCTTTTTCTTTTATAAAACAAAACATTAGTCATATTAAAAGCATTATTTCTTAATTTTTTTCTTAAAATATATATCTATATAAAATACTACTATGTGGTAGTAATCGTTTTTTTAAACCTAAAATGTTTTCTTTTATTTTTCCAAATTCCACAAATCGGAAGAAAAATAAAAGAAAACATTTTAGATTTAATAAAACGATTACTACCACAGAGTACTATTTTATATACATATATATATTTTTTAAGAAATAATTTTTTTAATATGACTAATCTTTTGTTTTTCATAAAAAAAAGAATTTTTGAAAATGTCTCTTGGAGCTGAAATATTAATAAATTCTAATTTTTAAATATTTTAAATGTATAATAGAAGACTAAGATTTAAAAGGGTTTGTATAAAAAATAAAATAAATAAATAAAAAAATCATACATAGATTAAATATAAAAATTATTAAAAAATCCCACCCAAAAAAATATGAGTAACCTAAAGAAGGTTGTTTATCAAAAATATATTAAGTTATATATATATATGATCAATTTCAACAAATAGAAAACCAGTCCTGTGATAAAGAAGAAATGGACTTTTACAAAATTAAATTGAAAATCTAAATTATAAATGGACCCAATTACATTGTAGTGGATTTTATTCAATCGTAGAGTCCCAATAACTCTTAGGAAGGATACAATATTTATAAACGTGTTAGTATATGGAAAACTGTAGAACTGTAAAAAAAAAATTATCTCTATATTCGTTTTCCAGCTATTTCTTCTAAAAACTTTTCAATAATTCACACAATCTAAAACTTTCTGCATCCATATAGATACATGTATAAAAATGTGCCTGTAGGGAGAGAGTTAGCAAGGTACCTAGAGCGAGCCGGTGGTGAGAGATTTCAAGGATGTTGAGGATGGAGCGTGGCGAATGGGAGAGGAGGGGATTGAGTTCTATAAGGTGGAAAGTGGAATTGTAGCGTAGGAACAGAAGGGGGTACAGATGGCTTTCCTTCTAGGATGGGGGGTCTTTAGCGAAAATGATTTGAGGGTGTAGCTGGTCAAAGAGTGGTTTGGACCAGTGATAGGCAAGTGCTATTCTAGGTACTGAGTACCAAGTATTTTACTCAAGTACTGACCTTTTTTGCGTACTAAAGAATTTAATTACTACTTCAGTTGATGTCAAACAAAATGAATAAAAAAGGTGGCATACAAAAATATTGGTCCGTTTGCCCTATATAACCTCGTTATTCTGAAAATTTGGGGTTGTAGGTTTACTGGACCAAACGGTCCAATATTTTTGAAGGCCGCCTTTTTTCACGATTTTGTGATCAAATTATCTTACGATACAAGTAGAAAACAAATGGGTATTTACGAGTTTTTAGTATCTAATTAAATAGACAAAGTTGGCCCCCCTTCAGATTGAATTTCGTAAATAAAATGGTTTTAGATTACGATGAGATGAAACTATTTACGAAGTTTCAGGCGGATGTTAATAATTGGATAAAAAGGGGTGTGTGCCAAAGGGGTCTGAAAGGTCTTTCGCGATGGCAATGCTATGGATTACTCCGAGTCATGATAATACAAATTATGCTTACCTGATTTTCAAATTTTATTTAAATTTGTTTATTTTTATTAACGATTCAAATTTATTCTTCTACAGGTATATATTCAATTTATGGAAATATATTTTTCCAATATGAGGTTTGGCTGTTTGACCATTTTTTATTTTGTTACATTGGCAACGTTTCGGCTAAGACGCCATTTTCAAGCCATATGTAAGACTTGCAATTTGTTTCATACAAATTACATCTAACATAATGTGATAGTGACATTAATCTTTTCTTAAACCCAACATTATATTAATTGTAGTTAATTTATATATTATTTTTGTTAATAATAAACTAATATAATAATTTATTAATAAGATATGTTAACCGAAACGTTGGCTATGTAATGAAATGAAAAATAAAAATACTGGAATAAACATTCTATTATGAATCATAGTTTTACCTTAAACTAGAAAAATATTTTTACATTTAATTTCTTAATCGGTATTTATTTTTACATTTATGGACTTCATTTTTTCTTTTCCTCACTTATATGTCAACGTTTCAAAACTTTTGTTCATCTTCATGATCTTCTTTCTGAAACAATTACATAGCGATTCATACAGACTTTACATAAATATATATATATATCGTTATAGTTATTATTGCAATAATATTTTATAATTCATTTTGAGTCTAAATATTAATACATTATTTCCTAAGAATAAATGTATTATAGGGTAGTCAATGAATGAATATAGAAGGAAGTGGAAGGAAGACAACTTTTGACTTAGAGACTTTGTTCGGAGTAGATAATGTCTGATAATTGTCTCCTCTCGTAGGTTAGCTTGATCTCAGGAAAGGGCACTTGAATGAGAGACATAAGATCAAAAGGACTTATGAAATATTATCGTTTTTGTGTTTTGATATTAATGAAGAAGTAGGGCAGTTCTTGAGTATGTGTGTTAGAGTCTTGGTTATTCCGCATTGTTCACAGGTGAGGACTACATTACGCAGGTATAGGTATCCTTGCGAATTTCGCAATAACCATACTTTTACGTAATTTGCAAATTACTTCTGTTGAATTGGTAGTTACACAGGGCCTGAAAACCTTCCTAAAAGGTCCTGTAACAGATATGTAGTTTTATTTTTCATGTTTTTTTTTTGTTAATTGCAAAGAAGCTCTTGAATTTCTTAGTTGCAAATTAAACTTGAGTGCAAAGCAACTACAATCAGACTAGAACTTTCGGTTTTATTTAAAAAAAAAATGTTTGATGTTCATTGGATTTCAAACATTAATCCACCTGGGTCGCAGGTGATCTAGGCATTCCCTGCGTAACATTATAGGTCAATGTCTTATGTGTGTGTTTTAGGGTATATATATGTATATATATATATATATATATATATATACACACGCATACATATATGTGTATTTATTTATTTGTCTAATTTTCAGAAGTATTGAAACTTTTTCCATTGTTACTCCCATTCGGGATTGGAACAAGGTTACAGATACTTGAACCAGTCTTAAAATGTTTCAGCTTCCTTCTTCACGAATAATCCTTCACCTTTACTCGTCAAGTGACCAACGGGGTTGATATTTTCGTTCTCATTTAGCTTTCTTAATATTGAAAACAAATTTATTATTTCTGAAAAGTTTATACTATCATATGATATTGCTTTATTTCTTTCAAACAATCAACACTTATGTTAATGTTTATGTTTATGTTAATGTTTACATTTAGTTAATAAATTAATTAAAACAAATAAATAGGTTTTTTTTAATTCATATAGCGTAAATAATTCATAACAACGAAAATCTTTAGGTGTAAATACTTCATAAACAAAGCGTTTGCGGACATACCTTCAGACATTTTTTTTCCTTGGTTTGAGGCCCTTAGTTCATTTTTGCAGTTTGGCCACTTAACCCTGTTAATATTTTTTAAAATTAAAATTTATATTATTTTCTTTTTTATTTATTTAATCTTTTGGAGCATTGTAACATTTTTTTTTATTTACTTAATTATTGTTTTTGTTTTATTTCAATATTACAAGTATTGGAAAGTATTTCTATAATTTATGAAGCCCGTATTGGTACTGTCCGTTTAAGAAACAGACCATACAAGATAATAGTTACGTCCGCGAAATCAATACTAATTATGGCTTGTGAATTAATTAATTTGATGGTTAGGAAATATACCACTAATCATTCAAGCGAATTTTATGATATATTCATTAATCCTTCTGTCTTAGTAAAATTTATATGGCAAATACTGTTACAATTAATAATTTATGGTTATATCAAAAATTATGTTCTTATAATTACAGACTTATAAAATATTTAATATTTATATTTTACGTTATGATGTATTGCCTCCCTCTAGGGCAAACTTGATTGAGACAGTCGATATCGGACTGAGTGAACGTTACGTTGCTGACTGATGAGTCAGCTCTGGAACTAGCGGCCAGACAAGAGAAATCCCTTCGCTTTAACGGGGCTTCCGATGAATTATTATTTTTACTCCACTTATAATTTCCCTTTTTCTTGTAGTTTTTCTATGCTTTTCTCGTTTTTAAAGGTGAATTTTCAGTTAAAAAAATTAAATAAACATACATGTTAATGCTGCGTAATATTATCTACATAAGTGTAATGATATAATTCAATTTGCATTATTATCATAATCTATAATAATACTGAAATGTTAGATAAATATTTCAAGAAATATTGAATAGATAAAAATTAATAGAGAAATGTTTGTAAGTATTATTACTGCAATATATGATCTGTGTTGTTATAATTTTTTATAATTCATAAAATGTTTCGCTATGATACAATTATTATGTAATCATGGTTACATAAAAATAATCAGAGTTGGCATTTGAAGCAATACGTGTGTTTGTTATTTATTCCGCCTCCTTCTAAAAGGTATTATTGCGATTTTGATCGTAAAATAGTTTGTTACCTCTTTGCTCCTGAGGACTGGTATTATTTTCTCTTTCTAGTATCCTCATTGATATTATTTAATATCAGTAGAGTGTGGATGAAATTGAATAATGATTCAAATCACTCTTCCTCGACAGTGTTGGTGGAATGTCTGGAGGACGGTGAGTGGTTGACGTGATGGATAGAAAGCCCTGAAGGATGGTTGAACACCAATCAGGGCATGTCGGTTAGGTCTTTCAAGTTGAACTTAGTTTCTTCAAAGGCATCTATTTATCGTTTTGTTAATTACTATTTTAATACTACTTAAATATTTCTCCAATAAATGGGCTGCATTATGTAAAAATCTGTCATCCCTCTAAAAAAAAACACTGATTTGATAAAAATACGGATAGAAATGTTTTCATCTAATATAATTCAGCTTAAAAATAAAAAAATATGTATTACCATTGTTTAATGGTTAATTAATTACTTAATTTTACCTCCACCCTAGTTAACTTAACATAAAAATTCTAATGAACGTTGAGGATGCTTCCTGCTTAAATTAAATAATTTCACCAAAGATTGGTCGATGGCCATTTTTACTTGTAGAAGGTCTTTTTTTGGTTCGAATAAAGTATTTGGTATGACGTTATTTTGTGGGTTAGTAGAGTTGTAATAATTTTGTCATGTATTAATCTAAAATAACCTGTTCCACTACAACCCATGAAGGGTCTGGGGTTCAGTACTATTTAGGAAAAGCACTGTTTCTAGGTCAACGGTTGTGCAAGGAGGTGATTTGACCGAGATCACGCTCAACCACCAGGTTTTCCCCCTTAATTAATCATTTAATTAAGGGTACCCACTTTATAGAGGCTGGGTGTGCCTCAGGAGGGACTTCTGACCCAAGGTCGCCCAACGGCCAATGAAACAGATAAATAAATTTTCTGCCATGAGCCGGGGTTCGAACTCGGGACCTTTGCATTGGAAGCTCAGTGCTATCTAAAATAATACTTGATGAAACAATTAATATTTGGTCACACATTGCTTTCAAATAGTCATTGTCAATGTAAATGTAAGAAATATATTTTTAGCTATGGAACTATCATCAAAGATCATTTTTACCTCTCCACACTGCGCTGGAGTTTGAGAGAATTTTAATTCTGCGGCATTATATTGCTCAAGTCTTGCAACGCTACATAATCCCAGACTAGTCTAAATTTCGTTTCTTATATTAAGAAAACTTTTCAGGTGCGTTTAGACATTTAACTATGCGAAACACATTTATCTAATTTAACTAATAGCAACATTAGTGCTAAGCCCATACTTTTTTTTTTATTTCTCTTGTCACCGACAACAGATGGAAAACTTCATAAACAAGAAATAAAAACACTAACATAGGAAAGAAACCATTTAAATATTCGTGTTCTCCATAGATTGTGAAATGTATAAAAGCACTTTAAGTCATACACCTTTATTATGTCCACCTTCCTCTTTCAAATTTTTTTTTTTTTTTTTTTTTTTTTTTGTAGACGAAAATATTCAATGAAGCTATAATAGACCTCAAGAGCTACAAAAAGTAAATATAAACAATGTTCCAATTTTCCGTAGAAAACTAGAAAATTTATGTTTTAGGGTTTTTCAAGTCCCGTTTTTGTCGATTAAGAAGCGATAACTAAAAACCATATTTTATTTATGTTATTAACAATTAAACAGTAAACTAGACAGAATTTATTTTAAATGAAAGTATGGTTTGTCATTTTTACAAAAGACCATTTAGAGAGAATTTGTGATCAGCTTAGTTCAGCTAATTTTTTTTTTAAATAATTAATTTTTTGCTATTTGTTTTAATGTCACCATCCAACTATACTACAGATACACCACTTTTCGAAAAGCTTCCTCGTTTAATGGGCTTCAAGTCCATATTAATTGAGATGAGGTTTATCTGGAAAAAGACCTTCAGCCCAAAATCCCCCCCCCCTCTCCATAGATCCGCCAGTGTGTATCTTATTTATATTCTGAACTATATCGTGCGAAAATAACGTTTTGAAAACGTGATATGTTTTTCTTTCGTTATATAAATCTTGTTAATTTATAATTTAACAACCCAGGAAGGAAACCGTGACAGTATGTCTGTGCCTTGTGATGTAACTAGTTAACAATTACGGGTACTTGATCTTTGTGGTCGTTGTATTTATGATTAACTTTCTAACGATGGTACAACAAATACCTTTCACGGAATCTGTTTAATTCCATTACATCACGTTATGTTAGTTCCATGTGAGTATTAATTGGAAGGGCCATTATAAAATGCTTTTCAATAACTGTTACATTTTCATTTATTTGTTATTTTTTATTAATTAATAGTCCGTGGTACAGACCCCTTTTTATGAATTATTAACAACCGCCTGAAACATCATATTCGATGTTTTCGATCTGGAGAGGGGTAAACCTTCTCTATTTAATTAGGTACTATAAACTCGTAAATACCCATTTGCTTTCTACATGTATCGTAAGATAATTTGATCACAAAATCAAGAAAAAAGGCGGTCTTCAAAAATATTGAGCCGTTTGTATATCCTTTTCTTTTTGAAAATTTGGGAGTAGGCCACGCCAAACGCCTCAATATTTTTGGAGGCCACCCTTTTTCTCGACTTCTGGTCAGGTTCTTGCGCCATGACCTAAGGGGGATGGGCACCCCTGATCTGGACAATAGCTATGTTGAAGAAAGAGTTCGTTTACATCATGTTTACAAAGAATAAAATAAAATAGAAACCATATAAAAATAAAATAAACTTAATTAAATAAACGTAAGTAAAGTAAAATAACATGGACATAACTCTATATACTATTTACATTCAGCTAAGGGAATTCCGTAAAGTAGGACCTTGGTGTGAAAATAAGTTTATTTCATATACTTAGAAAAAAAATCTAAACCTTTTTTAACGGTTTTATTCAAATGAAAATTAAAACTGAAATAATGTTATTGGACTATTATTGTAAAAAAAAAAATAATAATAATTTTTATAATATATTTTTTATAAATTTTTCTCTTCAAACCATTTACCATTTTTTCTCTTCTAACTTAATCCTAATTAAACATTTATTTTTTTGCAAAAGCGGTCCTAAAAATTAAATCCTTTCCAAAAGTGGCCCTATTCAAGTTTCAATGTTTTTTACTTTCCTGCCTATACGAGGTAAGAAAAGTATTGCTATCGGGTCAAATTTCCGATGTGCGGTTTTTGACGGATCTATACGTTTTTAATTCACCTGATTTCTAAAAACACATTTTTAGCCATTGGTCTGTCTGTCTGTGCCAACATTTTCTCGGTAACTAGTGAACCGATTTTGTTGCTTCTTTTTTTATTTTGTATGGTTTTGACTACTGATGCCTGTGACACAGATTGGATGCCCCATGCGCAATGAATGAAAAACATGTTGTTTTCTATAGACTGAAAACGGCTCTAACGATTTTTATGAAACTTTCCTATAATGTTCTAATAATTGTCTTTTCAATTTTCGTTTTTGATCGGCAATATAAGAGATTATTGAATTTTTTACACTGATCTACCTTAAGCCGATTTACATTGGTTAAGTTTATCGAACTCAAATCTCTTCTTTGGTCAATTTTCAAGAAAATAAATCTAATTCAATATTTTTTTTTGTTTCTTGATGGACATATGTAAAGATATAAAAACTTTTTTAAAATAGGTAGGAAAGTCCTGTGAGTGGACACACCAGATTTTATTACTATAGAAATAATCAGTGATTATCCGAAATACGTGCTACAGATAAACAATTTCTTAATTTATTTATTTTTTTAAATGTTGGTGTCAATATCACAATTGGAATAAAAAATATAATTTTTTTTTCCTGTTTCCTGAAAATGTTTGAATGATGATAAAGGTTCACCTAGGAAGAAAAACGACTCAATTAGTCCATCTATGTCGTGGCAATATTTTTTATTGATAAGTCCTAAATTTATATTAATAAAATGAATTTTTAAATACCGAAATCTTACTTCCAATTTTTGTTTTAATATTTCGGATAATATTTAGTTGCATTTTGTATAGTTGCAATCCAGAAGTGACTGTAAGTGTTAATTGTTAAGGAGCTGATTCATCAATAAAACAAGATGAAGCAATTGTTATCGAGCTCTTCTACGACTGGCTGTCTATGTGTAATTCAACTTCTGTTTTGTTAGTTGTATTATCGTTTAATGCTCAGGCATTAAGTTTTAAAATTTATTGAGTCGTTATTATATATCAACAACTTTTTTTTTATTCCTGCGTGCAATTATTTAAATTTTAATGAATTATTTAAATTTGTACTGGTTTGCTTTTAGCACTCTTACTTGTTTAAGGTAAGTCTCTTCTGCTGTTTACCTTTCTTTATTTAGTAGCCATTAGGTTTCTAACTATCTCCTGTCTACAGTGCTTTCCTTTTACCTTAATTCACTAGCGTTCTTCTTCTCTGTATCTGATGTTTACAAATGTACTCTTTTTCCCTTTATTTCTTAAATGTTTTCTCATTTATTTGATTTATCTTAGTCATCGATAAATGGCTCATTTCCTTGTATTTATTTTCTGTTAAATCCAATTTTATGACTATCTTATATTAATATTTATGCTTACACTATATGTGCGCGCATGTACACTATATATATGAATACGTTTGTACGTGTATATGTATACAAATATTTATTACGTTTACCCTGACTGTGAATATTTTGAATGATTTTTTTTTTAAGGCAAAAGTTGGCGAATGAAAAATTATTAAAATACAAAATTGATTTATAAAAAAAAAAAAATTTATCAGCTAAACGTGGCTAGAGTTGTGGTTCGAATTATAGTTTTATTGCTTTGGATAAATTCGCTCAGATAAAAATTTGTAAAAAAAAATTTGTTTCTAATAAACAGCAAAAATTGTATTCGGCATAAAGTTGACTTGTTATATTTTTAGCGTGCTGAATACGAATCGCATCTTAGGCACATCTGATTTTTTTTCCATATTAATGATATAAATTTTTTTTTCTTCCTTTTTATGAAAACCATGCATTACGTCGACTTATTGATTGGCAGAATAATTTAAAATTACGTTAATTAAATTGCTAATAAGATGTGTGCTTGTATGTTTTGTGCTTTTTTATATTTTCTTATTTTTAAGTTATTTTATTTTATTTATTGTATATATTTTTGATTATTATTCAGTTGTTATTTTGCTTCTGTTTATTTTATAATTTTTTGTACATATAGTGTGAATGTGATGTTATCTCACTACCACCAATGTCCTAGTGACAGAATGCTGTAAAATTCATTAAATAAATAAAAAAAAAAAAAAAAAGTTATCCGAATATTAGATCAATAAAAATCTATTATTATGAGTACAATAGAAAGGAACTTTTTTGCATGGTTGCAATTTTAATATTAAAGACAAGTTTCTGATGCAATACGGAAACCTATTATTATTATCACGAAGAAACAATGTTTTAAAATATTAATATTTATAAGTTGCTAATAAAATATAGTTATATTCAGTACTAAAAACTCGTAAATAGACATTTGCTTTTCTCTTGAATCATAAGATAACATGAGCACAAAGTCGAGAAAAAATGTGCTCTTCAAAAATATTAAACCGTTTGGCCTGTCCTACACCCCCAAATTGTCAAAATTATGAGGTTATATAGGCCACACGGCCCAATATTTGTGTAGGCCACCTTTTTATGGTCACATTATTTTGTGATCTAAGTGGAAAGCAAATCGGTATTTACGAGTTTTTATTACTTAATTAAATAGAAGTTTGCCGACCTCTAGATTGAAAACGCCCCTATTCCAAGAATTTTCCGTAAATAAAATATTTGTATGTTATGGTGAGATGAAGCTATTTACGAAGTTTCAACCGGATGTTAATAATTTGATAAAAAGGGGGCCTGTACCACGGACTAGGAAGACTGAACAATTTTTTTTTTACGTAGCTATAAAGTTAAGAATTGTTTACCTGCACTAATAAACACGGAAATTTATTGGTGTATCCTTGTAGTGAAAAGGAAACAATAATCTTATCAGACTGTTCTGTAAACCATTGAGGAGAGGCATCTCAACTACTTGAACACGTGTACTCTATATTTTCGGATTTTATCCTCAGACAATTTCGAATTGTTGACGTTTTTCTATTTTATGACTTGCTTCAGACATTTTTTAGATACATTTTCTATTTTAGCCTATACAGGTATCTTATAAATAATTTTTTTTTTTTAGAGAGAGACTATTTTTCTCATTTATTATTTATTGTTAAAATTATGTTTAATTATGTATGATTCAAAGAAAATCTATATCGTCATCATATATGAATAATTATATATTAGGCGTTCAGAGTTTCCTTTCATTTAAAGTAAATTTTGTCTAGTTTACTGTGGAATAATTTTTAATTAATTAAATCAAATGTTTTTAAGCTATCGCTTCCTTTTTAACAAATAACGTGACTAGCTTAAAAAAAAACATGTCTTGAATTTCCTAATTTTCTGCTAAAAATTGGACAATAGCTTATATCAACGTTTTTGTAGCTCTTGATGTCTGCTATCATTCCTATTAAAAAATGTCTCTACTAATGGGACATCCTGTATAAATTTATATATTTAATCTTAAATAAAAATAAAATTACAATTAATTAATAATAAAATTAAATAATTATTAATTATAAATTTATAGCTTCTTCTGCCCTTCCTTTGTTTAATTATCGTTTCAGCAAATTAAAGTCGGTATTTGGTTTCCCTTTGGAAAGCTCTCACTGGTCCATTGTATGAATGCATCCGATAATTGTTGATAATGTTTTATTCACATCGTTACCATAATAAAACTAGCATGATACATCAGCAAAACGTGAGTTATCAATTAAATTGAATAATGGTACATTCTAAGTATGACTAATAGTTTCCCGTCTTCCAAAAGTTGTATGGGAGAGTTCTCGTTTCCTGAAGCAATGAACCTCTTATCTTTGTAAGTTCCTTGCACTTCTGAGGGAATTTATGTATCCCTGTTTGTTTTTTTCTCGTGTATGTATATTTTATAACACTGTTACCCTACATCATTTGGCAATGGGAATGAAGTGGATCAATATTTCTAAATTTGTTGATTGTATTATTTCTACATTTATATGTTACTAGAAAAAAATGAAAAACCTATTGCGGGAAAACAGGGTTATTCTATCTTATATAGTAATTTTCTCACGCACTTTTAGTTACATAATTTAAATATTCTGTAATTTAATTTTTTTTTAATACGTTTTAATTTACATGTATAATATGAATGAATGAATGTAATTTCAAAATTTCATTATGTGATGCTTTGACCCCTTAGAATAATATAAATGTGCAATTCCAGAAACTTTTGTCTTGCTTTTTCTTGCGTGATAATTTTAAAATTATCAGGTTATACAATTATGGAATCTGAAATATATAATTCCATCGGACATGATTTAAAAATATTCACATTAATCTATTTAATTAATTATTTAAATTTTAATTGTACTTATTTATATATATATATATATATATATATATATATATATATATATATATATTCTCCTCATTATATTTTATTTTGTTCATATTTCTATGAATAATATTGTTACTACTTTATTTATGTTTCTGTGAATGTGCTCTCTGAACTCTTTTACAAGTTTCCTCAATTAAATAATAAATGTGTCAATTTAAAAAAATAAACTTAATTTATGATAATGTACCTACAAAAAAAATTTTTAAATGATTAAAAATAATGGTGAATACGATAAATTTAATGTCCCTTGAAAATATTGATTTTATACAAACTATTTATTAGTTATTGCCCAAGCAGTTCTCTTTCAATTTATTGGGTTGGCAAATAAGTCCTGTTTATTTTTATGTTACTATGATACACTTCTTATCTGATGAATTAATCCTTAAGGTGGATTGTTTATCCTGTTTGTAATATGTCGACAATAACTATATCTATTAAATCTTGTTGATACTAGCTTAGTATTGAGTTTGCTATTGCACTGTGAGTATGGAAGAAAATATCATTCATTATCGGCATATTTTGTTGTATTATTTTAAAAAAGGTAAGCGTGCTGCAAAAGCTCATAAACAATCTGCAGTGTTTATGAGAATGATGCCTTAACCGAACTATCAAAATTGGTTTACCATATTTCATTCAGGAATTTTTGACATCAATGATACTCAACGGTCTAGTCGCCCACATAAAATTGAAACGGACAATATTAAGGTTATTGTTGATCAAAATCCCACCCAATCAGTGCGAGAGATTGCTATGACCCTAAATACAAGCGTAGAAAACCATAGCACAAGCCCTCCTGTTCCCAGGCTTAATGTTTGGGTTCCTCACATGATTTTTTTCCGAAAATCACCTGAAATGTTATAACTTTAATACGACTTCAATACAAGAAATTTAGCAGGAATTTAGGGCAACATAAACTACTCAAAATGACATCAACAGGGCCTTCGTAAACAAACTGAAATGGAGGTAAAGAATAAAAACCTAATAAGAGTTTTTGTTTATTTATTTCTTATGTAGGCATAAAATAAAAAAAAAACATTCATACGGGTTTGAAGGTCAATAATTCAGCTTTCCAACAGATATAGTAACGTCGAATTTGGAGAACATCCTGAAGAGTTATGAATGATCAGAAGGGTGTTGGGTTCCACCAAGACAACGCTAGGCACCAGTTCATTGGTTACTCGCAATAAATTATTGATACTTTTGTCTCACGTTCCCTATTCACCAGACCTAGCTCCAAGTGACTACCACTTATTCCAGTCTCTGCAGAACAACATGAATGAAAAGAAATTCCAAGAGGAAGAGGACATAAAACAACACTTGGTTCAGTTTTTTAACAATAAACTCTAGACATTCTATGAACATGGCACATGGGCAGTTAGTGGAAAGATGGGAAAAAGTCATATTAAATAATGGTCAATATATTCTTGATTAAAATAAATTTTATGTCTATAATAGATTGAGTTTTATTTCTCCTTGAAAGCTGGAAAGGATTTATTTGCCAACCCAATACTTTCATTACTTAATTACTTCCATCATTAATTTAGTCAGTAACCGTCAATTAAAGATCTATATAAAGGTAAGGAGGCTTGTATAGATTTGGAAAGTAAAGCTTCCCCTTTCGGTCTTGGACCTCGCCTTGCTGAGCCCCTAAAAGGAATATAATCCGCCGCTTGAAGGGCAGCTGCTCTGGCTGTCAGTGAAAACGTGAATCACGTGTCGTTGCGCTAGGTCAAGGGCTCGTCTACATTATTGGCCAATATTTACTAGCAATGGATATGGTTTCTTCTCGTGTGTTTATCTTTACCGGTCATCTTTCTCATGCTGGTCACACTAACTTACGTAAATAGTGACTTAGGTTAAATAGTGACTTAGGCTCTTTACTTGTCTTTAAAAAATTTCGGTTCTCAACTGAGGTGCAACCACCCTTTATAAATTGGAGTAATCATACGGTTGAGTGTGATCAGTTATGAAAAATTGCCGGTTATTTTGAGTGCTTATTTCCATTTTTCAGTTTTTTCTTATTGTAAAAAAAAAAAAATCAAAAATAGAACAGTAAATTTTATATACAGTCACAGTTCATTTTTGAAACATTTAGAATGCGCCATTTTCGATTAAAAATAATAATTGAAATTCGTGAAATGAATTTGGAACTAATTATTTTCTCGTACAAATACAATAATTGTTACATTTAAATAATCTCTCAATAAAGATTTGATACTAAGGCCCACCACGAGTAACGAGCATTCCAGGCTTGGGATTGGTGCTTTAGATGCTTAAAAAATAAATAATAATAAACACGGCTCATTTATTACTGACATAAACACTAATTTTTCAATTTTTCTTAAAGTATTATTATTATTAAGGTTTTTTTTTTTAAGTCTGGTTATTTTTCATATCTATGCAACTGTTACAAAAATTACCTCTGCTGGGAAACAATGGAAAACCGGTTAACCAAAATGAAAATAACCGGTTTGCTGTTAAAACTACTTGCTATTCTACCATCAGTGCAATCCTGACCGTATTATCTAACTTGAGTTAAAGAAGTATTATTGTTCGTGTAATTACATTTGATAGTACTTAAAGAATCACTTAAATTCTATTTCATATAGGTAGTTAGGTCCTTTCTTTTTCTTCTTAAGTAATTATCGTTACATGTTTTTTTTTTAATTTATTTAAAAAATGTAAACAATGATTTAGTCTGAGCCCTCCCTCTCAAAAAAAAAACAACAACTAAATCCTGAATCCTTTAGTAGTTTAGATAATACCTCATTCATGAAGTACGGAATGGAAGGTCCGTTTGTCACTAATTTTAACGTCCTTGTAAATGTAAGTTAAAAAACCCTATTCTTCTAGTATTTGGAGAAATAAAAGAATTATAAGTTTATTTATTTCTTGAAGTGAAATGCGTCCTTCTTTAGTCTGCTATTGAACACTGGTGATATGTTGACAAAAGTGAACCTCAAACTTGACAAGAGTGTCATGGCTGCGAACCTTAAATATTGACTAGGTCTCAATTTTATATTTTTTAAATTTATTTTTTTAAACTGTTATCTAGAATCTATTCAATTTTATATCAGTATTCAATAAATTTTATGTTTTTTTCTCTCCTGTAAACTGTACGAAATATAGACATTTGATCTGATGGAATGAGGACAAGTTACAGATAACGTCTTGTTATAACAGTTGTAAATATGCCCGTCTAAAATTTATTTGAGCAAACATCCGTGTTCCCTTTTCCACATTGTACTAACCAAAGTTATATTACTAAGATAATATTTTAATATGTTTATTTTTTATCATATTTAATTAACTGTGATTTATTTTATATTTTTATTATTACTATAATTTGTTTATTTTATTTCATCAATACTGTAGAATTTTTCCATCGCCATAGAATATTCGGCCATTTAACACATTTTTCATTTTTTAATTTAAAGTATTGCATACTTGTCAAGTGCACTTGCAGTATGAATCAATTTTAAATCGCGTTCAAGAATTATTCTATTTTCATCGTGCACTTCAAACTAATGACATAATAACGAAATTTACCGACAAAATCAGAAATAATCCTGATTTTATTTGTTTATAATATTTTTTGTAGAACTATTAATTTTTGTAAAAAGATTTTACTTTATTTTAGGATGATTGAAACATGTGTGTTTTTTGCTACGCCTTATAAAATGAGGACACCATATAAATAACGGCTTGTTATTACAGTTGTAAATATGGCCGCTTAAAATTTGTTTGAACAAACATTTGTGTTCCAGTTTCACCGGTTTATTGCGTGGTTTCTTTAAAAACAATATTTCTTCATCTATGTAATTTCTTTTCGATTTCGTGATTTTGATGACAATTTGTAAAATTATTACATTCAGCAAATAAGGAATTTCTTAAAATTCTCGTCACTCCAAATATTGTTCTGCGACGTATAATCCTCTGATTATAAACTTCTATTCCTTCTAGAAGTATATAGTATGTTATACTTATATGAATTTATTAATAAACGTTGAAAAAAAACTTCTATTCCTTCTAGTCAAGCTATTATTCTTATTGTTGTTCATATGCTTCTTTTCATATTTATTAATTATTTTATTTATTTATTAATTATTGCCGCTATATATTCATATCTATATATAATCGTAATTATCATTTATATTTAATATTATATTATATAATCTTATAGATCTCATATATTGCCATTAGGTATTTAATATATATTATATTACTTTGTCATTATGTTGTAGTTTATTATATCATTAAAGTATATTCTTTATTATACAATGTTAAAATTGTATTGTATTGAAATTGTTAGAAAAAAAAACGTAACCATGTAAAAATTATTTACTTATTATTAATGGCACCGACCCTTAGATGTTACCATATAATCGGACCATATTGTAATTATTGGTTAATAAACTCTAAGGAAGTAATGGCACTTTATGTTGGATCGGACTCCCTGAAGGACCCACGGGGAAAAGAGAGGGGTTTAGTCTTTCGGGCTGAAGCTCCTTTCCCAAAATGGAAAAAATATATGATTTTTTTCATTTTTCCATATTTATTTCTGTGGTTCATCTGAGCTAAATATTTCAACAGTCAAAATATATTTTCTTTTAAATTATAACGTATATAAAGCTTCCAAAAATAATCACATATTTAGAAAAAATAAAGAAAATTTATCTCTTAAAGCCTTATTAATTCTGTAGTCAATGTTTTTATGTATTATTTTATTGTGTATAGGCATTCAATGATCACTTAAACATCACTTAAATGTTTTCTTTCCTTTTCATTCAGAGTAACTACCGTTAAAGCCCTTCCTTCTGTCCCAAATTTAGTGATAGATACGCTTCTTATAGGTCTCTTCAAATCACTTAAAAAATGTTATATTATTGCGTTCCACATTTTGTTTTCTTAATAAATTTGGTGCATTAATATAAATCATCGTTTAGGCGTATTCCTTGAAATGAGAAACTGTAGATTTACTCGAGGTTTATTGCCTGAAGAAGGCTTAACAATGTTCGTTTACATTTTGTCGCTCAACGTGACTGAAAAAGAGGTACTAATAGTGGATCCCTCGATCAGGTTTGATCCCAGGATCAAGACTTAAAGGTACAGGCAGAGAAAGAGGAAATTAATTTTAAATGCATACCTTACTATAGAAAAAAGTATAGAGATAAATTAGGTAAGAGAAATTTCTCGGTTGATGGGGGCTACGGTTAAGAAGTAGGGGAAAAATTTCTCATCCCTCATACTACAAGCAATTTATTGTAGAGTCTCGGTGTTGGAAGGAATCAGATGCAGAATATGGCTGAAACTATTTTAGACTCGTTGGGAATTTTCAATCATCACATATATACCCACACCTTCGTTTATTTGATTTTTTAAAACGTTCTTGGCAGATCTGATATGAATTCCAATGGTCCCAACTCACTCTCAACCTAACTGTTATTTTTTTTTAATCTTACGGTTAATTGATGAGTATGTTGTGCGATTTAGCAACTCCATACAGTTGCGATATTATTATAGTTCTCTCTAGCTAATTTTTGAATATTGATTCTAAATAATTTCATTTGGATAATGCTTAGTTATTAATAATGGTTTAGAAAGTTCACCATTTGACTGGGTTTATGGAATTTTTACCCATGTCAGTATGGCAATATACATTTTATAAAAGGACATACTCGTTTCTCACAAAGATGTTAATTGAATGACATAGAAGTTATTTTACTTTTATTTATTAATATTTTTATATCTCAGTATTTATTGTATATATCTGCGTTTATTGTTAGTATGTTTTGTAGATATTTATATTTTCCTTTGTATTTTTTTTTATATATTTGTATTTTTCTTAGTATCTTTGTTTATATATACATATATATATATATATATATATATATAATATATATATATATATATATATATATATATATATATATATATATATATATATGTGTGTTTACAATTTCCTAGGTGTTTTTGTATGATACATTCCAGACTAATGTACATATTTTTTTTTTTTTTTTTTAATTTCTTTATTGAGTATTATAACAATCTGTCTGTTGGACATTGGTTATAGTGAGGTAGGATGACATTCACACCATATGTACAAAAAAATAAAATAAATAGAACAAAATAATAATCAAAAGTATATACAATAGACAATAAAATAAAATAACCTAAAAAATAAGAAAATTAAAACTAAGAAAAAAACAAAAAAAAAAACAACACATGCATACCTATATACAAGCAGGCGAGGGAACTCCAGGAGAACCCTGCGCTTCTCTCCCAGCCGCGTCACTGGTACTAAAGCCAGCGGAGATTGGTCGAGAGCACTTTAGCCACATACACACATGTCTTGAGTGAAGAATCTGGCCATTGCCAGAACTCCAATTTATACAATCTGCAAAAGGTCGCGAGGCCACTGCCGTTTCAACCTTCTTGGAGGATTATAGGGATGGGAGATGCTTGATAGGGATTGTGCAAGAGGATTTGGGTGTTAAGTAAGGTTCTGGTGAAATTTGGAGAATTTTTCTGGGATAAGGTCTAGGACAAATGGGATGTTAAGGTCATGATGTAGGGTTTTGTTGGATACATAGAAAGGAGCATCGACTATTGTTCGAAGGACTTTAGACTGGAAGGATTGGATGCGCTTGATGTTAGAAAATCATATTTTTTAAACTCTACTATTATTCTAAGGTCTCTTCAGTCCCAGAATAAAATTATTTTTCATTTCATTTCATTGAATTATGAGGTAGTATTTAAATGAAACTACGAAGCTATTGTCGAATTAAAAAATTACGAAGAAACCTTTCATTTATTTATTTTTTATATTGTGATACTTGACTCCATTTTGTGATAATATGACAATTTGTACTGGAGGTTCGATTAACCGTTGGCCTGGGCATTCCAGGTTTTTCCTAGAAGGTAGGCTGTTGACCTGTTGCGTAGAATCCATTGCAGATAAAGAGAAATTCTTATCTGCGTCGGAGGCTGTCATCCGAGCATTGTTTGGCTACTCGCTCCCAACCTGTTTCGTGAATAGTCCTAGCTATTTTTAGTCCTACTCACGTTTACGTATTACGTAGCTTGTCGGTTGACAGTGGCTTAAGTTAGCCTTGTTTAATTCCTGATTGAAGCTTTACTTTCGTGTACAAGTAGGAAGAGTATGTAGAAAAAAATATTGTAAAGGTTTACAGCTTTTCTCGACGTACCATACCTCAACAACCGGTTGCTCCCTTCTAGGCCACGAAAATAACTTGTATCTGGAGGATCTAGATCTCTAATCGAAATTTGTCATCAAGTCAGGTATGCTTCTTATCTTTTAGGAAATCTCGATAAAAAACAGTTTTTATTTTTTTTATCATTTCTGCCGTCACCTAATATAGGTCGGAATAGTGTTTTCTAGAGCTCACTTAATTTACACACGGTCCTTAGGATCCATTTTTTTTTTACTTCTGTCGTAGCAGCCCTATTATGAAGAGTTCAGAAAAGTTCATTTTTGGATATAGTTTTTATCTAAAGTGCATATGATTTTAAATATATAATGTAGCATATCCGTGTTATAGTTCTTTAAAGGTTAGCCTTTGTTCACACTTTTCCTTAATTTAAGAGGTTTTTAATTTGTTCGTTAAGGTAAAAAGGTTGAGGTTCTGATATTGTTTACTTTTTACATTGCTAATTTTTCATCCTCATCGACTTGTTCATTAGATTTTGTGTTTATGACTGAAGGTACTCATAAAAGTGTTATTTGTTATTCATTTAGATTGCTTGAAATCGGTCCCTTATTCCAAAAATGGCTCGGATTGGGTCCAATTTTTTGACTAGGGTTCGGCTTATGAACATTACACGAAATGCTGGCGGAACAAAATAAATCTATTTAGTAATTTAGTTTGGATGATATATGGCTTGGTTATTGAAAATATGAACCGTGAATATAAAATGTGTGCTTTTTACAATTTTGGACTAACTTTGGCTTTTTCTTGAATGCCTACTATAAGACAAATACAATAAATATCCTGTATACAAAATATTTTTTTAACCAAAAATTTTGTTT
Organism: Nezara viridula; assembly: GCA_928085145.1. Taxonomy (NCBI): domain Eukaryota; kingdom Metazoa; phylum Arthropoda; class Insecta; order Hemiptera; family Pentatomidae; genus Nezara; species Nezara viridula. Next base: position 70,920,130 of record OV725081.1, read on the forward strand.
GAATAATTAGTATTATTTGATAATTTATTTTCGGATTCGCATTTTTCATATCAATAAATATTCTCGAATTCAACAATTGAAAAAATATTACCAAATCTATTCGACTTAAGGACATTACGTTACTTATTGTATGTTGCTTAAATTATTTTTCGGACATATGAAGGAAAATATGTGTTTGTTTAAGATAGGAAATAAAAAATGTTTCTTTAGTCTTACTCCCAAGACCAAACGCATTTCACGAATCGATCAATTTGATAGAGAACCATATATTTTTTTTTGGTATCTCCTTCCTTGCCTTTTACGCTACACGAGTTTTTTTCTCGGGTCGGGGGAGAGGGCGGTGGAATTATGCCGAGTTAAAAGTCCCACCGGGCACTGAGATTTGAACTTAAGATCACCTTTGAATTTAAAGGCTATCACTAGAGATTCGAGCGTTTTATCCTACCGATTGCGAGACCAAATTCGAGACCTTTAAAATAACACTTGGGATCTAATTCGAACTCTGCAGTACCTCAATAAATATTCTGGGACCCAATCCTACTACATCCTTTTCTTTATGATCATAGTTTTAACTCGTTTATTTTTTATTCATTATTCATAAAATCAAAATTGTGTTTCCTTCTTTCTCCTTCGTTATAACTCTGAGAGCTTATAACCTTGTAAAACATTCTCAAAGTATTGTTATTTACTGATCGTGTTTAATGTTTTTCTAGAAAAGTTTGTATTTCGCAGTAATGGTGCGCTGTGGTCATCCATTGTTGGAGAGTTGGATGCAAGGTCTGTGACTGTGAGCCAAACAACTAGAGCGTACTCTTCGTCTTGGTTTGCTTCGGCTTTGTCTTTGTCTTTCTGATGAAAGTTTTCTTAATGATACTGATGTGGGTTGTTGATAGATTTTTTTAAAAATAAAACCTACAACATTATTACTTTGAGTTTGCTAACTCCATGCTTTGTGGTTAGTTTTGGCAAGCCGTCTAAAGTTTATTCTGAAAAAAAACTTCATTGTTAACATCTTAGATAATAAGATCTAATGTATAAATATATTTATTTAATTTATGGGTCTTATAATGCTTTCTCTTGATAATGGTTATCACGGGAAGCTCACAGAATTCTCATTTATTAACGCATCTACACGAAGAATATAGAAAATTTAATATTCTTCCAAAATGATTTGAATAAATTTTGACTTTCATCTTTGACTCTCTATTTTGGATAGAAGCGGACATGGAATTTGAGGGAACTTTTTATGGTTTGTTCTGCATTCGGCGAGGAACTAATCCGCACATTTACAGCCAATTATGAATTTTCTTGATATCAAGTCCTAAATTTACTGAGTTATTACTCAATAAATTAGTTTTTAAAAAATTGTTAAGTTAGTCTTCTCTCTACTTTAACCTCAGTCACCCCTCCAATTCTCGTGATTGAATTTTGGATTTCAGGATTTCTGGAAATTCGTCAGTACAGTCCATCAGTACATTAGTATTATAGTTCAATATATTGCGTTATACGATCAATCCAAATGTCAATCGGAATATCCACCACTCAAAATGCCATTCCGACTGACCGTCTAGGGTCCGCTTTAGGCATTGTATTCCTTCAATTTGTGACAGCATCATAAAGTATGGTTTCATTTCCGGCTCAGTGTTGGGGAGGGTCATTCAGTCCCCTTTAGATACCTGCTCCTGGAACCCTTCCGCCTCCAGGTACCTTTCTCCGACTCCATGAAAGTGGTTCACGCACTCGGACCCGGGTCGCCAGTGCATCGATATCATTCATTAAGTTTCACCTTTTATCATAATGGCAGTGCCCGATGCCGATGCCGAGGGCATTATTGCCACCGCTGATTACACGGTAAGGATCACCGATATAGGCTGTGCAGCTGATCGTGGGGCTGCGGTTTGGTTCCTGTTAGTGCAGGCTGCACCTCTCACCGTGTGTCCTCTTCGCCGCCGAAACCTCATTTTCGTATCGGAGAAAGTCGCGGGATTCCTTAGGCCTCCTTTTTGCTAAGACGGTTTTGGGCAGCGACCAAAAGATGTCCTACCGAAGAGTATTTAGCCATTCTCCGTTATATATATACAATAAATTCCTTCTTCCCTCGGGCATTGTACCCATACAATACTTAGCTACAACAGACGTGGTGTGATGATGCATTGAAGGGAAAGCTAATGCCGACTTTCCCGCCGTTGGACATGTCTCTAGTATTGTTATATCTGTGATAATAAGTACAATGAGAAATCAGATCTAGTTATCAATAATCATGATATACTTCTGATAATAATTTACACGTTTAACATCAATTTGTATTCTTAAAACTATGATATACTAGTTGGCCCATGGGAAAAATTTGCAGAAAATTTTGTTTAGTGAAGAAATAGTAAAACAATATGGAAATAAGTAGTTCCTATGTATTATACTAGGAAGGAATTAATATGTTTTCCATAATAGACCAAAATATTTATACAAATTGCTTTGCTAGGACTTATCTTTAAACGCTGACTGGAAAAATAATAAAGACAAAATAATACCCCGATCATAGAATATTCTAAATTATTAAAAAAATAAAATGTAAGAACAACCAAATGTCTTTAAAAAATAATAAAGTTAATATAAAAGCCAGGAAAAAAAATATAGTTGACTATTCTACTCCAAAATGCAATATGTTTAAACAGGAAGACATTATTAAGTATACCAAAACTAATGAACTGTATCTTTGTTAATAATTGTCCGATTTTCACGATTTTTTTTTGTAGGTAATTTAGTAATGTTTCTAATCATCATGGGTGCAATACAGAAAAAAATAAAATGCATACTTTTTTTTCCAAATTTTTCGGGGAGATGGAACTATTTTTTGCATGTGAAGGAGAAGAATATCTTCAAAATGAGTGGTCAATCATTGGATTTGATGAAGAATTGACGAAGTTATGGCGCACTGACAAAAAAAAAAACACCTTTTAGAAATAATATATCGGATTATTTTGTAATCAACATTTACAAAATAATATTAAGATAATACGATTTGTGGTAGTACGCCCAGTTAAATGTAAACGTTGATTGTTACAAATAAATCAGAGCTTGAAACGAGAAAAAACTTATTTTTAAAACGTTTCGTTATCATCGGAATTATAATTGTCGATAGTTTTTCAATTCTTTTGGTTAAAAAACTTTTTCCTTAGCAACTTTTTAAGTAAAGGTTTTACAGAACTTATATTTTTAAAAACCTTTTATATAAAAATTCTGTCTAAAAAGTCTATATAAGACTTTTATTCATAGTTACTCAAACAATCGACACATCAGAAGCAATTGTAATTAATTTAAAATAAACGGTTTACAAAAGTTTCATAAAATTGTTTCGTATATCATTTCTCTGATAAAAATGGCACAATATAAACTATTGACCCTCAAATAGATATGTTCATCAAATTATATTGCAACTAAACAAAGAAGAAATGAATAGTTTTTGCTGAGTTACAACAGGTGTACAGTAATTATTAGGTGATTACACACATATTATTATTAATAAATTCATGGTCCTGAATTATCATTAAAGGCTTTGTATGAAGAAACGTATACTTTGATAATTGAGTAAGCTCACCCCTCCAACTGTAAACCTTCATAATTAGTGTAGTAGTAAAGTTGAAATTTTAAATATAACACAGTCATTTAATTTTATTTATCTTCATACGCATAATTTAATTATTCATTGATTACACATATCCTTTGTTATATGAGTATAGATTTTATTCAAGGGATATTAGTTATGTCCCTGAGGATCAATGGCATCGATCACTCTTGACCTAGAAAGGACATGACTATCAATGTCATAAATTCGGTTTTGTATAGATCGTGAATGTTTAGATCTTATTGTTCCTTATTTTTTATATTTTATATTTTATATTTATATTTTTACAATATTTATTTATTTTTTCGTTCATGCAAAACAACACTTAGTGTTGTTTGTGCCTTTTTAATTAGCTGACTCCACATTCCTGCTACCCTAATATCCTAGTGATTACATTAATTTTCTTACCTAGTAACGACGGTAGGAAAGTAAAAATTTATATGTAATCTTTAAAATAGTGTTAATCTAATACTTATATATCCTATGGTTATTTTTAAATTTTTAAAAGTTGTGTTTTCTCTCTCTTAATTAGGTAACATTTGAATTTTTAAAAAAGTATTAAATGTATTCTTATAATCGGAGTACAGTAAAAACATACGGTTTTATTCCTTGTATCTATTAAATCCAATAACCTTTTTTCTGATGGATTAAAATTCTTACTTTTCGTTAATTATTTCTTTATGTATCTCTCATTCCTTAATAAAATCCCACAGGATGCCGATCCAGGGGAGACAAGAGAAATTAAGTAAAGAGAAAAAACTAATTCAAATGGAGTATTCAAATTATGGGTAGAGGAGTTTTCTTATTTCAGCTGATGAAAACGATGAGTAATACTATGCTTAATGCTCTTGGAATGCTAAGCTGGTGTGGGCCCGAGAGCTCTTGGCTTTAATTAAGTCAAAGCGCAAGAATGTTTCCATTCAAAGATAAGTCGAAGAATGAAATAGAGATTGCTTGCAGTTAATTAATTTTATAGATGGGTAAATAGTCGACTGATCAATTGTATGGATGAAAAAAAAATTTCAGGACTTTCAGTCAAGTTATTTTTATTAGGTTAGCAGACGTTTCGATGCAAACACGTGGGTCATCCTTAGGGCTATGGTTTGGAATTCGAGATAAGAACTCCGAATAAGTTCTTGTCTCGAGTTCCAAACGATAGCCCTAATGACAACCCACATGTTGCGGTCGAAACCTCGGCTAACCTAATAAAAATATCTTGTCTGAAAGTACTGAAAATTTTGTTTCATCTAATTAATTTTAATATTAATCTGTCGATTGTGTGATAATATGTGATAGTTAAATGAGAATTTGAGTTTTTGTTGAATACATACCTTAACTCATTTGTCTTATTTTCACATAACATTATTGTTGAGATGCTATAGTCGAAACACGTGGGTGAGGGGAGGAAAGTTGCATGGATGTATGAGCGCATCGAATCACACTATGGGGGAAGGAACCTTCCTAACTACGCCACTGTCTTACTGCCTTGGTCAACATCGAACTTACATATAACCGTTTATTTTCATCATCGCCCATTTATTAGGATTTGGAATTGGACTCATCCTGCATGTGGATCTGTTAATCCTTTTTGCCAATCCCGAAAATAATGTCTATGATAATCTACATCACTTTCATCTTTGAATAACTACAAGGACAGATTTAACTGAAAAATAAATAAAATATTACTGATCTGTAAGAAGAAAGCTCGAGAAACTATTATAATTCTACCTACGACTCCATCTAGAAAAACGTCTTAATTGGAATCCTAATACAAAACATAAACGACAAGAAACTGCTTGTCGTTTCCGGCTAGATCAAAGTTTACTAGACAAACGTTTTAAACTTTCAAATAACTTTAAAAAAACTCATTTACTTGACTACAATTAGACCTTTTTTGGAGTTATGGAGTTAAGCTTTGGGGCTCTAATAAACTATTAAATTCTTTTCTTACCCAATCCTTAAAGTCCAAAATGTTCGATGCTTATTACTTCCTTACAAATAAACCATAGTGATCTTGATAGTCCATATGTTACCGATTTAGCCCAAACCATATACCTTTTCTTCCATAATAAACTTCAGGCCTATCCAAACTTACCTACTCTACGATTTCTGACGATGCATCTGAAACGGAGATGGCCCAGAGACGTTCCAACTATCATTGGATTTACAGGCTTGCACTAGCGGATCCAGGATTTAATTTTGGGGGAGGGGGCTTCAGCCCGAAGGATTTTGTTTTCATATATATAACGATAATTAATTTGAAAAATAAAAAGGAAGAAATTAACTACCCATATGATATGCTGTCTTAGTGATTCTTGAAGTCCTATTAAATGTAATTACACGAACAATAATACTTTAAGGGATAGTTTTTAATATTTTTTTCTATAAAACATGGTTATATTTTACCATTTTGGGGGGGCTTCAGCACGAAAGCCCCTCCCCCTCGTAAATCCGCCTGTGCAGGCTTGGTTAGTTTCTTTAAAAGTCATTCAATATCATTATTGCCATTCAACTTTACATGTATTCATAGTTAACATAGTTTTAAATTTCGATAAATATATTTAAAATAATCTGTAAAATTTTTATTTTTCATATTAGAAAAGAAAAATTGTAAATTTCATGGCCAATGAACTTCAAATACTATTATATTACTCGTACACACTAACTTCAACTGAAATCCTTCCAATTCATCAATCCAAAATGTTTAAAATCACCTTGATAACTACATTTAACGATTCTTTAATAAACGTGCTCTTACGATTAATATCAAACTATTACAGGAAAACTTATAACTACGTTCCTGTCCACAGTTGAGATTTCATAGCAGGTTAAAGAAGAACTGGATGAGGGATTTATGGTAACAAATAAGTAATAAACTCGTTCTTGGAGCATTTATCAGTTAACTTGGATTAATTAACTGTCGTATTTTTTTGGCCATGAATCCCTTAAAACATCTATTTTTCTTCTTGATTATTCTGTCTGGTTTTAAACTACCGGCGTTGAGTTTTACAGTACTGCTGACAGCGAAGAAATATTGACTAAGGTTTATCGTCCTCTGTGATGGTTTTCTCGGAACTCGTAAAAAGAAAGAAAAAAAAAGCCATTTCTTTTCTCACTGGTATTTACTCTAGGATTACTCTACTAGGAAGCCTTGTTTTTTCTGATGATGAGAATTCTTAGCTGTAAGGCTTGTGATTTATCAGATCAACATTGAACTTCTTGATATTTTTACCCATTGTCTGATTTTAGCTTGAACAAATCTATGATATTTTTATTTGTAGAGATGATATTTTGATAACATCACACGTGTCATAAGTTTATAACTGTTTACGTTTTTTCACATTACTTCATAATTGCCTAGTATTTTATTAAGTTTGACCACTTAAATGATTTACATTGCGGTTTATCTATATTTAAATTATATCAGGTTAAAGATAAAATTCTTAAATTATCTTAATATAGCAGGATATTTTTTTATAACAGATTTATACATAATGATAAAATCAGTTCGAGGAAGAATAAAATATTACTGGCGGACACACGGTCTAGATACCGCATTCGATAAGGTAAGGCAGTCCACATTGCTGAACCTGATCCGGTATGGCTTCTTTCTAAGGAGGTTTCGACACTCCTGAAATAAGATATGCAGTTGTATGCATGTTTCAGTATTACAATTCTCCGTTTCTTATTAATCTGGTTTAGTTACAATTACATCAAAACCTTTAAAATATCGCATATTTTTATTATTGAAATTAATTTTAAAAACCAACTTTTAACGCTGTTTTTATTCCTCCCCTTAGCATTAACATGATGTCTGAAATCCACTTATCACATTCGTTCGAATTTCAAACGGTTTCTGAACAAATCACATGTTCAAAATATGGCAACAGCAAACATTTCTGATTTATCTCCGCGAAGGCTGGAGAGGATTTGGATGAGGTACCTTTAACAATATTGTGCTAATTGTCATAAGGGGAGACTACTGGATAATTTATATCGTATCGTCGTAGCCCTTTTGCTGAATGTAAAAAATTTCAAAAAAAAAAGAAAAGAAAAAAATCAAGCTTAACAAATTAATTCATTGACTAAATTGATCATTATTTGTAATATTTTAGGTTCTATGTTTCAGTTATCTTAACATGATTTTGAATTAATGAAATAACCGAGAACCTTTTTAATTTGTGGTCTCAGAATAGGGCATACTAGGCTAACGCATGGACACCTGGAAGGGAAGCCTAATCCTAGGTGCAGCTGCTGCAACACACCATTGACCATCGAGCACATCATGGAAAATTGTCGTAGCTTGTGTTCTTCAAGAATTTCACTAAGACTCCGGAGCTACCATCAAGCCTTGGAACTGAGAAACCAGAAGAACTTGCTGCAATTTTTGAAGGATAGCAAACTGTATAAAATGATTTAAATTCTGTATGTGTACAAAATGATACAAATTATGTAATTATGCAACAGGAACACACAATCGCTTCCTTGTTGTACATGGTACCTTAAACTGTAATTAAATAAATAAATAACATGATTTTTTATCGGCACAACAAGCGCATGAGGCTATGAAAAAAATATTCCTATTAAAGAATTCATTTTTTTTTTTTTTTTTTAATGAATTTGAGAACGTAATTCCAAAAATATTTTTTTAGTGATATAGAAAAACAGCTTCAACTGTAATATTTGAACACCTAAAAATCTCAAACATTACAGTCTATTTAATTTTTTTTTTTTAATTCTTAATATTTTAACAAAAGCTTTTTGGAATGTATGATATTGGAAATTTCAACTCAATTAAAAAATAAAGTTTTCATAATTATTTTTAATAAAAGTTAAATATCTAAAATTGATCTAATCTATGTAATATATACAAAGGCACTTATAATCCCTGCCTTCATTTATTCTTTCAAACCTTCAATGCTCTGCATTATTTGATAATAATCGTTATTATAATAGTTGATTATAATCTGGTATTTCATTTTCAATGTAACATTTCAATTTATTGTTTTTCTAAAAAACTCGGTTAACTGAAGATCTGATAAGATTTCGATGTATTGATGTTATAAATTAAATAATATTGATGATTTTACACGTTTTAGGTATTAATTACACAATTTTACGTATTTTGGATTTTTACTGCACGATTTTGTGTTTTTTACTGCATGAAATTCCGGTCTCTAGTTATCAGTAATAACAAAGCCAAGATATTAGAAGTTTCTCATCACTTATCAAACTACTACGGTTTGATTTCATAATGAATACTCCAACGTGATTGCTGGTTTTTGGCCTTTGGCTGACTCCATTGTGCATTATTTTGTTAAAAGTATTAGTTATCAGGAAAGTAACTTACATCATATAGTTATTATTTATAACTTATGTTTACTGTACTTATTAAAATCTTAATTAAATTAATTCTATTTATAAAAATCTGTTGGATCAGACTTGCTGAAACTACGGCAAACACTATATTACTTCTGCCTCCAATGCTTATTGTTTTTTTATTGCACATCTGAGTTATGTTTTATGTATATAAATATTATTAGGTGTAGTCTAAAAATATACCATTCATCTCCATCAGGTTATAAAATAGATGAGCTAGCTGATAAGTTGTTATAGTAAAGTAAGGTAAGACGGGTTGCAGTGGCGCTGGGAGTCAAGTACCTGCCGGGTCCTAGGACTTCAGGTGAGAATCCCGTTAGTGGTGAGGAAGCTGGTATCTTCTCCGTTCTTTGCTCTCCTTGACTCATCTCTCTTTAAGTTTTATTGAATAAAAAAATCTATTTACATAAATTATTATTTTTATTACTCACTTATTCGTTTGTCACTGGTATTATTTTAATTGTGTGTAATTATTTTTGGAAAATGCGGTACTAGATACCACTAGCGAATCCAGGATTTAATTTTGGGGGGCTTCAGAATGATTTTTTTTCCATAAAAATAACGATAATTACTTTAGAAAAAAAATAGAAACTAACTAGCTATATGAAATAACGTTTAAGTGAATTCTTAAGTCCTTTCAAGTGTAATTACACGAATAATGATACTTTAAGAGATAATTTTTAAATATTTTTTTCCATAAAACATGGTTATATTTTATCATTTTTTTGGGGAGAGAGGAGCTTTAGCCCAAAAGCCGCTCTCCCCCCCCCCCGTAGATCCGCTCGTGCTTGATACGCCATCAAACTTGTAGAGGATGGGCTTTACTGCTGATTCAAGATATACATATTATGAATTAAATTACCGAGATTCTTTAATAGATTTTTTAATAATTCGGCAAAGGGTTCAATTTTGAAAAAAGCGACTCGATAAAAATGATATATATATTTTAATTATTACATTAATTAATTAAACTGGTCCTTTGATCCGCTCATGCTTTGCCCCATCTTTTGTTATGCTTTTGCCGTAACCCCGTTTTGTGATAAGCACTTTCTGTTATTTGAATCAGTAAAGTTTGATCGTGCAATCAAATTGGTATATGGGTGGAATTTGTATTGGAAGGGTTGGTAACATACAGAACATACCTCATTTGTGATACTATAGAAATAATTTATGATCTTCCGAAATAGTTTAAAATACTTGGATTGGATAGAATCTTTGATGGTTTACGTAGCTTATAAAATTAAGATTTACGAATAAATGACTTATATTACTTGAGAAGATATATGATTTCTCAATAACTGTTTCATGACCATTATTCGTTAAGGGAAATTGCCTTTAATAGAGTTCTATTTGCGGCTATAGACTCGCTACTCCTCCAACTCTTCTATTCCCTGTTATTAACTGTTGTACAATCATTGACTTTTATTACCACATGCTAACGGTTGTACCCTTACAGCGTACCCTTACAGATAACATTCCTTGTTGCTGCTAACTGTACCTCCGCGGAATGGTTAACACATACTCACGCTCGATGGCAGCAATTAAAATTTTCATTGGTGTTACATCTTAAGGATCATTTTACGTTCAAGGTAATGGTTATGAAATTAGGACATTTTTATGTAATTATACACAAAAATACGGTACTTATACTTATATATATATAAAATAATAATAATAACATATGAAAATTTTTATAGCAATGAAATTTTGAGATGTCTTTTTAACTGATATTTAAATGACAAAGAAAAAAATAGTTTTTTGTGATTTTTTTTGGGTTAAATCAGATAAGATTTTAATTAAATACCTTATGGCTTGATGATGTGTACGCTTATCTGTTAGAGATATATCTTTGGCACCTGTGCATTATGTGCAAAAATCATGTTTATCGAAAAATGCAATTGAAAGTTTGAATTTTCACAGGTGCAAGTGCTATTTTCGAGTTTCGACCCACGATTCACAAAGGAATATTCATCTCTGTAATAGAAGCAAAGAAAGAGAGAAAAATTGGTATCCTGGTGATACCCATACAAATTCACAAAATCGCATTTTTCACAGGTGCCAAAGATATATGAAAATTAATAAAATAAATTTTTTAATTAATTTTTTTTCTCCCTAATTTTAAGGCAAACCTTGCATCCATAGTAGTTAAAATGTTATTAAAAGGTTTTGTTAGAAAAATGATAAAACGGTTAATAGCAATGTTAATGATATTTCGCTAATGACTTTTGTAAACAGTAGTCATCAATATATTAATAACAATAATATTATTAACATTTATTTTATAACAAAGAATGTTATCGGTATCATTTCGACGTAAACCCACTGGTAGATTGGGCCCTGCGTTTGTGGAATGAATACTAAAAGAATTTATCTTCTTATTTTCTTCCAATTAATGTTTGGAAATTTCTTCAGTTTCTTGTTTTTGTTCCTCTGCCATCTTTTTTTTTTTTTTCTGTTTGGGTCATCTGACCCAATGGGTCATCTGATTTCTTCGATTTTGTCTGTCTAAATAGGCTTAACATTTAGACAGATATATTTTTGCATTTTTAATTCTATGAGGTTTATTTTATATTTTATTCGGAGATAAAATGTTATTTCTGTTCACTAACTTACCTGTGCAGTAATTGGTTAGTATCTCAAATTGGTTTAATAAATACTCTTTTGGAAATAAGAAATAATGCTCTTTCTATCTATATGGATTCAATAACTTAATGAATTGAGCTAATAATTGACTTTTATTTTAGGTGTAAAGCACGAACTTTTCTCTTTCGTATATATGTCAATTTATTCTGTCCTACGTTTTGGACTCTTTATCCATCTTCAGAGACATTACTATTCAGTGTTAGAAAATCATATGTTATTAATAATTTTAATAACAGTTTTAATACTTAATTTTAATACTTTTAAACAAATATATGTAAATATAGAAACATATATTAACAATTATTTATGAAATATGGTGTGCTAACAGTGAATAGTGATGTCTCTGAAGATGAACAAAGAGTCCGAAACGTAGGACAGAATAAATTGACATATATACGTAAAAGAAAAGTCATGCTTTATACTCAAAATAACACAAAAACTTCTCCTTAAATAAATTATAAACATTAAATTATATAAGTTGACTTTTATAATTTTTTTCTAATATATTCTCATTGGTAAAGATCCAATTATCTGTCCCCATAATTTTATTTCTTTGGTATTTAACTTGTTCTCATTGAATATTAATAACAGAAGAAGTTAATTGGTTGTATGGTCAAAAAATACTATATTGTATAATAATATATTTTATTACATCTACGTTATAGATCTTCTTCAGGTCATTCCGTTAGGCACTGTTGAATGTAAGTATGTCGATTTCTTCTGAAATTGAATCCACGGTCAACTATATCCATAGCATATTAATATTTTAACAGGTTATAATATTAATAAAATTCACGAAAATAATAGTAAGTATATTATTATGAGTTTTTTATGCATACAATAACCACCATTTTGAGATAAAATTAAATCAAGTTTATTGTAATACTGCAATTGCCTTTTTAATTTATGATCCCTAATTTGAAACAATTGTCTCTCTGAGCATTAAAGCATGTAATATTTATTATTTTTTTGTATTTTTAGGTTGAAAAACACTTAATCAAAATTATATTTTTGAGTGATACTCGCGCAAATATTATTTTTCATATCCCCCTTCTGATAACGCAGGTCAGTATACGGATCAATCTATTATCTACCAAGGGGGGCACAAAATCCACTACACGCCTGTTAATGCCTATTTCCTCCTCCTTTGTGGTTCTAAAAGGTCACTCAGTGATCTTTAGGGGCCTTAAAGAAAAAATCAAATCCTTCTAGCTGTGAGATGTCCCTTGTGCCACTGTCATACTGTGCTAGTTTTCACGTATCCTTGGTTTATTCACTTCCGGTTTCTTCCTTTTAATCGCTTGGAATCGACATTTCTAAATTACGCTTTTTTTTTTATACAAATGCAAAATTACTAAGATTCAAATTGATTAATTAAAAATCAATAGGTATAAACTGAATAGATTTATTGAAGGTTACTTTTATGTAACTTTTAGGAATTAAATGAATATTGTTTGCTTATTTTTTTTTCTCTTTTTCAGGTAAGTGGCCTTATTTTCTGTTATGCTGTTGCTGTTAAGGTATGTTATTAATTCAATTTTTGTTGTATCATTTTTTTTTTTCTATCAACAATTTTACAAACATTCACAGGTTATTTGGGCGGTTCTCTTAAAACTGAATATTTTGATTTGCATTTCATTTAACAAAGGTTCAGTTTGTGTGTTTGTTTTGTTTTAGTGTCGTTGATGTTTTTTCACCAATATTATTTCTTAGTATACTAACTAATAAGAAAACGAGTGCTCTATAGTAATACGGTTCTGGGATTGTTTGATTCTTTATCAATTAACGAAGATGGATGGAACACTTAAAGAGGTTACTGCAAGTGTTTCCAGCTTAGGATTCAGTAATGAACTTTAAGACTGGAGGGAAATTCCAACTTTGGCAAAGGAATGAGAATTCTATTTTGGGACTGATATAAAATAAGTTGTGAATAATAAGGATGTTGCCATAGAAGATATTTATTTTATTTTCATTTTAAGAACTAAAACAATTGTACAAGTACCATAAATTAAAGTCTAGCATAGACATATCATTATCCTTTTAAAAGCTGTTTAACGTAAAAAAACACGGGCTCGGATAGACTATAGCAATAATAATTTTAAAGGTTTTATGATCAATTAAAACAGTTATGTTTAGTGTTGCCCAAAATCGGTCTTGGTCTTTCACTTTGTAAGGCCACCTAACTGTTGCAAGAACAAGAGCAGGACTGTTAAAAAAAAAAAATCGATTTTTTGAATCTAAATTAAGGCAAAATAGTTACTAATACTTGACAATATAAGTTACTGTATGTTAATAATTGGTATAACCAATATACTTTTGGATTTAACTCCTCTCATTTTTCATTCGGGACTTAGGTCTCTCTTATCTAAAAATTACAGTAATATCTCTATAGTAAAAAGCTAATAAGTAACCGCAAGACTCTTGAGCATGACCAAGACTGAGTTTGCAAGACTCGTCTCGGTCTCGCATTTGGGCAACACTAGTCATGTTTAGCTACTTCAATATTAAAACAATGCATAAAGAAATAGGCTGTGATATATGTTGTTATATATATGTTAATGTTAGCCTTTTCGATTGTTTAACTTAATTTTTGGGAGAATCGTGGAAACAGTCATTTTCTAATAAAATATATTTTTAACCATACGTGGTTTAAACTCTGGTGGAGAAACAATGTCATCCGTTCCGTGATGAAGAAATTAGTCTTATAAAATCTTACATTTTGGAATAGAATGTTTATTTCTTGTTGGTGTTAGCTGTCTGTTTGACTATCCCAATATTTGTATTTTCTATCATCTTTTTTTAAAAAAAAAAACATTTATGTCTACTAAGTGTTAGAGATATAATGAAATTGTACTATAGTTTATACAGATTGTCTGACAATGATTTATAGTACGATGTGTTTTTAAAGACAAGATGTAGTTGTGCAGTATCCGTAGCTACTATAAACTGTTTCTGTATCTGTATCATTGTATATATATATATATATATATATATATATAAACTCACTCCCGCGAGTTTAGAAAAAATATGTAAAAAGAAAAAATAAACACTTAAAATGTTCTAGATTGTTAACAATATTTATGCATTTTTCTGTATTGAAGGTTTCGTTTTTAGTTATGTCCAGTTTTACTTTAAAATGTATAGATAGTACCCTGTAAAGTGTCTCATCAAACATTACTGTACTGTTCATTACAAAAAAAAAAAAAAAAAAAAAAAAATTGGTGAGTTTTCTGTGAGCAAAGCCGAATATCGTGGGAAGTTGATGCCGTGAGAAATCGATTCCCACCATTTTGTATCATCTTGGTTCTTTCGTGAGGATTGTTTAATTTTATGTCACGGAGGTCATTCGGATTTTGGACTAATCTTCAGTACTAAGTATGATTGCGGTTTATTTTTATTTTTTTTGTTTTTAATGTTAACTGGTCTTGTTTTCTAGATTAGTTCATCTTCGATCAAGTCGAAATTTATTATTTATTTTTATTTTTTTTAGGTTATGACTTTAAATTAAATATGAACGTAGGCAGTAGAAGTAGATAATAAAATTTCTTTTATCAATTAGTTTTATTATACTCCAATAATCCGATTTTTCTCTATTAAAATCCACATTTATTTTTAAAATTATTTAAATAATATTTTATATTTATTTGATCGCATAAAATTAAATCTTAAAGTGTGATGAACTATGAAATAATTAGAGTGCAATGAATTCAGTCCTATCAATTAATAATAATTAATTGAATAAGGATTTTGCTAAATCATTCAAATTCATAGTTTGTAGACCTTGGTCAAGATTTTTATTAAGATGTAAAGTAAGATAGGTTAGTTCCGTTGCAATAACATATTTTTTTTTTTGTAAATTGTAAAATTCTGTATTTTTTTCTGATCATCTGAATGAATTTACAAACCTTCATTATTTAAGCTTTTAAAAAACCTGCAAATATTTTAGTCTGTTTTTCTTTTTTAGTGATAATGGGTACATTAGTAAAATTCTAAATATTTATACCGATAAAATACATGTAATGTTTACTTATATGTCTTTATTTTATAAATAAAGGTAATCGATTTAAGTACCATTTGCACTTCATCAAATGCGCATTCATTTTGTAATGTAAATTATGAATATTTAAAATGATTATTTTTCTCATGCGTAACGACAAGAGTAATGAATCACTTTTACTCATATTTGAAGTGGATTTTTGTTATTATCAAATATTCAGACCGTTTTGTTGACTTCATTCTTGGACGATGTGGTCTATACTACCCCAACATGCCCGATCCAGCCATGCATACATAAATACCATATGCCACGCAACATCCTTCGATAAGTGCGCAACACCAGGCCGCACGCAGTTCTAATTGGCACCTGCTCCGGCACGCTATCGGTGATATGGATTACCATTGCAATATTCCGATTCCATCTGGTTCATGGTTCAGGGTTAAGGCCATTTTAGTTTTATCTCGTTATGCTAATAGAACCAGTTGGAATCTTGGGCATTGGACGACTAACTTTTTAATGGTTCCATGGATGCGTCATGGGTTTAAGTAACAGGATGCCAGCTTTATTAATCCGCCACAGGATGAAGAATATGGTACCGCGCTAAGGAGTTCTGATATACATGCTTATTATTAGCTAATATTCCTATAATCTTGTCATGAAAAAGGCGATCTATGTTTTATCAAGTGCTACTAAAATGTTTCGTTTTTTTTTCTTATATGAGATGTTACTGAAATTCAAAATCTCCGTTTTCGATCTCGGCAATTCCCCCGGATGACTTTTGAATATCCCTACAACTGCAGGATTTTTGCTCTTTTATCGGTTTTCCTCCATTTTGACCATGAAGAGTAATGAGCCATTGTTCTATACATTTTTAAACTAGTTTAAATTGACAACAGTTCGAAACCAGAATAATCTCGGTATATCAAAAAGGTTTTCAACTACAGCTCTTCCAAATATGCCAAATATTCCCAGCTTGAACATTTTAAGCTATAGTAATTTTCATATTTAGGGATTCGCAATTGTCTTTATATTTTCAATAACCTGTTTCATACGAGTCGACGAAACAAAAATTTAATTTTATTTACATTAAAAAAAAAAATTAAACCTTCTATCACCGCTTGAGGAAACTTACTTAATGTGCATGGTTACTAGACTACAAAAACTAAATTCTCTTTCACTTATGAATTTTCCTTTTATAAACACGTTAACATAATTTGGGATTAAAATCCATCATTTGGTCTTGACCTCCACAAGTAACGTTCGTGTTTCATGCAATTCCTCATCGAGGAGTTACCTCGAAATCCCCTTTTCGATTTCGAAATGCCCTCCCCCCCCACTTCCCTCTTAGTGGAACTAAATAATAACACATGAAATGTTTTATCTTTTTTTAAAAATATATTATTCACAAATCTTGCTCTTCAAATCGCTTTAAAATCCTTAATACCCAAAGTTTCAGAATCGTAATGTTTGATCTGATTTTCACGAAATTAATTTGAGCTTGCAAAGCAATCCCAAACTCCAATATTCATGCGAAGAACGATAACGATTTCAAGATGCAATGCGGAACTTTCGAAATAAAACTTACACGAAAGTATTGGTTCATAGCAGAGCAAGCAAGGCATTCAAAATCAATAATGGTGGTCAGGAATGTAACATGTTTATTTATAATATTCCATTTAAGAAATATAAGTACTCGTGTATTTCTTAAAGTAGAGAGGTGGTTTTATTCACAGTTTCACGTTCTTATTTATTGAGAGATATTACAACTTGTCACAATTAAGGACATTTATAATAGTGTTCAGAGAGCACATTCACACTCTATCAACAATAAATAGAAATAAATAACACAGAAAAACAATAATAATAAAAGTAAATGTATATAAACCAAACTAAACAAAAAGAAACTAAACTAATACAAATAACTACCCACATACACACATGCTTCTATACAATATCTAAAAAAAAAAAAAAAATCATTCACTCAAGATCTCATAGCCAAGCCTTTCTTCCTACTCATGGAAGGAAAGACAGGACTCTAGAAGATCCCAGCGCCT
Organism: Nezara viridula; assembly: GCA_928085145.1. Taxonomy (NCBI): domain Eukaryota; kingdom Metazoa; phylum Arthropoda; class Insecta; order Hemiptera; family Pentatomidae; genus Nezara; species Nezara viridula. The sequence goes on from OV725081.1 coordinate 70,937,825, forward strand.
CTCACTCAGCCGCATTACTGGTACTGGTATTATTAGTTTCACGTTCAGCCTTGCCAATTGAAGACTGTCCCGTCAGGACAAAATAATAGTAATCCTCATGGTTTTAACATAATTTAAATATTGTAAAACTTGAGTAATCTTTTATAATAGGAAGAAAAATCTGGATTCCTTAAAAATAAAATACAAACAAATTGACGAGTTATTGGTTTTATAATTGTGGGATGTTTTCGTTACTCGTCGTCTTAGCATTTATTATTATGCAAATTACTTTGAATAGATTATGTCACTAAATAAAATTAATTAATGCTGACTATATTTGTGTTAAATAATGAAAGGAAAGGTGAGAAAGGTTGTGCGAAAATTTTCTTTTGGATGTCTGTGAAGAATTTACTTTTTAATCAAATAAGTCCTGTAATATTTTTTTTTTTTAGAGTTTAAATAGTTCTTTATGAAATTTGTTTCTGTAACATGTTTAGTTTAGTTATTTTTTATATGAAGCGTTTATTAGATTAAGGATATGTTTCATATTATATAAAGTCTAAGATGAAACATATTGTTACTTTGTAGAACTCAATTCACATCCATTAATTTTTCATTTTTGTTTAATAAGACAACTACTTCTAACGTCATGCTATCTCATAAATATGTATTTACCGAGCTTGTCATAGAGCATGTCGAACAATATTTTTCTAAGGTATGACGTGATTTATGATAATCTGTTTCATTTTGTTTATTTTTCTTGTTATATATATTAATTATAATCTTTAATGCTTTTGTACTAACCAATAATATTAATAGTTGTGTGGTTTAATATTATTTTGTAGACAGATATCACTGTTCATCCTTGCGTTATATCTCATTAACAATATTTACTTTTTTGAAAATAAAATAGAGATCTATTTATTTTTAAAAACTATCTTACATATTACATATACAAGGTTCTTAATGGCCAAACTCTAGGAGGTGATTCTAGACAAAATTTCCAACAAAACTTGTTTATTTTTTAGATGATCAAGGTTTTTATTGAATAAGAAGGAATAGCTCAAAAACTGTTCTAGATATTTAAATTTTTAGTACACCATCGTTAAGTAGACAAAATGTTTTTGAGAAAAGCGTGGTCAAATTGACTAAGGTCCAATGATGAAATAGACTTTCAGGAGATCTGATACGTCCGTTGTACTGCTGTAGTTACAGTACCCATAACCGAGCAGCATATCGCTGTAATCCCAATTCTTTAAATAATAATTGACTTTAGTAAATTTAATCACTGTTTTTTCGATGAAATTTTGTCTACTATACGGTAGTGTACTTAAAATTTAATTATCCTGAACAGTTTTTGAACAACAATTCATTTTTATTCAATAAAAAACGTGACCACAATAAGAAAAACATAATTGGTCTTTAACTCCTTTTTCCGTTCGGAGTCATGCATCAAATGACCTTTTCTGTTGGAAATTTTGTCTAGAATCTCCCCCGGAGGTTGGCCACGCTGCACATATAAGGAATTGAATTTATTTTCGGATATACTGGAGTTTGTTGATTATTTTAAATACCTTTAATTAGTTTTGAAGTTAATTTGTTGATTTATTTCAATTTATGAATGGGATATATTTTTGCGTGAATCTCGCCTGGATTATGTATTAAATATTGTTCTGTACGGAAAATTTGTTTTTGTATTTTACATTCTCTATTTTTGCATTGATGTATTCATCCTTTCACATTCAAATTCACTGTTGAGTAATCTATTCGACTGGTACATGATTGCTGTTTGTATCTCGTTATCTTGATTTAATTGGTGTTGTCCTAATTAAGTGAACACGGCTGTTCTGCTTGAAGAAACGTGATAAATAGATCCTGAGGAAAACGTTTCTACAATAGGATTGCAATTCGATGAGGAGTGTTCATTTTATGCAATTCTTGGAATGTTGAATACTTGATGGTTGGCCGTGGTATATTATTGAGTAAGGAGATGGTCCGAGGTGGTTGTCATAGAAAGACAAAAATAGTAAAAAAAAAAACTATTTTATTTAAAGGCACTGTTTCAACCCGACTTTTCAGTTCGTCTTCAGGGGGAATACGCTGCATACCTTGCATACGTCCCTGAAGCTGATGCATTCCCTGAAGAAGACCTGCAAAGTTTGGTCGAAACGTTTAAAAAAAATAGTTTTTTTTTTTTCTCTCAATTCTCGGCATGATTTAGGCATGTATAATTTGTCAACTAATGAAAATGTTTTATTGTCTAATTTATTCGATCAATTATTTAAAATAATAATAACAACTTGGAATCCAATTGTTATTTGAAATAATTCTCTTAACAGACTTGATAAAGTAGCAAAAGAATTAGAACATAGAAGTTGGATTCTAAATAATTTTTTTTTACAAAGTTTATGAAATAATATTTGAAATTTCTCAAAAAAATGTTTTTAATTTAGTATACAAAATAATATTTTTAGTGATGACTTCCTTCTTAATTAAACGAAAAAATGACAACAAATAAAATGTAAATGGGTAAGTTCCTAAATTCAGTGTTCAGCTTATATTAAATTCATAGATGGATCTATTAATGGAATTTAGCGCGTTCCTTTATATTGATTGAATCATGGATTATTCGACCTTTAGATCGGCTTTTTGGGGTCGATGGATCTCCTGGGCGTAATAATAATAATAATAATAATAAGGCTTAGCGAACCCGAAGGTTCGATGCCGACACCACCAATCGCTTGTTACACACCTCCCTCCACCGTTCGCCGTCCAAACCCAGTCCCTTCAGATCGGCTTTAATGCAATCTTCCCACCTTCGCTTCGGTCTACCCCTCGGACGCTTACCATTCGGCACAGCAAATATTAACCTTTTAGGAATTCTCTCGTTACTAAGCCCAACAATTTTACAAGCCCATTTGATTCGCCGCGATGAAATTACCTCAATTATATTACCCGGATACAGCTCACGCAATTCGGCGTTGTGTAACCGTCTGAACTCTCCGGTTAACTCATCCTTCTTCGGTCCGAATATTCTACGCAATACTTTATTTTCAAAAACCTTAAGACGCTGCTCATCCCTTAATGTAAGCGGCCAAGTTTCGCATCCATAAAGAACTGTAGGCAAGATAATTGTTTTATAGATTCTAATTTTTAAGTTTCGGGACAAGAGGCGCGAACTAAGTAGTTTTGTCACAGAAAAATAACAAGCATTCCCCGCCTTCAGTCTAACCTTAATCTCTTCTTCAATTTTGTTTTTTCTAGTTATCGTAGAACCTAGATACCTAAATTTATCTACCTGTTCAAACATATTACCATCTATATCGATATCACCAGTAGTATCGCCATTTTTGCAGCTAACCATATATTTTGTTTTATCCACGTTTATTTCGAGTCCTAGTTCTTTACCGGCTTCCATTAACGTTGTCGTATTTAGTTTTATAGTTTCAACGTCTTCGCTTAACAGTACCAGATCATCAGCATAGCCCAGCACGGATGTTGTTCCGCCCAGATCCAACCCTTTCTCGGTTCGCATTACCTCCCTAATGGCATGTTCTAATGCCAAATTAAACAGGACAGGCGAAAGAGAATCTCCCTGTTTTAAGCCCGAACGAACCTCAAATTTTTCGGACAAATTATTACCGATTCTAACTTTATTGAGTGTCTCCGTCAAGCACATCCTGACTAGATTTACTAGTTTTTTTGGAATCCCCTGCTCGATTAGAATATTATACAGTTTCTGGCGGTCAATAGAATCGTAAGCCTTTTTAAAATCTATATACAGCTGGTGAACAATACCGTTATACTCCAATTTTTTCTCTAATATTTGCCGTAAAGAAAATATTTGATCAATTGTCGAACGATTCCGTCTAAATCCGCATTGGTAGTCTCCGATAATTTCCTCGGCATATTCCGTGATTCGACTGGTTAAGATTGAAGTGAATATTTTATAACATACCGGAAGGAGTGAAATTCCTCGATAGTTATTACAATCCGTCCTCGGACCCTTTTTGTGAATCGGAATAAGAATAGATTCTTTCCATTCTTCAGGTAATTTCTCGTTCACCCAGATCTTTTTAACCAACCGATGTATTTTAGAAAATCCAGCTTCTCCGCATGCCTTAATTAGTTCAGTAGGAATATTATCGATTCCCGCTGCTTTATATGATTTTAATTTTCCGATAGCTACTTCAACTTCCTCTTTACTTGGTCCTTCTATTAATGGTTCAGCACTCTGGTACTCAGAAAGAGGACACAGATCATAATTTCCCGTATTTAAAATATTGTCAAAGTGGTCCTTAAACTTATTCAATATGTCAACCGGATCGGTCAGAATATTGTTATTATCATCTCTAATTTCAGACGTTACGGGCCCTACATATTTACGTGATCTGTTTATTCCTTTGTACATGTCTCTTACGTTATTTTCGATTCTATTAGTTTCTATTTCAATTATTTTATTTTTAAGATACTCTCTTTTTTTTATTTTTGAGCAATTTTGTTGTTTCGTTCTTTGAGATTCGGAAGTATTCCAGATTGTCTTCGCTAGGATTATTTAGAGCTTTTAATTTAGCGGCTTTTCTTTTTTCACACATGTTTAAGCAATCTTCATCAAACCACGGTTTGTTATTCTTATTTTCCTTTTTTCCTAGACACGAGTTACCGACCGCTTTAATATTATCCCTGATCTCCATCCATAACTTGTCAATATCCTCGTGGTCCTCGTCAGGAAGCTCTAAAGCTTCAAACCTATTCTTAACATCTAGCTCGAATTGGTTTCTAATTGATGGATTTTTTAATTTTTCCAAATTAAAATTCTCAAAATCGAAACGGTTTTCTTTTCTCTTTTTTATATTAAGTTTTTGTCGAAGTTTCGCGATTACTAATTCATGATCCGACCCACATTCTGCTCCGCGATAAGACCGTACATTGATTATACTGCTTTGCCAGCTGTGTTGTATCAAGACATGATCGATTTGATTTCGTGTTTGCGAATCCGGTGATGTCCAAGTATATTTATGAATATCCTTGTGTTTAAACGTCGTACTTTTAATTATCAGGTTTTTCGAGATGGCAAAGTTTATCAGACGGATCCCATTATCATTACTATATTCGTGCAAACTTTCTTTACCAATCGTCGGAATATAAACTTCTTCCCTTCCTACCTTTGCGTTCGCGTCACCTACAATTATTTTCATGTAGTTTCGCGGTAGTTTATCATAAACCCATTCGAGTTTATCGTAAAATTCACTTTTGACTTCATCGTCACTGTCTTCGGTCGGACAATGTATGTTTATTAATGCGATTTTAAACCAACGTCCCTGAAATGTAGCTACCGAAATTCTATCACTAAAGAATTGTACGTCCCTCAAAGCGGATAGTAATCTACTCCTAATTAGAAACCCGGTACCCAAACAATGATTCCCGCTTCCTCCGTACCAAATAGTGTACTTTCCTTCCCTCATCGAGCCCTCCCCTGGCCAGCGAACCTCTTGCAGAGCCACGACATCCAAATTGTACCCATTTATCTCATTCGCGACCGATTTTAGCCCCCCTGCTGTGTTTAAACTCCTTACGTTCCACGTACCAATATTTAAATCCCTATATTTCAACTTGCTCCATGAATCCCCTAAAGCAGTCCCCACCCGGAGACCCGAACGGGGGACTAGTTTACCTCCGGATAATGAGCGTTTTACCTTAGGGAGATCCTGGACGACCTGGGCGTAAACTCATTGTTGTTATTTCTCAATTTACTTTCTGTCTTTATTTAAGTATTTCTGTTTTGAAATTCAGCAATTCAGTAGGCAAATAGTTCTTTGTATATATTTAATTGCTCTCCATCGGTGCTATATTTAATAGACTGATTGCTTCCTTCCATCGAATTAGCGCTGAGTTTAAAAACTTTCCCAATATTTCCAAAAAAGAAAAGCAGACGATAGAAACTGAAGGTTCTCCAATGGTCCTACTCGCAAGATAATACGAACATTAGAAAAACGAATTTTTAAAATAATTAAAAATATGAAAGAAAATAAAGCATGGTACGTTTTTTATTATTAGTCCTGCTTGTTGCTTCTAAAACCAAAAGAAAATAGGGAAAGGAAAGAGCCTCTTATTGTTTATAAGTTTTATCCTCACGAGTTTGAATTTTCAATCTTAAGGTTTACTAATGTAAAAAATAAAAAAAAATCATTATTTCATCCTTTAAGTGTCTTAGCTATTGTCGTTATCGAACATTGCGTATAGACTACACCTTCGCCAATTACACATTTTAATTTACTCTGATTTTGAAATACTATATTGCTCATGAAACTTCCAAGAGTAATAATAAATGTATTACTTTATTATATGAAGTAGTACAATTTATTTTCAAAACCTGAAGCATGGAACGTGTATGAGCCAGAAACGATTGTATCAGCTATTCGTTAAATTTTACTATCTTGTGATAATCATACGATAGTCTTTAGTACCTCATTAGCTTGGACATTCTTGTATGAGTTTTGAAAAAGTGGAAAAAAGGAAACGAGAGCCTTCTTAATAACAAGGTTCGTTATTTAGAATGTCTTGGAGAGGGGGGATGAGGGTAGATAAAAAAAGTAAGGAAATGCAACTAATGGCTGGTTAAGCCAGTTTCCTGAATCCGAAAGAGAGAAATCTTTCCTTATGGAAGGACTTGCGCTAAGCAAAAAAAATGAAAACTTTCAAACGGCTGGCTATCTCTGATAGCCGTGGATTAATAGTTTAAATCTATTAGAAAAATCTCAATTTTACTAATTATTGTACTTAATCCTACAGCTATCCTCTATAATAAATAAAGTCATGTATTTATTTACTCGTGATTAATTGACAACATTATGTGCTCTAGCCGCCTGATTTGTCGCCTGACTAATATATGTTATCTTTGGGGCTCAGTTGATATAGATTTTTTTCTTTTATACACATATAGACATAGTTATACATTTTTTCTAATCCATAGCCTTCAACGGGACGATTCACATCCATTTTTTTGACAAGTAGAAATTTGGATAAAGATTTTATGCATCTTTTGTGCGCAAAGGACTATATCGTTTTAATTAGTATAGTTGATTTAATAAAGTACAATAGTTGTTAACATCTTTCGGTCGGTCCCTAAGTACTTCATATAAAATACAGTATTTTTATAACAATTTTGATTAGTCTGGAAGTTCCTTTTTATTGATCATTGTTGTAACAACCTTTGGTTCTGAATCATTATATTTGTTCTTGTTCATTATCTGTAAATGTTACTTCCAGATGTAACCAATAGACTAGGAGACACCAGCCATTTCATTTAACGCAAGGACTTACACATAATAACCATTTTAATTCTAGATAAACCTTATCTAAACTACTTCGGTCAATCAGTTAGAAGTCGTTGCTTCATGTACAAAAATTTAAAATAAAGCGGCGAAATTTGATGGAGTCAAAGTTATCAAGTTATATAACCTGTATCACTAACAATCCATGAAGTGTTTTGGATTCAGTACAATGTGAGGAAGCACTGTTACAAGGCCAACGGTTGTGCAGGGAGATGATCGAGTCGAGATCACGCTCTTAAGGTTTTCTCTCTTAATTAATTAGTTAATTAAGAGTACCCGCTTAATAGAGGCTGGTTATGCTCCAGGAGGATCTTCTGGCCCAGGGTCGATCCACAGCCGATGAAAAATAACTAATCATCAGCTAGATTCGAACCTAGAACCTTGAGCTCTGGAAATCGGTGTTCACCCACTGAACAACCCCGCTCTCTATGGAACTTGGATATGAAAAATACTAAAATATTCAATTTCTCTACGTTTTTTGCAATGCTGAATCTGATATTTGAAGTCCCAAAAAGAAATTTTTCATTCCGTTCCAAGATATATGCTAACAACAGCGAAACGTTTCTCCCTTTTTTAAGCTTTTTTATTAGGACTCCAAAACTATGCATTTTATTTATATTTTTTATATAGTTATTTTTTTAGTTTAATGTTCTAAGCTGTTTTTATCTTTTTTTTTCGTGTATTGAGAATAATGTACCACCGGTTACCAACCTTTCCAACATTGATTTTCCCCCTCGTTGTACAGCCTTAATTTATTATCCTGTAGGAAATTAAATATTTTAATGGTAATTATGCCGGCCTACAGGGAAGATAATCCTAGATCGGTATCACTCACGCTAGCCGCCGACCGGCATGCAACCCAAGGGGCCAGTGATGCCAAGGGCCCCAGCTAGTTAATATTGCATACACGCCTGCCTTCGTGCTCCTGTATAAATGAGTGGCGATCTATCTGGCATTTGTAAGTATACCTCCTGCCTCAATCCCCGTTTATATCTGCAGGCTGACTAACGTTTTGCGGTTTGTCTATTGAATCATTTAACAGGCTTTTAGAATTATAATTAATAATGGGGAAAACCAACCATTACACCGTAGTGGGAGGATAAAAAAAAATTGCATATAGCTCTACTCCTTATATCTCAATTCAGAATTTTTTTCTCTATCTAATGGTACTGGTCTGTACCAAGTGAACATTGGTTAAAAAAGTAGGCCTATGGCACTTTGTAAATATGACAACTCGAAGTGTTAATACTTATTTCTCGCATCTTTAATAAATATTGGGGCGCGGGGTAGCTCTGTGGGTGAGCACTGACTTCCAGAGCTCAAGATCCTATGTTCGAATCCGGCTAATGACTAGTATTTTTTCATTAGCCGTGGATCGACCCAGGGATCGGGTGACCCCCTGGAGCACCCCCAGCCTTCCCAGCCTTTACAAAATGGGTACCCTTATTAAAAAAATAATTAAGGGGAAAACTTGGCGGTTGAGGAACAGTACTTCCTTACATCGTACTACATCCAAGACCCTTCATGGGTTGTAGTGGTACAGGTATTTTTTATAATAAATATTAACAGCTCTTAAGTTATAATCAAATCCCTGGCCAACTGCAGCCTTGTTCTGAAGGAAATGTTCTGGTTTGTAACATCTCTTTGTGTTTCTCCATTTTTTTTTTTTTTTTTCATAAGAAATATTTACTAGTGGATTCTGTTGTTTTTGATAACATTTCCGTTATTTTTCGCAAGATTGATAATTTTTTATATCTCACAATTCATGTTTACCTATTCCTGATGAATAATTATTGATTTATCTTAAACAATTTTCAGTCGATTGTCTGGAAGTAGACACCTCCACAAACTATTAGACATTCCAATATTCCCAAAGTGGTTTTGTGGGAAGGAAACATACTAAATTCTTGGTCTCTTGAAATGTCAAACCAATCCTAAAAACCATATCACCAGCTTCAGACTATTAAGATAAATAATGCAGTTTAAAACTGTAATTTGCTCCGGTATCTTCTTGCACTATACACAGTTTTAATTCATTTCTACAATAATACCAAGATCAGATATGGTACTGAGCACCTAGTATTTAATTCAAATACAGATCTTTTTTGAGTACTAAATAATTTAATTATTACTTTATTTGATATCAAACGATTAACTGATGTAGTGATTGAATTCCCAATAGTTACCCAATTTGATTCAAACACTTGGTACTCGGCACTCTGAGTAGAATTTTTCTCTGATGAAGACAGTAGGGTATTCATACTACCTGTGCTAAATATTGTAAACCCCTTAAATGTGTTGAATCGAGAAAATTATTTACGAAATGTGTGTTAAATATGGCCGCTAGCTCTCTCGATTTTAACGCAGCCTTGGATTCTGTAAAGTGTTGCTTACTTCGTAAACGCAAGAAGGTTATTGTAAGGTTTTGGTATGATTGATTCTTCTTTGTTTGTGTACAATATCCACAGAAATTGAATGTAAAGACAGATTTATCTATGTATTCATCAAGTTCTTTGCCATCTGAATCTTCATTCATGCTTTCTTCTTAAGCATTTTTAACCAAATAATCCAGCAACTCAGTCTTTACTCTTCGCTTTGGCATTTTAAAAATAAATCAAAACGTTAGTAGATCAATTAAGAACTCAGGAACTTTGTTTGCAGTACAGGCGTTACCTTACTAGTACTAATAATACTTTTGTTATAATAAGCACAGACAGGTTATTTATCATTCATTCAAAATTTGAGCAGACTGCTTAGCATGATAGCACATTCAGCATTTACAACAAGTGCATGAATAGCCCTAGTGTTTCTAGAGAAGAAAATATAATATATATCTATAGATGAAAAATATCGATTATAAAAGAAAACGGTTATTTCCATTCAATCTGTGACGTTTCGGCATTTAAGCCATCTCCGGACATATCTAAAAAGAAGTGTAATTTGCGAATTTGGACTGCATGGTATATGTAGAAAATATTGTGAAAATTGTATGCACCCTAGATAATTTTAATATTTAATGTTAATTTATTTTTGTTAGTAATAAGCAGTTGGAGATTCAACTGTTTGTTAAAAATTTAAAGTTTCACGTATCTCTAATGGTGTAATTTATTACCTTAATATTTTCCTTAGGTCCCAGTAATTTCTAGGACTGGTTCTGCAAAGGCTGGTTAGGTTATCTGTTACAAGGATTTCGAAGTAGCTTAGATTTATTAAATGAAAGTTCAATATACTTTTGTCGGTAGCGTTTGATTCGATATAACTTGTTTCTTTCTACGTAATGTTATGACAATGTTCACATTTCAATTTACTTACTCGTTATCTTTCTTTCCTTTATCGGTGATCTGATCAGCTAGAGTTAATTTCTTGTGAGATACGTTTCTACGAATCATATTTATTCCACTGAAAATCCTCATTGTTGGCAGCTATTCGTTTTTGGATTACTTAATGTTCTTATTTTGTTCATCAATTGTGAATTGGTGCTAGTGCCTAAACATTTATATATAAATTTCCTTTATCTCTGTTTAAAGTTTAAATTATACAATACTAGCGTTGGGGCTGTAGATTTGAATCTGCAGAGAGATCTGCGACCTTCGTCTGAAACCTCTTAACTTCAGCTAACCGCAGCGATGTTTGTGAAACATGAACTGAACCAAACTGTAACGGATATCATTTAGTAACTCTCTGCTTTGACTGTCTCTGATAGATGCGTAGTGACAATTTTAGTGTAAAGTTCAGTATATTTTTATTTTAAAGTGATTCGTATGAAAATTTTTTTCTTAAATTTTATTTTTCTTTGAAATATCTTACTACGTGTAAGATTACTCACCACTAAATTCTTGCCTATTGTTACGTTAAAAATGATGGTGATGTATTTATATATTAATCAGGCACTTTATATTGTCAGGTTCAGCTTTCAATTTTCTCAACAGAAACACTAAGCTTATTTTAATGAAGAATTTAATATATTTTAATTTTTTTTCTTTATTGTTTTCTTAAAATTGTATACTAGTCTATCACTGCAAATAGCTTTAAGTGTCTTGTCATAGTGTTAATTGTTTTGTATATAGTTTCGTTTGTTTTGTATATAGAATGTTTACCTTATATTTTCTTTACATTATTTCTTTTTTTCTATTGATTTTATTTAGGCCAGATGTAATCTTTTAATTCTGTTCTATTTTGTTATTCTCAAGGAATTTTGTCCTAGAATAAAGTTATTTTCTATCTATCTATCTATCTAAAACACTTAATATTACTGATGGGGCCTAACTTGAAGAACCCATACTACACCGAATAGAAAACAGTTGAACAAACCATATGAATATTATCCAAGTTACTTGACAGACGTTCCAAATTATCCGTAACTAAAAAATTCCAATTTGTTAATCAGGGAGTTTTGCATATATCTCGGAACGCAATGAAGAATTTCGTTTGGAAATGCCAAATTCAGATTCACCATTCCAAAAAACGTAGGGAAACTGATTATTTAAATTTTCTCCACATCCAACTACCATTCGATTAGACTAATTTGATATCTTTGACGCCGTCAGTTTTCAAAACGCAACCGATTAAATCGTCAGTTAAGGTGAATTCTCTTTTAGGGGCCCATTCTTTACATCACAAAAAAAATTTAAGCCGACAGTTAAATGAAACGTCAAATTTCTCCAAATAAATTTAAATTTTCGTATAGAAAGCAACGGATTTCAATCGTCTGACCGTAGTTGTGTGTTCAAATGATGTTTATTTATAATTCGAAAAGGTTATTAGCTTTAAGTGCATCAGTTAAATTAAATATATCGGTAGCTGCTAGTCTGTTTATGGATTTACGGTATTATAGAGCTATGGGCACTGCGAAAACTTCTAGCATCTTCAAAATTTAAACTTTTCGATTAAAAGTTATGAGACAAATACCAGACAATTTGTGACAAATGACTTGCTACTCAATGACTACGACATCTAAACGGTTTCTGATACTGCCACACAATAATACTATGAAAACTTCCACCATTGAAATAAACTCGAGATTTGATTCATAAATGACTTGTAGTGTTGCCCAAATGCGAGACCGAGACGAATCTTGTTTTTGCTAACTCAGTTATGGTCTAGGTCTTGGTCTTACGCAAGAGTCTTGCAGTTACCTATTAGCTTAGTACTATAGAGATATTACTGTATGCTTTTTAGATAGAGGATAAACCTAAGAAGCCCGAATGAAAAATTAGAGGAGTTAAATGCAAAAGTATATTGGTTATACCAATTCTTTACATATGGTAACTAAAATCGCCAAGCGTTAGTAACTATTTTGCCTTAATTTTTATTTAAAAAATAATTTTTACCAGTCTAGGTCTCGGTCTTACAAAATGCAAGACCAAGACCGATTTTGGGCTACACTACTGACTTGATAGACGTGCCCATTGATGATATAAGTCGGCCTTAAAGTGAACATAGCTGATTTGAACTCAATTTTCGCGTAACTCAAAAATATATTACTTACCACCTTTATCAACTTTACTTTTCAAATCTAGCTTGTTGCATTATATAATTCCTGTCTCGATCAAGGAATCAGTTGGTGTCGCTTTGAAATGGATTCTCATTTTTTATTGCTGAATAAAACTAGTTTTTTTTAAAAATTACGTAACGTTAATCGAATGGTGATTGGATTCTGCTCGAGACAAATCGGTTGAAACGTTAAATAAATTATGTCTGTGCAATAAAACATTTCTATTAGCCATAAAATGAACATAAAGTGCTAATTAATTAAAGGTGATGTTGTAATTAAAGTTGATTGGAGGTGACGGGTGTGGTATGCCAGCCCGTGGTGGTGACTGCCCTGGTTCCCGTTAATAATTGATTCAGCTCGTGGGAAGTCTCTGCTCCTTAGAGAGTGTGGCAAATCGCATTGTAAACAAACATGGCTTCCATCATTCCTCGCAGAAATTTAATATTTATTTATTTTTATAGTTTTACGATAGCGATAGTATTTCTTAAATTATGTTTATATTCCACATCCTGATGGATATAAACACATATAAAGTTGAATCGATGTGATTATTTATAAGTTAGTTGTAATGTTTAATTAATGCATATTTTGACGTAGACTGCTTTTTACAACGAATGAGATAATTCTAGTTTCACAGTCTCAACATATTCGTACCCTTGAAATAATTGATTTTTTTTTAATAGGGGAGAGGTATGTGCTTTAGAGTTTGAGAAAAAATGCTTCCCTAAAAATCTGATGAACGAAGTTCAACGATGATGACTTGAATTTAAAAAAAAATCTATGTGTAATAAACCTTCTTAATGTAAATTTTCTTTAAATTGTTTTATTGTTTCTGGTTTGTTACTTATTAAAATATTTTTTTATTATTAATCATGAAATGTAATATAAATTTAATATAAATTCAGTGAATCTGATAGAGATAAATCCATGACATGACAAGACTTGTAGAGAATCTACCCATTGGTAGCACTCAATAAAGTTTCTAAATTACGAGATCACGAGGCCATCTTCTTTTTAGACGCAAGGAGGTTTATCAGGAATCGAGGAGGAAGCAAGGTTAGAAACGAGAGGATTAGGATGGTTCTGAAGTTTATTATGGAATTTTATTTGTTACAAAGTAAGGAGCATTGAGGATTTTACGAAAGATTTTGGATTGTAAAGATTGGATGCGAGAGGAATTCGATGGCTTAGTGGAGCCCCAAAGTTCAATTCCGTAAGTCTCAATAGGTCTTATTATGGTCATGTATCTGAGTCTTTTGTAATTAATTTAAAGGTTAGTGCGTTTGTCTAGTAACTGCTGAAGTAGTCGGATTCCAAGTTAGACCTGTGTCCAGGTGGAGTCCTAGGTATCGGATTTGTTCAACAGGGTTAAGTGGAGTATTATTAAAGGATACCGTAGGACTGGAAGACACGGGTTTACGACGAAGGGTAAAGATGGTTTGATGGAATTTATTTTAATCATCCAGTTTTGATACCGTTCTTCAATGTTTGGGATGTGGGATTAAAGGGTTTGGGATGCAATTGTTGGGTCGTTAAGAACAGACAGGACACATGTATCATCTGCATAGGTTATAATAACGGTTAAAAGAAATATAATTTTAATTTAAGTCTTTTATGAAACGTGATATAACTTTTTTATTTCATATGAATAAAAAATAAGTAATTTCTCAAGTTCAGATATAAGTTAACAAAACCTCAAAGTATACTTGAAATGTGTATGATATCTATGCGTTTTAAGGTAATTTTTAAGATAAGCGTAAAAAAATATTTGGCCGTTTAACCTACATAACCTTGTTATTTTGTTATTTTTGGGTTGTAGGTTACGCCAAACGGCTAGATATTTTCGAAGGCTTCCTTTTTTTTTCTTTTGTGCTAAAATTATCATACGGTTAACGTGGAAAGCAATTAAGTATTTACGAGTTTTAGTACCTAATTATTTTGAAAATCTTTATTTTTTAATAATTTTTATTGTAGTTGGCTTTAAGTTTGGAAATTGATATTCCTTCGTTTTCTATAAAATTCCCTATCTTTTGATATACTATTCATCAAAATCCATAGCTTCTGAGTTTCAGACTACCTTATTATATATGGTGTAGATTGTATTTTTCTTAATATCTTGATTAACCTGTCCTTATTGATACTGCTTCAATACGAATTACATGGAAGCTCCCACACCATTCAAGGAGACGACTCCCATCCTGGCCGGAAGATGAAAGGGAGAAACTTTTTGTGTTGAATAAATTAATATCATTATCGTGCTTAGTGGCTGTTCTCGGTTCCCATAGCTCCTGCTACCAAACACACCTGCGTAAACACTTGTTTTGCTTCATAATGTTTGAAAGCTGTCCCTTAGGAAATTGCCATATGAATTATTTGTGTTGTTTTAGTCATTGCTCGTTTTCGTAAAGATTCGTTAGGATTGTTTAAGTTTTTATTTGCTTTACTATATAATTTAACCAATGAAACCAGATATTTGGATTTTACCAATGATCTCGAATAATATATATTTTTTAAAATTTAATTTAAAAACCGCATTTGTCCTAGATCTTATTCCAGAAAAATTCTCTAAATTTCACCAGAACCTTACCTATCATCCAAATCCCTATCCATCACCAATCATTCTTACAATCCTCCTCGAAGGTTGAGGCGGTAGTGGCCCAGAGACCTTCAGTGAATAAGCATATATTGGGGTTTTGGCATTGGCTGAATTCTCCACTCAAGCCACATATGTGTGATTATAGTGCCTCTCTTCAGCCTCTACTTTAATACCATTATTGCGGCTGAGTGCGAGGCGCTGATATCTTAGATTCCTGTCTTTCCTTCCACGAGTGGGGGTTCTGTGTTCTCTTGAGTGAATGGATTCTGTAAATATTGTATAAAAATATGCTCGTGTTTTATTTGTTATTTTGATTAGTTTGATAATTTAATTTACATACATTTACTTTTAGTATTATTATTTTCCTGTATTATTTATTTTTATTTTTTGTTAATAAAGTGCTCTCTGAACACTATTATAAATTTCCTTAATTATGACAGATTGAAATATTTCTGAATAAATAAGAATAATAATGAAATAGAAATTTAAATTTAAATTTTAAAGTTTAAAAAATATTATATTTTACTTAACATTATTTTTACCCATCATTTCTTATTTCTGAATAATGTTGTATAATACTATGGCACATTCGCATTTTTTAACATGTAATAATCATTATGCAAGTTATTATTAATTGGTGGTATCATTAATGTATGTTAATATATGTTAGTGATATTATTATAAATGAAATGAAAATGAAAAAATAATTTTATTCTGGGACTACTGTCCCCTAAGAATAATAACAGAGCTACAAATTTGTGTATCTTAGTCTGACATAATAAAAATACCAACTAATTTATTGTCAATTGTTATTTCAATTGTGCAATGGATTGAAATTAAACATTGTATAGATGCAAGTACAATTCAGTACAATATTAATAGATTAAAAGAAGAATTGCAGAAGATTAATATGATTATCAACTCTGTAAAAACGAAAGTAATGAGGGTTGGGAAGAAGCCTAGGAGAAATATGCGCGTCATCAGAGTGGAAGACAGAATCCTCGAGCAGGTGGAAAACTTCAAATACTTGGGCGCACACCTTAATAAAAATGGATGCAATGCTCAAGGTTAGAAAGATATCCAATGTTAATGATGATTCAATGATTTTCAAAACTTAGTTATAATTAAAATTAGCTTAGCAATTACAAATGTATTAAACGATAAGAGACAATTATAATTATGAAGTGATGAAAGTGGAGAATCTAAGGAATTTTAAAATCATGTTAAAATGGAAGATTTATAATTTATAATGCAATTGGTAACAGTATATAATAGGATAAAATAAATAAGTTATAATGTAGAAATACAGAGAGGAAATACTTGCTGAAGGAAGTAGTTTTATGGAGGAGGATATATAAATCTATAGGTTGAAATCTAGTATTGAGAGAGTGGATAGAGGAGCGCAGAGTAAGGAGTTCCAGGATGTAGGGAGGGTTTTTAGTTCTGAAGACTTGGAAAAGGAAAACGCCAAGAAGGAAAGCTTACTATTTGATTATTTAGCCATGAACGAATTGTTTAAATTTATTTATTAGTTTTAATGCATTTTATGTTATGTGAGAATGCTTGAGAAATTAAAAGAAACTTATTTATTGTAAAATTTTCGACATACAAGTAACGATATTATATTAATGTATGTATTAATGAAGCTTTAACAAGAGAACACATATCTTAAAATAAAGCAATGCAAGACTCTCTAGAAGCTTGTAAGAGTTTGACCAATAAAAGTAGATTGCATCCCTGAGATTTGTATCTCAGGTTTGTTATGTTGATGCTATCTGTTCTGACTGGCGGGTTGGGAAATACATGGCTTGAGGAAGGCACACAAATCTTTTTTAGTCCCAAACTGGCTTATCATTATTATAAAATCATTTTTATATCAGAGCAGATAAATTACATCGTTCATTTTCAACTGAATTTATCATTATTATAGCTCTAAAAAAATCTACGATATACACTTTATAGTTACAGATGTATTTCGAAGATTATACTAAAGACGGTTACAATTTGTGGATCGTGGGAAAATATGTTCCTATCTCTTCAAAATTAATAATTTTAAAGTTATATATATTTTTTATATTTATATTTTTATATATATATATTTTTTATATACATATATATCTATATCTATATAAATTGGAGTGGGGTAACTCAGTGGTAGGGCACTGAACTTCCAAAGCTCGAAGTTCCAGGTTCGAATTCAGGTTCATGGCAGAAAATGATTTATTGTGTTTCATCGGCCGTGAGGCGACCCCGGGGTACCGAGACCCTCCTGGGGCACAGCCAGCCTCTACAAAGTGGGTACCCATAATTAAAATAATTAATTAAGGGGGAAAACCTGGCGGTTGAGTGTGATCCTTGTCCGATCCCTCCCTGCACAACCGTTGGCCTTGAAATAGTACTGAACATGCCCAGTTTATGGGTTGTAATGGTACAGCTTTTTATATATATTTTAAAGTTTTTTATATGCTTTATTTTAGGCGGGAGTTTTTAATTTATGTATATTTTTAGTTTATAATTTCGAACAGTGTTCTTCTATATTCACGAAATCTTCGAGTGAAGATTGTATAATAATGCAATAAATAGATGGTAATATTGATAAAAAACATTTTATATTTAAATATCATATTAAATATGTGAGCCACGATAGGTGGACCATTTAATCTAATTCAGAATCAACATCATAGTTATTTATCTGCACAAACATCAATATAGATATTTGAAATTTGTGTATAGATTTGCCTTAACTGTTTCAAAAATTATCGAAGCAAGGAGCATCTATTGTAACGTCCTCCTCTGTCGCCATGTTTGAAATTGTTTAACAAAAAAGGCTGTTACTGATTGTTATAGAGTTCAATTTATTACACTAAAATTGTGCTTATTAACAAGACTGCTTATTTATTCCTTTGATCAGTGTTTTCAGAGAGGTAAACAATATAATCCGACTCAGGAAAAAATACTGGTACATCAAAGTACATCAAATTCGAATCATCTGTAATACTCTTGAAACTAAAGCCGTTGGACCAGTGTATACCTTTAGCCAACTTGTCCCAGTCTCCTCTACTCATGGGATACTAAATGTCACTACATTATATTTTTTCGTTTATCGTATTCGCCTACAAATACGAGTTGTCACCAGCCTCTGATATGTACTTTTTTGATGAATTCAATGCATGAAATCTATTTTTTTGGGAGAAAATCTTAGGTTCGATTTCTCACTAATTAATTTTGTATGCTGATGAAATGTATTATATGTACCAAGAATTCCTCCATTGAATTCAAGTTTTAATAATGGATCTTATAATATGAATTATTTTTGAAATCCAATTCACCTTTGCTTCGAAGAACGCCTGTTTTTTCCCTTACATTGCATTAATGATTGAGTCATATCCATGGACGGATCTCTTGTTGTTTCCTCTAATGATTTTGTTTCTTATAATTACTGCTTGCGTTATTGTCTTTTTTAAAAATATTTTTAAGATCTAATAGATAATTTTAACTTGTTTCATAATTTAAATTTTTTAAATAATGTAACATATTTTGAATGCATTTTTCAAAATAGGTCACATTAATTTTATTTAACTAAAAATTAATTAAAATAAATATTATTGAATATATTGAATAATGTATCGCTGTTAGTCATCAGATGTGTTTGACGGTCCGTGTCATTTGTCAGTGTTGGTAAAAACAGGTGTGACTGACGCGTCATTTAGAATCATTTGTTACCTGTATTTCCTTATGCATGCCCGAATCTGACCCCTTCTATTATCCGAACAATATTTAATTAAAGCTTTGTTTGTCAAGTTATTTTTAGTGTAATTTATGCATCAAATAGAATTTAGCCATGTCCATGTATGTAGAATGTCCATTCGATATTAGTTTACAGTATCTCATGTATGCTAATGTGGGAAATTATAAAAATCAACGTTTTAAATAGCAAAACTTTTCTGTTCCTTATATCAGAATGCTTCCATACTTTTTTTTTTTTTTGGTCATAGAAGGGTTAGGTAATATAGGAAATACTTTTAGTCACATAAAGCAACATTCTACTAGACCTAGACGATTTGTTCGGAAAGTAGCCCTAACTTTAACATTGGAATATGTTGATCTCAAACAATCTGACATTTATTTTAAAACCATTAAAGTTAAACAAAAAAAGGTTATTTCGCTGGAACATTTTGTTAATAATTGAGATGCGTAATTTGGAGTATTGTATTCGGTCAGACCTTTGAGTTATGGGATAAGATTCCTATGGAAGGGAGTATATCGGACATTTTTCTTCTGGATTCATTAGTCATTAAAGATTAAAAAAAAATAAATTATATCAAAAACTATGCTTTTTGCTGTAGAAAAAGAATAAAAAAAAACTAAGGTGTGTGTTTTAGACCACACGATAAAAATAAAAACATCAACAAGGCGAAAATAATAATATGAAATGTAAATTATAAATAATAGCTCTATATAAAGAGGATGATATACTGAATTATTTCCTCGCTTACAGTATTCAGGTCCGATTTTTACTTTAAGAGATATTTTAAACCATATCTTCAATAAAACTCGTTATCATTAGGTTTACGACACTATTTTTCCTTTTTCGCTTCTCTAACACGACCTCTTGTTAAAATATGCAGTAATCAAATAAGATTTTGAATAATAGCACCTCACAAAGAGGATGAAATGCTGAATAATTCCCTCGCTAACAATAATCAGGTCTGATTTTTTAGTATTTCAGATATTTTAATCCATACGCAAAAACACTTCGATTAGTCGAATCAAGCCTATTTTTTTCGGAGCGTTACACATCAGAGATCTGACGGCTCAGTCTAATTCACTCTGCACAAAAAAATGAAAATGTCAAAGTTTCACTCAAAATAATAGGCTAGGCTCCACTTAACCATCGAATTCCTCTCGTATCCAATCGTAAAATCCTCAATACTCCCTACTTTTTTACAAATAAAATCATCCATAATGACCTTAAGTTTCAGATTTGGCCCAATCTAGGCCCAATATCCTTCTATAATAAACTTCAGAACCATCCTAATCCTCTCGTTTCTAACCTTGTTTTTTCTTCAGTTCCTGATAACCCGAGGCGTCTGAAAAGAAGATGGTCCCGTGATCTCCTAATGTGGACATATTATTAGAGATCTACCATTGGCTAGTTTCCCAACAAGTGTTTTCACGTCATCATATCCATTTGTTCAAATTTACTAGATGTATTTGTTTAATACAGTTGTGAGAGTCTCACATTACATTAATTAATCCTTTTAATCCCGTTTCTGCTTAATAGTTGTAGAGATATGTGTCCACGATTCCATTCCCAATCAATTCACTGCTAATTCTTGTAGTATTGCCTTTTTGGTTTTGAAATATATAACTAGTGGTATAATAAAAGGCCTCTGGCCACAGATGCGAAGAACGCATACAGCGTGCATAGCCCTCTTACCTTAAAATGCCCTTGGGCAATAAAAGGAAATTGTATATAATTTATATATATATATATATATATATGTATATATATATTGTATTATTGATAATCAAGAAATTCCTGGGGGGTAGGGAAAAAAAAAAATATATATATATATATATATATATATATATATTATATTGTATTATAATAGAATCCTGGGGGGAAAAAAAAAAAAAAATATATATATATATATATATATATATATATATATATATATATATATAAACTAGTGCGTTTATACGTTTAAAATTAATATTGGCCTAACGTTTCTAAGGATTTGATTCCGTATTCTTGTATACATGTCCATTTCTCATAACTGCCTTGATCTATCTTAAAAAATATTTAGTACCTGCCTCGGATATCAATGACCTGGATAGACAAACAGATGTTGAGGTTCTCACCACAAGAGAACATTTATCATCATGAATCAACTCGGAGGTTCAACGAACTCTAAGCACGACTTAGATACATGATTGCGACACATATTCTAAACCTTCGTGTCCAAAATGGGCTACATAGATAAGAGAGTTATGCCATCTGTATTGTCCTTTTGGCTGTCCGCATTGCAAGTATTTCACTTCTTAATAGCGAAGGAAAAGTTGACTGTAGACAATAAAATATGGTAGTTGATAGTTGGTGGATATGGTAGTTGGGGTTTGCTGTCAGTGAGAAACACAAATAAAAATAAAAGATAAACAAATATTTTGTATACGCTTCAGTTTAAGTTTCAGGCTGAGAAAACTTCCAATACCCCAATAAACCATTGTGAAAAGATATAAGAACAAAATATATGTTAAATGCTATCAAATATCATTACAGAAATAGGCAAAACAGTTCAGAGTCTTTTTCTCCTGTTTCTCAACCGATTTTCTTTTTTTGTTTAGTATTGACGAACTTAAGCTCTGCAACATCCTTTTTTTCGATTACAACATCCTTCTCCAAAAAGAAAGAAGATGGCCAAGGGACCTCCTAAATTAATTTAATTTTTGATTAATTTAATTACAACTGTATATGTATACAGTTGTAAATATTAATAAATAAAAAATAATTTTTTTTTTAGCAATAGTTCAAAAAATACACAAATGGTACAATACTGTTTTCTTTTGTAAATATAAAAGTGAATGTACGGATACATAAGATTAGAAAAAAAATGTTGGAAACATGCAAATTCATTTGTTTGTCTCAAATGTTTAACAATGTTTATTATGATCGGATTTCGACCAGTGGTTGGCAAACACTAGTATTCTAAATATGTCCAAACAAATAGATAAATTAAAAAATGGAAGCATGATGACTTTTTTGTGGATTAAAATAATATATTTTTAATCATAAAAAAATAAATATATATAATTTAGTAAATTAAGAACTACATACATTAGAATTCATGTAAAAGAAGAAGAGATCAACTATGAATGTTAACTTTAGTTATATACGAATGGTGGTGTTGAGGTACTAAATATTTGCATGTTATATTAGGACATGGAAAAGAAATATCAGGTGTCAAATTGATAACGGCCATTACGATGGAGACAAAAGGGGTGCCCAACCCAGTAGGTAAATAAGCCACGCCTTGTACAAAGAAACCCAGCTAACGTAGATAAGAAATATATCTTTGCCTTATTCATGGTAATTTTTTTCTAATTTGAAAACAATACCTAATTTCTCATTGTAAATATGCTGAAAACAAAGGAGTTTCAATATTTATTTAACGTTTCTTCCATACCTACTCATCTCGTAAATTCCGTGTAATTTTAGGCGAATTAAAGTTTGAAAACCATGCAGTATATATTTATAATACAATATAATTTAATTATTGAAGGAAGTAAGTCGACTGTTCTACATATCATGGATGATAAATATTCAGGACGCAGTCATTTTAAAGTTTTTATTTTTTGCCGACGTTTCAACCCAAACATGACGGCCATCATCAGTGCTTGGAACACACCGTGATGATGATGTTTGGGTAGAAACATCGGCAAAAATAAAAAAATTATAATGACTGCGTCCTGAATATTTATCACCCATAATAATATTTAATATTGTATTATTTAATTGTAATGTACTTATAAGAGTTAAAGGAAGCCATAATAGGTTATCTGGTTTTTATTCTAGTTATTTTTATTTATTATCCTATCTTTGGGAGGTATTTTAGTAGTAGATGAAAATCTCATCCTATCCTGACTCAATTTACTAATGTTATATTGAAAATTATTTGTTACTTCGATGACTGATTTTACTATTAAGTAACCCTTCCTACCAGATGACCACCTGGAGCGACAGAACAATAATGGGCTTGACTCACAGGAAACTGTCATTCCTCCATCAGACTTCCGCTCCGAAGCTTTTATAACACCAGAATAAATGAATGAATCCAATTAATTGATTTATAATTAGGGTCAAGCTAAAATGAAGCATCGTAAAAGGCCATGCTTATGTATCATAGCTCAGTCTACGGAACGCCGCATAGTTTGGGACAAAGATGGAAAAAACTTTAAAAGTAAAATTTGTCACTTTAGAATAAAAGTTTAGTGTGCTACCAATGGGTAGATTCTCTATAAGTCTTTTCATGCCACTGTATTTCTCTGTATCATATTTACTTTATATATATATTTATTTGTATACAGTAGTAAATTCATAAATTAGAAAAATGAAAATAAAAGTAAGTACAAAGTAAAGAAAATTTCAAATTAATTAACATAAAAGAATACAAACAGTAATGCATTTTTTAAAGTCCTGAAAACAGCGACTTACTGATTCCATTTTTTTTTTCTTAATCCTTCTTGTCGATAAAACTTCAGAAATTGAAAGATTACAAGTTTTCGACTACTTGAATTAGACAATTTATTGAAAAGGTGGGATTTGCTAAAATTTAAAATGTAAAAAAATAAAGGTCAGTACTTCCATTATTATTATTATTTTTTAGATTAACTTGGACTAAAAAACAAGCTCCGCTTTCTTGCAGTCTATAATTCTAATTTTCTGATAAATTTTTATCCATATGATGTTAATCTATAGATATCTTTACCGTATTTGGTTTCTGGATGGTATTGAAATTGATAAATGCAGAAAAGGTGAATGAGAAGATAAAAACCAAGTATTGCCTGGATTTTTTCTATTTTACATATGATTTCTTTATTTAAGTGAGAATTTTCTATTAGTTCGGGTGGGAGTACATATTTATTTTCAGTAATTATCGTCTTCCTTGAGAAATTTCAGTTTCATGTTTTTATAGGAACTACGCGTTGATTTGTGATCCTATGTTCATAGAAAATTTTTTATTCAGTTAAAAGTTTTCTAGAACGATCATCTCAAATTATTTCCGCCCCCAAAAGATCATTTCGACTCCACCGCACGGCCGTCTAAGCTCCTCCACTTTAGAAAGCAAAATAGGTCTAATCGTGCGTCATCTGTATTGGCAGCCAGTGAAGCTACGTATCCGAGGCGTTCATATCATGAATGAAATGATACTACATGTTGTTTAAATGTCTATTAAAAATAATAATAATAAAATGAATAAAAACGGAGTTTCATTGAACGAATGGTGGAAGGGACTATGTCAGGACTATTTATATGCATTGCTAGGAGATATGAACTGAATATTAATTTACTTCTTTATGTCACTTCAACTCTGACCTATCGTTGCTAACAATCGGTGACTTGATAATTGCAACTAGGTCACGAAAGGGTGGATTATAAACTGACAAAGAAGTTGTGCTAATCGTTCCCTGTCTGGATCATGTAGTTTTTTTTTGTATATAATAAAATATTATACCTAACTATATGTATTGTGCAATAAAATACAGAAAAGATCATAATTTTCCTTTAGAATTGTCAACAGTTCATATTCCCTTCTCCTTATTGATCCCCATCACGTATTTTATTGAATGGATTATAACTGGAGAAAGGTATGTCTTACGATTCTTTGTGTTATCACTGTGGCAATGGACCATTACATGACTCCTTTCCATCGATGGAATTAAACGTGCCTACCTCTGCGCTATGGTTCTCGTCCCGTCTTAAGCCATTTAAAAGAACTCTCACATTATCAGTTGTTCTCTTATCCTGCTCACCGAGCCATTGCATGAGGAGAGATATGCCATGACGGGTAGTCGTTAAAACTTAGTTTGTTTTCTAATTCTTTAGCTTCCTTCAAGTTAGTTGTAAAGTGTGAGATACAATAACCACACCAATATATTATTTTAGTCAACATTTTTTTTTTTTTAATTTATTCTGGTTCTTGTTATATTAATAATAATTGGTTGGTTGGGAATTTAATTTTTTTTAATCTGATCTCATTTATGAGTATGGAAAAATGAAGTCTTGGCTTAGATATGTTTATCTAAAATATTTCGAGAAAGAAATAATATTGGGATCCTTAACTCAGTCCTATGGAATAAGAATATTTTCTTAGAAACAAAAAAATAAAGTATATGCCATTAACTTATATTAGAACGGCCATACATAGTGCCGTAACCTGGACGTTAAGCCATCAATATGCCCAAAAACTATTAGCCCTAGAGATAAATTTTCTAAGAGGAAACATCTCAAGGCTAGAGCATATTCATATTGATATTGAAAGTAGTATGACCATGTAATGAGGATACGAGACGACAAATGGAAAAAATGTTTTCCTACCCAAGCCAGCGTATAGAAAGAAGAGAGGACGGCCAAGAAAGATAGGATCTGTTAGAGGAAATGCATGCAAGAGTATTGCGAGAGAACTACTTCCATAGGAGAGTTAGTGTTGCCCGAGATCGGTCTTGGTCTTGCACTTTGCAAGACCAAGACCAAACATAGTAAGAAAAATCGATTTTAAAAATAAAAATTAAGGCAAAATAGTTACTAATACTTTTAGTTACTTCTTGTAAATAATTTAACTCTTTTGCATTTAACTCCTCTAATTTTTCATTCGGGCTTAGTTTGGTTTCTCCTCTCTAAAAAATTACATTAATACCTCTATAGTAATAAGCTAATAAGTAACTGCAAGATCGTTGCGATTCTCTTGCGCAAGACCAAGATTGAGTTTGCAAGACCAAGACTTGTCTTGATCTCGCATTTGGGCAACACTAAGGGGAGTGTATGGCAAGAAATAATTCTGGTATTCGGATTATAATAATTGTCCAAAACTGATATAATATAAATACTTTTTTTTTTGTCATTATGAGTAACAGAAAAAAAAAAATAATTATTTTAGTTAACTTAAATTATATATATTTGTAGTTCAATCTTAACTTATATTTTCTTTTCATTTAATAGTTGCGAATGCGTATGAACGAAGAAATATAAATTCGTAATCATGAATAAGACTAGACATTTGTACATGTTATTTCATTTTTATTTATAATTTATGACATATTATTTATAAAATGACAATATCTTCAAAGGTAGAATAAATATTGCGCAATATTTTAAGCCATTTTTTATATTGTAGGTTTCTTATCTTCATGGATATTTTATTATAACAAATGGAATATGGTGGTGATAAGAAAATGAATGACTTTGTTTCATGGGTCAGAAAGCTCCTTGTAATCTCCTTTATAATCCCCTCACTTAGGCTGCTTGGTGTATTGGAGGGCTATCTGCCTGGCTGCAAAAGAGATGAAGAAACTCATGAATTGTTTCATAAGATACATCTTTGGGATCCCCAGACGTTCTCATGTTTCATTCTGGTACACAGAGTTGAAGTGGCGTTTTCTTACTTCCTGACGACAATTCCTCCTTGGTGTTTTCCTTTTCCGAGTCCACAGAACCAAATACCATCCATACATTCTGGAACTCCTTACTCTATGTTCTTCTATCCTCTTTCTTAATACCGGTTCTCAACCTATAGATTTATATATCCTCTCCCATAAAACTACTTTCTTCAGCAATTATTTCCTATCTGTATTTCTACATTATACATTATAAATCTTCAGTTTTAACATGATTTTTCTATACAAAATTCCATGAATTCTCCACTTTCATGACTTCATAACTATAATTTTCTCTTATAATTTAATACATTTCTAATTACTAAGCTAATTTTAATCATGACTGAGTTTTGAAAATCATTGAATCGTCATTAACGTTGGATATCTTTCTAACCTTGAGCATTGAAGTCGCTGATTTATATCTAGAAAGAGATATTAATGACGTCGCTTTAATGTTTATTATAATTATCCTTACCTTTCCATTGTCATTCCAGTAGATATTGTAGCTTTTTTTTTTACTTTCCTACCATTACTAAAAGTGTCACACTAGCAGATGAAGAAATTATTGTAAGCTGGTAAAAATTTCGAAAATAAAACGAAGTATAATAGTAAAAAAAAAGAAAAGATTACTGATATAAGGTCTGAAAACTCAACGGTTAAATGTTTCATAGTTTATTAAAGAATTATTATTTTTTGAAAGTAACAACTAAATAAAATTTTATAAAAATTATAAAACTACAATTACTAGAAACATGGGCTAAGTTATAGGACTATAGAAGTCATAATAGTTTCTGGCCAGACTTGCCTCAATATCGATCGTCAGTTGTTCAGCTGTTGCAGCTGCTTCTTTTAGGAAGGCCATTGCTATCTAAATAGCAAGAATTAAAATATATATATATATATATATATATATATATATATATATATATATATTTCTCTTTAGATGACTTATTTACGTATTTTAATTAGGATTTTATTATATTTAATTTAGTTTAATAGTGATGTAATTACGTATCTCTCTTATAGATTAATACTGGCACAGATTATTGTAGCCTTATATCAAATTAATAGAATTACAAAAAAACAAATCTAAGTATACAAAAGAGAAGAAAAATTACTGAGTATAACTAAAATATAATTAATTAAAAATATTATCCCCTTATATTCGTTAAAATAATATAATATTATAAAAAAAATAGAATACCGAAATTTTATGCTATTAACAAAGTTAAAAAAAAAAAATACTAAAGCAACTGAAAATTGTTGTGTTTATGTAAAATTTGATTAACACTCGAAAGTGTGCAGTTTAAAACAATGTGGGTTCGATTCCCCAACTTTGAATATATATGTTTTTTTTTTCTAAAGGAACAATGAAGTCACGTGTCGTGCTCGTATCTCCTACCAGCAACTATACTGAAACTAGGATGTAATTTTATGATTGATCTTAATCATATTTCTATATAATTTTCGATTATCGTTGTCAAAGATGAGAAAGAATATTGGTCGTTTATAAAATATATATGCTACTACTTACATTAACTTGAAGGCATCAGTTATTATATGACATTTGAACTCTTAACTTATTTATTAATAATAAACATGATTTATAACCAATGTACGTGTTTAGGGAGAGGAAAAATATGTTTAAAACTATCGCATTTAGTTTTAAAAGGTATTTAAAATTATTAAATTAATAAATTATTATTCTAAGATTTCCATTTTAATACTTATGTCACCTTTTTTGATTATGTTTACTTCATCATTCCCCACTTTGTAACAGTTCTTACTATTGTCATTATTCTAACAACTTCATTTTACTTAAATTTTTTTTTACCTACACCATTTATGTTTCTCATATTTTGTTATCTGGTTCTTTTCTTAGCCCTGATGAAGACCTGAAACTTCAGGTCGAAACGTCGGCGAATGTCAAAATAAATATTATAATTTATTTTTGCCTTCTTATTTGACTGATCACCCCAACTATTCTTCTCTTCATTATTCACGACAGCCAACCATTTACCCACAATTATGTATTTAAAATTAATTAAAGCGTTTCTCTGAAAAAAAAATTCTAAGCAACTGTTTAGTATTAAGAAATAACCAATTTTATTAAGCCAACGTAATCCTGGCCTATAAGCTTTAAAGAACCTACAACTTATTTTACTTCACTTACCTTGAAGTTTATTACAATTAGTATAGTAAGTACGTATTTTTATATTTATATCATATATATATATATATATATATATATATATATATATGTATATATATATATATATATATATATATATATATATATATATATATATATATATATATATATATATATATATATATCCGTCAAAAAACACATTAAGCGTATC
Source organism: Nezara viridula (assembly GCA_928085145.1). Lineage (NCBI taxonomy): Eukaryota > Metazoa > Arthropoda > Insecta > Hemiptera > Pentatomidae > Nezara > Nezara viridula. The sequence goes on from OV725081.1 coordinate 70,966,745, forward strand.
AAAATAATACAGCTATTATATGTCAAAAATATTTACACGATGTGGAAAATATTTTGATTTTATATAGAGAAAATTCATCAAACTACTTAATGAATTAATTTTATAATATATTACTTAATGACTTTTTATATTGGTGAATAAGAAGTGGTCTTTTTTTTCGTTTAGTTATATAAATATTATTATGGATCTCCTTCTTTTTTAAAATTGATTTTATAACTCTTATCCCTGTCATAAATGAGCTAAGCAATCCAATATTAGTGAAGATATTGAGTTGTGGATATAAGAATGAAGTTTAAATAGGTATGTAATATTTCTTATTTTGTCATTTCTCTCCAATTTAGAATGATTGCCCCGTTAAGTAGCTAAAGGACAAGTGAATGGTGGTTGGATGATTGTATGATAGGCCCTAAGGGCCCCCGAAATCATCGGGATTGATATTGATGGCCCCTATATTGTAGCCCTAAGGGTAATAAATGGGCCCATTCAATGGAACGGAAGCTATGGATGGTCCCTACAACGCACCTTTTCCATTCCTTCTTCTTGCCACGCTGCACTTAATGTTAATGGAAGTTTTCTTTATCGATTTTTTTCGAAATTCAATCCACAATTTCAATTGGGGCGATAACTGCTCGACAGAAAATAGAAAGAGAAAAGTCTCAAAATTTTAATGTTTTTATCTAATAAAATTAGAACCCGGTATTGTGGAAAGATAAAAGAGGGCGGGGATTTAAATAAAAAGATTTTTTCGGATGGATGGAAATGTTATATCTAAGAATTAATTAATTAATAACCCTCCGACAATAATTACTTAATCTCATTTTAGGAATATGTAAATTAATTAAATCGTTTCCGTTTCCCTTTGTCACATTTATTAATGAATATTCATTTCCAAAAGCTGCTTTATTATTTTTCTTGGTGGTTAAAGGACCAATAAAAATAATATAGAAAAGAAACCGGTTATTACTTCTTATTAATGGTTCATGTATTTGGCATAAAATATACAATATTATAGTGGCTTCTGGGGCCGTACATGTCCTATGTAGTTGCGGCCTCCAAACGTTTTTGCGCGATATTTATTAATCTTGTGCTAGAATTAATTAAATTAATATTTAATTTTTTAAGTAACGACGATTTGGAAATGATTAGAATAGACCTGGGCAGAATTTATTTGAAATAAAATTCCCGGAACAAATCGTTAAATAAACCTCAATAGTTATTTCGGAAATAGTTTATTTCATAAAATAATATGAATATTATTTCCGAAATGAATATTTCTGGAATAAATTATTTCAGGAATAACGATATAATTATAATGAAATAATTATTTCAGAAATAACTCATTTCGAAATAAATTACTTTATTCCAAAGAATCTTAAAATATTGAAATAATTATTACAGAAATAAATTTGTAGTTATTCCATCGAGATTATTTCATTGATAATTTGAAATATTATTTCACAAATAACCATTATTTCGGAAATAATTCATTAGTGGAATAATCATATAAATTATTTCATGCCCATGTCTAGAATAGAATTAAGTTGAATGTGAGTGTGTGTGTGTATCAAGGAAAAAAAAGAAATAGCAAAGGTAAAATATAAAGAATTATTGCGGTCTTTAATGATAAACAGAAATAAATCTTTTTTGTTTTTTATTATCAAATATTAACAATCTGTCCCATTCTAGGGCAATAGATAGTGACCTAAGGACACATTAATATTACAACTATGACAAGAAAAATAAATTATATCACTATAAAACAAATAGTAATAAATATGAATAATGTTTAAATAAAATAAAGTAATTCAATATAAATATTTTTAAAAAGTCACGACTTCAATAAACAATTATAAAAGTTCACACTTATAGGAAAAAAATGAATTATTATTAATAACACTGGATTAATTTAAATAATTTTAGAAAATTATAGTGGTTCTAGGATGTGGGTTTATATATATTTTTAATTTTTTTTTTGTAACCGAATGCTACTTCATAAATATCGGAAGTTGTCATTGATTTTTTTTTGTTGTATTAAGGAACAGAAATATATGGTCATTTTTTTTTTTCAAGTAAACCATCATGCGGTTTTTTGCAACTTGTGGTTAGTTTCATCTCTTGGTAAAATAGTTTACTGAGTTTCGGGATTACCCATGACGGTTGACCTTTTTTCTCCGTCATTGCTTCTTCTTTGTTTTATATTTTCTACATTTATTCAATTTTTATGATGTTAACAAATGAACGTATTTGGAGATCTTTGCGTATTAAAATTGTTTCTTGTTATTTGGATCTTAACTTATTCATAAATTTATGGTTGCTCATCATAATCGGTTGCGTTATGATAAGTGTAAGAACGATTATGTTATAATATAGAATTATAAAGTACTCGTTAATTACGACAAAATATCCATTATATTCATATAACAAAATATTTAATTTTATCATCATTTAGCTAAAAAAAGAAATCTTTATGCTTTATTTCTTTTAATATTTTTTCTTTTGCATTTTATTTCAATAAATTTGTATTCAATTAAACAAAAATATCTGATTCTCTCTGGGCTCATGAGTGGGATGTGTAGTAATGTTCGTTGTTTCATCATACAACAGATGTTTGATTCCACGAAGGTCGAGGAATTGCTGATACGTTCGCTATTAATTCATTACATGTGCCGGATATACTTACCTCCATTTGTAATCTCGAAATTGGCTGCGTCATTATTTTTATTGGCCATGAAGAAAGAAAAAAAATCTTATTAATAACCTGATAAGATGGATGCTGATCTGAAATCAAAATTTATTGTATGCGTTAATATCTACATATGTTTAAAGTTATCAGATTATTTAATATTTTTGGTACAAATGTATTAAAGTGCAATATATTATTATTATATATATTATACCCTCGCTATGTATCTTATGTTCTATTCGGTTATAATTTACTTATTTCTTTTCTTTTTTTTTTTTTTCAAGGAAACAAAATGTACTGATATATGATTCTAAATTTTCTTTTATTATTATATATTTTTTTTAACTATAAGAGCACTTTTGGGAGATTTACGCTTTAAATTTCTGAAACAAAAGTTTATTAGGAAGCTATTTACGATTCTTATCCCATTACCTATTTTTGGCAAAGTCAACCTTGTCACGCGATATTTTCTATACACGTGTAGTTTTTCCCCCAATTATTTATGCAACAAACTAATCGTTTTCCTAGTAAATATTTTTAAAATATGAGAGCATTAATATTAAATATTTTTAGTGAAGAGAAGAATAGTTGGGGTGGTCAGTCAAAAAGGAAGGCAAAAATAAATGATAATATTTATTTTTACATATGCCGACGTTTCGACCTGAAGTTCAGGCCTTCACCAGGGCTAAGAAAATAACCAGATAACAAGGTATGAGAAACATAAGTAGTTATGGTAAAAAAAATAAAAAATTAAAATAAATAAATATAAAGTAAAACGAAATTGTTAGAATAATGACTAAGAACTAAGAGATAAATAATAATAACCATTACAAAGTGTGGAATGATGAAGTAGCCGTAATCAAAAAGGGTGACATAAGTGTTACAATGGGAATCTTAGAATAAAATGTAAAACATAAAAAAGAAATATGAAGTTGTATAAGAAATGAAAATAAATAGTAAAATTAAGATATTGTAAAGTCTATCAAGATGTACAGACAATGTATAATAGAATAAAGAGTTAAGAACAGAGAAAAGGAATGAAAAGAAGGAGGGAAGAAATTGAGAAAGCTGAAATAAGAAATAAATAAAAGAAGTACTACCTGTCTCCTTAAGTGTTGCAGGGAGAATAAAAGTCTTAATATTCTTTATATTTAATATAAATAAGTAAACATATTTTTAGATCGGAAGATTCCTGAATTTGAATAAAGTTCGATAATTCAACAGCATATAATTCAAAATTTATTTTTAACCTATCAACAAGATATTTTTTTATGTTATGTAATTATATGTAATCTTATTGTAATATGAGTTTAATTCCATTTTATTTATACAAAATTAATTTTTTTTTACTTTTAAACTGTAGTGTTCAAATATTGTTAAATATTTTATCTGTGATCTTTGTAGCGTTAAATATAAGTATGTATTTACATACTTGCATTTTTATTTTCTACCTTAGAGAAATTAGACAAAACTAAAGACAAATAAAGTATTATTTTTCTTTAATATGTACCGTCTTAAAAATAATGCATCTAATCCAGAATACTCTAATTTAAATTTTGAATATAACTTTATCTGTATTTAAAAGCCCTTCTTGTTATTGAAAAGTAAATGGGGTGAGATATTTTGAAATTGCATAGCGAGAACGAACAATTTTTCATTAATAATAGAAGTTGTACTTATATGAGTCTAAATGTTATCTCTTAATTTTTTTTTTGTGTGTATGTTTTTACATTATTCTATTTTTTATAATTCTTTCGTTATTTTTTTCTAATATACGTATGCCTTTAAATTATGGAGCATGAAGGTGAACCAAATAAATGGTCTTCCTGCGCGCTTACCTCGTAAGAAAAAGAAAAAAAAAAAAGAATAGTATAAGAAATACCTAATAAAATTTTTATATTGTTGTATCAGTCCATAGGATATCTTAAACGGTCTTCAGAGAGCAGCAGTACCTTTCTTCGGCTTCTCTATTTGAAAATGAAAATCTCTGTGAACGAAGTCTTCGCCTAGGTCCCGTGTAGTATGAGGCTCGCGATCTTAAATTATTCAGAGGATAAAGTTGTGAAACAGTACTGGATGCTAATACAGCAGATGGGCTAAATTTATTGAAGTTCCCCGCGATGCCATAACATCTGCATATAATAGTCCATTGTGTACCACTAAAACACGCCCCACCCATGGTCCTACCTAATTCCCTATCTGTCATTCTGCAGGTGTCCTTTCGTTGTTTTTTTTTTTAACGATGGCAGCTTACTGTCTTCACATCTAGATCTATCTTGATGGAGGATGTCTGGAACTGGTTTATCTCAGCTTTCTCGGTTTCTAATCTTTGTTTTTTGGATTTAATTTTTCTTGTTGTATAATATTCTAATATAGTTGAGTAGGTCAAGTTCTAATAATAAAAATTTGGAAAATTCATTTATAGTAAACGGAGCTTAATTAGTTTTTAAAATCAAATAAAAATGTATCCTCTTAAGCTTTTGTTTTTTTAAATTTACAACCTGGCTAAAAAAAGATGTACACACACAAACATCTTTATAATATTTTAGGGACCTAAATGAAAATTTCATAAAAAAACGCATTGATACATCTTAAGGGGGTCATTTTTATTAATAAAAATATATGGATTTTTGATCGGTTCTAATTTTGTTTTACTATGATATATTTCCAAAACAAAAAAAAATCATCTAAGCAAACAAAATCATTAATAGTAATAATTAATAAAAAAAGTATATGCATACGTAATTATATTCAGAAACGAACAGAAACCGACTATTTGAATTTTTTTCCTCATCCATCTACTATTCGACTGGACTAATTTGATGGGTGAATACTCTTTTAGGGACATATTCTTTGCAACATATCAACATTTCAGCTGTCCGTTCTCCAATTAAATGGACCGTCAAATTTCGCCTCATTAATTTAAATCTTCGTATATAAAGCAACGGCTTGTAACCTAACCGACTGACATGAAGTTTAGTTCAAATGAAGTTTATCTAGAATTTAAAATGGTTACTAGCTTTAAGTCCTTCAGTTAAATTAAATGTTCGGTAGCCCGTAGTCTATTATCAGAACACGATGTCTTCAGTGCGTTCACAGGAATATTTTAGACATTTTATTAAAAACATTGATTTTCATTGCACGGTCATTTATTACATCAACGCTCTTCAATTGTCAACTGACAACGTTGCTCTGATCTCATGCTTATAGTATACATGGTTGAACATAACTGGTCTCTTGCCACTTTTACTTTTTCCAGCAGACTTGTGTCCTTGTGATTTGTCTTAACGTCTTGAACTGCTTTCACTAAACTGGGCAAATTCTTTCAAGTTTTCAGCTGAAGGAATATTTTAAAATATTGAATACTTCCTTTATCGTGTGTTTTTTCGCTGTCCTGTTGATATTTAAAACGTAATTTAGTGTTAATGAGCAAGTTACATGGGGTGTAAAGTTCAAGGAAGAGGTGGGATACTGATTAGAGTCTGTAAAATTACTGAATTTTTCCAATTATCAGTTGTTAATTGTTATTTAGATTGAAAAAATAACAGTTTATAGGTTTTTACAATATAAATATTTTGTTTTTTGACTCGGTAATGATCGAATTTACTCTGCGAACTCATCTTTGCAACCTGCATTAATACGCAGTCTTTCATTTTCTACGCAGAAAATTTTCTTAGTGAAGAAATAAAAAAAAAAATATGTAAATAAGTAGATCCTATGTATTATGTAAGGAAGGAATTCATATTTTTTCCTTGGTCGATTACAATATTCCATTTAACATAATAGACCAAAATATTTGTACAAATTGCTTTGCTAGGACCTATTTTTAAACGCTGACTGGAAAGGTAATAAAGACAAAATAAAGCCTCGATCATGGGATTTTCTAAATTAATAAAATTTAAGAACAACCAAATGTCTTTAAAAAATTATAAAGTTAATATATCAGCCAGGAAAAAAAGTGTAGTAGACTATTCAACTTCTAAATGCAATATCTTTAAACAGGAAGACATTATTAAGTATACCAAAACTAATGGACTTTATCTTTGTTAATAATTGTTCGATTTTTATGTGTTTTTTTTTTTGTTTTTTTAGGTAATTTAGTGATATTTCTAATTATGAAAAAAATGCATACTTTTTGAGTTAATCGCAAATAAAGTTTCTTTTCCTTCATAACTTATTTTCCAGAAATTTCGGGGGATAGGACTATTTTTCGCATGTGAAGGAGAAGAATATCTTCAAAATGAGTGGTCAATCATTGGATTTGATGAAGAATTGACGAAGTTATGGCGTACCGACAAAAAAACACCTTTTAGAAATAATATATAGGATTATTTCGTTTTACATATTTTTTCAGAATTATAAAAGGTGGCCTGGCGTATTGCTAGCCCTGCAGTAATGTCTTTTAATACTATTTTTAAAAATAAATACACCTATTTATTGAAATTTGAACTTTTTTTTTTTGTCCTCCCCTTCCTCGCCTTTAAGGCTATGCGGGATTTTCCCGGGCCAGGGAGTGTGGGCGGGGATTTAAAAACTCCTCCGGGCACCGGGACGCGAACTCGTGAATATTTTTTTTATCAAAGACTTATGTATCAGGTTGCCAGGCAACGGCGGTGCAGTGCACATGCGTTAGCCCATTCGGCCATCCCGCCCACAGCCATTGAAATTTGAACTGTATTAACTAAAAATATTAGTAAATGGAATCTGTTATGATCAAGGACATGATACAGACTTGTAGAGAAAATTTCCATTGGTAGCCCTCCAATAATTGTTTTATATTACAAGATCCCGAGACCATCTTCTTTTTAGACGCCTAAGAGGATTTTCAGGAATCGAAGAGAATACAAGGTTAGAAAATAGTGGATTTGAGCTTTGGATGAAAGAATAGTTATTTGGACTGAGGAAAAATTGTACTTTAGATCTTAAGGATTGGATACGAAAGGAATTTGATATTTTAGTGGAGCCCAATAGCTCAACTCCATTAGTCAGAATCGGTATTTTTTTTGTTAATTGGTTGCTTAGAGCATCTAGTCATGTCTAGTAAATGTTGAAGTAGCACGAAAATTCTCCCAGTTTCTTGTCGTGAGACATTTGTCCTGATGGAATCCTAGATGGCGGATCTAGTCAACAGGTACAAGTTAAGTATTATTAAAGGATACTACAGGATATGAGATCATAGACTTACGGTGAAGGTTAAAGATGATTTTCTACCTATTTTTTAGATTTGAAATTAGAATATTTGACCAATAATATGTTTACAAAGCAATTATCATTCGATATCAGGACTTGAATCTTGAGACTATCAAGGCGACAACTGATTTGATAGGTGTTGACTCCCTTAAGAGGTATCTATCCTATGTCTCTCTTGATCCCATTGCTGTTTTAACTTCAATCTTCCACACTCTAGCATTAATCTCCTATTAATTGACAGGTTATTTATCATTTTTATATGACTCCATATCCAATTTTCTCAGTGATGAATTTATTATCCATAAACTTAATGTTTTTTAAAGGAGAGGCCATAAATTGGAGAAATGAATCGGTTCATTGTGGATTCTGATGATGTAGAAAGTTGCTTGCTACATCGTGTCCCTCAGGGTGTGTCTAAATCAGGCCTAAAGGTTAATTATGTGAAAGGTTCTTCGAAAGTTATTAATTAAGTTTATGGATACATGGTGTTAACTTTATCAGGATTATTTGGTTTTGGAATAAACCATTAAATTTCACTCACATTAGCAAATGATACAAATAAAATGAATTAGGAATAATGTAATTTTCACTTTGAACTTACTTAATTTACTCCGTTTAAATTAATATTAATTTATGTTATTGTTTCAGGTAAGCTGACGTTTATAATTTATTTGTCGTGCCTAATATGTGAGTAACCTAGTTTTATAAATAGTATTATTTTAATTTTTATAGTTAATGAAACAAAAGAGTTTATTGGAATAAAGACAGGTTTTTCTTTATTTTTTTTAAATGATAATGATTATATTTCACTTAAAAACGTGTGTTATGATTATCAGGCCTATTTGTAGGCGTAAATAACTGAGTATTGTACTTAGGAAGCTTATTTAATATGAAAATAATTGTTCATAGTTTGACCTTCATATTATGTCTATCCACACTTAAGTGTAATAAACACACAGCACCAAATCAGACTTTGAACCAAGCTTAATACACCATATTGACTCACCCTATATTATTTTTGGGGGAGTAAAATATTGCTGAGGAGGGGAACACAGATTCTACAATAAATAATTATCGAAAGTTAATTTTGATTTTTATTATACTGGCCTATGAGACATACAGTTAAGTGTGAATAGACATGAAAATAAGTTAATAATAAATTTAAAAATCTTATTTCTTTTTACCTTCACTTACATATCTATATATGAAGTATATCTGTACTCCGGAGGTAAAGAACTCCATTTCCGTTATTGTATTTGTTCAGGGCAGCTATTCTCCTATAACTTTGAGGTATTAAAGATTTTTTCTTAATTACTAAATCAGTACTTCGTAGGTAAAGGACACCGTGCCACATTTTTCTATTTGTTCAGGGAGACAATTTTCCATAACTTCGAGTTATTAAAATTTGTTTCTTAATTACTAATTTATTTAATAAGACAAATAGATATCGTGTTATTTCACAATATAGTAAAGGCACAAATATAGTAAAGAAAAATATTACGTCTTGAGATCCCCTGAGTCCAAATAACCAAGTCCCATAAAATGGTTCGTGTGTGTGTGTGTGAACAACCACTTAGTTCAAAAACGATAAGGCGTACGGAACTGAAATTTCGTATTTAAGGTAGATATGTGACTGGGATGTTACAGCAACTTTTTCTTCAAAATTGGCTTACCGGAAATTTCACTTTATATTTTATACTTTTCACAATTTTTATTATTCCGGTATGTACTTCTGTATGAAGTTTCCGTCCAAAATTGCATGATTCTCACTACTTCAAAGCCTCCATCTTGGTTTTGTCAGTTTAAGTGTACGTAGTTGGTTAAAGCTAGAAGTATAATTTTAATCTTCTCCAAGTATCAATTTACAAAATAAACGTAACTGATCAAATCACTTTCTACGTGTATAATAAATTCAATTAATCTAAATATCCATAATATATGCCCTTTGAGCATTATAAGGACAAATGTCAACTTTTGGCCAAATAGACAACATACAAATTTGCCTAAACATTTAGAATAATTTACGTTATAAAGGTAAAGACTCACGTTTTAATAATTAATTAAACTCACGTGTAATAATAAAGAAATTAAGATAAAAATATTATTATTAATAATAATAAATGAAGTAATCTCATTATCATTTAGACAAAGAATATAAAGACTTCCCTTTAAGGAATATTTAGTTACTTTTTTTACCTAAAATTTTATTTCTCATAATTGAATATGTTCGTGGATAATTATTGGATATGGAAGATATATTGAAGAGAAGTTGGTTGGTGTTTTTAATCAATGAAACTACAAAGTAAAAATAAATAAATTATATTTAATATCTTTATTTTATTATTAATTATATAATATTAAATTCTTTTGTTACAAAGGGAATAAAAATAAATATAATTTATTTGTTTTTACTTTGCACTTTCACTGACTGAAAACCCTAACCAACTTGCCTTTAATTAAGTATGTTCCTCTGATTTCATATCTATTTTTATGAATGAATGACTGCTATTTCTTTAATTGATTGATCGATGAAGCCCTACTTACTACCCCAATGCACCCCCACCACGACCGCTAGATCAGCGCTTACCTTCCCCCCAGAGAAGCCTTCCCCTCACACACCCGTCGGTGACTCATAGCTTAGCCTTCAATGACTGTACGGTCTCCCTGGGGAGGGGTGAGTCGGCTTAGGTCTTCTTCGTGTCTGGGTCATGTTCTATCTTATTTATGGTCTATCTTGATACCAATGTTTGCCTTCTTTCCCTGTTAAGCTCAACCTCTTATGCTTGGCAAGGTCCATGCAATATTCAGGCGAATGCAATATTTATTAAGTGTATCATTTTATTTATTTATTTTTTGTATAAACACTCATTTACATTTTATTTTGTATGGTTACATGCCTATACAATTTATCTTGTATATATAATCCAACCCTCAGTTTTTTACGTCGCAATATATTATTTATTTATATTAACAACTTTTTTTAATATTATTAAAACTGTTCTTTATTAAGTAATATTACATTTTGTCACTAATAAGTGCAGTAGTAAAAGTGATAGAGTAGTTCATTCACACTCTATGTATAATAAATGAATATATATATAAACAAAAAGACTCTTAAAGTTATCAAAATAACAACTTTAATATTTTTATAATATATTCACTCCGGAGCATTCCTAGCCAAGCCTTTTCCACCACTGATGGAAAAGGTGGTCTCAAGAAAATCCCAGCGAATGTCTCTCAGCCGCATTACAGGAATTAATGAACAATTCAGCCATGGAGGAGGATTGTTGGGATTGGACTATGGGATTAGGACGATATGTAAGGTTCTGATAAAATTTGGACAAATGTTCTGGGATACAGTCTAAGACTGAAAGGATTAGATGCGTTTGATGTTGGAAAATGTTAATATCCTCCACAGTTGAAAAAAGTGAATATTCTTATAGTGCAAACAGAATATATAAAAATTAAGACAAAAAATATTCATTTTAAAAAATCTAGACATCGAAAGGTATCTTTTTCGAAAGCATGAAATTGGAAAAGTCAGTCCCATCGCATGGTAGATATTCTTTTAATTTGGAATTTTATAACCAAACTCCGGTGTTCAATGACCATAGTTGTTAATAACTAGTTACAAGTATTAATTAACTAGTTATTGACGAGGTTTTTATTAAATGAGTTATGCGATGAAATTGAAAATTTGGGTTAAAGTTGTAGTCAAAATTGTTTACTCTAGGGGAACAGTGCACTTAAAGAAACCATGCTTAAGATGCTCTCTTAAATAAGAAAATGACATGCCGTATAATACATAGTAAATTTTCTTGGATTCTCAGGATATGCAACCCCATAAGTCGTTTGATAACAAATCCTGTCATTTAGATATTGAAGTAAATCCTTTTTGTTTACTCTGCATTTCTAAATACCTATTGTTACATGTAAGTGATAGGGCTAGTGAACCACCCGTGGTATTTCTAATGTGAGACTTCTGAAACTATTGGAAATCTTGGAGATGCTGATTTCATAACACGCTTTGGGATGACAGCTGGTCAGGAAACAGCTGAACCTTATCTGGCTGTGCATCCTTGTACTCATTCAGATGGTACAAATACTTAAAATGGTATGGAAGCCTTGGACCTCCATTGACGTTTCTTCATGTTTTACCATTAGGCGTTATTGTTATTTAATCAAAACATGCTCAAATGTTTTTAATGCTGATGTGGTGCAAATTTGTTTTCAGTGCTATTTTTATTTTTATAGAAAATTCATTATCCTTAATTTTTTTCATTGTTTAGTTAGTCAGGTTGAACGCACCAGTTATGGACAGGTTGGACTTTAAATGTAAATCATAAGCTTTCTTGGCGATTTAAAGAAGAGTTTTTCTAAATTGAAAAACTATGCTCTCTATCGACAACTGTATGAACAAATCAGGGCCTTAATTTATTTTAATTATATAGCTGCTTTCAACTGTTGCTCGCTCAAAAGAAATAATCAAGCCCTCAACGAATCTTTTTCAGTTGAGTTCGTGGATTTCTTGTAAATTAGGTAAGTCGGTTAGGTCATATACATTTGTCCATTCCTGGAATTACATTTACAATGTGATCATGAAACCTTGTTCCCACCCATCAAAGTGGAGCAACGCTTGCAAGGTGGTACATGAATGCATCCATGACTCAATAACATTCTCCATCATGTTGCTGTTAGACTGATCTGTGCTGTAATTTACTACTCGAACATTTTTAATTAAGTAGCTACTTATCTATTCTCATTTAATAGACTCATCCGAGACTATGGGGACTCAATTGTGCAATTTTTAGTGAACTTACGGTGATCCGATAGGCTATACTTCTTTCTGGGTGTTGATGTGTTAATTGTTTTCGCTGATTGTTTGAAAGATCTTAAACAACTTAAGTCGCAGATCATTGGACCTACGGTACGACGGTCCTAGTTTTCAGGTCGTCCAACCCTAGTGGGTCTTCCCTTGTTTTTCAATGGTCCCCAATTCCGCCTGCAATTAGGCGATTGAGGGTCAGCCTTGTATTTTCTCTTTCCTGAACCTCTCCTAACCACAGAATCCGAAGATTGACTCGGTTAGCTGATTCCCGTTGCAACTGTTCTCTGTAATTTCAAGGCAATAGAAAAGATATTTCCTCGTTAAAGAAAAAACATTTCCTAGGATTTCAGTACGTCTTTTTTTGATATCCGATTACATCTTATTTATTTTACGATTTTTTCTTTATTTACTGAAGACTACCTGTGATGCGGTTGGAAGAGTAGCTCAGGGTTCTCCTATAGTTCTCCTACCTGATTGTGTATTGGTATGCATATTTTTTTTTTTTTTTGCTTAGTTTTAGGTAATTTTATTTTATTATTTATTGTACATACATTTGATTATTATTTTGCTTCTATTTATTTTATATTTTTTGTACATATAGTGTGAATGTTATCCTGCCTCACTATAACCAATGTCCATGAGACAGATTGTTGTAATACTCAATAAAAGGAAATATATATATATATATATATATATATATATATATATATATATATATAATTAAAAAAATAAAAATTACTGAAGATATTTTCTATTTAGTATATGTATATGCATACATTACTGGCATAAGACATTCTTAGTTGGTTATGTTTAAAGTCAGAGTACTAACGCATGGATGAGAAGGTCCAATAAAAAACTGTTTCCAGAAACTGGTGTATCATTGTCTCATGATATGAAGGTAAGGAGGCTAAGATGGGCTATGAAGTCTCTAGAAAACATTGAATGCCTCAATAGTAGGCATGAGACCACGTGGAAAAAAACAAAAACAGATAGATCTATTCAATAATGATGATGAAGAGCTGCATACAGATAACTTGAAAGAAATGACCAAACATAGTTAGAGATGAAGAAGTTTGTTAAAGATCGTAATTAATATTGAGCTCTGAATCCACTTGTTGCGCCATTGATAACGCGACAGTATTTTTACGCGAGAAAGAAGTGCTTAAAAAAAGAAATAATTAAAAATCATATTTTGGGAACGGTAGACCCGTTAATCAAATCAAATCTTAAATATAATTTTTAAGTGCTATAATACTTCCTTTACAATATGTAGTTTAATTAAAATTAGGATTTTTATTCCTTAATGGTACTTCGGAGCTACTTTTTAATTTTTTCTTCAGAATTTCCAACTCCTTCCACTCCTTGTGTCTTCGTTCCGTTATCAGATATTTTTCGATTCCAAATGATTATTCTAAAAGCAAGGATCTGGTTAAATGATCAACATTTGAATCTGAATGGTACATTTCTTCCCAATGTATTACGCTTTTATTATCTATCGTGTTATCCTAAAAATTTACTCTTTTATTCCAAATAAATTTTATCTTCATTGCTTTCGGAATCATCACTTTCTTATAAATTATTTTGAAATGCAGCTGGAATAAATATAGAAAGGAACCAGAATTATTTTCGGATATGGAATAATGACTTCCTAGTCGTTGTTAAATCGCGATTCAATGGCAATTACTGGTTTGTGCTGAGCTAAGGTTCCGAGGCCATGTTGGATTAAAAGCTAAGTTATGTATTACGTCTTTCCTACCCACGCTTTCTTTTTTTGTAATTATTTTTTTATTTCATGTCTTCCATGATATTATGAGAAGCTTTTATGAATTTTAATGTTTTTCATTTTGCTTTGAGAAACGTAAGTTGTTTGATGTGGTAGGACATTTATTACCATTGCTCAATTAATCAAACTTATGTTTCATATTTTTGCTTGAATTATCATTAATGTGATGAAAGTTTTATCACATTTTTTATCAAAGTTGTATAATAAATTAAGTGAACTTCAATATCTTTTGCAGGTATCGCTTATATTCTTCGTTCATATTGCATTGCATTAAGATTTATCGATTTTAGGATTGAGTTCTTTGCGGCTGCTTTTTAGTTCATTAATTTCTATCTATATTTTATTTTAACCGTTCATTTTTATACTTTCATAATTATTTGAACACTGTCATACTTATTTATTTAATTGTACGCTTATTTAAACCTTAACGGTTTGTATTGTTTTTAGACGAATTACACATATCTAAGAATGTGTCCATTTGTGGAACATCAAGTTTTGTGATATATCTTTGAAATTTCTGCTTTTATCCTAAGCCATTTTCTTTAAGAATTACTTCTTTACTTTCCCTGGTGCGTAACATTTTCATTTTTTAATCATTGTGGCGCTTACTGATTCTGATCCAATAAATTTTCAGTTTAATAACTTTTAAAATATTGTCTATCGAGCTGTAACTACTTTATGGAGATGTACTAAAACTTTAATGGTCCTGGATGGAGTGTGATATAAAGAGGTCTCATAAAGTTATATAGACTTTCTAACTAAACAGGGGCAAGCCAGGCTATTATTAATTTATATTTTGTGAAAAAATAATATCTTTTGAATAGTTCATAAAACAAATTTAGTTCGATATTTATTGTTTATTAGAACTATGCAATAGGCTATTTAATAGCAGTAGTCGTGTCTTAAAGTTTTTTTAAATTGCTATTAACTATAATGAATTAATTATTGTAATTTTTGTATGTTGTTTTTGCAGACGATACTATCCTTTGCTTATAGCCCTTACTATATTTTCTAATCAAAGGATATATATACAAAAAAAATTATATAGAAAATAAGATATATATATAACTAAATTAAGATAAAAAAGTTTATATATATATATATATATAAACTTTTTTATATTAATTTAGTTCCGTTAATATTGTTCTGTATTTTGACCTCTTGACATGTAATATATGTTTTTGTAAATGTTTTTAGTAAACCCGCTAATATGTTTCTCTTGTCCTTTATTAATATATCTTGTGATACATTTTCTGTTACCAATGTTTTGAAGGAGTAACATTGTTATGTAATGAAAAATAAATAAAATAAAAAGTTCTTAAAATAAATGGAAGATATGTTATATGGTAAAACTAAGGGGAAAAAGTGAGTTTGATGTTCTATGTATGCTGATTCCTGCATACACTTTTCTATTTCTTATTTACATTCCAATCTGTCAAACCTGTCTTAGTATTTTGCTTAGCTGTAAATAATTCTTCACAACTTTAATAGTGTAAATTCTGATTTAGGTCAAGGTCTCTTCAACGTGCTTTACTCTCTAGTACTTCTCTGTAGTTGTGTTTTTTTTTTTCGAAAGTGTTTAATATTTCGGACTGCATACTCCACCAATCAGATTCGAGAACCAGTTTCGTTAGTGACCTTTCATTATCTAAGGTAACCATAGCCTGTTTGATATGCGTACAGTCATTAGTAGCCACGTAGTAATTACTACCTCCTTAATCCGGTCGAATATCGAATGCGTTGGACGAGATTCGGAGAGCGAATGGAAACCACGTGTGTAATTGATGATTGCCCAAGGAGATAGGATTACAGGCACTTGGTTCCGTTTGATCGGTGGACCTCGGCACTTAAGAGAGTTTCGTCTTAATGAAGGGTTATTAATAGTGGTTAAATGGAAATGTCATTCGAGCACATTAATCAAAAATTGGAGTTTGTCGTATCAGCTGATCTGTTGACTTCTCAATGTATAGTTACACCATGCTTCAAATATAGAAATATAACTTTGTTCTGAAACGAAGTCCCTTGGGAATAACTCGTACAGAAGAAGAGATTAATTCTGGCCATAAGTCTTTCAAATATTAAATAAAAGAAAGAACAGATAACTTTAAGTAAACTAGCTATTTATAAAACAAATAAATCTATGTACAAAAAACTTTTATTTTATTTATTTATTCATTTACAACTGTATAAACAATATAACTAGTAAAAATGCACACATTAGAAATCATGACATGAACAGACTTAGGGAGATACTGCCCACTGGTTGCACTCCCTATTTAATTTTAGGTGAGAAGATCACGAGGCCATCTTCTTTTCAGACCCCTAGAGGGATTATCAGAAATCGAAGGAGAAGAAAGGCTGGAAACAAGTGGATTCGGATGGGATTGGAGTTTATCATGCAAGGATAGGTATCTGGCTCGGGTTAAATCAGCGGTATATTAAGGTCTTTATGAATGGGGTTTTTTTTTTTTTTTTGTGACAAAATATCGGATATTAATGACAAATAAGAATTTTGGATTGTAAGGATTGGATAAGATAGGAATTCGATGGTTTGGTAGAGCCCCAAAGCTCAACTTCGTATGCCCATATAGGTCTTATTATGGTTAAGTAGATGAGCCTGTTGTAATTAATTGAAAGTTTAGAAACAAAAAACTTAAGTATATGAACAAAATGTTTAAAATATTAATAAAATCCACCGAACATGGTAAAATAGTGTGCTTATTCATTTCTAGAAAGAAGGAAAGGATGAAAAAAATATATATGTATATAGATTCTTCTAATAAATAAGCACTTAATTTTTTTTGTTATCTATTTTTTTTACAATACAATTTAGCTGTAGCGGCCAAGCAAGCACTTATCCTTCCAGTCTAGGGCGCTATTCCAATGCCACATGACATAATCTTCCCCTCAACAAAGAAATATTTGGTAGCCGGCAATCTATGTGGAGTGAGAGCCGGCAAGCAAATTTAAAACCAGTAAAGCCGTGGTCAACGACAAATCGTTCTATCCGCAAAGAAGTTACCTTAACCAGACTAAGGATAGGCCACACCAATCTCAGTCATTCATATCTTATTAGCAAGCAGCCACTTCAAAAATGCCAACACTGTAATAGTACACTTACAGTTAGCCATATTTTTCAAGAATGTTCTTTCTATATCTCGAATTTAACTAGTTTCAAATTCGCATCTCTAATATCAAACAATCTTAAAAATGACGAAGACAGTACAGTTAGTATTAAATTTTCTAAAATTAAACAATTTGTTAAACAACATTTAAAAGTTGAAATATAAATCTCGTTCAGATAAACAAAGTTAAACACAGGCGTTGATGACCTGGAGGTTTTACGCTTTAAAACCCCAACCAACAACAACTTTGTTGTTTATCGTATCCAAAAGATTTTGGCACTTTTTTTTGGTCTTGCCAGTTTCATCCCTCTCTAAGACCTCTGGCAGCCATACCTTCCTCCACATCCTACTACCATTTCATACTTGGTCGTCGATCCTCCGTCATTCTCTGTAAATGGCCATTTCAGTCTTTTTGTTTCTATGTCGTAGAGCATAGTTGTTTCCTGCTGAACATTCCGCCTAATATTTTTGTTGGGAACATGCTGTAGTCTGGAAATAGCGTAACACACGTTTCAGATGTGTATAGAGTGACGCACTTAGTTTTTAATTAAAAACAAAAAGAAGAGAAAAACAAAATTAAATGTAAATTAATGATGTATAAATTTAATATCATTTTATACTAATTAATCTTAGTTGTATTTAAGATCAGTATGATTTTAATGGTACCTATATAAAAAATATAAATTAAAGAATTGATGCATTGATTGGAATCTCTATTTATTTGAAAGTAAATGGCATGAAATACAGTCAAAGTATTGAGAGAGTAATAAGAATAGTGTACTGTTATATGGTACTAGATTAACATGAGTTTAGAACAGGAATAGAAAAGTTTTAATTGTGAAAAAGAAAGGAGCATGCCGAATTTTAGTTGGGAGGAAATTCCAGAAAATGGTAGAGCTGACAGCACAGGAGCTTTGCGAGGCGGGTCTGTGAAAAAGGATATAAAGGTCAGAAGGTCGAGATCTTGCAGTAAGGAAATGTACTTAGTGCTTGAATTGGAGAAGGTTCCAAGCATAAGAAGGACGATGATTGTTGATGATTTGATAAAGGAATGTGCCCAGGAAATATTGTCTTCGGAAGGAGGGAAAAATATATAACACATATTAAAATTATATATAATTTAAAAGGACCAATGCGTTAGTACTCTCCATTAATTAATAACTTGCTCAATAGATATTTTATTTTAAAACAATTGAGCAAATTTCTTCGTCAATTTAGTTCAAAAGAAAAGATTTATAAAAATTAACTTATATTGTTCCTCAAGGTTGTTATTGTTGTTAATCCGAATGGCATAGCTGCAGTAAACAGTCAAGCTAAGAATAGAGTAACTGCATATACCGCTACACTAACAACCTCACGGGGGAGAAGGTCAGGTCATTAGATTAAGATAGATCTATTTTGTGCTTCATGAATGTGCCAGGTTGTGTTGCCCAAAAGACGAGTCTTGGTCTTGCGCTCTCAGTCTTGGTCTTGGTTTTGCGCAAGTCTGGCAGTTACCTATTAGCTTATTGCTATTAATATAACATATTACTTTAAATCTCGAAAAAACGCTCAATTAAGTATAATTAACTTGATATTTATATTAAATTTATTTATTTATTATATATTATAGATATTTATATATTCGGGATAAGTATATTAAAGGCATTGTAAAGAAAGATAGTGATAGGACCTTGGAATGGAAGAGTTGCAGAGTAAAGACAATCTATACAATATCACCAATTATTTAAATAAAAAATCGTATTGAATATTTAATAGTTGACCGTTGCATTATAAAGGAAGGAGATGGTCCGGGGTGGCGGCCATAAATAGGCTAAACAGTGGTAAAACTATTTTATTGAAAGCCGACGTTTCGACCCGACTTTGCAGGTCTTCTTCCAGGAGGTGTGTTCAGCTAGTAGTTTCACTTAGGACTGACTGATTGAAGTTCTAAGTGAAACTCCCACTAGAACACACCGCCCTAAGAGGACCTGCAAAGTCGGGTCGAAATGTCGGCTTTCAATAAAATAGTTTTACCACTATTTAGCCTATTTATGACCGCCACCCCGGACCATCTCCTTCCTTTTTAAATAAAAAATCTGTTGTGTCCACTCACCTGACTTTTCTACCGATTTTATGCAATTTTCTACAATTTTAACCATGTTAAAATTAAATTAAACACAAAATTGAGTGGGACTAATTTTCCCGATAACCAATAGAAGGAATCATTAGAGTGCAATTTTTTAAAATTAAAGCGATGAAAACCGGCTAGTGAAAAATTATCAAAACCAGTGTATAAAAATCAATACATTGTAACGTTGCTAAAACTGGTCCCGGTATGGACGATTTTTAATAGTTTTGTCGGAAATTTAATAACCTTTTAAAAAATGTTACTACTACATATTATAGAGATTTTTCAGAATAGGGAAACCTAACTAAACCCTAATGAAAATTTGGAAGAGTTGAATGAAAATAATTTTTATTCACAAAAATGATTTTTTTTTTACCAGTCTTGGTCATGATATTGCAGTTTGCAAGACCAAGACAGATTTTTGGAACACTAGAGCTAGTCTTTCGAAGTTAAATTTTGAGTTTTGACTAACAGGTCTAAGAAAGACGCTGTTGTAGAACTATAGAATTAACGTATTGAAAGGATCCCTTCGAGAAAATAACTGAGTATATATTTTAAGGTTGCTCTAAAAATATTTTGAGATCTAACACCTGTAAATTGTTAATTGGTACTGAATATCAAGTGAGAGTAAAACGATGACTTACACATCTTTACCTATAATTCAGATCCGTAGCGTGGATTTTTATTGTATACTTACATAAGTATCGATAATTAAAATGTACTGAAGATGGGGTAGGAGGGCTTCGAAAGGTTGATCTTACTATGAAATCATTTCTTTATTATGATTAATGAACTGAACTCTGAATGAAATGATCGAATTGAACAATGAACTAACTACCTAATTATCTACTTTTGTATTTCAGTTTCAGAGTGTTCCTTTAATTTTTCTTTGCTTCTGCATCCTTATTTTGAATGTTTTCCTTTTTTTTATGTAATCACAAGTTTATAATACTTATTAGTATTAGGGCTGTAAGGGTCCATTCATGTAATACCTACATGCCAAAGTGAAATAAATTTAGATAATTAATAAAAATGATAATAGTAATTAACAATTATTGATAACAGTGAAGATTAGTGACACTCAATCACCTTCATCTGACATCAAAAGAATATTCTATAATAAGCAGGCTCAGAATTGGACATACCAAACTGACCCATCTCCACCTACTTCTTGGCTTACATCGACCAACATGTGAGGTATGTGAAAATGCTAATCTGATCGTTTAACACATATTCCAGTGCAAAAAATTCCGAAAACAGCGAATCGAACTGCAAATTGATGACAAGACACCGTACAAAGAAAACAGTGGTGTTGAAAAAATGCTGACATTCGACAAATAAAATTAATAAGTTATATTTAAGAAAAAAGATCGTCGCTAATGATCCTCGATGCGTCATTAAAAAACAGCAAATAAAAAAAAAGATTGATATTAAATGATAATAAGATCAAAATATATAAAAATAAAAATATGCACTCCAGTAATAAAACTGTTCTACAGTAGTTACATGCTTGAACTCCGAGCCAAGTTTTGTTCTCTACATGCAAAAGGACTATAATAGATCCCATTCGCGTTAGTATTATCAGGTTTTAAAAATAACATTTCAAATTAATGCAAGTGTACTCTACGAAATAAAGTAATATTCCTTTATGGCCTCTTAAGAGTTTTTTTTTACATTATTTTTTTGTTTTTTACTCGTTCACTTGTGAAAAGTTTAGATTTTTTCAGTGATAATGTGCCTTTGTTGCTTTGAAGATGCAATTCGTCACATAGTCGTTGCCCCTATCATTGTATGTGAAATCATTGGAGTCACACATGTCCTCTCAGAAATTTTTAAAAGAAAAAAAAATAATTTGACAACTGCGAGATAAAAGTGAGTCGGACCGCCCAGGGGTAAGTTGGTCAGCTTAAGGACGTAGAAGAAATCGCAGCGCGAGGAGATATGTGCCGCAGAGAGAGAAACCTGTAGAAGATAATACACGGCCATGGTTTGTCCTCAAAGGTTAACGTGTCATGTTAACTTTTCACCGAAGTCTATTGACTAATACTGTAATGGATTCTTTTTTCCAATTTTTTAAAATATAATATCTGACTTATTTTATTTATGATAATTACGCATATTTGCGTTATGCGATGTGATTTAAATAAAATTTATATCATGATTTCAATTGTGATTCTATTTCAATTGCTTCTAGGGTGTTCTAATGCCATTTAAACTTCGGTATAAGTTGTTAATATTTATTTATTTAATATCATAATATATAAGTTGTTAATATTTATTTATTTATCTTAATTCGCCAATACTCGATAGGGTCATTGGCAATTCTTTCTTCACTCCAGTGACCCTATCGGGTAGAGGCGAATTCAGATAATAAAGAAATAAATATTAACAAATTATATCGAAGTATAACAAAAGAAGTTTCCATGACATTATAACATAGAATAATATTTGTTTAATAATATACAATTGTTATTCGATTAATTGTACCATGTATATCTAATGTACGTCCATATATAAACGTATTCTAAGGTAATAGAAACTTATTTTGTTATACTTCGGTATAATTTGTTAATAAAACAATTGGTTATTTTTAACTGTCCATGTACGTCCGTAAACAAATTATAAACAAGTAATAATCTTTTGTTTTTGTCATCGTCGATTTCAATGAAACTTGTTTTTTGTGATACTACGTAGAAAAATATTATACCCATGTCTTAACAATGCGCCTTTGGAGCCCCCCAAAAAAAAACTTTTTTATATTATTATTTTCTTCCATTGCTCTCCATAGATTTCTAGTTTGTAATGTATTAATCCATTAGTTTTTAAATTTAAAATAAGAAAAACGCATTGCTGATTGTTTTAAATTAATTTCAGATGTATAATAAATTACAAAAACCAAAAAAATCTTTCAGTAAAATATGGCAAGTAAATTATTGTCCTGAAAAAGCAATTCAGATTCGTTTTTAGTCTTTTTTACAACTCTTAAATTTCAACATGTGTTGGAATAAAAAATATTATTTTTTTTTTACTTGATTTTATTTTAGAACTTGTTTTACCTCACTTTTACGAAGAAATCCTTTGATGATTTTTATGTTATTATCAGTAAATTTTAAAGAGGAGTGTTTACAAGTTTCTTTATTTTACCTAACTTGTTAACTCTCAGTCGTCTCGTAGTTTCCATGTTTAGGGTAACATGAGTTTGGCTTTCACCTTGAGTGGTGGATGTATATATAAGGTCTTATTAGCCTCATCAAAGACTGAGCATTTTGTGTACCTAGTTTGATGTTAGTCGTAAACCTGAATCCTCCTTTTTTCGGTAAATCGGTGGTTATCTCGATGTAGGTCGCCCACTCTGGCAATACCTTTCCAGGATAGAGCCTGGATACAATGGGACATCCGGTTGAGTCTTAAATATAAACCAGTAAGTCATGCAGCGCCCACTTCTTCCCCTTTATTATGCCTGATTACGCTGTTCGTATCTCCAGGACTTTAGTAGGACGGGCAATCTGAAGGTATTTGTTCATGTTTCCCGAAAGGAATGTAGGAAGATCAGGATTAAAAAAAATTTATATATATTACAATTTATATATATTTAGTTACTAATTACAATACTATTTTCACGAGTACTTTCTTAAGGTACGTTTAGAAATTTCACAAACTATGGGAAACATAATTGTCAAAATTCAGGAGCTCGAAACTTTTCGGTCAGTTATTTGGCCCTCGAAAACTTCTTATATTACATGGCAAAATTTTAAAAACTATTGAAAACTAAAAAAATTAACAAATTACTCACAAACGAGGTTACTACAACATTAATTGCGTGTTTTTTCCTCATAAAAAACTTATTTCACAGCTGAAGTATCATTTATATAATACAATATTTTTTTCATCACAAGAATTGGCCAGCGGAACTGGAACTTGGGGGTGGAGGTCTCAATGCTTAGAGGTGCCTTTTGTTTATTTAGAAATATGATTCACTATATCTGTAACGTGAACAATAATTGTAGTGAGATATGAACACATTCACACCATATATACAGAAAACATAAAATTAACAAAAGTAAAATAATAATCAAACAACTATGTACAATAAAAATAGAATAACCTAAAGATAAGTAAATTAAAAACATAACAACTCAGTCATACCTATATACAATATATACAATCAGGTAGGGAACCCCATGCCAGGCTTGTCCCTCCAACTATAGAGGGAAAACCAGGACTACAAGAGATCCCTGTGTACTCCCTCAACCGCGTCACTGGTGCTAGAGCCAGTGGAGATTGAGCGAGAGTCCTTTAGCCATATACACTCATGAGAATCTGGCTATTGTCAGAACTCCAAAATATATACAACAAAAGATCTCTGGACCATTGCCGCTGAACCACTACAAAAATTTTTAAACAAGAAAATCCAATTAACAAATTGAGTGAAAATAAATAAGTTTTTTTTTCAGTTGATCGTTAATTTTTCAATGTACCACAAACTATGCACGTTCATGTTCATTTTTACATTTTATTTTAACTTACAGTATTTATATTTATGTACTGTTATAAATTAATGTACATCGAAATTCCGCCATAAACTGCCCATCATAAACGCTCTATGTGTATTTATTATTTTTAAATTTAATTTGTGATAATTGATTAATCTTAAATACCACCTCAAAACTGGAATCGTTTCTTCGGGCCATTAACCGACAGTTAAGGATGGACGTACGTAACGCGAATCAAATATATATTATAAATATTTATTAATAAATATAATAGCTTTATTTTAATGAAATATGTTTCCTCAGGAATTCGACGTATTTGGCGAATATCCTTGAAACTTTCCCTTGCCCCACCCAAAGAACTAATCGCCAGTATTTCATCTATATGATGATGTTCATTTAACATTTTTTTGTTTTTTTCTGTTTTTCTGAATGTTTTTAATGGCGTTTTGTACCAATTCGTCTTTACCTAATAGGTTATAGGTACCCGATAGGTAACCGTTAGGAAAAAAAAGGAAAAAGATATTCACTTATAAAATTATGTTAAAATTTACTGATGGTCTCAAAATATCCACTGTTATTATTTTTAAGGTGAATATTAGGATTAGGCAAATTTCAAAGGTAAATACCAATTCCAGAAAAGGTTGGCAAGTTATAGTTTAATCATTGTTGTGGTTCATATGGTTAAGTATATTACAAAAAAAAAAAAATGTTCCCTAAATTTGTGCATATACACATATACACACATACATAAAAATAAATAGAATATTGGAATCTTATCTGCATCGCAATTTATATGTTTAATAAAGCCTGAGACCAGACTATTTCTTAATAATTAAATTTGAAACGATTTCCTCTATCTTTTCTATTAGGATTTGCTATGGAAGATTTTATTATATAAGTATAATTTATACTTTAGTGTTTTATTACTAAATATCAAATAGTAATAGTTTCTTTTCTTCAAATAAAACGTGTTTTTGAAAGGAATAGTAGATTCGTTACGATCTTTGATTGTTTCTATAACCTTTGCGAATTATATCTATTGTCTTGTGTTGTTAAATTAAATACAAGCTATAAATTAACTTTTATTCATTTCTACTTAATCATCTTTTGTATCCTTATAAAAACTTAATAGGTTATAACTTAGATTTAAAGCTTACTATTATATCCTTGGTTTGTTGCAAGAAGTCATTAAGTAACATTTCATAAAAGTAAATCACTAAGTACTTTGATGAATTTCCTTTTCGGTTAAATTGCGCACTTGGTGAAAGTATTTTGATATTTGAACGGGTTTGTCTTGTTTTGATGCAATTCGTTTTTGTATAGATAAATATGGTCTAAATTTACTATAAAGTTCTTTAGCTCTATCAATAATGTACTCAGTGCCTTTTTGGAAGAACTCGTCGATATCTGTTTTACTATTACTCTATTTAATTTTTTATTTTTCCGACGTTCTTGTAGAAATCTAGAACAACTTTCTGTGCAGATTTTTTAAAAACATTTTCTACTATTTAAAACTAAACCGTAAGATGGGATAACTTAGGGACACTTTTCGATGTTTTAAGCTGCTTCTATCTTTATTTTCAAAGTTAAAATGCTGAACAAATTATTAATATGTAGAGTCACTCTTCCTCTTACAGAATATGGCAGAACAATATCTCAAGAAACAAGAATATTTTATTTAAAAATATTTAAAGTTTTCCTAATGTTTACCCCTTTGATTGGGGTAAAATTGGGACAGTGCATTATCTCCATTGGAAACGGCAGGAAATATGACAAAACAACAAATCAAAGGTGTGGGCTGGAAATTCGTGGTTTGACATAGCAACACATGCTCTGCCATCTCTTCCTCTTCTTCCGTTGAACCGGAACACCCCGTAGGTCTGACCTAGGAAGTTTTTCTTTTTATTTCGGATGTCGTGTATTTTTCGGAATTCTGTACTTGGAAGCGGCATTTCGGATCGATAGTGCCTTATTTCTTATTGCTAGTAAGGCTTCCTGTAGATTTTCTTCAGTTTAATTTTTATATGGCCTCGTGCCAAGAGCTCTTTTAGAATTTCTAGGCATTTTCTAATAAAATTCTGAAAAAACGAACCGATAGAAATTAAAGAAAACATGATATGTAGACCATAGTCCGTATGATCTCCAAATCATCTTTTGCTCTGTCCATGTATCTGTTCATGCACACCCTGTCCCCCAACGCCGGAACAACCCCCATTTTACAAATACATCCGTTCATTTAATTTTACTACTCGTTGTACAATTAGAGCATTGTATAAATATAATTTACATGTATTCTGTAATTCAGATTGTATTATTTTTTATTAACATAAAATAAACTGAACTCAACCACTGTGTCAGATAATTGTTTAATTTTTTTAAAACTCTATGTTATACATCGAGCCTTACTGTCATTTACATTATTATATAATTATAATTATTCTTATTGCCAATTCGTAACCATAATATGTATTCAACTTATTCGGCTTCATATAAGCCCAAAAATAAGTTGATCCGTTTATTCCTAATATTTTCATTGTTCGTTATCTTATGCTTTTCTATTTCATAATAGTTATAATTTTATCAATATATAATATATAGATGATATTATGCATAATATAATAATTAATATATATGTCTAGATCGAAAATTAACTGCTGTCAGCTAGATAAAATCAAACTATCATCTCTAGATGAATAAATACATTTCTGTTACAAATTTTTAGTCTAAAATCATTATTTTGTATTAGAAGAGTATCATTGTAAGAGGAGCTCCTCACATATGTAATTAAAAGAACAGCTGTGTGATTAGTGATCATTGCAGAGCTGATAGTAGAGCTCCTGTTACCTCCTACGCTCCTAATGCTAAAATAAAATAAAATATGACATACACTAAAAAAAAAATTATACAATAGAGAGATATATTCCCACAAGTTTTAACATCGGTAAATTACATAGCTTTCGTTACTTCTGCGAAAACAGTGACTTGTCAGAAATGATGTACATGATGATAGCATGGACGTGTTTTTCAGTTGTATGGAAGATGGTTCTACGAAAGGTCCATCTTTTTTTGTTTTCCATTCAAGAATATATTTGAGGGGTTGTAGCGTACCTCATTTGTATTTCAGTAAATTTGGTAAATTCTTTCTATCATTATTCACAAAAAAAAAAAAAAAAAATCGTTTTGAACAGAGTTTTAAACATCACCGAGTGCTTCTGAACCAGTTTAAAAAGTACCGATTATATCAGTCGTTTGTTCTGGGTCATGCGATGATAATGTTGGAAGGTATCTTCAAAAGTAGCATTAAGTCCTGGTGCTTTTAATTTTTGTTGTGACTACTCATCCCTAGATTTCCTTAACAATTGTTATCATCAGCCTACTTTCGGTTGAGCAGAGATGGAGCTAGAGGGGCCGCTGACCGGGAGAGAGACCAGAGGAAGAGCACAAAAGGTTCGCTAAGTCGGGTTGGAGGGACTACCGTGACCGACTCGAGGAATCCGGGTCTAGCGGACTGTCACTCCCGCTCTTCTCCAATAAACAATCGCCCTCTGCCGAGGTGCAATCATGGGTTGTTGCAATGAAAGGAAGATGGATACTGTTGTTGGTGCCTGTGAACATCTAGCGGTTGATATCTTGTTGACTGTTATTGTATAACTTGGAAGATGACAAATCGTAAATATTTGCGTTATATACGGATCGTCTCATTCCTTAATGGCCAAACCATGGAGGAAGGGGGGTGCTTTAGACAAAATTGCAAACAAAAAAAAGTTCATTTGATGCATAGGTTGATTCCGAACGGAAAGGAGTTCACTGTTTTTATGAGAAAACATTGATTAAATTTATTAAGTTCAATGAATAAAAAGTGACTTTAAGGAGATCTAATACGGCCGCTGAACTGCTGTAACAGTAACCATACACGAGCAGCAAATCTCTGTACAGCGTCCGTTTTAGACCTCCTGAAAGTCCCTTTTATCATTGATCTTAGTGAATTTAATGACTATTTTCTCAAAAATATTTTGTCTACTTTATGATGACGTTCTTATAATTTTATTATCTTGAACAATTTTTGTGCATTTAGTTCTTTTACTAAAATTTACTAAAAAAAAAATTGGTCCTGGACTCCTTTTCCGTTCGGAATTAGTCCATGCATCAAATAAACTTTTTTGTTGTAAATTTTGTCCAGAATCATCTCCCAGAGTTTGGCTATTAAGAACTGAGATATGTGGGTGTTGTTCTTGTTGAATGATTCTTGACTAGTCAGTTACTATTGCCATGATGATGATCCACATGGTTGGATCATAACTTCGACAATCCTAATAGATCATATATAGACTATAAATTCTCACTATTTGTCATCCTCATAATCTCGACGGGTGCCAATGGATGAGGAGAATAACATTAGTTAAGCTAACTTAATAACGATTTAAAATGACACTACAATATAAATGTAATTCAAATGATGGAGGAGTATAAGCTGTATATGCCTTGACATGCAGATCTATTACTTGAATTTATTCTCTAATCGGAATATTGCTTTTGTTACTTAACCATTTTTGAAGTATGATATCTCTGCGCTGGAAGATTTTTTTTTGGAAACTTGGATTCATCTGAAAGGGCGTTATGCAATAGTAGGTTAGTGGGGGGAGTCCTCAGTACTCGGTTTAGTACGCTGCGAGTTCGATTCCCCAGAAATGAATCTTACCCACAATACGGATCTAGGGGGGAGGAGAGGAGGGGAGGAGGCTTTCGGGTTGAATCCTCCATCCCTTCTCCCAAATAATGGTAAAATATAACCGTGTCCTAAGAAAAAAATATTAAAAATTACTCTAAAAATATTATTGTTTGTGTAATTACATTGAATAGGACTTCAAGAACCACTTAAACACCTTTTGGTATATGTAGTTAGTTTCTTTCCTTTTTTTCCAAAGTAATTATTGTAATATTAAAAAAAAAAAATTCTTTCGCCCTACAGCCTCCCCAAAATGAAATCCTGGATCCGCTAGTTAACACATATTAGGCAGTCCGTATTGTAACACCCATGTGTTTATAGCAGTGAAATGTTACTATCATATCTTCACAAAAATAAGTGACGCTACTACAAATAAGTGATTCTAATTGAGTCCCCAATATTCTTTTTAGTAAGGGACGGGCAACCGCTGAGGAGTGGTCAATGGTTGAAAAGAAGGACTAAAAGACGCACTTTGCGGACTATTTCCCCCCCACCAATACCTGTACATGGAATTTCCCCTGCAAACATTTTTTTAAATTCATACTTTTGACATAAGGAGTAACTATAAATATAAATATAAATAAAATAAATTTAAGAAGAAATTAGTTGGAGGATGCGGTCAGAGATTGTACTATATTTAATGATATTATATTTATATATCCGTATATAGTTTAATATTTGTTGACTGACAGTAAATTATTAAAGTATTGTGTGTGTGACTTTTGACCGCAACTCCCTACTAACTTTCGAAATTACTGGTTACCCGGACACAACCTAGATCAAAACATAGACAACTAATAAATATACTAATAATTTCCACATATTATGTGTGTCTTTTGAACGCTCTCTCCGACTAAATTAAATTAGAAATAAGGTCAATAACTTCCACATTAACCACGTATTCCATTACCTTACCTATTAATATATTAGTGAATCATTCCATCTGTTCGTAATAATCTAACTTTATCGTATGAACAAAAAATTATTTTTTTATTTGTTTTTACTTTCAATCTTTATATATTTTTGTTATTTCTCAAGGTTATATTTGGACGGTTCGCCATATCTTCGTCAATTCTTCATAAAATCCAATGATAGAGTCCTCATGTTGAACATCTCTCCTTCTGGTGGGTAACGTATTCACATACCCCCGAAATTTCATGAAAAAAAGTTATGAATGAAAAGAAACTTTATTTAATCAAATAAAGTATAAAGTCGAATAACACAAAAAATTAATATTTTTTTTACATTTATTGCACCATGATAATTTGAAAAATCACTAAATTCCCAACAGAATAATACAAAAATCATCGAACTTGGACCATTATTAGCCGAGATACAGATTATTGTAATTGTAATAATTTTGGTTTAAAACATTATTGAAGTTTTATAGTAGTTTTCTTTTCCTTGGTCGATTAATATTCCTGGAAAATAGTTAATGGTTCCTTCTATACGTTGAATTATTCAATTTCCCTATTATACTGTCATTTGTTCACTGACTAATATTCTTTGCGTTTTGTTCACGCGGGTCAACTATTATATAATAAGCTACTTCTTAAAGCATAACATGGTATTATTATTTATAATGCGTTTTTAATTTTATTTTAGCGCATATAGGATACATAAGATTTGAAATTGAGCAAATTACTGGTGGGCGGTTTATTTCTTGATAGGTTCTCAGCTTATTATTTTTTTAAGCAAAAAATATATCCATGCAAGGTTAACCTTTAGTTACTGTTAGTTTTTTTTTTTTTACATTAACAGATTGTAGCCATTGATAGAGCTGAACATTGGAGGTTCAATTGGCCTATTTGCAGCGGTAAATCGCTGGCTAGCGGTGCACTCGAGAAATTCCTCCCCGTGGGAACCAGCCTTATACCAGCCGATATTCAACACTTTTCATCTTCAGATTATTCAACTCGCTCTGCACTTCGTTGGAATATGTATCATGTTTTACAAATGGTTATCGCCCTATTTTATATGGTGAATGAATAATGGTTGACTACTAAAAGTTATGTAACATTTTTTTAAATAAACAGCTGTAACAATTTCAGCAAAAAAATGAATAAATTTATTTAATTCACCAAAAGTTATGTAACCATCCATCCTTTTTTCGTTTTTTTAGGGAACAGCTCCGCTGATTTTTAAATTAGGTGGTTCATAAGATCTACAAGTGGAAAGCACACTAGTACTGCACCAAGTTTAAATATTCGTATATTTAAATATATCTAAAGATCTATGAACGTTTTAAGTAAATATGCATTTATTTCATTTAGATGGATGGGATTTCCTGGTTTTGATTAATCACATGTATAGCTCTCTTTTTTTTTTTTTTTTTTTTTGTAAAAATATATAAATTAAATTACAGGAACATCTCAATAAGAAATATTTAAGATCCTTTGTAATTATATTAATGTACAGTAATGTCCAAAAATTAATTTGTAGCCGAGATCATTTAAATTATAATTGTTTTTATTTTCAATAATGAACCATTGTGATCAACCAAAAAATTCAAAAACTTAACCCCCTCAAAATTTGAGGTTTCACGTTTCAGGTACGTAGAATTCGAAAAACGAATAAAACTTTTTTGTCTGTCCGCTGGTTTTTTGAAAATGGTTTTTTAAAAGTTTACATAATATCCTTAAAAAAATCCGTTAAAATCGAACAATTGGGAGCAAAGATATGGTCTCTAGTTTTTTTAATATGTTCTACTGTAAATTATATCCTTTGTTTTGGTATTTAAATTTTAAATGTGTTACTGAAGTAATGCTATTTTTTTTTTTTTTAGCATATTACTAATGATTAAAAAAAAAAGTTTTGTCCAATAATTGGAATCACCTTTTATTTATTTTTCTTTGTAACTAGAAATATAATGTTACTTTAGATGTATAATTGTTTGGAAATAATTTGCAGCGTTTTTTACTATGGTGGTTTATGGTTTACTACCTAAACACCTCAAAGTAATTAATCAAAATAAAAGAGATTTAAGTAAACAAATAAATATATGAAAACTAATAAGCAAAATTCTACGGAGAGCAAGAGGCTGTAAAGAAGTAAGAGAAATGCCGGGAGGAAAGCCATTAGAGAGACTTCACTCTTGCTAATACCCTGGGATTAGAGAGCTCCCAATATAAGGAAGTGAGCGAGGCGAAGCAGAGATATTGGCTATAGGAGAAGGGGCACCAGCTGAGATACTTATTGGAGTACTGCTATTCCCCCTGATTGCAATCAATTAACACAGGTAAATGGCTGCCAGGATGGACAGGTAGAAAGTGGACTCCTCCGATGGCGGCCAAGGACCTCGGAGGCCGCGGTTACCTAACAGGATCGTTAGTGAAATGAGGCTAGTGGATCGGGATTGTCCTCAGCATCAGGTTGGTGCTCGCTGCATTGGTGCATACCTGGAGGATGCAGTTGTCAACATAGGTATTGATTTATTGCTGTACGGTTGGGAGATAATTAGTACATTATTTGTTGGTCAAGCATCAAATTAAAATAAATCTATTAAAATAAAGTAATAACGTTTCCAATGTATTTATTTAAGAACTCCTACATAGTCCACCCATCCCTACAATCCTCCTCGAAGGTTGAAGTGGCAGTGGTCCAGAGAAATTTTGTAAATAGCCATATAACGACGGAGTTCTGGCAATGGCCAGATTCTCCACCCAAGCTATATATGTCTGTGGTTATAGCGCCTCTACTCAGCCTCCACTGGTCATTAGTATGAGCGAGAGGCACCGGGATCTCCTTTTGTTTTGGTTTTCTTTCGACGAGTGGGGAGAACGGCTTGGCTCTGAGTTCTCCCAAGTCAGGGGTGTCCAGAAGGGAGTTTTATGGCGCAACTTGCACCTGTAAAATTTTAAGGGGCCATATTTTGACTAGGTTTTAAATTGTTGAGAGGGGCACATTTCCACCGTACAATGAATTTTCGAAATGAAAAGTTATAAACCAGGGGGCAAGAGGAACTAAACCGTAAACCACATAGAATATGAAACTGCAGCAAGTTTAATTTTTTATATTCCACTATCGCTTTCATGGATTTTAAAAAGAAGTGAGCAATAACATACGTTCGTTGAAGGGAACGAGGTTCATACGTCATCGACCCGGGGGGAGATGGGCACTCCTATCCCGAGTGAATGAATTTAGTAAATATTGTATAAAATTATGCCTGTATTTTATTTGTTATTTTGATTAGTTTAACTTGTTAGTATTGGCTAGTGACTGTCCGTCAAAGAAAAGGCTTGCGAGATAATAGTTGATAGTATAACCTAAATCTTAAAATTATGTTTAATGACATCAAATAAAATTAAATATAGACTGTTTTATGCTAAATATAACAGAATGTTACTTTAGAATAGTCAACACGAATGAAATTGAAATGGGGAAGTTGGGGTTTCTAATAACAGTAATTCATATAAAGTTTAGGACAAAATTATTAATTAATTTTTTGACATTACTGTACATTAATATAATTACAAAGGATGTTAAATATTTATTACTGTGATGTTCCTATAATTTAATTTATATATATTTACAAAAAATAAAAATAGTTATATATGTGATATTCAATATTGTCAACTGGTTAAATGTCGTGACAGATTTTGATAATGGGAAAACCGTTAAAAAGGAGACAAATAAATTTATGTAATTTGAAGATTTTTTTTTACTAAACCTTTAAGAAAAAAAAAGATCAAGAGTTCTAAAAAATTAAGCGGAAAATAATAAAATTTATAGAATGCTTTTATAGTAATTTTAAAAAAAGTTATGGGTTCTTATTCGTTCCCTCGGTCTGCTTTAGAAACAATCTTGAAATGGGTGTGAAAAATATATATATTTTTTTCTGAAGATTCATCTGAGATTTAAAGGTATGGTTTTTTATGTCTTAAAACTATATAAATAATATACAGTTGAATTTCTTGCTACGTTTGCTATTCTTCCTTAATGGTGGGAATCGGGTTCGATTCGATGCTAATCTCAAGAAAAAATTGTCTTTAGATTTCTTGTGAATCCACGGAAGCGAAACCTGTGTTTCCATGTTTCGTAGTCAGAGCGGCAAACCACCAAACCACAGAGAGGTTCTAGTTTTTGAGAATAAAGTTGCTATCGTAAAGGAACGATAGTAGAAAGTTTTGCTACAATGAAGGAAACATCCATTTTAGGCGTAAAAAAACTAAGCATTCATCAGTCTGTAATAATACTATGAATAAATACATAGTATTAGGATAAGTTACATTTTCTGATAAAATCATTAAAATATAAAAAAAGATTTACATAGGTATTAATAATATACACCTTAAATATAATTTTAATTCCAAATGATACACGTTTTCATAATTAGATTATTACTCTTTATTAGTTGTGAATTTTAATATGAATGGAAGATTATTTTAATTTAAATCAAACAATTGAGTGTCATGATGGAACTCTTCTCCAGTTGCTTGCTTACTCAGGTTTATAAAGAATGGCGTCTCAGCAATACACTCCAGGTCTGATTAGTTGGTATTATTTATGTTGAAGAAATATAAAGTATTATAAAAAAGATTAACAAGATGGTATATGAATAGTGATATTTCATTTTCATTAATTTTATATAAACCGTCCGAGATACCAAAAAAAAAAGTATATATAAATTTATATATAAAACATAGTTATTAAATTAATTTAACGTCCAATTTCCAGTTTTAATCTTTCTATAATTTCGCAACTCAATCATAATCATTGACATTCCAATACCAATCATTGTTTATAATATGAACATAGAAGAAGAAAAAGAATCAGTTTTATTCTGGAACAAGTCCCTTGAGAATAACAATATTGTGCATAAAATTAACAGTACATCTAGGCAAAATGCATATTACAATAAGAAAAAAAAAAACAACTAAAAAATAAGGGATAAAAAAAGTATTTACATAACTGTACAGATATAGTAAAGACATAATATGAGCAATAAGATCCTAATACTGCAAAATAGTTGCTATAAACAATAAACTATAGAATTATAAATGAGCGACAAATAACTTTTGTTGTCATGTATTGAGTGGATAGATGACTTGAATTGAAGGAGATTAAATGCGTAGGACGGACGATGATTATAGGTTATTTGGTAAAGGAATGTACCTAGGAAATACTATCTTCTGAAGGAGGGAAAGAGCCTCCTAACATATTATGTAGATTAGTACTAATTAATTGTATAATTGTTTATCAATATAAATTTTAATGTAGTTGCTTAAGACTTGATTCGTAATAATAAAACAATAAATATGATTCTCAAGTTTTGTATATTTTCTTAATAAAAAAAAAAAAGTTCCATCCCTTTGAGGCAGTATTGTAAAATATGGCATACAAATTATTCCAAATATTTTTAATTTAAAAAAATGGCCTCGTGATCTCCTAATTTAGAAAGTTTATTAGAGTGCTACCAATGGGTAGATTCTCTTCATGTTGTACATGCCATGTTACCAATTTCTCATTTACTTATTGTATTCTCTATGTAATACAGTTGTAAAATCCATTAAAATAATAAAAAAAAAGAAGGTATTACTGTACAAGTTAATATAATTACAAAGGACGTTAAATATTTATTATTGTGATGTTCCTGTAATTTAATTTATATATTTATATTAAACAAATTAGTTATATATGTGATATTCAATATAATCAACTGTTAAATGTCGTGATAGATTTTGATAATGGGAAAACCGTTGAAAGGAGACAAATAATTTTTTGTAATTGGAAGATCTTATTTACTAGACCTTTAAGAAAACAAAAAGATCATGAGTTCTAAAAAATTGAGAGGAAAATAATAATATTTCATATAATACTTAAAAAGTTATGAGACCTTATTCGTTCTCTCGGCCTGCTTTAGAAACAATATTGAAATAGATGTGAAAAATAATTTTTTTTTCTGGAGATTTCACCTGACATTGAAAGGTATGGTTTTTTTATGTCTTAAGAATATATAAATAATATATTGTTGAATTTCTTGCTACGTTTGCTATTCTTCCTTAATGGTGGGAATCGGGTTCGATTCGATGCTAATCTCAAGAAAAAATTGTCTTTAGATTTCTTGTGAATCCACGGAAGCGAAACCTGTGTTTCCATGTTTCGTAGTCAGAGCGGCAAACCACCAAACCACAGAGACGTTCTAGTTTTTGAGAATAAAGTTGCTATCGTAAAGGAACGATAGTAGAAAGTTTTGCCACAATGAAGGTAACATCCGTTTTAGGCGTAAAAAAACAAAACAAGTATTTATCAGTAAGTTTGAATAAATACATAATATTAGGATAAGTTACATTTTCTGGTAAAATCATTAAAATATAAAAAAAGATTCACATAGGTATTAATAATATACACCTAAAATATAATTTTAATTCCAAATGATATACGTTTTCATAATTAGATTATTACTCTTTAATAGTTTTGAATTTTAATATGAATGGAAGATTATTTTAATTTAAATCAAACAATTGAGTGTCATGATGGAACTCTTCTCCAGTTGCTTGCTTACTCAGGTTTATAAAGAATGGCGTCTCAGCAATACACTCCAGGTCTGATTAGTTGGTATTATTTATGTTGAAGAAATATAAAGTATTATAAAAAAATATTAACAAGATAGTAAATGAATAGTGATATTTCATTTTCATTAATTTTATATAAAGCTTCCGAGATACCAAAAAAAAAGTATATATAAATTTGAAAACATAGTTATTAAATTAATTTAACGTCCAATTTCCAGTTTTAATCTTTTTATATTTTCGCAAATTAATCACAATCATTGACATTTTTCTCCATACCAATCATTGTTTATATATGAACATAGAAGAAGAAAAAGAATCAGTTTTATTCTGGAACAAGTCCCTTGAGAATAACAATATTGTGCATAAAATTAACAGTACATCTAGGCAAAATGCATATTACAATAAGAAAAACAAAAAAAAAACAACTAAAAAATAAGGGATAAAAAAAGTATTTACATAACTGTACAGATATAGTAAAGACATAATATGAGCAATAAGATCCTAATACTGCAAAATAGTTGCTATAAACAATAAACTATAGAATTATAAATGAGCGACAAATAACTTTTGTTGTCATGTATTGAGTGGATAGATGACTTGAATTGAAGGAGATTGAATGCGTAGGACGGACGATGATTGTAGATGATTTGGTAAAGGAATGTACCTAGGAAATACTAGCTTCTGAAGGAAGAAAAGAGCCTCCTAACATATTAAGTAGATTACTACTAATTAATTGTATAATTGTCTATCAATATATATTTTAACTTAGTTGCTTAAGACTTGATTCGTAATAATAAAACAATAAATTTGATTCTCAAGTTTTGTATATTTTCTTTATAAAAAAAAAGTTCCATCCTTTGAGACAATATTGTAAAATATGACATACAAATTATTCCAAATATTTTTAATTTAAAAAAATGGCCTCGTGATCTCCTAATTTAGAAAGTTTATTAGAGTGCTACCAATGGGTAGATTCTCTACAAGCCTTGTCATGTCATATATTTCTTTGCATCACATTTGCTGAATGTATATTAATTTGTACAGTTGTAAATTTCATAAATAATATTAATAAAAAAAAAAGATTTTAAATTTGTTTTTCCCTGTTGGAAATGACCTAAAAGGGTCAAATGTCTTTGTAAGAAAAAATAAAGTAAAATTTATGGATCAAATAGGTTAAATGTTATGGTTTTCATTGACATATAAAATAATTAAATTTACTAATAGTTTAATACGAGTCTAATTCTGTTTTCAGATGATTCATTCAATTTTTATTAAACATAGTTTCGATTTTCGAAAATACACAAAGTATAAATTCAATTACTACTCTTTTTACGATCAAGCATTGCTCGAGTATCGTCTATTGGACTTTGTTCTTCAAAGCTCATTGTTTCCGAAAATCGCAGCAAACCGTTGTTAGAGTCCAGTTACAGCAATATCCCTCGAACGTGATCTGGGGTCTTTCGATTATAGGACTTGGAGTCAGGTTTTCACCCCAGAATTACTTATAGCTGTACTTACAGCGGTTGACAATTTCCTGAGCAACTTGTTAATCCTACTTTTAGAGGGTTTTTTTTTTTAAAGCGAAGTATCACTTAGCGAAAATCGAATTTAAAAAAAAATGTACACTAAGGCTAGAAGAAAAAGGGAGAAACGTTAGTCGATATTCGGTACGGAAGATTTCCATCGGTTCGTGTATTACTTGTACCTGTAGTACTGATGAACCTATTGTATCTACTGTTCTGGTTATTAGGAATTCGAGGCACGGTCTAAAGAGAACAGAAGAAAGAGAGGAACGAATTTTGAAAGTATAATTGTTCCTTAAATATTCAGTCTGGACAGGGAGGAACAGAGAATTCAAGCTGGGGATGCCTCGTTCACAGTGTGGTGAATTTGCTATCTGTCCTGGTCGAACGAACAAATGGTAACCATATATAATATATAGCAATATTGTTGAGTCTCTTTTTAAATCTTATGAGTAAATTATTAAATTAAATATAAATTATTAATTAATTATTATTTAATTAAATATAATGAGTCTCTTTTCCAAAGTGAATCCTAATATATTTTTCTGTAAATCGGTATAAGGATCTAATCTTATATAAAAACACCCCATGAATCCGATGTTTCAAGTTTGTTTTTTTATATTATTTTTAACGAAAACAACCATTAAAATAAATTGTGTGAATACAATTTTATTGTAATATGATTATCAAGTAATGTAATACTTGCATTTCTTAAGTATTAAAAAAAAATCATTACACTATAATTAAGTTTATTATAAAAGTGAATTTTTAGAGTACAATTTATCAAAAGAACAGCCCTATGTTAAATGTTCCCTTTAAATTTGTCAATGATGACTAAGATTCACTTTCTAAACGACTCATATAGTATTATACATATCGTATAATATAGCCTTATGACGACAAGTATGGTTCCAGTGGCTTAAGTGTAAGGAAACTTAGGCGAGGATCCTGCGGCAAGTCGATGTTGGAGCTTTGTATTATACTATGTTAAATAAATATTAACACTAGTATAAATGCTATGTTAATTATGTATTGCATTGCGACCTATAATTTATTGTTAATTGATTAATTATGTCTCCTTTCGGTCAGACTCGACCATTTTCGGGATCTTAAGTATTGTGTGATCGCAAGATCTTGTTCCACTCATCGAAGTGGAGTGACACTTGTGTATTTCTATCGAATTGACGAATATAGATTTAAAAAATGGCTAAATAAATAATTGTGTATGTTTCCTTTGCTGTATAAATATATATATGGTTTTAATGTTATGTGGATATATATTTTGCTAAATAGTAAATTGGAGCTTCTAGTGTCTCATTCAGTTTAAGAATTTTCTCTTAAGCATGAACCTTTTTGCTAATTTATTCAGTATAAAAACTTTTTTAAATAAAAGTAAAGAGTTCTGACGACAAGAAATGGGAGCATAAACGTTTATTATGGTCATAAAAATCCTGATAAGATGAAGGATGGTTATGCGTGTGGGTATATGATCATTTCGTAGAATATTATGGAGAGGACATGGAAGTAACGACTCCAACCATGTTTGATAAGATCACTATCTGTTAGGAAATTACCATTTTTATGGTTTTAATCTTATTAAAACAAACTAAGCACGTATAAAAGTATCAGTTAGTGCTTTTCTGCCATCCGCTAATTTCTCTCTGAGTCATCATGACGTTGAATATTTTAGCTCGTGTGTTGTAAAAGTACTAATTTTAAGTCTTTTATTAGCTTTTATTGACCGAATATCATTAACTGTTTTCCAAAAGAAGATCCTGTAGTAAAATAGAAATGCTCATCCAAAAATAAATAGCTGAAGTTATAGATAAATCTTAATATCTAAGTGCTTATAAAACTCCTAATGAATGTCATTGTTTTTAATTTTAAATTTAAATTTTGCTCATAAACGAACGTTTTGACATTTTACAAACTATGGGAAACAAAAATATCTAAATCTCTACTTTCTCTAGTATAGGTTACTTAGGCTAGTATTTTTGTTTCTTGTTCATTCCCTTTTCATCTGCTGTAGATTTTCAAGAGGATTCTATGGGAGTTTGGGTTTGCATTCTTGCCACTTATAGAGATTTTTAATGTTCTTTGTCGCTTGTTGAATTCAATGGTTCCTGGTACGATTTAAATGAATTTTCTTTTGCTCTCTTTGGTTGTTGTTTTTTTTAATTATAAAAGTTTAGAGAAAATACGCTACCCAATATCAGCCATGTTCGTTTCTCTGGAATTACAGAAATGTTTAATTATCCTGTTTCTTGTTTTCGTTTGTTTATGTTTTAGAAATGTCTAAACCTGATCTAAAAATTACTTTTTGATTCTAATTTTGTTAACGAAAGAATACCCCTTTAAAATGTAAATCTATTTGCTCTTAAAATTCCTTTTTCTAAGTATTTAAAAAAAAAAAAATCATGAGGTTTACAACTGTATAAATTTAAAAATACATCCAGTAAATATGCACGCGGTAATAATACAATCACATGAAAACGCTTGTTGAGAAACTACATGTTGGTAGCACTGTAATAATATATTTACCTAAGTAGATCACGACGCCATCTTCTTTTCAGACGCCTTGGATGGTTATCAGGTATCGAAGAGGAAGCAAGATTTGAAACGAGAGGGTTCGGATTGTTTTGAAGTTTTTTATGGAAGGATAGGTATTGGGCTAAATCAGAAACATAAGGTTCGTTAAGGTGGTTATGAACGATTTTATTTGTGGCGAAGTAAGGTAAGGAGCATTGAGGATTTTACGAAGGATTTTGGATGCGAGAGGAATTCGATGGTTTAGTGGCGCCCCAAACCTCAATTACGTAAATCCAAATTGCCCTTATTATAGTCATGCATATGAGTCTTTTGTACCAGACGATCCAGAATTTAATTTTGGGAGAAGCTTCAGCCCGAAAGCTTTTTTTTTCATAAAATAACGATTATTACTTTCGAAAAAAGAAAGAAACTAACTACCTATATGAAATGATTTCTAAAGTCCTTTTATGTAATTATACGAACAATAATACTTTAAGAGATAATTTTTTATTATTTTTTTCTATAAAACATGGTTATATTTTGCCATTTTTGGGGGAGAGGGACTTCAGCCCGAAAGTCCCCCTCTTCATAGATCCGCCCGTGATCTTTTGTAATATATAGATATTTATAAATTAAATTAGTAATATATAGAAAGTTTAGAGCGTTTGTCTAGTAAGTGCAGGAGTAGTCGAAAACTTCGAGCAGTTTCTTGTCATTTCAGTCTTGTATGAGGATTCCAAGTAAGTCGTTTGTCCAGATGGAGTCCTAGGTATCGGATTTGTTCAACATGAATAAGTGGAAAATTGTTAAAAGTATACTGTAGGACAGGAAGTCATAGCTTTACGTTTTTTTTTTCTAAATATAAGTTGATTTTTTAGTTTGTTCTGTATGGCATTGGACTGAATGGCTTTATACTTAAACTGAGGATGGTCCGAAGTAACTGGAGGATTGCAGAATCTTTAGTAATTTTTTAGAGTTTACTTTTAACTATCCCAAATTTTTAGTACTGTTGTATTGGTTTTCAAAATGTTAATGTAAAAATTAAGTAGGTTCATCTTCGCTGAACTTATCAGCATAGGTTCAGACATTTTATTTTGATTGGGGGTGGTGGACAGGGGCGATGATCTTTAAAAAATGGCTGAAGTTTTTATTATGTGTAAGCAAGTAATCAACATAATTAGCGAACAAACATATTTAAAAATTACATAACATGAGATCACATCTCCTTATTGTCAAGATTAAGAAAGGTGTGGTAAAGATTAAAAAGTATGATAAGAGAGAAAAAAAATCAAATTATCATCTAAAGTGGTAATAAAACTGAGTTTTTTATATTAAGATCTCTATTATAGAAAATGATCCCTATTTATACGAGAACAATTAAATGTTTCCAATCCTAGTATTTAAGGTTTCATGAAAATAATTCAAGGAATCAGTAGGCTTCTTTATTCTACACATATATTATTGGTATATTAATAATATACTATTATTATTTATATTATAATATAATATAATTTATCTAATAATATATCAGATGTATATTAGGATTGGAAACATTTAATGGGATCAGTTTCCGTAATAGAGATGTTATAAAAACGGGTTTTATTATCTCTTTAGATGATAAATATTCGAAAAGGCACGATCGTCCAGCAATCAAATCTTCAGGCTACATACATTATAGGACTAAGACTTAAACTAAGCACGAGATCATGTTGAGATTTCACACAAAACATTTTTGCAACCCGGACATTACAACAAACCTACTCAATACTATTTCAGAGTTACGTATATGCATTGCTTCTTAACACTTTATTTTTAAAGCTTCAACAGCTTAAGTTCTAATAACGACCTTCCATCGCGGTTTCAAGAAGTTTGCCATGGACTATTTCCCTTTTTAGTAGTATTCTCTGTAAGACATGTTAACTCCTAGTCTTCGAATCGTACCGAAGGCTGTCTAGACAGGCGACCAGACGTTATGGTCTCTTGGAGTCCAGTGCATCTGCCCCCACAGTCCTCTTCTGTCTTCTGTGTCCGGGTCCGTTACATCAGTGCAGGGAACGTGATGTCGCCGATTTCCGCTCTTCATTCCACCTTGCGCAATGCGTTCTGCGCACTGTTGTTACGCCTGCTATTCTGTCATTTTCTTTTTCTCCTTTTGTATTCTCATGCTGGAATTGTCATTTATGTCTTTTCATGCAGCCGAAACATTTATCTCCTTTAAAAGCTTCGTTCGGATCTATGAAATTGAAAATTCTTTGGCATGTGTGCCGTGAGCGAATAGAAATCGCACTTCAACGCAATATATTTTTTATTAATGTACAACAATTTTTCTTCTTAAAATCTTAACCGTTATATCCGGGCAGCGTGCTTCCTTTATATTACAAGGTTCATCTATTTTACTATAATAAATATTATTGATACGGCTTTCTGGGATGAAAATTAATTTCAGTTCAGGATTTATTTTTATTTTTAATACAATAAGTTTCTTTTTCTTTCTTTGCAATTCTGTGAGCATATGACCTAGCAAGGATATATCCAGAGTATTAATGTTTACCATAGTTGTTAACCCATTTTAAAGATAATTCATTAATTTAAGGAATTAGAAACAGTTCTAAAGTGACTGTTATTCAACGGCAGCTATTAGTAGATAGCTAGTCAGCCATATTAGAAAACGTTTCAGTTTTACATTCTTGTGGTCACTTATGATCTCGTGATCTAGTTTAAGAGGGCTGGAGTTGTACTTAGGTTTCATTCATTCAGATTTCATATCTTGGTTTCAAATCAAATTATTTATTTATAGATAGTTAATGGAGGTTTGAATCCGGTGTAGCAGAATGGTTAGCGCACTATACTAGTATAGTAAAGATAAGATCATAGG
Organism: Nezara viridula; assembly: GCA_928085145.1. NCBI lineage: Eukaryota > Metazoa > Arthropoda > Insecta > Hemiptera > Pentatomidae > Nezara > Nezara viridula. The sequence continues at coordinate 71,010,124 of OV725081.1, forward strand.
ATGGAATCCCGGCCCTACTTTCCACTATGGCTAGTCCCCCAGCCTGCCCAAACTCCCTTAATTAGGAGAGGCCTATAAGTTGTAACATGCATAATTGTTAGAAGAAGCTGGTTTAAAAAAAAAAATGAAGGTATGGGGGCTATCCTCGAAAACAAATTAAATAGTTAATGAATTCTCCGTAAAAGGTATTTATATAATATGTAAAATACGCATTAACGTACGTAAATGGTAAAATATATTATATGAGCCTTGAAATAGAATGACTAACTCCAATTTCAACATTTTTTATTATTAATTTTAGTGATATTTCAAGTGAGAAAATGTATGCCTTTATTCATAGTTCAATTTCACTTTGAGAATTTGGAATTTGGAGAAGAAGAAAGAATGAGGAGCTGCGGGAACTCTATGGTAAACTCGATATTCTAGCATTGATAAAAAGAGCCAGAATCAGATGGTTAGGTAACGTGAAAAGAATGCCAAAGAGGATGCTGCATGAGAAGCCGGATGGCAAAAGAAGTAGAGAACACCCTCGGATCAGATGGCTGGAGGATGTGGAGGCGGCTGGGCGTTCGAAGATGGAGGGAAGTAGCACAAGACCGTGGAGATAGGTTGGCTGTAGTGGAGGAGGCCCCGGTTCTTGCAGGACCGTAGCACCATAATAATAATAATAGTAATTCGCAGTTCCATATTTCAACATGGCAATCATCTACTCTGGAATCAACTTACGCACTTTCTATACAGATATAAATTTTCCAACTAGAAATATTTCTAAAATGATTTTTAACTCAAGAATGTTAAAATTGGAGTTAGTCATTGTATCAACTGAAAGTCTCATATCTCAATTATACTAAAAAAATAGAATCCAATATTATTGATAAATGTTTTTCATCTCGACATTTTCCAGAATACCATATCTTGAATAAAAAATGACTTTAACCCAATTAAGACTGATTTTTAAAAACAAACTATTTCTAAAAATATAATTTTTCTGTTTCCTCTGCAGGTTACTTGAGTATTTTAAATTAGTTTTTTCAATGTATATATTCTCCATTGAATAAACAACAAAAATATATAATTTAACCATAATAAGGAAACCGCAAACCAAAAAATAAGGTGATATTGATAAATTCAAATATCCTTCTAGAATGATTCTAATCTTATTTTGGTCAATGTGTGAAAGGTGTACCAAATCGAACAGAAAAAGATAAAAAAAAAAATGTAATGCTTAACAAAAAAAAAAATATATCATACATTTATCCTATCTCTTTAGAATTTTATTTTATTTTTGTCATTTTTAACTTTTTAGCAGCTTCGTCAGAATTTTTAGCTTTTATTAATTCGCAGTAAGTTTATTAAATTATGAATATAGAGATATTTCAGAAAATTACATTTTTTTCGCATTTAATATGTTTGGCTTTGTTGAAAGAGCTACTCAACACAGGGAAAAAGAATATGACAAAGAAAGTTTTATCGTTGATATATTTCTTAAGTACCATTGTCAAGTATATTTCCAACAAGTATTTTAAGCATTTAGTAGCCAATTTTTAACATCAACTCGTACCATTGAGAAATATTGTATCAAACGTCATGTCATATTGAAAGGTTCAATGTTTATACAATTAGTGGAGTTTTAATAATTATTCGATATTAATAATTATCCAAAAGTAAAATCAACTTTTGAATTATATTCTTGTATACCTTCGCTATATTGTGGATGCATTGTTAGATTGCAATTATATATCTTATCCATTATTATTGTTCCAACTTTTTTTTAATATGTGTAGAAAAGGATTGTATTAGTATAATCTTTTCTTGTGTAATTTGTATAAAATATTATTTCTGTGCAGTTATTATAATAATATAATAGTTATTATCACTATATTTATTCTATTTTTTAAATTAAGATAGGATAGAATCATATTTCCTTTATGTACAATTTTTAGTTTCTTTTTAAATATCAACTTTTTAATTGTATTATGTTTTTCGTTTACAAATTTTATTTACTTTTATAATATTCATTAATATCCGGAATTAAAGTCCAAAGACAAATTTGTAAATTGATTACAAACTCATAGCAGATGTTGGTCCCATTTGTTTACCTTTTCGCAATACGCTTTGTATTTACATACAACCACATAGTTTCCCGACGCACCCCCTTATTTTTTCGATGTTTTCGAAAGAGGCCGTATGTAAATTTTTGATTGTCCATGGAGGGGCCATTATGTTAACTAATGGTAGCTGTTATGTGTTTACTCTTGCGAGGCCTTGCCGGTTGCCGAAACCCCTTTGATGGAGGCTAATAATTTTAATCTCATTACATTATAAAAGTTCCTCCGTGTGTGTTCCCTTTATTTACTGTAATTTGACTGAACCGTTCCCAAATTCTGTCTCGGATTCCCTATTAATAGATTAATTCAAATCAAAAATTATATTTCACTTTTTTTTTTTTTTAGTAAATTTTAGTTTGGTAACAAGTTACTAAAAAACATTGCAATTTATCACACAATGGTTTATTATATTCAAACAATTTTAAATCAAAATTAACATTACTTTCTATGTAACATTAAGAAAAATAATTAAAAGGATTTCCTAACAGTGGTCTGCATGATTAATTTTTTATAATTGATAATTTGAATTAAAGAAATAGACAACATGGCTGTAGTTGATGTAATATTTTTAAATAATTATAAACCAAAACATAAGATATAAGCTTTGCTGTAGAACATATAAATCATATTTAGAACACCATATCTTTGCTCCAAATTGTTCGATTTCAACGACATACATCGAAAAAAAAGTGTATACTTCTTGTGTTATTCGGAAATCTAATTTTACCACCCCTCGTAACTTTTTCTCCAGCTTCTTTTCGTTGAAGTACGTTATATAGATAAATTTAACGGTCATCGAGGAGAAGATTTTAGCCTAGTTTCATTAAAATTGGTGCATTCGTTTAGACGCTACTGTCAATACCAAGACAGGTTTTTCGGTTCTTGGAAGGAAAGAGCAGATAGTATTGTCGAGGTAGGAGGATTATCCTCGGGTGACTTCTGACTTTGATTCCAAATTTGAAAAAAAAAATCGGTCCTGTAGTCTCGGATAAAAACCGTGGATGACGGACTGTCAAAAAATTTTTATTCGATTTTCGAATTCTACGTATCGTGAAACGTAAAACCCCAAATCCTGAAGGGGGGTTTAATTTTTTAGGCGATTACAATGGCTCGTTATTGAAAATAATAAACCACAAAAAATGGTAAGTTCCCAGCCAGATGAGATTTTCATTAAACAGAGAAATGAAAAACAATTGTAAATAGTAATATTACCGTTACAGTGTAAAAAAATTATGAACTTATTTCATATGTTTCCCTGAGGATCTTGTGACCCAGTTAATAAATTATTATGAGTGACATATGTTATTATGAGTAAAAATATTGTTTGCCGTTCCAGAGTCGCTGGTTTCAAAAGAGTATTAGGCCAATAGTTTGAGGATCGAAACAGGAAATCCATTGCAAAAAATGTGAGAAAACTTGTTGTTTTTTTAACTTGTATATATGGGTTTAGACATATAAAAAACAAATTGCTAACGCGGGCCACCAAGGGAAAACTATTAAATGCCAAAAAAGTCAGATTTTTTTCGATATTTTTTGTTTGTTCACCTATAACTCCTAAACAATGCATCAAAGCGAAAAATGAACTCTTTAATAAATTAAATAACGTTAAATTGTGCGTCAAACGAGTATCTAAACTTTATAATTCGTTTACATGGTAAGGTATAAGACCATGGTCAACTAACACTGATTTTTACCAAATTTGTCAAAACAAGAGACAAATTACTATAAATGGCTCTGCAACTTAGAAATGAGTTCCTTAAGAGGAAAAGGGAGTGGGGTAGCTCAGTGGTAGGTACTAAGCTTCCAATGCCTTCATGGGTCCCAGGTTCGAATCCCGGCTCATGGCTGAAAAAATATTTATTCTGTTTCATAGCCGTGGGGTGATTCTGGGTAGGTCCTCCTGGGACACACCCAGCCTCTCATGGGTGGGTACCCTTAATTAAAATAATTAATTAAGGGGAAACTTAATTTATTAATTAAGTGGAAAATCCTTTGAGTCAAAGTTGTAGTGAATTTTGCTTCCAGTGAGTACCAATTATTTAAATGTAGGTCACTTACTCCAAACAAAACGGGTAATTTCCCGATGGCTAGAAATTGGCAATGAAGGTAAACGTGGTTTTCAATATTTCAACAGTACGTCTATTCTACTGGGTTATTTTTGTTTAGAGTCTGTTACATGCAATTTGTAACAGCCAGACTTCAGAGGTATTTGATTTCAGACTTCCAATTTTTTATTTTACCGCAATTCTAGTGTTTGTCTTAGGTAATTATTTCTTAATATTGTGTTTGAATTGTTTTATTATATTAAAGAGCCTGTACGGTCAATATAATTGAATCAATATCGGATTTATTCAATATATTGGCTATCGGATTTTCAAAAATAATGTTAACAAGTATGCGAGAGCGGTATTTCTCAGTGAATAAGCCACAGTGCTGTTATGCTTTGGGTCTCAGATTTGAGTCCGACTGTGTCAAGTAATAATATTTGAGTAGTATTATTTATATAGTAGTGTTACCCTTAAAGTCTAAAACAGATATGAATTTATTTCATATTTTTTTCTGTTAATCACTTGTGGGTTGACCCTGTAATAAGCCACACCCATTCTTTATAAAGTGAGTAATTTTAATTTAATGAGTGTCTCTCCCTTTTTGCACAAGCCTTGACCAAAAACCGCTTAGGACAAGACCCTACATGGATTGTAGTGGTACAGTTACCATGTTAAAGTAACAAATTTGAAATCTGCCCAGTGTAAACTTTATATGATGACTATTAATTACTGCAACATGTAAATGTCTAACAAAGTTATAAATTCGTAAAAATGACATTACTGATTCCGTTCTTCCGGTCGGTGTTCAGATTCGATTTTTTTAGTTAAGGTGGGCGTTATGGAGTAAGCTAAACGAACGAAATTGAAAAATGTGAATTTTCACATTTGTTACTTTAATGTATTGTCGGCAATATGTAATATGTATTGTTTATAACACTATATTAAGCTATTATTCTCATTTTGTATGGAACCTGATAGTCTTTTAAAAGGATATCGAGCACTCGGTTTCTGAAATTGCTTCTTTCAAATTATAAGCATCTATAATTTAGGACAATCTTCGAATCCTCCCGAGGTCCTATTATGCCTTTAACGATGTTAACTACTACCACCGCGTTTAAGATTTGCTATAAGCGACCTAATTGGTCCTAGCTTCCGGCGACCGCTCTTTTAGCGTGACCGGAAGGGGAAGGTGTGTTTCACCTTGTGATGGCTATGTAGGTGTCTTCCTTTTAATTATTTCACTTCCTCGTCTTTTCACGGGTTGATGGCCTTTGTCAAAGTGCCACTCGAGCAAAGAGGAATAATCTATATGCATTTACTAGGGATATTAACGTAACTTGTGATAAATGGAAAATGTGTTACGGTGCTAAAATGTTGGCATGAATGTTAATTAAACGACAACTCGTGCTGTCCTGGTGAAGTGATGTTAGCTATAATTTGAAACCAAATCTCCACTTGTGATAACTTGGGCTTCACTTGTTGATTTTGCACATGAAGTGTGACAAATATAAATATATAAGAAAATTAAAAAAAACAAAACATAATCCACTTCGAACTTGATCAGGGTTTTAGTAGTATATAAACATTATTACTCTCTTTTTTCCAACTTGTCAGGATTCCTTTTAAATCTTTTCTTACATTCCATTCCACTTAAAACGAAAATAGTAAACAGAAAATTAAAACCTTATAATAACATTCTCCACACAATTACGAAATTAACACCAACAGGCTCCAAGCATTGTTAAAATAGAGTGTGATATTTTGCATATCAATTTTTAATTTAATATATTTATTTTTTATTGTTTATGAAATTTACAACTGTACATTTAAAATACATTCAGCAAATGTGACATAGATAAATACATGACATGACAAGGCTTGTAGAGAATTTCCCCTTTGGTAGCACCCTAATATATATCAATTTTAAATACCTTTCTCGACTTGAACATTGAATTTATGGGGTTTACAATACTTAGCTCTGGCTGCATGAACACCACTTCTGGTACTTCATCAGTAAATTTTGTTTTTTGAACCATAGTTGGTAAAAGCTAAAGATATAATTAAAGTTTTTCAAATATTAATTTAGCTAAAAATTAACATATAATTTTATTAAATAAACAAATTTCTGCACCTAAAATAAATTAAAATTATCGAAATAAAGAAAATATGTGACTTTTGACCTTAAATATGTACAAAAATCCAATTTTGGCCAAATATACTATATAAAAATTTGCCAAAATATTTAGGATGAGTTGTTTTTTAATGATACAGACCTATGTTTTTGGAAAATTAAGCCTATATATATGCATATGCATACAAATTCGGCCATTTCTTACGAGTTTTTAAAATATATATGTCATTCTCCTAAATCATGAAATCCAGTAACTAAACTAATTCATGAAAATCCATGATTTGAGGAACTAGAAATTATGATTTAGAAATGGATGTACAGTAAAATCCTACATCCACGACAACTACACTGCATTTCATTCTTCAAGCCAAAATCACTCCAATCCTCTGGTTCTTTCTATCTGCTGCTCCCTGCTACTTGAACATTAGACAGATTATAAAGACCAAGAGAGCTACTATATCGATAAAAACAAAATCAAGCTAATACGCCAAAACAATATAAATATAATAAATTAGCTGGATCCGCTGCCGCGCAGGTACAAATTGCATGGAATATAAATACATAAATAAAATAATAAATGCATGCTTAGGAAAAAAATTTTTTTTTTTTAATTCACCGATTTAGAGGTGAAAAGACCGTCTTAATAGTATAGATTATTCAAGAATCCTCCACAGCCTACTGTATTTTGGGTTAGTTAATCATATTTAGCTGCAGTTATGAGGTTTCGAAAGTGCCATCCTCAAAATCCTGATGCCCAGCATTAGTTCTTCCACTGGTACTCTTTGCGCAGTGGATCCTGTTCTTTGTTGAAACCACTCAGCACCCACAATTTGTTCTGTGGTTTCTTAAAGGTAACAAATTCTTGCTTTCACTGCTACTGGAGGTTTGGTAGTTTCCTTTTCTCTCCATCATTGTCCTGTTTCTGAGGATTATACCGTATTACATCAAAGCCTGGAGGATAATAATACTTAGTCATTAATTAATGACTTTTTCGACTCCTCTGAAGTTTTGTTGCAATTTCAAATCTATTTTCTTCTTTACAGTAGCTTGTTAATGTAACTCTTAATAAGTTATAACAATGTCTAATGCCATTGTTGTCTTCAAAATATGAACAAAAATGTCAACATACATATATTCTTACGTTATGTACAAAATATAAATTAATATAATTAAAATGATAACAAACAATTTGCAGGCAAAAAACAATGTTAGCCAAAACATTAAGAGAAATCCTACAAGATACCGAAGAAAGAATTAATAATTTGTTTGAATTTTTAAAGTTAACTGGATATTATAAAAGAATATAAATCATAGTAAACCCTTTAAGGTAGATGCGCGAAAGAGAGAGAAAAAAAAAATTGTAAAATGTTTTATTCGTAAATTCATTCAATTCCATATTTTTGTCAGCAATATTTTTTTAGCAAACATGATATTAATTTTTCATTTTAATAATTCATTTCATCTATTAATCAGCACATCAGTTGTTAACCAGCCAGCCCTTCATGACAGAAATGTATTTACGAATAAAGAACGGATGAAACATTTTACAATCTTAATTTTAATGAATTATATTTTTTACATAATGTCAGAAAATGTAAGTTAACATTTATAATTTTTTGTATATATTTTTAAGATAACAATGGCTTACCGTTATTTGATCCGATAGTTATGGCGGTGAAATGGGCTTTCTCCGCGACTGTTATATCAGCTTGTGCGACATCTATTGTTTTCGATTCAATCTTTTCGAGAGTGAATTCTTTCCCTTAGATATCTTGAATTAAAATTACATCAATCTTCTTATATCAAGATTTTTTTAACATCCTAATAGTTGTTCCGATGAACGGATATCTTTAGCCGTCATTCATAATTTCATTTTTATTCTGTCGATTCTCCTATTATAAACATTAATTTTTATTACCTTATTTCCCCGTTGTAAATTCTTGCAGACAATAATTTTATTACTGTTTATTCATGCTCTACCTACATTGTTACACACTTTCAGAATACTTCGAAATCGCTCACATTTTCTTTCGATTCTCGAATTTCTCCTTCAACCGATTACGTCTTAGGTTTATTTGGTTCATAAAGCTGCCAATTTGACCAAACGTTTCTGGATCGACGAAAGTTATGAATTATTCAACAGTTATCCATTCGAGATCAGTAATTTTATTGTTGGTTTAGAAAGTCGTTTAATGTCAGTAAAGCATTAATTTAAAATCGGAGATATCTTCACTAGAGAAGCAAAGAAGAAGGGGAAGGTAACTTAGCCCCCCTCCCAATTTTTGGAAAATCCAAATATTTGAAAGATATGAGATTTCATAAACTACTTTTAACTGAGAAAGCTTAAGACCGATACCAATTAAGTTTAGGAAACTCAAATTTTATCTATACAATTTTGTGTTTGAGTTGAAAGTAAAATGAAAGTATTGTATGATTATTATACAGGGTGCCTCAGTTCTTAATAGCCAAACTCTGAGGGGGAGGAGGGAGATTTTAGACAAAATTTCCAACAAAAAGTGTTCATTTGATGCATCGGCCGATTCCGAACGGAAAAAGAGTTAATTTAACCAATTTTGTGTGGTCACCTTTTTTATTGAATAAGAAGGAATTACTCAAAAACTGTTCAAGATAATTAAATTCTAAGTACACCATCGTAAAGTTGACAAAGTATTTTTAAGGGAACAGTTTTAAACTTACTAAGGTCAATAATAAATAGGACTTTCAGGTCTGATACGGCCGCTACACAGTATTTGCTCAAATATTGATTCCGTTTTCTTGGATTTATCCGCATTTTTCCAAATTTGTAAGAAAAAAAAATGTATTATGTGATGGATCTGAAAATTAAAATTAAAATCGTTGGAATCGGCAAATTAAATTGCCCTCAGTACATTATACTTGAGGTAAACTTTACGCTCTAAAAAACTTAGAAAGATGTTTTGGAAAGTCTTTTTGCTATGGTCCATCAAAATTGTGAACTTGAAAAAAATGTCAAAGATCAATGAAGAATAATACATCATAAATAATAAGATAGTACTTACCCATAATAAATCATAGGAGATAAAAAAGGAATAGTTTTGAAGTTATTTTCTTCGGATCACTTAATAAAACACAGTCCTATCTTCAACGAGATTGTTTTAAACTGATTGTTTGTATGAAACGGATTTTGAAGACTTTGGCTTGTTTAGAATACTGCTAATGTGTTTGTTGATCAAAAAAAAATAATATTTATTGGTTTTGTACGATTCTAATTCCTTGAATAGTTTCTCAAGGTAACTAGATGATTTAAAGTTAAATATAAGGAAAATAAAAATTCACGTTTTTGTCAATTGGACGTTGCACTGTACATCTGTGTAGCAATCTTGCTACTGCTCGTGTTTGGGTACTGTAACTGCAGCAGTATAGCGGTCATATTAGACTTGAAAGTTCCATTCATTGATTTGAAAAACTTTAATCACTGTTTTCTTTGAAAAATTTTTTCTACTTTACGTGTACTTCGAATTTTATTATCTTGGACAGTTTTTTAGCTATTCTTTCTTGTTCAATAAAAAACGAGACTCCCTTAAGAAAAACACAAAATTGGTCTTTGCTTCTCTTCTTTTCCGTTCTGAATTGGCCCATGCATTAAATATACTTTTTTGTTGGAAATTTTATCTAGAATCACTCTCCCAGAGTTTGCGCATTAAGAACTGAGGCAGTCTTTGTTATAATTATTAAAATTATTGTGAAATTTCGTTGCTAAAATTATTGTGAAATTTCATTGTTGTTGGTATTGTTTTGTCTCTCCTTCTCTCCCTTGCAGCCCTTCTCTCCCTCCAAAAAAGGTGTGTTTAAATTAAAATGAAATCATAAATAAATTTAATTACACCTCATTTTTTTTCTTTATTATTAGTTACATTTTAAATATATTAAATATTATTTTAAATAATGTTAAAACATAACATTTTATGCTGATGAAAATGGTGTTTAGAGTATTGAATATTGTTCATTGTAGTTATAATTATGCCATACATATATCTAGCACAAACACCATTGTGTCCGCATTAATTGAAGGCTCCCTTTGTCTTGTATGTATTGTATTAAATTGAAGGACATAAACTAATTAAAATAAATAGCGAGATATTTCTCTTGTTAGTGGACATAAACTGACATACTTATCGTTTTATTTTCATATATTTACATTAAAAAAAAAAAAACGAACTGAATGTTTGAAAACTTCTTTTTTTATTTCTGTACCCAGGAAGCAAAGAACACATATTCATTTTTGTATTTGTTCGGGAGAGTCAATGTTCCATAAATTTGAACTATTAAAATTTCTTTCTTAGTTACTAATGATGTACCTCAGAGGTAAAGGACACCATGACACATTTTTGTGCTTGTTTGGGGAGCCAATTTTCTATAACTTCGAGCTATTAAAATTTGTTACTTAATTACCAAATTATTTAATTAAGAAATGAACATTGTGTCCTTTACCTACGGGGCACAACATTTATGTGTGTGTTGGATATATTATTTACTATCAAATAGCTTAAAATTTGTTATAATCATAGTTGATTAGAAGAATGGTTAAGCATCTCTTCGGATTCGTATTAAATTTTTAAGGAATATAATCTTTTTGTTATTGGTCAAACAGGGCACTAACGGATCCAGAATTTAATTTTGGAGGGGAGCTTTAGCCCGAAACATTTTTTTTTTGTATGTATATATGAGGATAGTTACTTCGGAAGAAAGAAAGGAACTAGCTACCTATATGAAATGGCGTTAAAGTGATTCTTTAAGTACTATTGAATTTAATTAGACGAACAATAATACTTTTAGAGATAATTTTTAAAACATTGTTATATTTTGCAATTTTGAGAGGAGAGGGGAGGGCAGATTTATCCCGAAAGTCCTCCCCCGTAGATTCGCCTGTACAACAGGGTTACTTTATTCCTCGAGGGATAACATTGCTCCCATGATGTTAGATGTTTCTTTATATGACTCCAAAAAACATGGTAATAAAGAGAAGAACAATATCGCCCTTGGTGCTAAGTTCAGTGGAAGAATGAACATAAGTTGTCCGGTAGTTTTATTTTATACGCCATCGACCTTGGTGGGATGTTGTGCCGTGTTTCCGACTGCTATAAATGTGGAAATAACGCAGATTATCATAAAAAGTCCAAAAACTGATGCATGATAACCCACTTCGACTGTATTAATTTTTTAAAATACATTTTAATAGTCTGATCTAATAAGTTAACTAAGATATTAAATAACTGTGGGCTAATGGTTGACTGTCGTGAATAATGAAAAGAAGGATGGTTGGGGTGACCAGTCAGAAATAAGAAGACAAGAATAAATAATAATATTCATTTTAACATTTGCCAAATAATATTATTATTTATTTTTGCCTTCTTATTTCTGACTGACCACCCTAACCATCCTTCTCTTCATTAAGGTATTAAATATTTGGGCATGACAAAAATAATATCAGTAAAATATATCAGTTCTTAGGAATCTAATATGATTTATTTTCCTTTAAATACTCCAAAACTTACATACATTTTTTTTTTTTTACAGGAACCTAAGGCCGGGGAGGCCCGGCCAGCTTTGAGTTTTTTGAGGTAAGTCTATTTTATTATACTCCTTCAAGAAATAAATTTATTTCTCGTATTGTTATTATAAATACTTGTAAATTATTTTATATTTATTCAAACAAAACTTATAACAAACAAAATATCGTGGGTTTATTGCAAAAAATCATTAAGTGACATTTCATAACCTTAAATAATTAAAAACTCTAAAAAAACTTTCCTTTATGAAATCAGAAAATTGTGCGCGTGTTGGAACTATATTTGATGAAAGGACTTGTTTTATTTTCATGTTCTCACAGTGTTTTTGTCTCGATAAATAAAGTCGAAATTCCTAAAAAAATATTTTTGGAAGTTAGCCTACAGTGGATCAAAAAAGTATTGGCACACTTACATTTTTTCAGGTTTCATTGTAAAAGAATCCAAAATTGATTTGCATAACATTTTTATTAATTTAAAAATTTATAATAATACATAATGGGGTAAACAAAATTTAAATTTACTTCATTAAAAAAATCACTTCAAGACGATCAAAAAAGTATTGGCACACTTTAATTTCAGGTTTATTTTACGCATTGGATATTTATTAATATTTTGTCACTATACCATTGGCATCTATGACATATTGGAATCTTGTTGGTATCGACAAAACAAAATTTTCAGTTACGTGTTGTCCAATTTTACGCCATTCCTCGGTATGTGCTTGACACACCGAAATGGCGTAAATCATTGTGCTGTTGGAATATAGATGCATCTTAAATCCTCAGATTGTTGGCTCTCCATGTTAAATTGTGTCGCGAAATGTCGATATATTGTTGAGCTTTCATAATATTGTCAATAAGGGTTAAGTTTCCAACGCCATTCCATGACATACCCTCCCAAACCTGGTTACTTCCACATCGGTATTTTACAGGAGGCCTCAGATGACGAGTTGGAAACTCAGTTTCAAGTTTCCGCCGATCGAAGTTGTGGCCATTAGAATGGGATATGTTAAACGTACTTTCATCTGAAAAGATAACATTTTTCTAGAATTCTAGGTCTTTATTAAATTGACTTTTTGCAAACCCAAGTATTTTCTTGCGGGTCTCCTCTTTAATAAAAAAAAGGTTTTTCTTTGGAATCTGTCATAATAATAATATTTCTAATAGAAGATGGTAATTAAAGTAAATTTTCCCTCTTCTGCTATCTGGGGACTGATAAAGTGTCACTTTGCTCAACAATTAAATGGATATTCCTTTGTGCCCTCTCATTAAATTTTGGTGGCCGCTCTGAACGGGGTATGTTTAAAACTTTCTAAACTTTTGTACAATATTTCGAACACTTCTAAAACCAATTTCTAATTTATTCACTGTTTTTTGGTAGATAAAAAATGTAATTTAACGATGTGTTTTTTAAACTGACAAAATTTTCACTGGTTTTATCCATTTTGTTATAGAAAATACAGCAAAGTCGGTTTTTATTATTTTCATTGTACTATCATCAATCCTCAGTTTCTCATTTCTTGAAAGAAAAATTATTAATTTGTTTTGATTGTTGCTAATAGTAAACATTTAAAACTTTGCCAATACTTGTTTGACCCTAAAAATTTACTCTTTATGTTTACCTTAAACATAGTTTTTGAATTCTGAACATTCATTGCTTCAAAATATTATTCTCAGACTATATAAATATTATTTCTTAATATTCTCCTATTGAGATTTTCAGAAAAACTGGAGTGTGCCAATATTTTTTTGATCCACTGTATATCAAAAATACACTTACTGACTTTTTGTTATAAACTGACGATATGATCAACATTAATATAATAAATAAACTATGCAAGGTTTTAAATACTTATGATTTATGTATTATATTTATGTAACAAACCTAAACCATGATATTTTCATTTGACCACTTTAGAGAATAATAACAGCCGTTAAAAAAATTTGAATTTCAAACTAATGGCGCTTTAGTCCTGGTAATAGTTAACAAACTTGCCGCTAGGCAGCGGTACCAATCAGGACTCTGGTGGCGTATTGAGGAACTATGTCAGTGTCAACTTGAATATATGCTTAACATTTATTTTTCTTTATTTGTGAAATCTATTTGTTAGATTTGTATTTGTATATTGTATTTCATCGAAATTATGTAGAATCTAATAACTTCCACGATTTTTTGTAATTTTTGAAAATATTAACATTTAGAATTATTTTTCTTGAATATTTTGAAACTTAGTAATTTTATTGTTTTTTTCATATGAATATGCAATATATTACTTACTTATTTGTTTCCTTTAAATTATTTTAAGAAATTGTAATTTTAATTTTGTTTAAAATCTCTGTATTGTTTTAAATATTCTGAGGAAGTGTTAACTATTAAACTGGAGATCTGTTAAATATTAAAATCATTTGCTTCTTAGTATTACAGTATACATTTTAGAAATTTAATTTGTATTGTGCGTGGCTAGAAACATCAGATTGTCTTGAATCACTGAACTGAATTCTATGTAAGTAAATAAATGAATACCTACTATAAATTATGCTAAATTTAGTTAATATTTTTTTAGAAAAATATTGTTATATTATTACCACTCGGTCTGTGACCATTTTTTTTCTTTTAAATCGAGGAGTCAATTTATGTATTGATGAAATATATAGTGTTATTTATTTGTGCATAGGAGAAACCAGCGTAGTTGTTTTCGATTAATACTTAATATTTAATAATACATTAATAAATTATCATTTAAATCTTTCAGCCTAATCATTGAGATTTTATATTCATTCGATTTTTATTTTCAAGTCTCCTATTTTGTATAACAATAAAATATAAAAACATCTGGCCTTTTGTTTTATATTACAATTGATATTTATGAATTTAAAGTCTTAAATAATAGGTAACTGAGTTTAGCATTTCGGATTTTTTTTCTTTTATTAAGTATTGATATAATCATCTTAATGCATATAGTGAGAACAATACTTATCTTAAGCTTTAATTATTGTAAATTTTACTGGTAAAGTTATATTTTATAGAACATTTTTTTCTTAATAGAATATAGGAAGAGAGAATTCCAGTATTTTTCTACAAGAATTGTCTTAGTTTTTAAAGTAGGTATCGAGAGAACTATGGAGTTAAGGAGTTGATGAGTAATAAAATACTAATGGCTTAAGTCTATATCGCTAGCATGACATTTTTACATTCCAAATAATCGTCAAGATACTAATACGTAAAAAGGCATATATACTGCATAAGATGAATTGTTAATAATAATAGAAAATTATTGCATCTCTTTTAAGTTAAGTGAGACTTAATTGAAATTAAATCAACAAATAGTCACATATAGAATTCATTTTTGTCTTGAATTGTTTTATAATTTTGATGTCATAATAATTATAGATTTTCAAAACATGATTACCTTATCAAAATGTTACGATTCCATTTTTCTGTATGTTGTAGAATATTTTACCGCAGTCAAAATCATTATTTATCAAATTTAAATAAGAATTGCTATAAATCCCCCTACACCGACTTATGTTTGTTATTTGTTTCTTCAAGTCATTCAAATTTATTTTTTAAAAATATACAAGGATTTTGTTCATAAATTTTTCTCTAATGGTATATATTTTATATTAAACTACATTTAGATCAAGCAACTCTTGATATGCCATATATGATGACTTTGTTAATTTATATAATACTTGGGAAAACTACAAATATTAAAAATGAAAAGGAAAATAATAGAATGCACAATCCACACTCTTAAATTTATTCCATCGTAAATGTGAAATTTCAAAGTTTGAATCACCTGTACTGTATACAATCATATATTAAAATAGCAGATATTACCGTATATACATGGGACATATTATACTCGCATTCTTTATATAAATTTATAATTTTTAAAAATAAATGTGTATGTTAAGGAATAGGGGATGCGACTTAAGCCTATGACAGGTATGCCACTTGTATTTTGTTGCGAGGAAAGTAGTGATTAGTAGTCTTTAAGCGATTTGTTTTTTCCACAGTTAGAAGTAAATAATCTTGGCGTGTATAATATTTGCATGCTCTACTTAATACTGTTCTCAGCTATTTTTTGGTGTTAATTGTTATTCTTAAAAAATAGAATCACCCATGCCCAGATGCCTCTGCCGTTCAATGAAATGTATTGCTTACATATTACCTTGTTATTACTTAGAAATAGCAGTAAAAAAAAAAAAACTCACTATAGGAAACATCTCAGATATGTTTACATTTGTGGTGTTAATATTGCAAAAGCGAAACTTAGTTAATCTCAAATTTAACTATTTGATCTACTGCATATTAGTATTATAAGGGGACTGTTATCTGATAATAGCCTTTTAGTTATTATAATGCAATTGGTATAATGTTGGCACCATGTTAAAGTAACCAATATGCAACGTCAAACAGGCTCACATTTGTTACTCTAAAATGGTGGCGGCAGTATAATTTAGTTGGAAATGATGGAATAACTATATGACAAATGATCTGAATTTATACTCAATTTCAATACTTATGTTACAGTATTATATCTGGAAATATTTTTTTTTGTTCTTGTAACCTAAGTGTTGGGATCAGTAGGGATATTTCATATTTTATTTCTTTTCGGCAGTATTAGCTTTTTAAATTGAAATCACTAGATTATTTTTCAAGTGATAGTGGGGATTCTACTGTCAACTAAATTGGGTATACAGTATATATTCATTTATACAACTGTCATATTTAATTTGAATGCCTCTTCCACTTTAAAAAAATGTTTCTGCAAGTTTTTTATTACTGTTGAAAAAAAAGATCTTATTAACGAACAAGTCTAACATGTATACTAATAATTTGTCCCTAAAACGTTTATTAGGAAAACAGCGAAATTTGTTTATTTATACCTCGATAAATTGGAAAATAAGTTGATGATTTTTTTCTGAATCTATCGTCTTTAAAATGTATATATTGTATGTATTTCTCATTTATTCACTGATGAAAATATTTTGTATTAAATTCTTATGATGATATTTCATTAAAGCTTCTAATTATCGACTCAACACCAACTGAATATAATTAATAATACCTCTCTAATTTGATTATACTATTGAGCTGTTTCTTGATTAATGTGTTTGATTAATTCACTGTAGTCATCTCCTCATCCGTTCATTGATGAAAATATTTTGTCTAATTTTTTTTATGATTATATTATGTCAGTAGTTGTAATTTATTATTTTCTTTTAATCCCTATTGCTACATTAAAAGACAAGATTTCTAAGTCTGGTGGGTGATCAAGAAAGTACTTAGACTATTATAAACAATTTACTAAAACCAGTCTTCTGACCTATAATGGGAGCCGTAAAAGACTTGCACTGTAGGTGGAAAGGTTGGTTTCAATAAATTATTTATAATATTTGAAGTTCCTTCTTGATTGCGATCCTGAGGAATATATTCCCTTATTATTTTTAGTCGTTCTATATACTTTATACAGTACACTAATAATTACTGAACATTGGAATTTCATTTTATTATTTGTGTTTTTTTTCCCCTTGAAATATAGACAAAAAATTCATGTTTAGGTAATGGTTTGTGATCTATTCAACTTTGAACCTACAGCTTCTGTTTGATATGGTCTATAATATGTACAATTCTGGAACGATATTGGTTACATTATAAATAGCATTCGAATATTTTTTTGCTTAAGGATTCTATTTAATATTAGGAAAAGACCCTTTACATTCCGTAACTATGCTGTAAAATATTGAAGTTAAATATGCATATTCAATAAATAAATAATTTAGATATAGTTTCGTACCATTACAGATAATTATCTATTCTTTTTTATTCCATTTGGGTAAATGTATCAGTGATAGACAGTTTTTAACTCATTAATAGATAATAGGATTTTTACCACCAAATGAGAGTACATATACTAGTAGATTTAATGCTAGGACACAGAGGAATGTGATGCCTGAACCTCAAGTGATATCATGCAACAGTTTTTATTTCAGAGATGTTTCCTTATCACTTTTCTTTAGAAGATACGTTTGAAATTCTGATTCATTCATCTATAGTTTGCCATTTCCTTGTTTAAAACTGTGAATACTGTTTTTTTTTTAATTGTATAAAAAACCTGGGTTTCTCTTACTGGTGCTAAATACGTTGTTAGAACTTCCTAAGTTTTTCATTAATAATAACCTAATTGACTGCATTGAAAAAATAAATATGTTAAAGACCTAATTTGCTGCAAATTAAACTCATTTGCAAAGATCCACCGCCAGAACTAAAGCTGTGGTTCACATTTGTGTTGACATTCTCTTCTAAAGTGTCTATTACTGGTACATTTACTTTAATAATTATTTTCATGTTCTCTATCCAATGGAATTTATATTGTAATCTCACCACTCCAAGTCATTATTAGTTATTGCTAGCTATGTGGCAGTGTAAACTGACTCTAGACTAATCCATTCCACTTTTGGTCTTAAGCAATTATGGTTAATGATGTTTTATTTTAATGATGTTATGAGAAGTAAACAAATAAACAAGTTATTTAATTGGTGTCGATAATTAGCAGTGTTAATAAAAACTCCAAATAAAACAAGTGATCTAGAGAAGTTTTGAAAATTATTAGAACTTCGTGATAAAGAACTTAAAATTGAATCACGATTTTGAATATTGAAGGAAAGGAAAGTGTGCGTTTGTGTACTTTAAAATTGATTTGTTATCTCATTGTGTTGAAGAGTGTGTTAGAAATTGTCAAAGCCTGGGAATCGTGGATCCTCTATGTCCGCACAATCTTCACTGCTATTGTTTTAGGATTTTAGGCAATCGTCTTTGTCATGTCCCGGTCAATTCTTTTGTTGATGGTTAAGCTGTCAAAATGCTCGATGACTTCGTTCTCTTAACGTTAGGCCGAATATTTCACCGTGCAATGCTCACGAGTTCGAATTTTCGTAACTATCGAACTTTTGACACACATTTTGTAAAAAAAATCCTGCTTAAAACATATAATTTTTTCTCTTATATCAAAGACGCTGGTCATTCGACCATCTGACATCTTGCTGCCCAGTATAAGTTAGATCTTTTCAATTATTATTTTATAAATGTTTTATTTCTTATGCCCATCAAAGCCGGACATTTGTCTGGATGGTCTGTATCCATTCTTGCTTGATTACATAATTTACACTTAAGATCATCAGCCACGCCTATTTTGTGGAGATGACCAGGCGGAAGCAGGCTACTGCATCTCTTCTTGGTCAGCAGAGATCTGATTTTCTATTAAACACTTAAAACATTTTGCTTCTACGTTGTCTAACTGCGTTTTTCGTGTTTCTTCATTCACTACTACCTTTACCATTCGTCGAATTGAGTCATACGACTTTGGATAAGTTGAGGCAAATCTGCTCCTGTTTTGGCGATACCATCTGCTTCTTCGTTTCCTGGAATTCCGCAATGGCTCGGTAACTGTAAGACCACATTTGTGCCTCGGAGCGTCAGGTCGTAGGGGAGGGATTTGCCCTCCAATACAGCATTCGATAGGCTGAGAGTCGACGAAAAGAACAGCTCTCTGGTCTTGCCTTCCACACAATGTTCTTAAGGCTATGAGAATTGCTGCTATCTCACCGTCGAAAACCATCCTTACCAACCGCAGCGCTGAACTGGAACTCCTTTAAATAAATCCCTGCTCCAGCATTTCCAACGGTTGATTTAGCTGACCCATCAGTAAAAATGTGAAGCCAATCCTGAAGAGAGTACTTATGAGTTATAGTTTCAATTGTTATTCCTTTTAGCCCATATTCAGATGTTATCTTCTTTTCCACCTCATGGAGGAGTTGAAGTTCTGCCTTACCTGTAATCGTGTATTGTTTTGGCACACATTTTGTAAAAATTACTCTTTAAAACTTATAATGTTAATAAAACATAAATTGTAAATTGTCACGAAATACATCAATCAAGTAAACTTAAAATTAAAGAAATAAAAGCTCTATAAACTTAATAGTATTATCCTAAAATAGAATTAAAAAATATTTCCTACCTTGGTTTTTCTAGAATATTGATCTGATTTAGATTTATTTAACACCTATGTCATAGATCACCAAGCATGATGTTTGGAACTTGATATTATCGTTCACCACTAATGGATCCAGGATTTTATTCTGGGGGGAAGATTCAGCCCGAAACTATTTTTTTGTATGTATATGTTATAATAATTAGGAAGAAAGAAAGAAACTAACTACCTATATGAAATTGTGTTTAAGTGATTCTTGAAGTCCTATTAAATGTAATCAGATGAATAATAATATTTTTAGAGATAATGTTTTTCATAAAATATGGTTATATTTTACCATTTTGTGAGAGGGGTGGGAGGAGCTTCAGCCCGAAATACTCTCCCCCCTCCCGTAGATCCGTTTTTGTCGTTCACTATTTTGGTCTGAAATCGCAGGTGATTATATATTTCATGTCTGTATCCCAGCCATTCATAAATAAACCAAAGACTAAAATAAATATATTTTTATATTGGGTTGATACTTTTTGTTACTTCCAGACTTATCTACTTGAAAATAAAAATCCACCGTGTACAGAGTTTTCAGTTTAGTGTTAATGTTCATAAAATTTATAGAGTCTAAAAATAAGAATTATTTTTTTATAAGACATTTTTGATGTATGGAATGAAGTATTTAATATCCTTTAAGTTTTGTTGGGTTAACTTTCATTTCTAAAGTTTTAAGTTTCTTTTGACCTCTGGAATAGAATCGTGCTTCGACCCGTCACCACTGACATAACATCCTGAACTTCTATCTTGTGATCTTTGACGTTAGCAATTGTTCAGCTAAGTTCTATATCTGTGCCCCGGAGGTAAAGTTCAGCATGTCCATTTTTTCATTAAATAATTTTGTAATGAAGAAATCAATTTTAATAGCTCGAAGTTATAGAAAATTGGATTCTTGAACAAATACAGAATGTAACATGATGTCCTTTAACCCCCTAGATTTAGTAACTAATTACAAATTTTAATAACTCTAATTACCTATGTGTGACTATCATTTAAATTTTCATTTACATTACACCGATAATTCACACCAGTCAATACGTTAGTGAATGCAGTGCATCTTTCTTTTATCTGTATTTATTTTATTTTTTTGTTCCTCCACTTCTGTTTGATTTTTTATATTATTTTTAACATGCTAAGCTTTGTATGTTTTTATATTTGTTCTATATGGCATACCAACTGTACTCCAATTGATTACTCATCGTATAAGATATCTATTTGGAAAATCCTTACACGTATTAATAGTAATTATTAACATTTGTTCAATTAATAATCAACGTTGTTTAAATTTATATTATTTTTTTCTTTTAAAAATAACGTTTTGACAAATGAATTCAGATATTGCTTCCTAAAACAACCCCACCTCAGTCCTAATATCGAGTGAACATTCCACTAAATTTACTTCTCCCAGCTGCTACCTTCTCTGTACTGTAATTTAGGACGGCTGTGCTTTAGCCAGTGAAAATCTTCTGACCATATTTTGTTAAAATTAACTATAGAAGTATTCTTGAAAAAATAAAATTTACTATTATTTGATGAATAACTTATTAAGAAATTTTGTTTCGTGTTATAGTTTCATATTCAAATTAATTTCTAAAATTTGACGGTTAAATTAATATTTGATTGTTAACTTTAAATTTGGTAAATTTAGTCATTATGATAATTGAAACCACTTAAGCATAATAACGTAGACCAGAGTCAGCATATCTCACTACAGCAATCTAAAACAGATTGATCAAATAGATATAGTTCATCAATCGTAGATTGTTGATATATTCTGAAAATATGAAGTATATTATCTTAATGTTTTAATACATATTTTAATTCAGATTAATTATTTTTTCTGATATTTTAAATTTAAATTTTTTTATTTTTTTTTAGATATTGTATATAAGCATGTGTTTTTTTTTAATTTTATTTTTTAGGTGTTGTATAGAAGCATGTGGGCAATTATTGTTATTAGTTTAGTTTATATACATTTACTTTTAGTAATATCGTTTTTCTGTATTATCCATTTTTATTTATTGTTGATAGAATGCGAATGTGCTCTCTGAACGCTATTATAAATGTCCTTAATTGTGACAGATAATATCTCTCAATAAATCTGTTTTAAAAATATATATGTTTCTTTAAAATTTATTTATTTTATTATCATATTTTGTATTTTACTGGTAAATTTATCAATTCACTTTTATTTAACTATTGTACATTTTATCTTATATTTTATGTTATAAGCCGATCTCCTACTTCGGCCATATATTTCCTTAATCATTAACTATTGTTTATTAAAAAAAAACTCGAAATTAAGTCAGAAAATTGATTGTGATATTTGAAAAGATGGAGTCAAATCTATAGTACACTTTAATACATTATCTTGTGTATGTATGTTATATATATATATATATATATATATATATAATATATTATCGCATGTTTATTTTGTTGCTAATGTTTTATACTTTTTCTGTTTCTATATTTATTAGATTATATTACATCAGTTGTATATTCTGTTATATCAGTTGCATCCGAAGATTTCTATGCCTCATATTATCCTCCTGCATGTTAACCCGGGGAATATTGTGTGGTAAAGTAATGTTATGTAATTTGGTAATGCCTGTAAAAGCACTTTCATAAGCAGGACTTGAGTGAAACATTTTTGTAATGCAAATCAAGAGGAAGAAAGTGGAGTGTATAATTTTTCTAACACTAGTCACGCTTGTCGTTAGAAGCGAAATATTTTATTGGGTAGTTATATTTACCCTGACGGATCTACGAGGGATGGAAGGGGGGGCTTTTGAGCTGAAGCCCCTTCTGCAAAATGGTAAATGGCTTATAAAAATAATATTAAAACATAATCTCTTAAAGCATTATTACGCGTGTAATTACATTGAATGGGTCTTCAAGAATCCCTAATACACCATTTCATATAGTTTCTTTATTTTTCTTCTGAAGTAATTAGCGTTATACATTTATAAAAAAAATTTCGGGCTAAGACGTCTTCAAAATTAAATCCTGGATCCGTTAGCGTATATTTATGAATCAAATTGATAGAAAAACGGCCAAATGTTGACAATTTATTTCAAAAACCATTTGGTGCTTGCTGTTACCTATTTCTTTAAAAATAATGTAAACTATTTCTTTGTACGATACATACAATATAGTTGTTCTATAACAAAAAACACGAGTTTATTCATATTATTTAATATTGTTCTATTTTGGATATATCAGGTTAATATATTGTTTTTTTTTTTTATATATTTATAATATGAATAATATTTTTTACTAGTTAAAAATCCAACAATGACATTTAATTTTCTTTATTTTTGTAATAATGAAAAAGAAAAGTATGAATAACAAAAATTATGTACAATTTTTTGTTCAAGATAAAGTATGATTGACCGATAAATCATTGTTGTAATAGACTACTTATTTATTTAACCGGAATTTAATAAACATTTCTTTATAGGATAGAGGAATTTTTTAAAATGAACTCTAGATTTTGGTAATTTTAGTGTTATTGATATAGACCAAATATTTTTAATTTGTTTCATATAATATTCAAAGTGGAGATTTTCCACTTCGTTTGTTTATAGGCAAAAACTTAGTGGAAAAGCTCCTGTTAAACTATTGTTTCATGATCAGTACTTTCTTATCAAGTACCTACAATACAATATATCAGGTGTTTTAAAAATGAGTAAGAAGTATATTAAATTTTTCATTCACTTAATTATATTATCATTAATATCTATGAGTAGTTCAGTAGTACTTCATTTCAATATTTAATATTTAAGGTCCTACAATTTAATATTAAGGAGAATAGATATTATATAAATTCATAATTTTATACTCATTAATTACCGAATTAAAATTAAAATATGTCAAATTTTACATAATTTCTTGGCAGAATTGAATTTGGTTTATTTATGTTGTCTAATCTAATACCGCGTTAATAATAATCTTGCTATTAAAAATTAAGTCCATGTATACTACTGCAAACAAATTTTAAGAAATGTTGCAATGTGCAACTTTCATGGATTGAAGTTGTACAAGATTTCTTCTTTTTTTTACCATTTATTATTGTGGTGTTTGTTAGGACAGCAGAAATCTTTAATATAATGTATAAGAAGATTCAAAAAGAAGAATAGTTATGTTTACAATGATATAATAAGGGTATTAAGCCTATATTCTAAAAGTTAATTTTATCTGTTGGATAAAATAGTATCGGATTTAAATCGTAGGTAAGAGCTCACATTTTCAAATTCTTATAACTATACTTTGTATTTTTATAACTAAACTATGTATAGCATGTGTGAAATAAATTCTCATGGTAGGGAAATTGTGAAAGGGTTTGACGGATCCTTTAGCTATGAAAGATAATAAGTAAAAATAAATTTTTTATATATAAATTAGACATATTATATAAAATATACCAATAGTGGGGACAGTTAAGTACAAAAAATAAAGATTTTAACTTCTAAAATGAGATTTAAAAAAAACAATAACAAATTGATAAAAACACGTTACTTTTTCAAAGAATTTCAAGAAGTCGAAATGGTTCGGATAAAAAATATATATGGTTCTTATTGACGAATGTATGAGTTCCGAATGGTTCTCCACATAAGATGTGATAAGATTGCAGACTATAAAATAAATGCTGACTTTCTTCCCAGTTGTTTAGTTGACTATTTTTACAGTCGCCGGTGGAAGAGGGTTTGGTTTGGTAGATGTGTATTGGTTATGTTGGGTCACATCTTAGGCAATTGTTGACTTTCTGTCAGGCGTCAACATTCGGAAGCATACATAGAAAGTTATGTAACATGATGACTGTTGAAAATGACTATTTTCATTTCAGATCTTACGGAAGATTGTAAATATGCCCTTCGTTATAGATGCACGTTTTACCTTTTTTTTATTTATTGTGAATTATTTCGTAAAACGCTTTGATCATTACCACAATGATAAGGCTATTAATGTATTTTTGGTTAGAATGTTTTGAATAATAAATAACCTAGCTTAAGGAATCTGAAGGTTTATTACCGATAACACTAACAATCGTTTTAATACGCCACTGAATGTTATCTGTACCTCTTCAAGGTCGAGCTTAATACCATCCTCATATATCCGCCTTTTTTTTATAAGATATCATTGAAACATTGTTGACGTTTTATTAAATTTGCGAATGTGTGAAGAGCAAGAGAAAAGTGGGAAGTCTCGTTATTGGAGTAATACACATGGCCACACTAGCGGATCCAGGATTTAATTTTGGGGGGGGGCTTCAGCCCGAAACCTTTTTTTTTCATAAAAATAACGATAATTACTTTGGAAAAACAGAAAGAAACTAACTACCTATATGAAATGGTGTTTAAGTTATTCCTTAAGTACTTTTAAATGTAATTACACGAACAATAATACTTTAAGAGGTATTTTTAAATTTTTTTTCCCATAAAACATGGTTATATTTTTCCATTTTGGGAGGGGGGCTTCAGCCCGAAAGCCCCCCCCCGTAGATCCGCCCGTGCATGGCCATGCGTTATGAATTCTTGAGTTGGTTCCTGACGGCTTGTATTCAACCAATTTGCTTCGATAATGACATCCTGTGTAAATATATCTATCTATTAAGGAATGTTTTAAATACTATAAGCATACTATACTACTAAAAGCAATATTAACTCGTGCCATTAACTGGATTAAAGTCACAACAATAAAAAAGTTCAAAGCAAGGTTGGAAACAAGAGGGTTCGGATGGTTCAGAAGTTTACTATGGAAGGGTAGGTATCTGAATTGAGCTAAATTAGGGGGCGGGGTGGCCGAATGGGCTAAAGCGTGTGCACTGCACCGCGAGTTGCCTGGCAACCGGATAAGAGATTTGAGATAAAAAAAAAGTACCGGAGGGAATTTTAAATTCCCCACCTTCACCCTCCGGCCCAGAAAAATCCCGTATAGCCTAAAAAAAAATTGAACTAAATCGGACACATATGTTACATTAAGGTCGTTATGGATGATTTTATTTGTGACAAAGTAGGGAGCATTGAGGATTTTACGAAGGAGTTCGGATTGTACAGATTGGATACGAAAGGAATTTGATGGTTTAGTAGAGTCCCAAAGCTCGATCCCGTAATTCCAAATAGGCCCTATTATAGTAATATATATATTAGTATTTTGTAAATAGTTGGAATTTTAGAGCGTTTGTCTAATAAGTGCTGCAGTAGTCGAAAACGTCGGGCGGTTTCTAGTCATTTCAGTCAGGTATGGGGGTTCCAAGTGACTCGTTTGTCCAGATGGAGTCCCAAGTATCGGATTTGTTCAACAGGGATACGTGGTCTATTGTTGAAGGATACTGTAGGACAGGATGTCATAGGCTTACTGATACTTTACGAAGAGTAAAGGTAATATGATGGGATTTATTGGAATTTATTTTAATCCTCCAGTTTTGACACCATTTTTCAAGACTTGTGATGTGTGATTGAAGAGTTTGGGATACAATAGATAGATCGTTATTAACTGAGAGGATACACGTGTCATCGGCATAGGTGGTGATGACAGTGTTGGAGACAAATCGTAGATCATATAAAAGTACACTTGCTGTGGTCTGTCACATGTTTTTCTATATTTTGAAACTTCTCACTCCGAAAATTCATAGCCCCATGAAATTCCTTCTGGAGACCCCTGTTGGAAATCTTCTTCCGTTACATATATTAATCTTTGTCTTCGCTTATTCTATTCTGTATCCTGTTCTTAACGTATTTGCTATATATTACATTGTTCCTAACTTTCTGTTGTTATGTTTTTAATAATATCTGTTGACTGATGAGTAAGCTGTGTATTTTAGTAACTCGACATAGTTGAATATTATTTAGTTCTCTTTATTTTACATTTTAAGAACGATTTAATAATATAATTGGCACGGGCTTCACCTGTTGATGAAGTTGCCCATGACGCTTTCTCTTATCTGTAATCAGTGTTATCAGTAAATGTGATGTTTACAAATAGCTTGATAACCGTCTGAGCTTTACCATTCGACTAGCGTCTGCTCAACATTACTTCATCGTCTTATCAGTATTATAATATATATTATATTAGAGTAAATAAACATAATGATGATAACATATAATTATTGTAACAGGATGGCAGGAGGTAGGAGGTGGTCGGATGCCGTCTTCCCCCACTCCATTCGGATGCCGCTCGACCCTCAGTGGCTCCACAGCCTTGCTCGTAGATGGTTAAGTCTATACCAATCAAAACCCATGATCAAACCCGCGTTACGTGCCAATAGACGATAAGATTTTGTGCCAAATACACTTATTTGTGATATTAGTGTTTAGTGATAACTATTAAGAGAAATCGACATAAATGGTAATTTTTAATTTACTTTTTTTTTTGTTTATTAACTACCCATTATCCTTTTCCTTGTTCACTTGTTACTAACCGAAGAGGTAGTTATTTAATTATGACAGTAATGTAAATAACCGTATCTTTGTTTATACTACGATTCACGTTGGTGACAGGTAAATAATGTATATATACATGTCAGAATATTTGGCGTCTTCTAAAGCACCATAGGAATCGTTAGACCCCAGTTATATTTTTAAGCACAATAAATATTTACTCATACCAGTTTTTATTAACTGAAATTCTCATGTAGTACCACCATGTAGTGCCTTGCTGTATGGCTGAATATGTATTTTGTATCATATAAAAAATATATATTCTTGTACTAGTTTTAATGTATTATTACTAATACTTGAATATTATAATTGCAGTTAATTTGATAGCGGAACAGAATTTATTTTAGGTTTATATTTTAAAGAGATGAAGTTGCCTACAAGAGATATCTAGTTCATAACGAACGTTATGGATAGCGTTAAAAATGTATGAAATAAATAAAAAATAGGCGAGGATCATGTAAAATGTATAATTCAATGGTGATATGAACAATATCAATAATTCATAAACTTTAGGATGTAATAATAATTTAAGAATTAAAGGAAGCCGGCTCACCGAATTGTCTTATCATTTATTTGTTATTTGTTTCCCTCGTCACGCAGATGTCGCGAATGGACGAAGAGAACGAAAACAAAAAATATTTTTTTGCTGAACTAAAATCAATGAATGTAACGAGTATTTTTCTTACTACAAAATCAGCCCACCATGACTGACATATTATAGATTGTTTCTTTTAGGCTAGAATTAATTCAAGTCTTCTATATTCCTTTAAATAACCAGTTTTAACTATTTGTTTATTTTATTTTTATATCTTTGTATTTTTTCGTTCCCTAGTTTTAGCTGTTAGATTTTAACACGTGACCGTTTCTTAGAAAATCACCTAAGAAGTTTTCAGATGATTAAATATCCATTCTTTCGTAACATTATTATTTTTTAATACCTGGAATTAAGATATTAATTATCTTAGTTGTTCCGTAAATTATTTTAAATTTGCTTATTTTTACTATTAAAGAAATTTTCTTGAGAGAGAATGTTTAAGACTAGGATGTTAAACATTTTTTTTCTTCAAAAATTCTTACCAAACGGATAAGGGTTAATATTTTATTTTATTTTTTTTTTGTTCTGATTCAAATTTCGAAATAACGTAGAAATAATATCTGATCTAATTTAGAGTAATAATAATAATAGTGTTTTATTTCGATTACAAAATAAATTACAATAACAATATGCCTTACGAAAGGCTAAGATAAAAGAAAATGTCTTGGCCACTTATACATTTTAATAAAAATCATACTATGCAGTATTACAAGATTTGCTTCTCATAACTGAAGACCAACATAAATCTGAAATCTGAAGAACATAAAAGCCTGAATATAAATATTAAATAAATTACAAGACATTATGAGCATACATATACGTAGTTCCCATTTCCTAAATACCAAATCCCCATAAAGTTAGAATACATGCAATATAATAACAATACAGCAATACAAATAATAACAGATCGCAATTTATAAACAATAATTATAATTAATAATAATATTACTATGAATTGTAATAATAATCTAACAACATCCAGTTCTAATTTAGAGTACCGGAAGACCGGTATAACGCTTTTTACGTTCGTAATTATTCGTTGTTTTCACCCTTTCTAATACAAATTAGGACTTAAGTCGATTTACTTACCTTCCTTATCATCCTCCTGACTTACCATCCTTATCATGCATGCATACATCTTGACTTAAAATATATCAAGACGATGTAACTATTATGCCGTTTTGGTATACCTTTTTTTTTTTTTTTTGCTATCATGCATTCTTAACTATTCCGAGAAGTGCACTTTAATTTTTTTGTCTTTTTTACTAATCAGATTTTCTCGCTTAATGCTATTTTTACCTTTTCCGCAACTTGGATTCTGCAGAAATGAAGTTACTAAATCTTTATCCTCATTATACCTTAATTGTTAAATTATGTTTAAAGCGTAAATCGTAATAAACATCTCTAATTTAATTGTTTACATCATTGTGTTATATCGAATAAGTATAATGTTTACATAAAAGCTGCTTCTTTGATATGGATACATTCTAGTAAGGCTGATCACGATTAATGCATAATCTTGTAATTAGAAATGTAGCTAAGTAATACAAATTTGTAAATATTATTTATGTAATTTCACACTAAATTGGGAACAATAATTTTCAAAAAACATCAATACTAACGAAGGCTCGTCTCAAGATTGTTATACAACAAAAACTTCAATTTAATTCTTGTTGTCGTTTAGGACTTAGAGGCGTAAAACCCCGAGGTCATCGAAGCCAATAAATAATTTAATTCATTTAAAAGTCCAATTCCGTTTAAATAGATAGGCAGAGACGTTAGTTTACTTATTGAAATTATTCTTAATATTTTTGAAATTACTTATAGAATTTTCGACAATTAACTTTTATTCGTCTGTCAAGGTGCAATTTAGTAATTAATTTAAAATAATTCTTTTATAATTTCTATATAGGAATGTCGTAAGTATATAACAATGCATACAATCCTATGCACGCATGTGTCATATCAATCTTTTTAAAATCATAAAAAAACAATCAATTCTGGTAAGCATACCAGACATCATCGTCGAATTTTTTGCTTTGAATGGCCTAATTCAAGAATTATCATGTGAAGTGTTAAATTATGATATTTAGGCATTTAAGGTATTCAAAAAAATTAAAAATATAAAGAAGCTTGTGTATAATTGGTTTAAAATAACAGTAACATTTTTGTGTTTTTAGTTTCCGTACAGATAGTGTTTTTTTAAATTATTTTTTCTTATAAATAATTACTATTTAATTTACAATTTCAATAATAACTTTTTTCGATAGTGATATGTTTATTTTGTCACTACAATAGCCTTGTCTTGTGACAAATCGAATATTATTAGAAGATAGGAAACTGTGACAGGTTTATACCTTGAAGAGTTTGCCGTCTCATCCAAAATTACTTCATTTCCTCCCATCAGTAGTTTAATCATTCGTTTTAATCAATGTTTCGTTATTTATTAAAAAACAAAACAAAAAAAAAACACAACTAATTTGTTATTTAAATTGGCCTTAAATAAAAAACGTACATTTGCCATTTTAAAAAAGTTAAGAAAAAGCTGATTTTTGTAATATATTCGCAATTTAAACCGATTATAATGATTTTTGTTTATAATTTAACTTGTATACCCTTAAACAAAATTATCTGAAACAATATTAATTGAACTAATAAAACAAAAATAATTTTTCTTTACTTTCTGAAAATTACAGATATTCGTCTTTGAAATGAAGTCACGCATTTATCTATTTAAAAAAACCAAAACAATATACTGTCATACTATAAGTAAAAAAAAAAAATATGTTTTAATAAATACTTACGCGTTTTCGAGTTGTTCTCACGTGATTTTTTTATGAGGTCAAGTTTACTGAATCCTATTATTTTTCATTTTCGTATTACAACCTTCGCCCATTTCTTGAAATACTTTCGGTCTCGTGCTATCGATCGGGTCTTTTAATATTTAATTTTCTCGTATTTTACCTGGACGTATTTACTAATCAAGTCTTGACATTTCGCTTTTCTGAGCACGCGATGCTGTATTTTCATGAGAAAACTCTCGGGAAGTTCAACCTAATTGTTCATTAACGTCGTAAAATATTGTTACTACTCACGCTTTAAAAAATTGTTATATTTGCAAAAATAATTATATTAAAAACCGTAAATCAAACTTTTTAAAACATATTTTGTTTATTTTATTTTAGATTTAGTAATTTATTTAAAAATTTAAATTTAAACTACTTTTCTGTTGGTTGAAAACACAATTTTTAAGGTATAAGATAATAAAAAAAGTGGTAGTGTAGTCAATACAATTATAATAATATCAATGTAAAATATTTCTAATCTTTGTTTAAGGCAAAATAATGATATTTTTTTTTTTTTTTGATACCCCAACTTTCTCTTCATTATCGACAGTCATCAATTACCATTCTGCCAAATTGAAGGATCATTAAAACTATACTGTTTAACAATCAGTATAATATTTATACTCAGCAGAATAAAAATTATAAGAAAAAGAAATATTTGAAATCCGTTTTTATTACCATTAAAGTACGTAACAATGACTGGTAAGTTAAGATGTTTTAGTTTATCTCTTAGATTGATTCTAGTAATTAATAATATGATTACTTAAATTATAACACTACTGAAAAATTCTGATCATTTCAACAGTGAATATTTATTAGGGTGTGGAGTACTCAGTCCGTTCTATGGAACCGGAAATCAGCAGCTTCCTTCCTAAAACCTCTGAACACCTGATCATTTGATACGTCTCGCGATTTTGAGAAGTAAATAACTTAATCGGTACATGGAATAGCAAAATCAGATAAGCTAAAAAAAAAGAGATTATTACTCGATTTATAATTAAAATATTTGGCGCAGATAGTTTCACTGTTTGTATTTTAAATTTCCTCGTGAAACTGTTTAGTTATACCATATTTTCCTAATCGACGACTATTATACCTGGAGAGTTGAACGTAGAATATGTAATTAACTATATTTTATTTGTTACAAATGATTGGGTCTTAAACTCCTATGTCTATGATAATAATGTATGCTATTATATGTTACGTTATTATTGTCTCTGTTAGCTATTTAAATGTAAGCTGTCTGAAATTCGTCAGTATTTTTTTTTTTTTTTTGCTATGTGAACATTTTCAAATAAAAATAAAAATAATAGTGGTTCAATAGTTGACTGTTAAACATATATATTAAAGAGAAGTTAGTTGGGATGTTCAGTCAAAGAAAGGACAAAGTGAAAATAAATAAATTATATTTATTTTTATTCATTCCGTGTCGACGTTTCTGCCAAGTTTCAGACTTCCATCAGGGCTCGCGAAAGGTTCCGAAAACAGCTGTCTTGAAAATGAAATAGTAAACTTTTTTTCTAAAAACATGATCAACCATTCTTTTATTTATTTTTATTTTTGCTTAAGCCTTAAGAAAAAAAAAGGACATCTAGTCCGTGGTACAGAACCCTTTTTATCAATTTATTAACATCATCCTAATACTTCGTCAATAGCTTCTTCTTACAGAAGTTTTAACCTACATATTTTTTTTATTTACGGAAATTCTCAGAAATGGGTCGTTTTCTCTTTAAATTAAGTAATTTAATTAAGTACTAAAAATTAATGAATACCCGTTTGCTTTCCACTTGAATCGTAAGATAATTTAATCACAAAATCTAGTGTAAGTGGTATTCAAAAATATTAGATTGTTTAGCGTAAAGTCCAACTCCAATATGTCAAAATAACAAAGTTGTGTAAATCAAACGGCCCAATATTTTGCTATGCCAACTTTTTTTCATTTGATTTTGTAATCAAATTACTTTACGATTCAAGTGAAAGCAACGAGTATTTATGAGTTGTTTTTTTTTGTATTTATGAGCACGTAATTTAATTACTTGTATTAAAGAGAATTTTTGTTATTAAAACAAATAGTAGGTTACCATGAGATGAAGCTATTTACGAACTTTTAGGCGGATGTTAATAATTTTATAAAAGAAGTCTGTAGCGCGGACTATTCCAGTTTGTCTTCGGTAGATAAAATTGTCACAGAAGATAAATAACCAAATCTTAAACTAATTAGTTAAAATAAGTTTAATAAACTGTATCCGAATACCACATGTTAAGGTTCAGTTCAGAGGGCATTGAAATTTAAATGTATAATAAAATCTGATAATTTTGACTAGCTCTTATTACAACATCATTCGCTCCTAATCTAAACAGGAAAGCTCTGGCGCTGACTTTAATTCGTTGGAAGACAACTTTTCAGAACGGTGACTATTTCTACAAAAAAAGGAGCGATATTAATTTTCAACTTAAGTCCTTTAAAAACACGTTTAGCGAATTTCTTTCACTTCTTACTATTTATAATACTAGGTAATCTGTTAGTACGATCATGGGCAATGTAACTTGGTCGTTTTAACTTTAGTCGTTTGGATTACTGTTACCATATTAAGTGTTACTATTATAAGAATAATAATTAAATTAGTTTTTGTTTAAATACTCACATTTATATATCGCTTAAATATTTAATTAATGTTAATATTTAAATTTTAACATTTATATATCGGTACTGTTAGTGCTACATTTCTTATGTAACAATTTTATGTGTTAATTCTATTTGTGCTAAAGGTGACATTTTGTAGTCTGCCACTGCAATGAATAGTTGCTACTATGGAAAATATTATAGAGAAAAAAATGTGAAATTATACCAATAAATCATAAATAAATGAACAGTTTTTATGGCTATTTGGTAAAAAAACTCAATCTTGACATGCGACCTTTTGCGCTAATAGTAATGATATAAGTAAATAATAAAATATCATTTCTAGTTAAAAAAAAAAACTCGCAGTCCATTAAATTTGTACCCCGAAGGTAAAGAACAACATGTCCATTTTAGTATTTGCTCAGGAGAGACGATGTTCCATTACTTTAAGCTATTAAAATTTCTTTCTTAGTTACTAACTTATTTTAAAAGAAAGGTCAAGTTTGAATTATTTCCAAAACGATTGAGCTTCCATATGTAAGTGGACTTTTGCACAGCTAGATTGGTCATATTTCTTAGGCCTAATTGAGATGTGAGGATTACTGTGTTAAATTCACATTAAAGTACTTGGTAAATGGTCAAAAATATGGAGTGAAATAAAAGAATTTCTAATCATGCGAGACGCTTATTTCTATACTTGACTATTTAATTCAACAAATTATAAGGAAAATTTTTGTGTGTAAAACAATTTGCTACGAAGCGAGCTATGGATAATTTATACTGCTAAGCAATGCGTACTTGCGTGACCAGGTAAATATTGATACTTATAGTCACGACGATAAATATTAATGGAAAACGAATCAATAAAAAGGTAATCAATTATATTTGAAACGATGTGAATAGTATTATGATCTATAGTATATTGAAGTTAGGAAAAGGAGAATGTTGAGAACATAAGTATGTCGACACCGCTTTTTTGTTTAAATACATAACATTTTATTTCATATTTTAAATTATATGGAATAATTTACATTTGTTTTATCATGAATACTGATTATAAATGCTTGGAATTCATAACTTTTTCTCAATTTACTTAGACCTATTTCCATCCGCTACCTGGGTATCAGCATAGATGGGTATATTCAACACTGACTAATACTTAATCGTAACCCTCAGTCTATTAAATTGTAAACAATAGAATATTATAATAACATCCCAGGTAATTAAGGTTAGCGTGTAAGGAAACTGAGTCCACCGTATTACCATACAATTAGTCAACCTCTGGATAATACAAATTGATTTTTATATGTAAATAGTGTTTGGAAACACCATTTTAATTTCCTTCGTCTGATTTAGAATACATTTGTGGCAGCTTGAAATTTCTCGGTAGATAGATTATTCATTTTCCAAAATGTGCATCACTGTTTCTATGCATCCGCAAAATAAATTTTGATTTTATATACTGATTTATTATTATTTACAATTTTTTTTTTAAACTGGGTAAGTGAGTGTGCAGTCTGGCCTTAAGAAAACTTACGAGAGAGTGAATTAGATTGAGCAGTCAGATATCCTATGTCTAACGCTCGGATAAAGTCGGCTGTAGTCGACTAATGGAAGTGTTTTGCATAAGGTTTAAAATATCTCAAAAACTAAAACTCGGACTTGATTATTGTTTGCAAGGGAAATGTTCATCATTTCATCCTCTTTGTAATGAGCTATTATTCAAAATTGTATCTTAGCGTGATGCCGTATTAGAGAGGCGAAAAGAAGGGGAAACGATAGCGAATTTTATTGAAGATAAATATTAAAATATCTCAGTAACTAAAAATCGGACCTGCAAACTGTTTATGAAGGAATTGCATTTCATCCTCTTTATGATGAGCTATTAGATATAATTTATATTTCATATTATTAATCTCGTTTTCTTGATGTTTTCACTTCTGTCGCGTGTTCTACAGCACAAAATTGTTTTCTTGGATATTTGCTCTATTACAATTAATTACCTTTTAATAATTGCTTATGTCAGAAATAACATCGAGGATGTTATATCAATTGCAATCATGGACAAAAATCATTATTGATTTGAACATTAAAAGGAAAATAAATGACGTATCCATACCCCTGCGGTAAAGGACACCATTTTTATTTTTGAAATAAATAAATAATTTAGTAACAAATAAACTAATTTTGAGAGCTCAAGGTTCTGAAAAATTGGCTTCTCCAACAAATAAAAAATGTGACGTGGTGTCCTTTAATTCCGAGGTACCGATATATAAAAAATTAAAAATATAAATCTTGTTTACAAAGGTCTGTTGTTGATTGCATTCAGTAGTATGCAGGTATAATTTTTACACTATTAAAAATTATATTTTGCAGTTATTATAATGATGCAGTTTTTCCACTTTTTCGGAAACTGGGACGTTGCACGGGTGTTGAAGCGATTAGAAGCGGCCGTCTTTTATTCAAGGAGCCCTGTTAGAGGAATGACCTCATTAAATGCTCAAACAATGTTGTTATTTATCTTTACAACCTCATTTTTCCTCACGCAGGTTTTTTTATTTTTGTAACGTCTAATTATTATCATTAATCATTTATTTGATCCTTGGCTTTAATACAAGGACAAATAATGTTTATTATTGCTTAAAAAGGGAATCACTTATGCATTTTGTAATAAAAAAAAATTGAACACAACTAAGAAACGGAATATATATTTTTTTAAATGGATAAACTCATTTTTAATTTTTTTATTTCTTATATTCAACGTTTTCTTTTGTTTTTAAATATCGACCTATCATCGTCTCTTCACTTCTTTGTATCAAATTAATGAAACAAATTTCTTTCACACATGTGTACATTAAAAAAAAAATGGATTTTTAAAAATATATTTTATATATATATATATATATATATATATATATATATATTTTATTATATATATTTTAAAGGAAGGAGATGGTCGGGGTGGCGGTCATAAATAGACTAAGTAGTGGCAAAACAATTTTATTAAAAGCCAACGTTGTTAACTTAGAACAGTTCTAAGTGAAACAGAACACACCTCCCTGAAGAAGACCTGCAAAGTCGGGTCGAAACGTTGGCTTTTAATAAAATAGTTTTGCCACTATTTAGCATATTTATGACCGCCACCCCGGACCATCTCCTTCCTTTATAATGTAACGGTCAACTATTAAACATTTAATATATTTTAAATTATTATTATGTACTTGTTATTATTATTTAGTTGTATTTGGCTTCGGTTTATTTTATTTATATATAAATATATAATGTTAATGTAGTTTTATCTCACTATAACAATAGTCTATGTGACACAATGTTTTATTGTTCAATAAACAAAAACCGTTTATACTGTATTAAAACTAGAAGTCTTGATGGTCAAGCTGCTAACGAAATACTCACGCTCAAGTCAGAATCAGCGGAGACTGATATCTAGGGAAATTTAATATAAAATAAATAAAAGTCCATAATTAATTTCGGATTTACAATTCTTTCAATTTAAGTTATACGCTGTGTAGAGGAGCTCATCATACATTGATTTGCTAAGGCATTCAATATGTTGGATATTATGTGTATTACTCTATATACACTAACATCTTATTTACTGGTGAAAGCTTTTTTTATTGTCTATGATTTTAGTTTTTGAATAATACTTTGTTCATAGCTAATTTACCACTGATGTCTATAATATTGGGTTAATTTTAATAAAAAGTTAAATATATGTAATAATGTCTTTTCAATCTAGAAACTAGTCTCATAAAAATATGTTTAGATAAGATTGGAAATGATCACAGCTTGATCTTGATTTCTGGACAATTAAGCTAAGTGCTGTTAAATAAGACAAATTAATATTTATATGCGTTTCTTCTGATATGTTTAATTTCATATTCGGAAATTTTTCATTCATAATTTTGTTCTTTTAGCTGAAACAGTTATAAGATTATCTGACTAGTGTATAAGGCATTTAATAATACTATATACAAAAATTATTTTACCTATTTATCTGTTTTTCACCTTTGTTAATTAGAATTTTCTTTTACAGGTAAGGTTGCCAGTAATTCGATTATCATTTACCAGATAAGGTATTTCTTTTCTTATAGATTTTAATTATTATTATATAGTTCATTATTTTAGTTGATGAAAATAATCAGGTTTTGTAAATCTCTAATTATTATCAAATAAATTGAACCGTGATTTAAATTGCTTGTTCTATTTTTTTTTAAATAGATATATTTATACATACTTTTGTACTCTAAAATTAAACAGTTATGTAATGATAATTAGAGTAGATAAAAAAAATTAGACTTTGTAGAAGTCAAAATACCGTTCTCTTGGATACATTATGTATTCTTACTAAAACAGTTCCTGTTAAAATAGTAGTCTCGTCAATCGTTAATCAATTCGTAATTCTTTATCGTGGTTCCTTCCTCAGCTCTTTTCTGAGGATTTTAAATTAAATTAAAATTAGAATTTGTAAATCAGAGATTTACTATTTATAATTATTATTTTAAAATGTGAAAGAATACATATGCGGTATACAGACGAATGTATTTTTAAAACTCAATTACGGGTTCGTTTAACTGGCACGTGTCCTATAATCATTGCTTATTGAAGTGTTTTTTTTTCTCTTCATTGTGGAGGTTTCATTCTTTTCCTTGATGTACAGTCTACTGCGTTCTGCAACCTTGGTATCTTAACTCTTCCAGTCCTTGTTAAGAATTTTCATCGTTTCCGCTACATTGATGAGGGTGAATCAACGTTTTTCTGACTTCATCGTGTGCTTCGTCATTGGGAGTTCATAGCCTATTTGTAGTTGTAATATAGATTAGTATATTACTATACAATGGAGTGGGTTAGTTTAGTAGTAGGGTACTGTGTTTCCAATGCTGAGGGTACTAATCCCGGCAGAAAAATTATTTATTCTGTTTAATTTGGCCGTGGAAGGACCCTGGGTAGAGAGACGCACCTGGGGCACACCCAGCCTCTCTATAAAGTGGGTACCGTTAGTTAAATAATTATGTAAGGGGATAAATCTGGCGGTTGAGCGTGATCTCGGTCAAATCACTTCCTTGCTCAACCGTTCATCAAGAAACAGTCCTTTCCCTAAATAGTACTGAACCCAAGACCCTTCATGGGTTGTAGTGGTACAGTTTTTTTTTTTATATTACTATATTCGCAATATAGTTTAGTTTTAGTAATTCGCCTAATGATATTATATTAAAAACCTAATGATATTATTTGCTATTTTTTATTGGTTTATAAAGCATATTCTTAATTTCACCATGATTTTCAAAATGTATTTTTTCCAATTTTCAAATCCTCTTCACACATTTTTATCTTTTCAGCCGTCGCTTTTTATATTAAATATTAAAGAATAATTTTGTTTAAAATTATCTTTCTTGAAATATAGAACACGTCTCTTTCTTCGTAGTCTCATTTATTTATATACGTTACTCAGAGTTTTTAGTGCCTTGCGCCATCTCTTTCTCAACTGACTATAAAGTTTGGGTTTCTTTCTTTCAAATACTTCGTTATTTACTTATTTGCCCATTCCGAGTCTTATTCTGAATTATGCCGTACGACCAGGTATGGAGGAAATCACGGCAATCTAGCTATGATTGGAAAAAAATACTGAAGTTTTGAAAAAACCACTTGCAAAGTTGGATGGAATCAGTTTAGAAAGAGATGAATATGGCACAGTGTACCGAAAGCTTCGTGCGACGTATAAAATATAAATAAATGAGAATATACAGAGAAAGTTTTTTTTCTTTAAATTTCAAGATAAAATATACAATTTACTTATTATACATAATTATGTTCCTCTATTTTTATTTTTAACTATATTAGCTCAAAATTTAGAAAAACAAGAAATTACTTTATGTTATGTTAATATTAATTCAGACGACTGAATTTCTGTGTGTTATGCATTGTACTATGTCAAGACCTTAATAAATTTTATATTTACTTTCATAAAGAAAACTATAAAAATATAGTAATTACATTTGTTAAAGTTAATGTTAATGTAATTTTCTTGCACACCAACAAGCCCAAAAAAAATATTCCAGATTGGTTATACTCTTATCTTTATTTTTCATTTATGTTTTTTCGAAAAAAAACGAAATTTTCTTTTTAGAAGTGTGAGATTTTCTTTATCTTCAAATTCACTCTTGGGACTAAATTGTTTGACAGTTATTATATTTCTTTGATAAATTAATCAGAGTTATGAATCAGTAGACTAGAGTGCATTCTGTAAATAAATAAGAAAATAATGATAGATATTTTATTAAAAGCAATCTGCCAACCTTTGGAAGTTTAAACCCGAGTTATCAAGTAAAAGATAATGGAATAATTGCGCACATCAATTGTTTTCAGTAAATAAAGCTTATTAATTACTATATTATACATTATAATTAATTAATTCAGATAAAATAGGTTCATATATTAAATATATCGCGTTATATTTAATATATCGTTTTAGTCCGTGGTACAGAACCCTTTTTATCGAATTATTAACATCCGGCTGAAACTTCGTAAATAGCTTCATCTCATCGTAATTTACAAATATTTTATTTTCGAATAAAATGGATCGTAATATAATTTGATCAAAAAATCGAGAAAAAAGGGGGCCTTCAAAAATATTGAGCCGTTTGGCGTGACCTACATCCCCATATTTTAAAAATAACGAGGTTATATAGGTCAAACGGCCCAATATTTTTTGTAGGCCACCTTATTTCCCCATTTTGTGATCAAATAATCTTACGATCTAAGTAGAAAGCAAATAGGAATTTACGAGTTATTAGTACCTAATTAAATAGAAAAAGTTTGCCCCCTCAGATTTAAAACCACCCAATTCGAAGAGTTTTAGTAAATAAAATAGTTGTAGGTTACGATGTGGTGAAACTATTTACCAAGTTTCAGGCGGATGTTAATAATACGATAAAAAGGGGTATATACCACGGACTGTTTATTAAAAGTTGATAAGAAAAATATTATAATTTATTTTACGACTTGGTAATGGTGATTTTTTTTTTCCAAGTTATGAATTTGTAATCATTTTCGCCATTAAAGCTGGAAGATTTCATAACGCTGTTTTGAAATATATTACTATTTAAACATAAGGAATGTATGAAATATTGTATATGATGCAATAACAGTGTGCTTGGTAATTTTATTTTCGAGGAGGTATAGGATGGTTTTCTATTAGACGTCGAATAGAATAATTTATTGATATTGAAAGACTATTCCTATCACGCCTTGTGGATTTCTGAAATAAGCATTAGGTTAAATACACTTTCTTATGCAACAAGTTGCCTGTAACATGTTTTAAAGTTGGCATAGAATTTACCAGTTACAGTATATACCTTTTCACTCAAGTAATCCATTCAAGTGATTTTAACCTTTTGAGGTTTCTTCAGATAGGCATAACTAACAGCAACGTAATATTTAGTGCTTAAGTCCTTAATGCTATGCTGTTTATATTATTTTTTACTGATGATTTGATACTATAATGTTCAAATGCTAATCGTAACGATCAAATGGTTATTCCGTTAATTTAATAATTGTTGTTTCGGTATTTATTTATATTCCATAATATCTTACGATATCTTTTTTTTTCTTTTTCTTTTTTTCTTAATGATATTTACAACTGTATTAAATAAATACGTTTATTAAATTTCAACATTTAGATATAATGACGTGAAAACACTTGTGAAAGTACCCAATGGTAGCACTCTAATGATATGTCTACATTAGGATATCACGGGGCCATTTTCTTTTCAGACGCCTCGGAGGGTTATCAGGAATTGAAGAGGAAGCAAGGTTAGAAACGAGAGGGTTGGGATGATTCTGAAGTTTATAACGGAATTATATGTATCTGCATTGTGCCAGATCTGAAACATAAGAAACATTAAGGTCATTATGGATGGTTTTATTTGTGGCAAAGTAGGGAGCATTGAGGATTTCACGAAGGATTTTGGATTATGAGGATTGGATACGAGAGGAATTAAATAGGCCTCATTATTATAGTCATATATATGAGTCTTTTGTAATTAATTGGAAGCTTAGTGCGTTTGTCTAGTGAGTGCTGAAGTAATCGGAAACGTCGAGCGGTTTGTTGTCGTTTCAGACTTGTATGATGGTATCTATTTTAAAATAAATTATTGCTCGATTGAAGCGTTCCAATACATAATTTAATCCAAACATTGCCTGGAGGTTTCTGAGACTCTTTCTCTATTTTAAAGGGCTAACTATAAAATAAATAGAACGGAGAATCTCTATGGACTATGTGTGCTATGGAATTTAAAGCATATTCCAGTTTCCCTTTCCACGGGTCTGTTACTAGATATTTATTTATGTGATATCATGGCATTAAATAAACAAAAAAGATATTTTTACTATTTTACTATATAATACTAAAACTCCTTCCATTTATTTCATTCCAATTTGACAGCGTTTAATAAAATGTAAAAATATCAATGAGTCTATTTTCTCAAATGTTATTTACCTAAAATATTTGTTGAACGTTAAGTTTATTTCTTATTGTAAGTATTCTACATATAATGGAAGTAGTATACTATAATATACACATTCAATTATTAAACCCTTCTATAAGATTTACAAAAATTATTTTACACAGTATTTACAGTGAAGAGACGTAATTTAATTTAAAATCTTGAGACCAAAAACTAACTTTACTAATAATAAACCTTTATTTTCAATATGTTGTCTAGTTAGTTAGTTTCGTTTCGTTTGTTTCGATGTCTAGGCACGAAACATCCCGGTCATCAGCGCTCGATCAACTAAATAACACTAGTTTTATACTGTTTGGATGGTTGGTACAAAAAATAAGAATAAAAGGAAGGATTAAAAAAATTAAATAAAAGAATGATAGAATAAAATAAGTATAACAATAGACACTTATAGATAATAAGATAAAATAGATAAGTAAATAAACTTTTAAAAAATAGCAATAAAATCAATAAATAAATTGAAATTAATA
The DNA here is from genome assembly GCA_928085145.1 of Nezara viridula. Lineage (NCBI taxonomy): Eukaryota > Metazoa > Arthropoda > Insecta > Hemiptera > Pentatomidae > Nezara > Nezara viridula. The sequence continues at coordinate 71,052,517 of OV725081.1, forward strand.
AACAAATGAACTCTTAAAATAAAATAAAATAAAATAAAATAAATAAATAAAAAATAATAATAAATCTGCAAAGGATCATTAGTTATAAAGTTGTCATAGTCTAGTAATTAAGGTCTTGCAAACCATTCCAAAATTATTATTAATGTATGGTAATAATGTGTTTAAGTTAAAAAAAAAATTTAACTATGGTAAAATACATTTTTATTTTATATATTCCCTTATTTGATAATTGCTGAAATATACAATAACTATTTATAGTTGTTAAGTGGATTTAACCTCGTCCAATATATTTTCTTTAAAAGCACGATATATAGGTACAAATATTTTATTAATAAATAAAAAAGACATAGAAAAAACAACAACAGTAGTTTGAAGATAATATATATTTTTTTTTATTAAAGAAATTTACAACTGTAATTAATAATAAATACAACAAGTAAATATGAACAAGTAACATAACATGTACAACATGAAGAGAAACAACCCATTGGTAGCACTCCAATGAAGATAATATAAAATAGAAAGATAAAATCTGTATTTTTAAGATAAGAATTTTTTTTTTGTTTATTTACTTTTTTATGGAATACCTCAGATTAGTCCTTGTTTTTGAGAAAAGAGATAGGCACTTTAAGTGTTAACCATTGACACAGTTTCATACTTAAACTTACACATGCATTATCTTTATAAATGTTGTGTTTTGCAATAAATATGAAAATAATTTTTTAACTTTTTTTTTATTTTCTTTAAATATGTATACGCACCTGTCATGGTATTGACAATCAGCAGATGTGATGTGATAAAATAAGGATTGGTATTATAGGCATGAGGAAAGATAGTACCCAGCAGCACCTCTTCCTGGTCATTATTTACTTCCTTGATTTAGGTGAGATCTCTCATCCAGCTCCTTTTTAGTCTCCTCCTAATGGACATCTCAGTCGTGGCCATGTCGTTTGTAAGTGTGTTTGTATGTCCGTGTAGTTTGAGATTAAAACGGTAGTAGGGAGTACGTATGTAAAAATGAGTACGTACTTTAAAATGTTTTTAGCCATGATGAAAAGTTACGTGTATAAATATAATTCGAAAATTTATAAAATAAATAGCGCATAACTTGTGTATAATTTCTAGCTTAATCGTAAAAAATGAGAAAATATTTTTTTTTAATTTATTTATTTATTTAATTTAGTTTTTTTATCCCTGAAGTTAATAAACCGTTGTACTTAACTGTAGTTTATCTAAACCAGGGGTCACCAAATTACAAGCGCTTCCAATCCGGACCGCAGAAGTATCTTTGATTACATGTTAAAATTAAAAAAAAAAAACTATTTAAAAAGTATTAAATTTATTTAATCACTCAAACACGAGGTTATATGACACATATTACATTAATTGTTTCTCTTAGAAAGCTTATTGCACAACTTGAGTGTCAATTATAGAACAATAATTTGTTTGTCATCAGCCGGCCCGCGGGACTTATTGGAAATCTATCTATGCGGCCTGCTGAACTTAGTATAGATCTCAATGTGGCCCGCATTCGAAAAAGTTTGGAGACCCTTGATCTAAACCACCGAAAACAGATTTTGTTTTTTAAAAATTAATCGATGATTTCTGAAACGTTTTAACCAGCAGTACTAAAGATAATTATTTCATAATGCTTATACGTATTCCACCTTGAACAATGTTCAAACAAATAAACCTTAAACAAAATGTTTTTGTTATTATAAAAAGCGAAGATTCCTAATGATAAATCGAGGAATTAATGACCTTTCGCAAGGTCATTCAACAATTTCACCGGGTATTGTGATTTAAAATAAAAGGTAGTCAACAATACCCCTCACGCTGCGTTATTTTGTCAACAACTGATGGTGTTCCCTGATAAGAGTCTTATCCTGATTTCAAGGAATGATGACCCTCATTGACTATAAACAATTAATTAATCAATCACTACCGATGTGCATTAGTGTTGGCTTTAAAAAAAAGTAGATTCAATTAAGATAAAATAGAGTTTCTGATTTAAAAATCTTATTTGTGACTATTTAAAGTTAAAAAAATAAGATTATAAGATAATTTCCTTTGCGTGAAATGTCATAATGCAATGATTCCATTACTCCTTCATTCCTATTTGATCCATTTTTTTTTCTTTTTCTTTGTCTTTTTGTGATTTCACTATTGCCACATTTCAATCTATAAAATAAAAATTAAAATGTCCTTTTGTTCAAAACCCCTAATATCCGAAATTTCTTCTCAGATTACTTTTAAATATTGACATAACGTTGTTTCTATCGGATTCGATTAATACGTATGTATTAATAAAAGTCTTAAATCAATAAAAGGAAAATGAAAAACACAACTGTGAAACTTTTCTCATTGAATGACATTAATATTAAGGCCACATTAATCATTCACACAATATGTACATACAAACAATAACTAATATAGAAATAATAAAGAAAAAGAAATATAGACAAATAAAATATGTAAATTAATATTCCTATGTTCAAAAAATGAAATAATGGATAGAAGGTAAATGAAATTAAAGTAAATAAAACACATTCACTCCTATATACAATATTTACATTCACTCAGGAGACCCTGAGTCATACTTTGTCTGCCAAGTGTGGAAACCAAGGCAGGACTCCAGGAGATCCCAGTGCTTCTCTCCCAGCCGCGTCACTGGTATTGGTAACCAGTGGAATAAGTAAATTTTAAAATCATTTATTTAGGTAGCAGAGAACTGATAGGAATACGTCAATTGTATGGCATGCAAATATTTGGCATTAGGACATCCTCTTGATGTGTTAATGAAAATAGCCAATCTAACCAACGCTTTCAGTCATACTCCAACATTCTCAAAAGATGTTGGACAAACGATTTGCAACTGGTTAATGATTTGGTATATGTTGGTCCAAAATGGAAATAAATAAAGTTAAGTAAATAACAGCTTCTCTATATATAGTTTCGCAAATTGTTTACGTGGCCATTTTTTTTTCTATCTGTAACTAAATAAGCTAAGATACCCCAAGGATGTGGTTAACATAGACTTAAAGGTGAAATGATAGGCGAGCCGGTGTGTAGAAAGTGTGAATACTCAAGAGTGAATGGAAGGTGCTTTGACTTTAACTGTCCCGGCACAGATGCTTACCGCCCTGCTGTTTAATTAGAAATGTTTACTTCTCTGCAGTTTGGAGAATATAGCATTAAATCATATTTCTTTAATGGGATTAGAACTTAAATTTAATTTATTTTAGTGAAAATATATTAAGTTTATATACTTTTGAAGCATCGATTTGATTAGTAGCTTCTAGCTGATTAAACAGAAGTTCTAACATTACATTCAATAATAGATAATTTACTAAACTTTTCTACTCCTTTTTTTTGGGTATATTACTAGTTTGCTGCTGTACCAGAGGTAAAAATGGTGTAAGCTCTTATTTATGTACACCATTTATCAGAGAGATAAAGTTAAAGCTGATAATAGTTAATGCAAACAAACTTATCTCATTTGTAGCAAATATTGTTACTGTAATGTTTTGAACAAAGGCGTTAAGCATATTAAAACAGAGTTGTGGTGGGGTGGAGGGAAAATGATAACCTTTAGAATAAAAAATAAAATTAGATTTGGCTTTAAAATTGTTCAAATGTTAAAAGGCTTAAAATAAACAGCATCGGTATAGCATATACACAGCATTATATAAGTAGTCTTCCTCCTCCCCTCCTCCCAAATCCTCTCTAGTTATTTTATTATATTTTCAATTTATTCATTAATTGGCATATTACAACTTGCATCAATGTTAATCAATGGCGGACCTCTCGATTTCGATTTGTTTGATCTGTCAAACATAGAATGAAATAGTTTTTCTATACTGATGTTTTATTCGACTTAAAATAATAATTCCGATAAATAAATGGTACAAGGAAGACAAACACATAATGTTTGTATTACGGAATTTGTAATGTGTATCGAATCCTGCAGAGTCTGATTGGGTCTTTCGGTTCCAAAACCAGCAATATCTTTTTTTCCACTTTTTCATAATTTACCACGTCTGATTTAAAGTCTTTGGAAATAAATTGTTTTACATCATAACCAATTAATATAACTATTACTTATTACCAAAATCTCTACAAGATAGGCGTGGCTGAGGATCCTAGCTGTAAATTGTGTCATCAAGTAACAATGGATGCACACCATCTAGGCGCATGTTCTGCCTTGAGGGACATAAGATAAAAAATATTTTCAAATATATATATTAGAAAGTCTAAATTATACTGGGCAGCAAGATGTCGGATAGCCAAATGACCAACGACTGGCATAAGAAAAAAAATAAATTATTACTAAAACTGTCAACAAAGAAATCAATAAGTAAAAACTTTTGACTAGATTTGGAATTAAACTTCTAAATTTTATTTTTCGTCGTATGTGTGTAAATCAACTTTTTTTTTTCTATTTGAACAACTTAAAAATGATATAGCTTTGAATAGATATTACAAGTTGAAGAAGAGACAAATATTGGCGCTACTTACAAGTAGATACTAATTTAATTAACAATTAACATTATTTCCATTATTTGAACTTATATGCAGTTAATATTATTACATTTCGTAATTTAGCTGGATGAATCATGTGTTAAACTTAATTTTATATCGATTTATTGGAATCAATTAAGTTTTAATTCAATTTTTGGTTAAAAATTATGTCACTCTTATAAACTTTTTCTCTAGTTTGACATTTTTTTTTTGCTTTTGTCGTGGGCAGCTTTCCTTCCACTCGTTCCGGGGGATTTCTTTAAGGCTGATGATAAGTAACTGAAGAAGTACCCCTGACGCTTGGAGAGAAAAAAAACTACCAAAAAACTTTGAAAAAGAGTTTCTTAACAGTAGCGAGACTAATTCATAAATTATAGTTTTTAAAAAATCTTAAGAAACGGGTTTATTTTATAATATAATTTTCTGATTTTTTTAAAAAATAAAATTTTCTGCTAAATTTATATAGTGCCACTGAAGTCATTCAGTACATTTTTTATGGATTTTTTGTGCGTTTTATAGAATTTCCATCTTATTTACCACAAAAGTTCACAAAAATTACACAAACCATCTTAAATGTGTATATATCAAATATATGTTACAAAAAGTACGCGATATGGGAGTCGTCTAAGTTATTTGTGACTTAATTACATTGAACTCAACAAATATTATTTGTTCTTATTTTTTTTTTTTTTATATTTAACAAATACAACTAGTAAATATGCGCAAATATAAATAATGGCATGTACAGGCTTGAAGAGATACTACCCAGTTATAGCACTCTCTAAATAATTTTAAGTAAGAAGATCACGAGGCCGTCTCCTTTTCAGACGCCTAGGAGGATTATCAGGAATCGAGGAAGAAGCAAGAGTGGAAACAAGCGGATTTGGATGGGACTGGAGTTTATCATGAAAGGATAGATATCTGGCTCGAGCTAAATCAGCGACATATGGTAGATTAAGGTCTTTATGAATGGTTTTATTTGTGACAAAGTATGGAGCATTAAGGATTTTACGGAGGATTTTGGATTGTAAGGATTGGATACGATAGGAATTCGATGGTTTGGTGGAGCCCCAAAGCTCAACTCCGTATGTCCATTTAGGTCTTATTATAGTTATGTAGGTAAGTCTTTTGTAATTAATTGAAAGTTTGGAGCGTTTGTCTAGTAAGTGTTGGAGCAGTCGGAAACGTCGAGCAGTTTCTTGTCGTTTCAGTCTAGTATAAGGATTCCAAGTAAGACGTTTATCCAAGTGGAGTCCTAAGTAGCGGATTTGCTCAACAGGAATAAGTGGAGTATTATTGAAGGATACTGTAGGACAAGAAGTCATAGGTTTACGACGGAGGCTAAAGGTGATTTGATGGGATTTGTTGGAATTTATTTTTATTCTCCAATTTTTACACCATTCTTCAAGGCTTGTGATATGTGATAGAAGAGTTTGGGATGCAATTAAAGGATCGTTTGTTCTTATTTTACTGTTCATTAGTTTTGTTTTATATTTCAATACTATCTTCGAAATAGGTCTTATTTTATTAACATGTTTGTTTTACATATCTCTAAGAAATAAAATTATTATATGTTATTTTAAGTTTATCGAAAGTTTTCTTCTTCTCAATAAAGAGATGAATTTTATTCAAGTTACTCTATTGCCCCAAGGCCGTCCATAAACTGTTTCAAGTGGATCTTGCATCTATTACATTTTTTATTTTCAAACTTGCCCTCCAGTGCTGCTGGAAGTTTGTTATATATTTCGTTCCTGTAATGGAAGTTTGAAAGCAAGCCGTATTTTTACCAGGCTTAGTTGTTTGTAACTTGCTTGCTCTAGGAACATCTGTGGTCTTCCAGGGCGTAATCCTTTTGTTGCTCAACTCGGAATTACTTACCCTGCTTTAGAGTTAGGTTTACTTCGGTTTCTTGTTCCGGAGGTCTGGTATTAGAGAAGCTCGTACGAAGTACTATTCAGTTTATTTATTGTACATGGAGAGTCATAAATAAAGCATATTGTCAAAACGTGATATAGATCCGCGGTGAATTGATTACTTGATATTGATAATCACTCCACAAAATGAGTGTTGAAATGAAATAAATAAACTTGCGGTTGAGAGATGATACCTTTTAACTGCAAAACTAGATTTATAAAAAAACGTAGGGTTTATTTTTTTGACTTTCTGTCCTACGGCATCCTTTACAAATACTCCATTTATTCCTGTTGAACAAATCCGACCAGAATTTTATCTGCACAAGCAATCCTCATACACGACTATTACGATGTTTCCAAATATTTGAGCACTAACTAGAAAAGTTTTCACTTAATTACAAAAGACTCATATATATGACTATTTGGTTTTACGGAATTGAGCTTTAGGGCTCCACTAAACCATCGGATTGCGCTCGTATCCAATCCAAATACTTTGTCACAAATAAATTCATCCATATCGACCAATGTACCACACGTTTCCGATTTGACCCAATCCAGATAATTATCCTTCTATAATAAAGTTCAGAACCATCCGAATCCTCTCTTTTCTAAGCTTGCTTCCTCTTCCAGGGATCGAAGATAACTCTTCGAGTCCTCTGAAAAGAAGAAGGCTTCGTGACTTCTTTATCTATACATATTATTAGAGTGCTGCCAGTGGATAGTTTCTCCACAAATTTTTCTGTCCAAATTTGGACAGTTAAGTTTTTTTTTTTTTAAGCAATTTTTTTTATGCTTGATCTAGCCGTGTCTTATAACAGTGATTTCTAGAACTGTGTATATAAGTAGTTATTTTTATTAATCAATATATTACTTTATTTATTTATGTTTTTGTATAGATGGGTGGGAATGTGCTCTATTATAAATGCTCTGAGCTCTATTATAAATGTGCTTAATCGAGACAGATTGTAATATTTCTCAATGAAAAGGTTAAGATTTGTAATAATCGATAGACTAGTCGCTGGTTCAGATCCCTTTTTAACAAATATTAACACTAAGACGTCGTGAATGGCTCTTATTTTATCGTAACCTACAGTTTTTTTTCCTCGGACATTTTCGGAAATGGAACGTTTTCAAGCTGAAGATGTTTATATTCTGTTTTGTTTTAATGAGGTATTAAGAACTTATGGGTCTTGTTTAGATTAGGCCCGCCAGTGATTTTTTAATGATATTTAGTAACAGTTGTTATGAAATTTGATACCATTGATATAGAAATAAAATCACATTTTAAAATATTATTTAATTTATTATTAAAATGTTTTTGGTGGGTCTCATCGCTTTGTGTTAGCCTCGTATTTATGTGAGTTCATGTGGAGGCAGAGAAACTCAAATGAATACGTTTTTGATGAAATCCTTAAGGACATAGTAGAATTTTGGCCTCCAGAGGTACCTGGAGTAACACATTAAAAGTATAGTTAATGTTTTTGGTTGTGTATAAAAAGTTTCTATTAAATAAATCATGTTTCTTTAACACTATTTTTTAATTTATCAATAAGTAGCTGTACTAGACAAAATAAATGGTGGGCCTAATTTAAACAAGACCTGAACTCATAAAACACCCATTTGCTGTCCAATAGAATCATATTACAATTTTACCACAAAATTGAGAAGATTTACTTCCAATTATTATGTCGTTTGGCCTATCATAACCCCGTTATTTTGACTTGTTGGTGGTGAAGGTCACTCCGAACTGCATGATATTTTTGTAGGTCACTTCTATTTTGTTTTTTTTAATTTTGTGTTTAAATTAATTGTTCATAAGGTTTTATTTAGAAAGGGTGGGGTGGTCGGGCGGGCTTACGCTTGTACAAAACAAGCGTTGCTCTGCAACTAAACACAACAAAGCATGATAAATCTCGAATTTTCAGAAATAATAAGTTGTAGGCTACGATAAAATGAAATCATTTACACGAGTATTAATAATTTGATAAAAAGATGTCTGCACCGCGGAATATAACTTTATTTGTATTATGATTACACGACACTGTTCCAATGATTCATTAACATCTAAAATAATTTATAACATTAACCTCCTTAGTATTTGAGTAGATGTGCATTGTTGCATTGTCATGCCCAACTGTTTCTACTCCAAACATTTTACTTCCATCATTTTGTTATCCACGATGTGTGGGTCCAGGCTAATCCCATTATATCAACACTCGCATTTTCCGCATAATAAGCCACTATGTTCCAGACTCCTCATCCATATTTTCAATAGTCAATGAATGAGTACGACATCCCAGGAATTGTAGCCCAGAATAAGGTTGTGGGAGGGAATCTGAAGAATGAGGAGGTTTGGACCGTTGGTTGTCCTAGTGTTTGTGTTGCGGACGTGCCCTAGCGGACAGGCAGTTATGACCAACACCTGTGAGATGTTTATCGGGACACGATTCCTTTGGTAATTGATCACGCTCTCATCAATATCGCCTGTTGTTAATTATGCTTAGTGCAAAATATATGGTTCCTTCAGCCTTAGTATCTTCCCTAGGGGCATCATGAGGTAATGAGAGCATCACGAACTGCGTACATGTGTTTGTTTGTTGCCTCGACGCAGCTATGTGTATTGTGGGTACACGTTGTCTGGAAATGTAGGCAAACAGTTCTATCACCAACAGCATTCATATGATTGGTTTATAAGTCCTAAGAGAATTTTTTTTTAAATACAAGATATTTGGAAAACTAAATACAGTCATACTCTCCCAAAATTTTCTTTTATTAATATGTGCGCGACTTTTCTTGATCCACTTTATTATCCCATGTTCTAACCGTCTATCATCCTTGCAATTTATTACAAGATTAGTCAATTATTGTGTTATTATAAATTATCCCATAAATATATAGTGGACTCTTTTCTAGAGAGACACTGTATTTAGTTTTTCATATACAATTTATATCTTATTGAGTTATTGAATTATTGAGTTTATTCTATTCAGTTTTGTTTTAATAAATTTATATTTGTTTTATTTTCTTTAATTTATATTTAGGTAAACTGTGTCAAATCAACATATTTGAAATACACTTTGGCTTTATTCATTTCATGTGATAATACTAAATTTAAAAAAAATAATATTCGTATTAAAATCATATATACTTATACATATATACTACATATATACTTATACATACACATATATATATATATATATATATATATATATATATATATATATATATATATATATATATATAATGATGTTATGATAATGAACACATATATGTATATATATATGAGCCTTTCAGTTTACATAATGACTAACTCCAATTTCAACATTTTTGAGTTAAGTTATTTTAGTTCTATTCGTAGTTGGAAAATTTTTAATATCTGCACAGACAATGAGTGAGGTGATTCCAGGGTATGTGATTGCAGTGTTGAAATATAGTTTGTGAATTTATTTTATAAAAGGTATAAATTTTACCACTAGAAATCACTAATTTTTTTTTATTTATTTTTTTTTTTTTTTATTGAGTATTATAACAATCTGTCTCTTGGACATTGGTTATAGTGAGGTAGGTTGACATTCACACTATGTGTACAAAAAAAATAAAATAAATAGAACAAAATAATAATCAAAAGTATATACAATAGATAATAAAATAAAATAACCTAAAAAATAAGAAAATAAAAACTAAGCAAAAAAAAAAAAAACACATGCATACCTATATACAATCAGGCGAGGGCACTCCAGGAGAACCCTGCGCTACTCTCCCAACCGCGTCACTGGTACTAAAGCCAGCGGAGATAGGTCGAGAGCACTGTCACTAAAATTAATAATAAGAAATATTGAAATTGGAGTTAGTCATTCTATCATCTGAATGACTCTTATATGAATTAAGAATAACAACTATACTTTGAAATTCAACAAAACCCAATGAATATTTTTGCTCGAAATGGGAGTTGCTTATAAATCACGTAATATCTTTTTATAGATCGTAAAAAAAAAATTACTATATATTTATGAAAAAGAAAAAAACAAAAATTGATATTTACTGATATTATTCTTCACTAATTCAAAATTATTTTTATGGTAATCAAAGTTATATGTTTAAAAATGATTTTTAATTTCTTTTGTCCTGGATATTTCTGACATAGATTGTTTTTGCATAAAACAATTAGTATAGATTTCCTTTCCAAATCGTCTGGAGTAGTACGTGGTATATTAAATTTATTTATGTTTTCGTATATTTACCTTGATTTATGTTGTCGCGATGAAACTAATAGTTAAAATAAATCAATTTCTTGATGCAATCATTAACATGTAATTTATTATAGTATCGGTTTAATAAAATAAATATTTACGTGCTTCAAAGAATAAGACAAAGGTACATTAGCCTTAACAAAACTATAAACTCATGCATGTGAATTTTTTACTGACTGTTTTTTTTTTTGTTTATTTAGAAATATAATAATATGTCACGTGGGCAATTAACTAAAGTAAAATAATAATCAAACAACTATGTACAATAAAAAATACAATAATCTTAAGATAAGTAAATTAAAAACAGAAAAACTCAGTTATACCTATATACAATATACACAATCAGTTAGAGAACCTCAATCCAGGCTTGTCCTCCAAACTATAGAGGAAAAAGCAGGACTCCAAGAGATCCCTGCGCTACTCTCTCAATCGCGTCACTGGTGATAAAGACAGTGGAGATTGAGCGTGAGCGCTTTACACTCATGTCTTGAGTAGATAATATGGATTTATTTTAAGCTTTCTATTAATTATTTATATCATTTTTCCGAAATTACAGAATTTAGTCGTTGGTAGTTACTTGAAGTGGGTCATTTATTCGAATATATATTTAAGTATAAATATTAACAAAATTAAAAAAGAAAAAAAGTGATTTTTTAGTCATATTTTTGTTATTTAAATAATTTTCTGACAGAAGTCGTCAAATTTTTTTTCTTTAATATGCTTTTGTTATTGCCAACGTGTCGATTTCATGGATTATTTTCAAATATAACCGGGTTTGTTGTGATGAAAATCCTAGTGTCCGATTTTAGTCTTTACTGACGATCGCCCGTTATTAATTACCAAAAATCATTTAAATAATAATAAGAAAATGTTTATCATTGATTTATCTAAGATAGGTTCTTTAATCGTATGACTTTAATTAAGCTCGTTTTGGATAGTTCGAACGATGCTTTGGCTAGATGAACATTAATTAATGCTAAACTATATTATTTTTATTTTCAATTATTTACGTACTTTTAAATTAATTGACCAAAATCATGTCCTTGCTCTGATCAGATAGATATAGATTGATCAATAATGTGAGAGTTAAAATAATTTAGCATACTTTTTTTTTATTATGAATAAGTGAAACGGTCAATTTTCATTAGCCTTTAAGGAATAAGTGATTATTCGTTTAAAAATTAGCCTCTGGAATCCATTATACATTTTTAATTCACCTGCTTGTTTGATATTGGAGGCAGGAACTTAGTTGGTCTAAGTGGTGAGAGAACTGCATTTATATTTAATGAAAGCTAAGTGTAGGAAGATTTGTTGGTTACTTAGGGAACCCTGCGGAGTGCCAAATAGACCAGTAGATGGGGGAGTGGTTCAGGTGTAACTTGTGTTTTTTTTTCTTAGATGAATATGCAAGAGGCGATTTGTTCTCTTTAAAGAGTGCCCTACTTTTTGTTTACGGTAACAGACACCCACTAACTGGCATACAGGTTGTGGTTAAGCAGATTTTTGTTGTCAGTGCACTTGATGTCCGGGTGTTTCAGATGACTCAAATCACTTGGATTAGTTTTTTAACAATAAACTCCTGGAATTCTATGAAAATGGCATTATGCAGTTAGTAGAAATAATGGAAAAAGTCATATTAAATAATGGTCAATATATTGTAGATTAAAACAAATTTTATGTCTATAATACATTGAGTTTTATTTCTCCCTGAAAAACCGAAAAGACTTATTTGCCAACCCAATATATTAACCTTAAGTATTAATGATTTCTTTTCATAAAAATATCATGTATCATTATTAAGTTTTAGAAAATTTTAAATATTTTTTAAATAATAAATATTTTCCATGAATACTAAGAGAGAATGAAAAGTATTCCTTCGTTCCACGTAGACAGACCCCAGTAATCCAACTTCTGTTGCAACTATCTTTCGTAAGGGACGTATTTAATTAATATCTTGCACATATCCTTCGAGACTCTGATTTGACGAGGCCATTGTTATTATTTATAAAATAACATTTATTATCCGTAATTTTATATAATTAGGGGAAGCTTCAATTTTCAATTGAGTGTTTTGGTAATTTAACTATTAATTTTTTTCTTTTTCTCCATATGGAATTTTATGTTTCTATTTAAAGGCACATTTTTTTATTACATAACTATTCTATTGACTATCAATTAAAGACTATATTACTATTTATATTTTTTGTTATATGCCAACAGGAGTCATAAGGGTGTAATAATTTAAATTTATGAAATATTTTGGTAATTGGTAAAAAGTTCCTCAACATAAAATGTCATATTGAGAAGAAAAAATAAATTTAAAGTCAATCTGAATTTTATTTTATTTTTTTAATGAGTATATATCTGTGCCAACTGTGAAAAGTGTGTTAAGTGCAATTTTGTGAATTTTTATGGGGATCACCAGAAAGTTAATTTGTCTCCCTTTCTTTGTGTCTAATAGGCAAAGTTATGCGGCTAACAAAGGTGTGAGCAATCCTTTGTGAATCGTGGGTTAAAACTTGAAAATTGATCTTGCACCTGTGAATATTCGGAACTTTCAATAGCGTTTTTCTATATATATGATTTTTGCACTTAACACACTAATCACTGGTGATACAGTTACAATATAAAAGTTAAATAACTTTTCTTATCAACCTTAATTGATTGTTATGTTTTCAACAAAAAACTCGCATGTTAAATAATATTATTCATACATTATACTTTAATAGTATTTTCTAATGAGAAAACCATATTTTAATGAGAAGAAATAATAAACTAGTTTTCTTTTGAAGTTATTGGAGATGAAGTGTAAAAAAAATTAATAAATATATAAAATGAAAAGTCTTAAAAAAAAAATGTGTTTGGATATCATAGAGCGATATACCGTGTTTCTTGTTCATATTTTGGGAGGGTTGTTGTAAGATGTGTTTTTCCCCTGCCAATGTTGGTCAATAAATGAGAACTCTAATAAAAAACTCCCATCTAATTAAAGTCATAGAGCATCAGATTCCGTGTTAAGTAGTACCAACATTTTTAATGTATGTCAACTACACCTATCTAATTGGGATTCAATTCAGCCAAGAAAATAACACTGCCCAATTACTTTACTATATTAATCTAAGAGTGTTTCTTCCATAAATCAGAATATATAGTAATTACAATCTGTCTCCCTAATTCGTTATTGTACTTCTTTTCCATCCTTACTTGAAATGATGGTTCTCTTTTTCAAAACTTTTCTTTTCCAAGACTTCTTTCTTGTTCGTAGGGTGTATCTTACCCTTAAAGAAGACAAATCGGAAATATGATAGTCATCCATACTCCTTTACTGAATAACGTGAAAATGTGAATTGATAAATGGAATGAAGACTCCATTCGTTTCAATCTAACTCTCGTAAAGCAAGGAGGCGTTACTTTAGGGCCACTTAAGTTCCCTTTATCGTTAATACGCCTTTAGGGGCCGGGGGGTCGGGCCCTTCCCTTCCTGTTGGACCATTAAGGGTTATCTATTGTTTTATTAATTGCCTTTAATTTTAGAACAGTTTCACTAAATCTCCACTCAGGTTCCACTTGCTTAATTTGTTCGACGTGTAGCTAGTTTAATTTTGATTCTGACTATAATAGTACTATTTTAGTTTTGAAATCTATAAACTATTTTAGTTTTGAAATTAGTCTCAAATTAATCCGAAAAAAATTATTCGAATTTCGGAAAGTAATTATCCTGTGTTTTTATTCTAAATCAATTTAGTATGAAGAAAGCAGAATGGGGATTTTCCATTCATTACAGTTGATCTTGGATTTAATTTGTTAGCGATTAGAAACTTAATGAACTCCTGACTGCAGTAATTTAACTTATTTCTCAGAACAGAGATTTAATTTATTGTAAATTATCAAAGATTATATATATATATAAAGTGGCAGGCCAAAAACTAGATAGAAAGATAAGGTAAACTGCTGAGCTTCATGCTGCTGAAAAGCAGTAGCCAAAGATAAGCAGAGGTAGAGAATTCTTGTTCAGGCGGCCAAAGAAAGAATTTACAAGGTCTGTAATGATAATAATAATAGTAAAAAATGATATATATATATATATATATATATATATATATATATATATATATATATATATATATACAGAGTTCAAAATTGTATATATATATATATATACAATTTTGAACTCTGTTTTATTTTAAGGTATTGAAAAGCTCCATAATATATATAATCAATCAACATGTCCATACTATAAATTAAAAATAAATTAAGTTAAAATAAAAAATAAATAACTCCAATGAATTTTTAAAGGTATTTTAAAATTAAATAAAATTATAGTTGAGTGCTATCAGTGGGTAGTTTCTCAACTAGAGATTTCATGTTATTATATTCCTGAGTGAACATTTAATAGTTGTATTTTTTTTATTATTTTTATAATGCAGTTGTAATGATCAATAAATAAAATTAAAAAAATAAATAAAATTAGAAATTAAGAAAATTATTTTGTGTTTTTTTTTTTCATGATTTAAAAAATATTTTTTATTGGAAAATCATACTATCGAAACGATTTTTTATATTTAATTGGTTGTTTTGTCTTTATGATATAATAATATTTAGCTTTATTTAAAAAAAAATTAAATCCTCATAAATGAAAATAACACGATATCTTATTAATATCTATTTGAAGTTCATTTAAAAAAAAAAAAAAATATGCATCTAGTTAGAATAAACTATTTAACTGTTGATTTTATTAAACTTCGAAGTTAATCTACTAACGTATAAAATAAAATAATACGAAGCAATATATAATATTGCATGTAATGTTCCTTCAATGACTAAAAAAATTTCAGAAGACTCTTAGAAGAGAATTGTTTAAACTTGGTACCTTAGCTTGATTATGTACAATCTCTGTCTAAGAATGATCGATTTAATTAAAATTATATCATACAAATAAAAAGTTTATTATTGCTTGTTTTATTTTCTTCAGTTGGCTTGAGATGCCATTTGAGCAAATTTATCACTGTACTGTTTTGTGGTTTTATTATGTCGTGCCCCTTCCCTTTCCACAGATTCTTGGAATGTTTTATTTAAATATTGTTATATAATTTGCCAATTGTAGGAAACAGTGAAAGTTGGGCTATTGATGCCGATTGGTCAGCTGAGAGGGGTAGCTAGGGTGGCCTTTGCCGGCTGGTGAAAGGGTAAGTGATGCAGCATCTCACGACGACTCAACAATGTCCGCTCATGTCTTCTTCCGCCATTATAAAGATGTCTGTTTCAAGTGAAATAAATTATTATTGACGGTTAAATAGCTCATAATATATTCTAGTTGTAAGGCTCAGGGTATCCGTCATGTATTGTAAGGCGTTTCACATAGTCACGTGATTTATTAATGAATGAAACACGTTCATTACAAAAAAAAAAAAAAAAAAAAAACGGGTGTTTTAATGTCTAAAATAATTTTATAAAATGTTATTTGGATTTCTGTATATTTTAGTATTAGACAAATAAAACACAGATAGAAAATCTAGGACATATTATGATTATTATCAACTCTTATTTTGTGATTGGTTCAGCAATATTAAATCTCAAGAAATTTAGTAGCAATATAAAGTTATTGCTAATAGATACTTTAATAGAAGTTTTCAATATTAATGTGAATCACAACTCAAGTTCTGACGGTGGATCTTTGCAAATCCGGGGGAGGAGGAAGTTAAATTAAATAATGGTTAAATTGACAGCAAATTTACTCTTTTATCAATTTATTTTCTTTTTATGCAGTCAATTAGTTTATCATTCATGAAAAACTTAGGAAATTCTAACAGCCTTTTTTTTTTTCTTTTTTTTTAAATAGAAAATTGAACTTTATTCTGGGACTAGGAATAACAATGATCCCCTTAGAATAACAATAATAAATTAATACATAATAAAATACAAAAAACCTATAACAATTATAATCTAACATTATATACATTATTTAAAAAATAGTATGTAAACACTAAATAATAAATAAAATAAAATAATCTCAAAATTACTTATAATTGTGATAAAAAAAAACTTCTTGGGATCGACATATTTTTTATATAATTTAAAACAAAATTCTCCACAGTTACAAACAGCTACAGATGAATAAATGAAAAATTCTAACCTATCTCCTGAAGAAAAGCTTCCTGAAATAAACACCACAGCCTTGCTTCGTTGAAAAATCAACCTATTGTGGCTTGATATCACCTGAGGTTCAGGCATCACCTTCCTAAGTGTTCTAGTTTCAAATCTAATCGTATTT
Source organism: Nezara viridula (assembly GCA_928085145.1). Lineage (NCBI taxonomy): Eukaryota > Metazoa > Arthropoda > Insecta > Hemiptera > Pentatomidae > Nezara > Nezara viridula. The sequence continues at coordinate 71,069,475 of OV725081.1, forward strand.
GGACTCTATTTTGGACGTATAAAGCTAATTACATGTTAATGAGTTAATAAAATGTCTATTACTGGTACATTTACTCTTCTATTTATTTATTCTTTTTTGGAAATATTCTCTAGAGTTGGTCTCAATCAACATAACGGTGAATAATTTTCGAATTAATTTAAATGATAGTTAATTACAATTATTAATTGTTATTATTTTTTACGTTAAATAGCTAAAAATATTCGCAAATCGATAATATTTGAAAAAGCAAGAGATGTATCTGGAATATATTTTGTTTTCTGTTCTATTGGATTTTTTGCCGCCTTAACCAGTCTGCCTCATCTCTATCTATCAAGGACTATATCTTTCTAGTTATCTGCATGCAGCTCTACATCTTAGTTTATTCGATTTATCTATATGGTTTTGGGCCTCTTTCTGGGTTTATTGTCAGCTAAGACATCCCCAATTGCGTTGAGTCATGCTTACTTATGGATTGCCTTAAGTTACATACCCTGCCCATCTTAAACACCTTGCCTTCATATCGTGAGGTATTGATTTCCCAATTTCTGTAAATATTACTTTTTTTGGTCCTTCTCCTCCATGGGTTTGTACTCTGGTCCCAAATAGCTTCTGTTATCGCGATTAGAAATTTCCTCTCAAATCTCTATATTCTTCATTCTAAGGCACTATTTAGTGTCCAGGTCTCGTAATGCTTATATAATAAAATATATTCATATCCTGTTTATTATGAATGATTCAAGTTCACTCCATTGTTTTACTGAGAAATCTCTTGCTCATATAAGTATTCTTTGTGAGAGATTTTCTCGGCTTGTAATATAAATGTGATTTCATCAAGTCAGATTTATTTAAAAAATGTATTATCAACATTGATTTGATATTTTTTTTTTTATACTCAAACGTACAGTATAAATTCATCACTTCAATTTTATTCGACTCTTTGTTTCTGAAGTTGTTTGCGCGTTTATTAGATGAAATATATTATAATGTTTTTATTCTCCCTCCCTTCCTCGTCTTTCCGCTATACAGGGTTTCCCAGGACAGGGGCGAGGGCGGGGATTTAATGTCAGAGTGAAAAGCTCCCCGGCAACAGGATGCAAACTGGTGATTATTTTACGATGTTACATCGTGATTTATCCGCTCGGCTGTCCCTCCCTTATGTTATTTTTTATATTTTATAGTATAACCAAAACTGAACTATAATTTTTGCCACTCCATACAACTCTGCTGCTTCCTCAAATAAAATTCATCATTTCTTGTCGCTATTTCAGGCAATATCCGAAATGAATTACATTATCAGAAAATGATAACTTGTATCATTGATGGAATTAAGGTCTATTCAACTATTAAAAAAGTTGAAAGAAATATTTGTTACTTGAGGCTAAAAAAATAAATCATGGATTTTGGCGCCCGGTACATTGCCCCTTTGTCTCTTCCTAGCTCCGGCTCTGCTTGTTTCAATTTAATACTTCATGAAATCGTTATGTTTGTCGGTGTGCGCTAAGTGAAACTTCTAAACTAATCTTAGCTCGTGTCTTTTAAAAAAAACAAAAAAAACAACATAATTTTCTCGAAACCAACTAATAGTGTCATACTTTCTTTTTCCGAAGAAAGTCGCATGCTGTTACTCCTAGTTTAAGGAGAATTAAGATAGCTAAAGCTATGTCGTTAAGAGGTGACCGCTTTGAAAGTGACCCGGTCCGAAAGCTGGTGATGGTTTCATGTGCCTAGTTGCCTCATTCCATGTACGGCGAGGTTCGCCTGACCCACATCTTGTTTGCTAGTTAGTGGCCATCCTAGTTCCGTCTGCATAAGCAGCCATTGTTCGGCAAACATACCTCTAACTATCCAGCCTACTTGTCACCGCCTGCCAGATTATCGAATGATCGATGCATGTTCGTGCTAGCTTCTTTTCATATCATTCCGAATGTTCGCAATTAATAATAGACGTAAATTATCTCTCAATTAATTTCCTCTTTATTTGTCTCATATTATATACTACATGTTTTTTAGTATATATTAAATCATAAAAGATCTTTAGTAAACCATTCGAATCCACTCAAACCACAGATTGAAGAACTATTTATTATAACTTTTTTTCTTCTATTGGCTTTATAGACCTGTTAGCTCTTTCTTCGCCTAAAACAGCCTTTTCCATCTCTATCTTGGGCTATTGCTTTGTTTCCAATGATCTGCATACAGCTTTACAATATATATATATGAATATATATATATATATATATATATATATATATATATATATATATATATATATATATATATATATATAGTTATATTATTTATTTATTTGACGCGAAACAGCCCTGAAGGACTACGCGACTATGAAATTGGTTTCTTTTTCAATTTCTTCCTTTCTGCCCATCTCTGCTTGAGGATATCGCTAATTTTTTTCTTCCTCTCCTCCGTTCACTTCCTCCTTGACGAAAGTTCCTTACTGTCCACCAGATGCACCGCACTTTTCAGGAATTTCTTGTATTCTGTCCTATCCTCACATAATTCCCGTGTTATCCCAAGCTTCTGCATTTCCTGTTTTATTTGTACCGTATATCCCATAACCCTACTAAAAATCGTGTTTAACCTCTCTTCGGTCATCCTTTGCATGTGTCCATGAAAGTCTTCTTACCCTCATTTCCGTTTCCAAATCAGAGGTTTCACTGTAAATCTCCTTATTGGATTTCAGTCTGTAAACTGTTAAAGAACATTGTCCCCGTTCCGTACAGTATCACTGGCTTTATCACTGTATTGTAGTGCCTGATTTTGGACTTTTTGGAGAGGCATTTTTTATTATAAATGCTACTCGTTAAGTAGCATAATTTCTCCAAATTTTGTATCCTATACTCCATGCTTTCTTTCTCCGATAAATTTCTGCTGATTATTTCGTTATAGTTATAGTCCATTCTGCCGCATTGGAGGGCATTAATATTAGGGCTACTTTAAACATTCACACAATATATACATGCAAATGATAACTTAGGTAAAAAAAAAAACAAGAGGAAAGAAAAACAAAAATAGAGAAAAGCTAAATTAAATTAAAATATATAAACCACATTCATACCTATATACAATATTTACATTCGCCCAGAGGATTTCGAGTCTATATTTGTCCCCCAAATGTGGAATATAGGGTTTTAAAGATGAAAAATAATCAAAAGATGTAGTCATTTATATTGATTATTAAGTTTTCCGATGTTTCGACACAAGCATGTGGATCATCATCAGGGCTGAAATTTTAGAAATAAAAACTTACACCAGAGCAATGAGATACAGTTACAATTATGTAAATAAAATATGGAGCGTCCACATGAGATAACAATAATGTAAACCATAACAATCCGCCATGAAAATGTTTTAATTTTATAAATAAATACAAAAAATAAGTATATATAACGTTAAAAATAAATTAAATAATAAATAAGCACGAATAAATAAATAAGTGCCACGGAAAAATAACAGTTCTAAGGATAACTGAATTGTTTTTATTTTAAAATATAAAAATATTTGGAAAGAAATTACACAGTAATATAAGATTTAGATTCTCTTTTTCCCCCCTTAATCTTACCTTGGACAATGTTCACTCTTTTATTCCAATTTTTTTTTTTGTAAATAAACAAAATCTCTTTAGCACTGATTTTAATTAATCATATAATTTATTTTTACTTATTATATACTTGCGTATGGTTATAATAACCGTTATCTCGTATATACGTTCCCTCTTTTATTTTCTATTTACACGATTTCAGCTGTTTCCTTTTTTTCCAACATGTATTTTTTTAAATTTTTAGCCTTTATGAAAAACTACATGTTTAGGTCGAAACGTCAGTAAATTTAATAAATAACATAAATTACTGCATATTTGACTACTTTCCTTACAATTTAACGGTCAACTATATCTCCCTTTCTAAATTATTTGAATGGAGTGTTTTAATTGCCGACTGGGAATTTCAATCAAACTACTTGTTTTATGTTTATATTCTCTAATATTTTATAGGCCTGATTTAGATTTAGAATTGAAACATGGCATCTTCTTAAGTGATTATTTTAATACTAGTCCGTGGTACAGATCATTTTTTATCGAATTATTAACATCCGTCTGAAACTTTGTATAGTTTGAATATTTTCATCTCATCGTACCCTACGATTTTATTTACGAAAACTCTGGGAATTGCGTCGTTTTCAATCTGGAGGGGGGCAAACTTTATCTACTTAATTACGTACTAAAAACGCGTAAATACCGATTTGCTTTCTACTTGGATCGGAAGATAATTTGGTCACAAAATCGATAAAAAAGGTGGCCCACAAAAATATTGGGCCGTTTGTCCTATATAACCTCGTTATTTTAAAAATTTAGTTGATGCAGGTCATGCCATACGGCTCAATATTTTTGAAGGCCACCGTTTTTCCCGATTCTGTGATCAAATTATTTTACGATCCAGGCAGAGAGCGAATGGTTATTTACTAGTTTTTAGTACGTAATTAAATAGACAACGTTTGTCCCCCTCCAGATTGTAAACGCCCCAATAACAAGAGTTTTCGTAAATAAAATAGTTGTATGAGAAGGAGTTAGTCGAGGGTGCGGTCAAATAAATAAAAAATTAAAATATGTTAATTATTTTAATTTTTGCCGACGTTTCGACCCACTTTGCAGGTCGTCTTCAGGGCGTAGGATGTGGCACTGCGGGAGGCAGTTGAAACATTGAAACACTCAGTGTTTCAACTGCCTCCCGCAGTGACACATCCTACGCCCTGAAGACGACCTGCAAAGTGGGCCGAAACGTCGGCAAAAATTAAAATAATTAACATATTTTAATTTTTCATTTATTTTACCGCACCCTCGACTAACTCCTTCTCATATTATATCAACGGTCAACCATCTCTACATCATTAAAATAGTTGTGGGTTACGATGAGATGAAACTATTTACGAAGTTTCAGGCGGATGTTAATAATTCGATGAAAAGGGGTCTGTGCCACGGCTATATATTTTATGTATTCATCAATAATAACAGTTCCATTGAGAGGTGGTATCGTTTCCTTACTTGTTCACCAGTATTAACTGTTTATCTTTTTATGAGTGATGTTTTACATAATTGCTCGATCTCGTTTTACTTTTTTGTTTGACAGTATTTCTAAACCAAAGGTTAAAATTATCTAAGGCTATAATTCTATATTAATTACCATAATTTAATAATAATTAATTTAAACTACTGCAAGTGATTCTAGCCTGCTAAATTGCCACCATTCTCGGTTATAGTTTTTTCACCGGTTGCATAATGACAACTAGACTCGTAAACTACTTTCTTCTGTATAATTAGGTTTTTCCTTTTACGTACATCACGCTGTAGACCTTTAGCTATAATTCTCACATTCGTTGCGGGTACTGTACGGCTACCTTTCGGAACAGGTCGGCTGCGGCACTAGATATGTTTATAGAGATAAAGGGAAGATGAATGGTGGGATACTCAGAAGCAGCAGTTCTGTGACCTTTGTTATTCAATGAACTCTTGCGCAATGGAGGCCCTCTACCTCGCCGAAGGGAATGGTGATCTTAGCTTTCGTAAAAATTAGTTTTTCTTCAAAAACTATGCGCGGTTCATGTTTTATGCGTACAGTTTAACCTCCAACAAATACATGACCAAACTGCTTAAACTGATTCATGTACACATACATATTTACGTAAAAGAGGAGTGCTAATTTAATAAAATGTGAAATTTCACAAAAGCGTTTAAAGTTAGTTTTTAAAATTATATCAATCCTTCTCATTTCTGTGGGAAAACTTCATGTCGGATTTTTGTTAGTAAATACTATCTACTATATTTGTTTTGAAGAAAACTAATCTTATTTTTTTGATACCCCCATACCAGACTGCAACGACTTGAAACCGCCCGACGTTTTCGACTACTGCAGCACTGCTAGACAAACGCTCTAAGCTCACAATCAATTACAAACGACTCGTATCCAATCCTTACAATCCAAAATCCTTCGTAAAATCCTCAACGCTCCTTACTTTGTCACAAATAAAATCATCCATAAAGACCTTAATGTTCCATATGTTTCCGATTTGGCCCAATCCAGATATCTATCATTCCATAACAAACTGCATAACCATCCGAATCCTCTTGTTTCAAACCTTGCTTCCTCCTCGATCCCTGATAATCCTCCGAGGCGTCTGAAAAGAAGATGGCCTCGGGACCTTCTAATATAGAACTTTAATTTGAGTTCTTCCAATGGGTAGTTTCTCTTCATGTTGTACATGTCATGTTACCAATGTCACATTTACTTATTGTATTTTCCATGTAATACAGTTGTAAATCTCAATAAAATAAAAATTAAAAAAAAATTTTTTTTTTGATAATTTGGAGATGAATCAAATCGTGTAAAAATAAAATTAATAAATATTTTTTATTTAAAGTATTCATATAGAAGTTAATGAAAACTTTTAGGTGACTTTTAATGTCAGTTTATTATTTAATTAGTTTAATATTAGATTATTAATAGCATAATAATAACATTACATTTAAAATAATTCTATTTTGAGAATTTAATAGTATAGTTAATAAATCGCAACTTGGAGTCTTGCCTTGTCCTCCACACGTGGGGAAAAAGGCCCGACTCGGAGCTCCTCGGCTGACTGTAAATATTGTAAATAAGTTTGAATGTGTTTTTATTTATTATTATTTTTTTATTTATTTTTTTATTTTAGTTTTTATCTAATGTTGTATCATGTTTGATTTATTCTGTTACTCCAAGTTTTATTTTATTTTAGTTTCTTATAATCTTGTTCTTTTATTGTATATATGGTGTGATTGTACTTCATTCATCATAAATACTCAATGCCCTTAATTGAGGCAAAATGTATTTTTTTTTTCTCAATAAAAATTGTTCATCACTGAAAAAAAAAAATAATAATAAATCACAGTTGGAAGAGAAATTATTCTGTAGGAATAGTAAAGCAAATAGTTAAATAAACATTTTTTTTATTGTTTCTTATGAATAGGTTTTTAAAAAAAATAATTACTATTTATTCCTCATGCCTAAAACGTCAATTGTTTTCTTATTAGTTACAGCACATCTGCTTATTGTCAAGCTCATGACAGGTATGGATGGAAATAAGAGGACAAAAAAAAAATCATTTAATTTAAATCATTTTTAAGAATGTAATTATTTCACGCTAAAATTACAAAGAATACTATACCGTTTTACAATGGCGAATCCCTGGGAAGGGAGGGTTTTACGGACTGAAGCCGCCAAAAAATCGATATTTTTTTCATTGATTCGTGTTCGTTTATGTGAGTGATGTGAGACAGATACTTATACAATCAAAATTTTCACTATTAGTTATAATGCTTGTATTTCAGCTTCAGAATACAGTGTACACAGAAATGTATACACATGCCAGAAAAAAATACATAACATTAATCCCTAAAAGCATTATTGTTTTTATAATCCGAGAACCCGTGAAAAACAAAACTACATTATTTGATGAAAACTTTGAAAGCATTTTTAAAAAATATTTATAACATTTATATTTTAAAAAAAGTCTTCCAATCGGACTTGGCTACCTTTAAAATGGTGCCTAATAATACTGGGAGTAACCTTTGACCAGAACCTCTCCTGGAACAACCATATCTCCCAGATTACCCGAAAATCCAGAACTACCCTTAAACAAATCCTAAGATTCCGTGATTGTATTCCTTTAAAAACCAGACATATCCTTGTAAGCTCCCTTATATTCCTCCACTTCGACTACGGACGGCTGTTAGGTGTTTGGAGGGCTATCTGCCAGGCTAGAAATGAGACTATTACTGTACAATATCCGAAAGTAATTTTATTTTGTAATTTCTTTTTAATTTTTTAAAAATTGATTTCGAATTTTTAGAATTTGCTTAACAAATGCTTTACACTTTCTAAAACTAAAAATACATTTTCTTCATTGCAGAAAGATAGTCAAAATGGCTTGGCTATTATCACACCTATTTTTCTCATGGGAATTAATTTTTTGCCTTACTGTCAGAAAACCAGTTCCGCAGGATATGTTTTTTCATTTAGTTTATTTATTCAGGCCATTTTTTATAAAACGCTGTTAACTGTACAGTACCGTTGTATCTATTCACGTAGCTGATAAGATATCACGAAATAATAAACGAATACCTCTCTGCGGTTGACGTTAACAGATGAGGCTATATATGTATATATATTAGTGAGACATCCCCTACAATCTTCATTTCTCTTATATTGCCTTCCCCCTTGGATCCTCTATAGCTATCTTTTCATTCCTCATCCTGAATCATGTCAGTAGATTACTCATTCGTCTTGACATTTTTTTTATTATACCTTCTATACAAACATGACGGAGGGATGTAGTTAAAAAATATATGAAAAAGTTGTTCATTAACAGCCATTTTTATTTTTAAAATTTTGTTTATTAATAAACTTTTTTATTTTTAAAATTTTGTTTATTAATGTTATCATGATTTTATTGGATAACCAATGTGTTGCCCTATAAATATAAAAATTTACATCCCACCAACTTTTTATAATTACATTCTGTTAAGATATAATTTCAACTAATTTAGCAAACTTCGTTAATAGCTTCATCTCATCGTTATTTACAAATATTTAATTTACGAAAATTCTCGGAATTGGCGCGTTTTCAATCTGGAGGTCGGCAAACTTTGTCTTTGTTTAATTAGGTATTAAAAACATGTATTTACCCATTTGCTTTCCACTTGGGTCGTTAGATAATTTGATCGCAAAATCGATAAAAAAAAGTGGCCTGCAAAAATACTGGGACTTATGACCTATATAACCACGTTATTTTGTTAATTTTGGGATGTGGTCTCGACAAACGGCTCAATATTTTTTGAACACCACCTTTTTTTCTCGAGTTAGTGTTTAAGTTAATCTCACGAATGGAATTCAAATGTAAAGCAAATTGGTATTTACGAGTTTTTCGTACCTAGATAAATAGACAAAGATTGCCGACCTCTTGATTGAAAACGCTCCAATATCGAGAAATTTCGTAAATAAAATATAGAATAGGATGAAATATAGCTATTTACGAAGTTTCAGCTGGGTGTTAATAATTTGATAAAAATGTGTATGTACCACGGACTAATAGATATAAATCTATGGCTTAATTTTTAATTTTTTAATGGCTTAATTAAAAACTTTATTTTTTTTTTTTTTTATACTTTGTTATAGCTTACATTGATTGAAATTATTTTTCTTTTGCAGGTATGAATCATTTATTCTTGTCTATTGATTTCTCACAGGTAACGGAAACTAGTTAAAATTAAAATGATTTTGTTATTGTTAAATTTAAGTTCTTTATTGCATTTATTGTTATTGTCAGTTATGATTGTATCTTTATATATATATATATATATATATATATATATATATATATATATATATATATATATATATATATATATATATATATATTGAATTTAGTGTTTTTTCCGTTATCCACATAATTTACTCTTAGATTGATAACACACGTGATTCCTTATAGATTTGGTCCCCATTTTTTTCTAATAGACTTTAGATTACTTTAATAGCAAGAAGCTTGCTTGGTTGTTTCACTTCCAGCCTTCAAAATAAAACAGTAATTTTAATAATTTTGAGATGGGTAAATAGTAGGACTCTTGAAATTATAAGGATGAAAAAAATGGCCAGGATTTTCAGGATGGTCAGTTCTAATTTAATTTTGACAATTTTTTCATCTTTAGTAATTTTAATAGTTATCGAAAATGTAATTCGTAGCTCAAGGTTTATCAACGTTGCTTAAAGAATGGATGACCGCTCCTTAAATGAATATCCTTACGATTTCTATAAATGTACCTTATTAATGTCCATTGATTTTAAAAATATAACTTTTATGCATTATGTTCGTCGCCGTGAAGTATCAGGAAATTATTGACTGAAAGTAATCAACAGATAAATTTATTCATTTCTCCCCCCCCCCTTAATTTTTTCCTATTATGATGCTCTTGAATTTAATTTTAGCCGGTCTTTTGTTCCTCGTTTAATTTTCTATTTAAATTCAAAACGAATATTCGCCCTGCTATTAAGAGAAGGTGAGCGTCATTGTTTTTATCGTTCGTAATAATAATAATTTACTAAATATATCCAAATTTTTGGTCTAACAAAATTTAAAATACATTAAGTATTTTTACTGTTACTTACCTATATATGCAATATATAGTAAGAGTAAGTATTGCGATCGTGAAGATTTTCGGGTCTGAGTTTTCAACGGAAATACATGTTTTGAGGTCTTCTGAGTTCTAATAGTAAAGTCCCACAAAATGGTCTGTATGTTTATTATGAATGTTACTAAAAAACAAAATGTCGTATGAAAGTCAAATTGCATATTTCAGGTATTTTTAAACTTTCAATGTTACAGCAACATTTTCGTCAAAATCAGCTAACCGGAAGTGGTACTTTGTATAATTGATTTAACACATTTTTACAAATTTCTCAAAAATGGCTGTAACGATTTTGATTAAACTCAGTAAATCAGAGTATTATTAAGCAGTTTTTAATATAATGTAGGTTTTATTCTCATTTATGTTCTCTATTAGAACTTAAATGGCTAATTTTCAATATTGGCTTCCTCTAAAGTATCTTTATTTTTTTTTTATTTGAAATAATTAACCATTTCACATTAATCTTTGATATAAAAAATAGTTAAATATAAAATATGAAAGAATTTGATAATTAACCAAAGGAGAAATAAGAGATCGTAACAAATAATAGTTGTAATAGGGGAATCAAAGGAATATGATCTCACCCGAAAGATTAGAACAGGCTTCCATATGTAACATGAGCTCCATATAATACGGACTCCCACAATATTTTGTTCATATACATATGCGATTTTCATAGATGCTATAGTTGGTATTATTTAATATTATTAATTGTATAGAATACAGCGATATAAAAATTAAAGTTTGTATATATAAGGTTATTTAAACTAATAAAAATACCCAAAATGAATTGTAAATAAATATTGTGCCAATAATTTTTACTTTCACTTCCGCCTGGTCTGATAATACTTATTCCTGGTACGAAGGGGGTGGTAAATGTAAGTGGTGTGATGCGCCCACCAGATTTTTTACTATTCAAATGTTAACGGCCTATAATCGTGAAACTGGAAATACGTAAAAAAAATAATGTTGGGGTTGGAGAGGTACTTAATAGTAATATAAAATATATGTAATGAAATAGTATAAACATAATAATATTTATTCATATATTATAATTATTACATAATATTGGTTTGGTTGTAGTAGTCTGTGATACAGACCGCTTCTCATCAAATTATTGACATCCGCCTGAAATTTCGTGGATAGATTCTTGATCTCATCATAACCTACAACTATTTTATTTACGAAAACTCTTGGAATTGGGGAGTTTTCAATCTGGAGTTCGGCAAGCTTTAACTATTTAAACTCGTATATACGCATTTGCTTTGTACTTGGATCGTGAGATAATTTAATCAAAAAAATAGAGAAAAAATGTGGCCTTCAAAAATATTGAGCTGTTTAGCCTACACAACCTCGTTATTTTGACTTTTTAGAAATGTTTCCTGTTTCCTTATATGTATAAATAAATAAAAAAGAAATGAAAGAGGATTGAAGTTAGATTAAATGGTGCGATACTTCTCCGTTGTTAGGTTTTACTGCCTAGAAATATAAAATCGATAATTGACTATTGTACCCCGTATTGCTTCTATTTACGGGTGTGAAATTGAGCATTGTAAGTTCAGTTAAGTTAAGGGGGATGATATAAGAATTTTAAAACCAAGTGTTTCGTTGAATATTTGACCTTAGAAAGATGAATAGCGAATTTATGAATTGCTCTACGTGAAATTGCATGACCTTCACAACTATAATTGAAGTAATTGGATCCCGACTATTAGAAGATTGACTTGTACACTAGTTGAGGTGGGTGAAGAACGAATCATTAGTAAAGATAATTAACGTTGAACTTTAAGGTAAAGGTCGAAGCATTGTGTGTGTTGGGGTAGTGAATAAAAAATAGTACTTGCTAAAACTAGTCCATTTTAACATATACTCTATTTTTTGAAAAAATGAACTTGACAACTACTTACTGGACACAGTTGTCTTACACACTTACTAAAGTTTTTCCCGACTGCCATGTACTTACTTATTTTGTTGAATAAAGAACAAAAAATGCTTTTAACCTTTTACAGTAAATCTGTGTTTTTATTCAAACCTAAGAAAGGTCAGATTGTTTTTAGTTAGTTAAGAAATATATTGTCAAATAATACGATTTGATATACAACACTTTTTCTCGATTTAGTGATGAAATTATCATACGAACCGAGTGGAAAGAAAATGGGTATTTATGAGTTTTTAGTACCTAATTAAATAGACAAAGTTTGCCGATCTCTAGATTGAAAATGCCCCAATTTCAAGAGTTTTCGTAAATAAAATAGTGTAGGTTAAGATGAGATGAAACTATTCCCGAAGTTTCAGGGGAATCTTAATAATTTGATAAAAAGGGAAGGGGTCTGTACTACGGGCTACATCGGCATATATTAACATAATGGTTAAGAAATAAACTCGGCCAGTAACGGACTAACTAAATAATTATAAGAAAATCGGACGTTTGCGGATGAACCTCCTAAACTATGTGCTTTATCCTCTCTTCCTTACAGCCTTATCTAAAGAAAAGTGGAAAAAGTTTCACTTTCGTTACTGATTTTTGTAGAACGAGTACTATTTCCTATATATATATATATATATATATATATATATATATATTTCTTCTCGTCCCCTTCGGTTTTAATCGAATACAGTCAACGGGGCTCCTAAAGCTCACTTGAACTGGTGCTTAATAAATGTACGTTGAACCTACGCAAGGCTTAACTTCCTGTCTGATGAAGTTCCAGTTCCTTATGACAGTGCATTTTCTATATTCGTCATGTCAATTTTTGATTGATTCATTCCGTGACCTTAAAAAAATGCTTACTAATGCACAAGCTACCTTAAACAGAATTATGCAACTGTAGCCAGTGGCTGCAACATCGTTTATGACTTAGCAAATAGGATAACTTTCTTAAAATGAAGTAATTTCACCATTTCGGATCCCTCACTACCGAAGCTCTGTATTCATGTAGGAATTTTAAAAAAATATCCTTAGAATCGAAAATATTCGTAAAACCATAAAGGAATAAAATTGTTTCCGTGTCTTTATGGAGTCAAATCCATTGACGGACACATCCATCTACTTGATCCATCTACCGTTAATCGGTTTTTAGATTTTCAGGTTTGTACGGATTGATACTTGGATTTTGGTAGATCAATTTCATCGATTTCCATCCTCGACTTTTCCATACGCATTTACAGATATATTTTTATTGATAAGTTTTTATTTAAGGAAATGGTTCGTTCATTTTTATCTTATGTTGGAGGAAAATTTCTTTCTTGTTTCTCAACCAACAAGCCTCTTTAAATTTCATGATTTCAATATTTTTTTATTTAAGGTTTTTTGAAGTGTTAAAATGTACGTAAGCAGTTCCAAAATGTAGTTGGTGGTGGCTCCGTTTGAAAACTCGTGTTTATTCACTGCGAACAATCCGTTATGATATTACTCTAGTAAAATGGTACACACTCGCAATGTCATGGGCAATCACCCGTTTTAATGCATGAAGCTGTTGTGAAGTTGTCCTTTCGTGTGCTGAATTACCTCCATTGCGGTGGAAATGGGATTTGAAAATTTCGCCTGGTGTTGAGCATTATATCCTGAAGCTAATGACACTATAAGTTTCAGCTTCGCGTGAGGAAAACTTGTCGGATACGTTCGTGTCTCTGGGTCCTGTTTCGTGTCATAGGCAACACGTTTTCAATTTATTGCTGTGATTTTGACGAAAGTTTTACTCGAACGGAGGTTGAATGAGTTTATTTAATTTAAATATATCTTTAATAATTATTTATGTTTATTTTTTTTTTTTACAACTTTTTGAAATACTTGATTTTACTGCGAACCATATAAGATTTTCAAATATCCAAATATTTTTTAACCGTCAAAAAAAAAATCTTTGAAGTTTTCGTAGGTGATGTATGAGGCTCCTTAGCCCACATTTCTGTCTTTCTGTTTATTGTAAAGGGACACATCCCAGAATAAATAAAGTATTATTATTATATCACCCAATTAAATACTGACATTACTTACGGGATGGCCTGATTAAATAATAAAAACTAAATAATGAAAAAGTAAAACACAATCAAAACATAATGTACTTCAATGTATCTGTAAAAAAAAACTTATATTTCTGGATATTTCTTTTTTTAATTTGTCAGTTATGGATTGTTCAGTGTACTTTGCATTCTATAATTTCAATGTTTTTGGCTAGCGGCACAAATAAATGAATTACTTTCTTCTCTTTTTAATTATAGCAATAAGTTTATTTTAAATTAAAATTTGAAATGTTTTTTTTTTTATCTTTTTCTGTTGACATTAAAGACTATGTAGATCCGTTTCCGCCTTAACAATCCTGCTCCATCTCTGCCTATCTTGGGCTATTTCTTTCCATTTATCTGCTTTTTGGGCTTCCATTGAAGCATTCATTAATACATAGAAGCTTCCAGATGTATTTGAGATATGTATATTAAAAAATTAGGTCGTAAAAAAACCGTTTAAAGCAAATAAAAAACTCAAGCGGCAAGCTTATACAAGTGAGCCTAGTGCTTGTTGCCTTATCTCAGATTAAGCTGAAACGACATTACATGCTAAAATGTCGTGTCGCGGAATAGATCTAACGGGAAAACTGTTACCATTCCTTAAGCGAAATGTCCATTGATGAAGTGTCGCCCTGGGTTCTTGTAGCGGTACCTTTATCAGAACAGCCGGGCGATTTCCCAGCAACTGGAGGAGAACGCCGCTAACCTAGGGAATGGGGAAAACAGAGGAGTACGCAATTAAGGCCACTTAACGTTTAATGCGGTATCCGTTCGAGCATTTTCCGCAAAAATGGTGGTAATTCGAATTCCACAGGACGATAATTGTTCCTTGTTAGAATCTTTAACAATTTTATAAGGATGGAGATATTTAAGTGTTAAAATTATGTATATGAAAAATAGTCACAAAAAATGTAGTCAATTGTGATGTTAAAAGCTTGCCAAACGTTTTAACCCTAGCATGTGGGTCATCACCAGGGCTTAATATAAAAAAAGAATACAAAATCACATCAGAAATATGATACATATGTAAAAGTTTGTAAATAAGAGAGAAAAATAAAAATAAATATATGGATCGTATGTACTACAGTTGTAATTTAAACATAACAGTAATACAAACTTAACAATAAACTAAGAAACATATTGTTGTACAAATAAATTAGAAAATAAGTATATAAAAACAAAAGTATAGAAATAAAAATTAAAAAATTTAAATAGTTCTCAAATAATTACCAATGGTTTGCAGTCAAGATATGAACTGGATGAATGGATTTAGATGGAGAAAAGGGAACGGTAGCTGAAGAAAGGGGAAAATGTTAAAGAAAAAGTTTCAAAACTAAATATAATTGTTAAAAAATAATAATAATTTAAAAATACAAAATTAGGTAAATAAAGATAAAAAATGGTACATTACATCTAAACGAACTAATATATTAACTAAACTTAATGCAAAATACAACTAAAGTTTATTTTTTAATTTTTTTCCTATCTTATCTGCTTATTTTTATATATTTATTATTTTTCTGATGTTATTTTGTATTTTGTACACCTGATGATAACTCATATTGAGTCGAAACAACTTAATAAACACCTTTCATGACAGCATTTTCTGACTATTTTTATGGTTTTAAAGTTATATATTTTGTTTGTTGATATTATTGGTATGTAGTAAATATGATTGACTATATATATATATATATATATATATATATATATATATATATATATATATATACATACACATACATACATTAAATTGATATTTTTATTATCACTAACTTGATAACACATTGGGAAGCCTATGCCCTATAAATAAAAACAATAGGAGAATTTCACATGTAAGAATTGGTATATTAGGTTTATTTTTAATAACACTGATATACATTACTATATATTATATTTTTTCTAGATCAAGTAGTGGATAGCTTATATAAAATCTACTGTTACAAGTTTATCATAATCATTGATAAACTTTTTCTTGAATTCTTGTTTTTTTGTTTTTTTTCCTTGTCATTATTGTACAATTTGTCATCAGAAAGTATGAATTGGGTTAGGAAGAGAGAGGGTAAATTATGAGGAAGAATAAGAAAAATTTATTAGGAGAGCGAAGGGAAAGAAATGGAAATAAATTGTTTAAAAAAAGAAAATTAATAATTAAAATAAATAGTGAAAAAAGGAAAAAAATAATTCATTAAAAAAAATTGTTCACTATGCTCATATATATTGATGATATGATTTGTATATTAGTTTTAAGAATTGTCCATTGGATTGATTGAGAGAAATATGCTGTGTCTGTAGCCACCCAATATAATTTGGCAGCACTCTTTTATGAAAATAATGTGATTCTCTATCTTCGTTTTTAAAATATATTTAAATGGCAAATGACTTTAATCACTTAAATCATTAAATTAGCAATTACAAGTTTATATTTTGTTAAAAATTTTATTTCATTTAGATTCACTCGTCTGACTTCAACTCTCAATAGTTTATAGCGACCCTTACGATCATTCGTGAAAGAACTTCACAAGAATGACAGATTGCTCGGGATCGCTTTGATTATGAAGACCCTTACACGTTCAGTCATTACTGATTATTACTTATCATTGCTGACGCCAATTTAGCTCGGTTATAAACAAAGAAACAGCATAGATATGCTTATTTGGACATTGTCCTTTATATTATTGGACATTAGGAGAAAAATGGAGATATAATCATTGCTTCCTCGTACCTGAAAATAGTTTAGACCAAAGTTAGAAAAATATAAGTTAACTACTTACAAAAATTTAGAAAAAGTGTTGCGAAAGTAATCGGTTTTTCTAGAAAAATGGAAAAGTTAATGACAAATAAACACAACAGTTAAAGATTTTTTTTCTATAAGTAAATTTTGAAGTTTCCACTTTTTTTAAAAATTTGTTTCTCACTTGACTATTTAAAAGAAATAGTTGAAGATGGTTTATAAAATATAAACAAGGGATATGAAAAACTATTTAACTATGTACTTTTGATGAAAATCAGGAATTTATAATGGTTGTGAGGCTAGGTAAACTAAACTATCCAGCAGTATGGTTAGTCTCCCCACTACTTTTACCTCCTCCCCTTCTCGTGAATGAACCTTTGATTTCCGGATGTTCGGAAATCCGCAGCGCACCCCACCATCAGTACTTCATTCACTACCTTACACGACAATTCGGAACGTCATTAGTGCAATTCCGATTGACCGTGTAGGGCCCCCTTTACACGATAATTCGAAACATCATTAGTCCCTCGGAATGCAATTCCGAGTGACCGTGTAGGGTCCCCTTAAGGTGACGTATGAATTTTTAGGTTATATACCTAGAAACATACGTTTACTCATAGTGTTTCAATCCAAAATACAATCCTGTGTCGTTGAACTCTCGTCGATCCTAGGATAACCACTGTAAAGAAGAAAATAGCATGTAAACCTTGAAAGGCAATTACTAGGATTTATCCTTCTTAACCACTGGTTAAGCTGCTGTGTGAAAAACTACGGCGCAGAAGCTGCTAGTAACCACTTGTTACCTAGACCACAGATTATGGCTGCTCTTCCGAACTGGTTGGTCTAAGTGGTTTAGGGAGAGACCGGCTTTAGACGTTTTTGTCCACTCTCTTATTTGTGGTTTCCTTATTTATGTCCTCCTGTAGTAAGGATCAGTGTCACTTTGTTGATCTATTCTGTTATTCATATAATTAAAATAAACAAGAGCGATTAATTATCAATATGAAATCAACAAATCTTTATCTTTCTGTACTTTATTCGGGTTAAAATATGAATGAAGTATTATACATTGTATTATAAATTTTAAGTATACAGATAAAATTTAAAGATAATGGCGTCTTGGCATCGTCACTCGAACAAAAAAATTCATGTGATTTTCTTTTTATTTGTACTGCATTGCAACATAGTATATCGCTGATGTTTTGCAAAAGGTCGTATGTCATAATTAAGTTTACAAAGGAGTACAAAAACTGATTATTTCATTATGAATTATTAGTATGAATCCATATTTTAATTTTCTATACTATTTTCCATCCTAGCAGACTTCTTATAACATTTGCAGACTGTAAAATGTCACCTTTAGCACGAATAGGATAAGAATAAAAGATTGTTACATTCGATCATTTGCTCTAACAGTAGTGATATGCTAGTAATAAAAATACAAGGAGAAAAATACTGAAATTGTTTATTTATATGCGTATGGCCTAGTGTTGCCCAAAATCGGATGAGGTCCAGACCGCCCAACTGTTGCAAGACGAAGACCAAGACTGGTCAAAAAATATCGATTTTTTGAATAAAGATCAATGCAAAATTGTTACTAATACTTAAAATTTTTAGTTACTATATAGATATTAGTTACTATTTAGCATTTAACTCTTCCAATTTTTCGTTCGGGCTTAATTAGATTTCTCCTATCCAAAAAAATACAGTGATATATCTATAGTAATAAGCTAATACATAAATGCAACATAAGTGCAAGACCAAGACCATGACAAAAACTGAGGGCGCAAGACCAATACTCGTCTTGGTCTCGCATTTGGGCAATAGTAGTATGACCTACGCGTTTCGAATGAATTGTAATAAAGAATATTTCATACTGATATTCAACTCAAAATCGTAGATCGAGGATTTATTGAAAACTGGGGGATGTTCGAGAATTTTTACTCAAAATATAATTATCCTCAGAAAAACTGAAAAATAAACGAAAATTCAATTTTTTACAGAAGCAAATTACTTTCTTTAATATTAGGATTTTAAAATGATTTTTTCTGTATTAGTAACTTATCCTTAAAAAATTATAATCTTTATATTTTTTTGAGCTCTCCTGTTTAAAATTCTTGTCACCTTTCTATTGCTTCTTAAATATTTAAATGACTTCAGAAAAAAAAATATTAGAAAGTCTCTTAGCATTAATTTATTGATTGTACCTCGTGTTGTAATATCGAAAAAGTAACAAGTTTTGAAATAGGCCATAACGAAAATGGTAACAACATGTTTGGCATTTCCTGGACATTGGCTGAACTAGTATTTATTAATAGGTTGTTGTTCACTCCATATTTAGTCAGTGTTTCTAATTTGATTCCACTTGAAAGTTACTCACAGATAAATTAGGTATTTTGCTTTTTTCACTTTACGCTACCTAGTCCATTTACGTCTATACTTCTCTTGCAGTATTTTTGAAACCATATGGCACGAACCATATACGTTACTTGAAATTCCACAGTTGGTTAGAAAGGGAACTCCAGCATTTCTCATATCGTCAATCAAGTGTGGATTCTGTTCTTATTACAAACGGTCATGTATCCTTTTTCCTGAGTATTTTTTCACTTGAAGGAAAAGTGGAAGAGAACTTCGTGGGATTGACAAGACCGTGTGGACTTTCAACTTTATCTGTATTAGAAAATGAGTCTACATTCACTGCGTGTTTTGTTTCTATTTTTTAAATTCTTTCTTATCGGCCTCCTTGGGTTTATTAATATCATGTGCCTTTCACATAATTTACATACTCTTAAGAAGTATACCATTGGGTTAAAGTAGTTCCTAGCGGTTAGAAAGCGAAGTACCCTACTTGCGCTTCCCAATATAAGTTCGCAATGCTGGGTCTTCTTGGTATGTTATTATTGATGCGGCGAAGTGGAGAATTTTGTATCGCATTTCGAGCAGGGACCGTCTCATATTTATTATGTTATAAATATATTTATTGAATGTGGCTTTTAGTTAATTTTTTGTACCAAGTTTTATTTATCCTTTGTAGACTTCGGCTATTTGATTTGCGGATTTTAGCTTTGCGGAGTTTAGAAATTTAATGAATAAATACGTAAAATGGGAAAGGACAAAATTATGCTATTTTTTTTTTTATGTGTACTTTTATTATTGTTAATCCAGTTGAATTTGATAAAGAAAAAATATGTCTTTAATGAATTTTATTTAATCTGTTTACAGACTGTACGGAGTTCCATTATTTAAAATAAACTCTATAACATAAAAAAAAAAAAAAAAAAAATAGTTTGACTAGAGAATTTGTCGTGGTTTATTATAAGAATAAACTGATTCACAAATAAACCAGGGCTTGAAATGAAAAGTTAATTCTTATATGCCAAGGCATGCCCACAAACTACATGCCCGATAACACCCATATGAGCCTCAAAAGAAGCTGGATGAGAGATCTCCTCCATTAGCTATAAATATTAAAATCAAGATAGGTAGTGATTCCGCTGGGCCCGCTCTTATGTTTTTAGGTGTTAAAAAAACTTTTATTTTTTTACAGTAACAACAAATATGATTGAAACTTAATTTTTTTTTATTATTTTCTGTCATTTCGGAACTGGAACTTTTCTAATGGAAATTTTCAATTGAAGGTTTCATAGAACTTCCATTTTTGAAAGCCTTTGTTTAAAAGTTCTGTTAAAGCAATTCGTTTCTACAAAAAATAAATTTAAATATGGTAACTGTGCTGTACATTCTTATTATGAGAATTAAGCGATTAATTCAAGATAATTACATCCGTTATCTAAGTACAATTACTGCTTGTCTCTCAATAAATGTAACTTTTATATAAGTTTACATTAAAAAAAAAAAAAACGTTAAACCTCAGACCACGAATATTATTCTCAGTTCTTCCGCGACATTCAAAATTAAAATTAAAACAGAAACTGAACACTTACATTTATCTACTTAAGCCTATATGGACTTACGCTTTACATGTATACAAAACAGCCAAAAAGATCTACATACGAAAACTACAAACTACATCATAAACTTTCAGAATTATAACTATAGCTCAGACACTTAGAACTTAAATCGACATAACAACGCACTCATACAAGACATGGCTTAAGCGGCAACAAGAACCTGGTTGAGGGATATTCTTGCTTAAAAATATACTAAAATCAAGACAGAAATAGATGCCGCTGGACACTTCTCTCCTTCACCCCGATCAAGCCACTACCAGTATTCTTTCCGATAGCAGACACTAATTTTCATTGCTTATAATATAACAGGTGTAGGTGAAGAAATGTAAGAGTAAAAAAAAAAAAAAATAAAAAAAAATAAAATAAATATACTCTGAATGTTATTGCAAAAGAAGTTCTTCAGGACCTTTATCTAAATCTTTTTTTCCATATATTTTCATCAAAACTAGTAAAATGGATGTTTTCCATTTCATACAAATTTTCCAAAAATTCAAAAACCATTTAGGTGCTTCAATTTAAATTAAGGAAATTTTTTCTTTACCATTTTTTGGAACTCACATTTTCTTGCTCTTGTTCATTTCATTTTGTTCATGTTAGATAACTTCAAAGGCTACGTATCAGAGCTTTGTGACATGTGAAATATGGAGCCTTTTGTTGTGTATCGTATATAAATTTATTCATGCTTGATTCCTCCTTGGTAAAATCTGAATAATAAATTAAAGAATAATTAATTTGTTCAAAATTATATTGTGAACTAGTCATCATGTGATGTGCTATTATTAATGATAATTTGCTATGATTTATAAATTATCTCGATAATAATAAGAAAATTGTAATCATCCCTATCAGGTTATTAATATAGGCTTATTTGTTCGTTGATATATTGTAAATCTTATCATCAGGTAAAAGCTTCCTTCTTATATTCGCTTTCTCTCTCCCTTATATGCTAGTTTCTTCTTAGACGTATCGATAATAAATTCATTTACATAATTGGGTATAGATACATTTCATACAATTAGGGGCGGGTTCAAAGTGCGTAGCATGCTACAGATCTTGGGGCCTAAAGGGATCTCCTTCGTACTTTCACGGACCCCGAGTCCCACCCACACCATTGTCCGCTATCCCTCTTCTGGATCGCTAGACTTTCCATTTTATCTAACCATATTCAGATTAATTGGAGTTGAAAGGTCGGTAATGCTCGTGTCTGGGGAGAAACTTCCCCTTTATCTTGAGGCCGTTCTCTAATGATCGTTCGTTTGCTGATTTGCGGTTGTCTCTTTGAATCGGTCCGCTCCGATTGTGTTTGCTGGTGTTTTCTTATTGCGGCTTGTCTACCGCGATATCCCTTCTGGGTATCGTTGGCTTCATTTGGATCATAAATTGAAGCAGTTATGATATGAGACGAAAATGGAACGTCTTTAAGACCTGCAGTGATTTTCACTGTGCCTTTAGACGGTAAATAAATGGCTAGCTAATTGATCTACCCTAAATGACATTAATTAAGTTTGGGAGACATTACGTTGTCTTATTTTTAAAACGTTTCCTAAAATCTAGCTTACGTTAAGTGTAACGCAGTGCATGCGTTATTTGAAAAATGAATGAAATGTATCGTACTTTGTTACGTATTAGAGTTTGAGATCATACCATATAACGTATAATAATAAACTTATATCCGAACTTCAAATTACGAAAATTTAATATTTTTATCTTATTATTTATAAGGCAGTGGGGTAGCTCAGTGGTCAGGTACTGAGCTTCCAATGCTAAAGGTCTCTGGTTCGAATCCCGGTTCATGGTAGAAAAATTATTTATTCTGTTTCATTGGCCGTGAAGCGACCCTGGGTAAGAATATCCTCCTGGGGCACACCCAGCCTCTATAAAATGTATAAATTCCTTCATACAAATAATTGATTTAGCGGGAAAACCTGGCAGTTGAGCGTGATCTCGGTCAAATCACCTCCTTGCACAACCGTAGACCAAGTAACAATGCCATCCCTAAATAGTGCTGAACCCATGACCCTTCGTGAGTTATAGTGGTACAGGTTTTCTTTTTTTCTTTTTTTATTTATATCCTTATTTAATGCAAATTCATAAAAAACGTTTTAAATCACGATGATTTTAATATCGCAGTTATAATGAAAGTTGAACAGAAACAGTACTGTAAAATAGTGTTGTTTCTTTTTCTTGAAACAATAAATAAATAAGTGTATTATAATTTGATAGAATTTTTAAGTGGTTTACTCGCATGACTCATTAACTTTTCATAATTTTTAAATTTACTTTGTAGCTTAAAGAATTCCAATGTACATAACGAGCTCATCTAATTACTATCGTATAATTAACATGTGTAAGAAAGTATAATACGAGCTTATTTGCGACTAAGGATGTAAACTGAGTTCAGTACCTCTCTAAAGTAATGTGATACAGCTGTGTGCAAACAGGAAGCACCCCTCTCCAGGTATCTTGATACATATCTTTTATACGATCTGTATAATGGGGTTCAACCTTCTCTTGGTAGTTTTGTTACCTCTTCGCTGAGGTCAATGCTAGGTCAAACTAGGGTAGGGTTAGTACGCAGTTAATGGTTTGCAGGCATGTATATGTGGGTGTTTGCGCGCATAGGTATGTGTGTGAGAGAGTGAGTGCGTGCGTGTGTGTGTGTGTGTGTGTGTGTGTGTGTGTGTGCGCGCGTGCATGCGTGTGTGTGTTGAAAATGATTTTAATTTTCGAATTTTCTCAGTTTGTGCATTCCGACTCTTATTTTAGTTTCCCATCATTGTTATAGTCTAAGCATTAATATAATCGTTACTAAGTGTTGAAACTTTTTTAAATAGTTCCATTTTAACAATTTCTGGTAATCATTTTAGAAAAAAGTTCTTAAATTAGAAGTTATAAGGAACCTTTTTGTAATTAAATTGCAGGTTTAAGTTAATTTTGTATTTATTCAAGTAATTAAAATAAATACCATTAAAGGGAAAACAAACATTGGGCTTATGTTAGAGTGGAGTTATAATTTGTCTTAAATGAATTGATTCTTATGATTCTTAAGCTAAAGTAATTTCTTAGATAGACTTTTTAACGAAATCGACAGAACGTTTATATAAGAAAAAAAAAAAATAAAAGCTCTGTAAAACCTTAATTTGAAAAATTTCAAGGAAAGAAGTACTTGTTCCAAAAGAACTGAAAAGCTACCGACAGTAAAAATTCTGGTGACACCGAAACATTTTTAACACTTTAAAAGTTTTTTTTTCCCTTTCAAGTCCCAAGTTCACCATAATAATAACAAGTCCCAACTAACACCATAATTACATGTAAGCAGAGGTACCCAGAAAGAGGTTTCATGGCGCAAGTTGCGTTATTAAATTTTTTGAGAAGGCCAGATTTTGACTGGTTTTTGAATTTTTGAGGGGGCCGATTTTCTATGGGGTTACGAATTTTCGAACTGAGAAAATTATGGAACATGCTGCAGCAAGTGTAATTGCATATGATCCACATTTTTTCTAATTTTACCTTAGCTTGCTTTGCTTTTAAGAAATGTGAGCAAGAAAATATCTTAGGAGGAAGGGGGGTAGATTCTTGCGCCATCGATCTTGGTAGGAATGGGCACTCCTGCCTGTAAGTATACACTAATAAACATTAATTCTACATATACCTTCTCCTATTTCAGTTTTGTTTTCCTTCCTCGGCCCTTGTTTCTCCGACTTAACGTACTCCTATAAAAGAACCGTGGTCGCAGATAAGAAGCCCAACCGTGAACTCCAAAAGCGGGCAAGATCTGACTCTCGGTCTGAGGTTATCGCAGCCTCTAGCCCTGATGCTATCTCTCTCCTTTTCAGTTTCACCTTCCTATATCTCTTCTAGGCTTCGGCGTTAAATCTCTCCGGGGAATCTTGGGGTTTCGTTTGCGTTCCCCTTTATGAGATAATTTGAGGAAGTTATTGTAATAAAGACATATCTATTGGTATATTTTATTGTTTTTATTTCTTTCAAAGTCAGTTAAAACAGTTCATTTACAGGAAAGTGTACATAGTCTATGCGCAATACCTCAATCAATATGCTTGTTCTAAAAGGTTTCCATCTCTTGTATCTTAAACAGATAGAAAATTAACTTTACTATGCTATGGGACATGGTCTCTTCAGAATAACAATTTTGAACAAAAAAAAAAACAAAAAAAAAAAAACATATCTGGCCAAAAGCTACTTTAATAAAGATTGAACAATATATAAATTTAAAAAAATAAACAATATCATCGATGACAATATATAAGACAATAGAAAGTGAAAACAGTTTGGAAAAATTGAAAAAAACAAAAACAGTTGAAATGAAAAGATAAACAGAAATCAAGGGAGGGGGGACGTTATAAACTTCATAAGCACATTGTTAAAAGTTTATTTATTTATTTTTTTTTATTCATTGATATTTACAACTGTATTATAAAAAAAATACAGTAAATGTGCACTCAGCAATATAACATGAAATCGCTTGTTGAGGAACTACCCACTGATAGCAATCAAATAATAAATTTACACAAGGAGATCACGAGGCCACATTCTTTTCAGACGCCTTGGAGGGTTATCAGGGATCGAGGAGGAAGCAAGGTAACGAGAGGGTTTGGACGGTTCTGAACTTCACTATAGAAGGATATGTATCTGCACTGGGTCAAATCGGAAACATATGGTACATTGGTCGATATGGATGATTTTATTTGTTTTAGATTTTAAAGATTGGATACGATCGCAATTCCATGGTTTAGTGGAGCCCTAGAGCTCAACTCCGTAAGTCCAAATAGGCCCTATTATTTTCATGTATATGAGTCTTTTGTAATTAATTGGAAGTTTAGAGCGTTTGTCTAGCAAGTTCTGAAGTAATCTGAAACGTCGAGCAATTTCTTGTCGTTGCAGTCAGGTATGATAACAAAAATTTAAAAATAACATTCACCTTTGGCCATTGTTTCTGTTCAACTGTACTTACTGAATGTCGCGGTTACTTATTTCATTTTTGAAACCATGGATTAAGTTCTAATTTTCGAAATTATTTTATGTTATCATCCAACATTTACTTGTTTGATTTAAAAACCTTTTTTTGTTTTTTATATCTCGCGCCACTGGCTATGGACTGAGGAGACTTATGTTCTATTCCTGTTGGTCCCTCAGAATTTTCTTCTAGATCTGGAACTTTGTCAAATCGGTCTGTATCTCTCCAGACGGCACAGGAAACTGATTTATGAATTCAAACTTTTTGTTTTCATTCTTGCTGCTTGAATATAACTTCTCTTTATTTATGAAGAGAAGAATAGTTGGGGTGGTCAGTCAAAAAGGAAGGCAAAAATAAATCATAATATTTATTTTTTACATATGCCGACGTTTCGACCTGAAGTCAGGCCTTCATCAGGGTTAAGAAAATAACCAGATAACAAGGTATGAGAAACGTATGTAGTGATGGTAAAAAAAAAAAAATAATAAAAAAATTAGAAAAACATTCTTCTCTTCATTATCCACGACAGTCAACCAATTATCAATTATTATTCTCTTTATTTACTTTTAAAAAGGATTTAACTTAGGCATTCGTTAGGCATTCTATTTTTAAGTTTGTATCATAAAATAATTTTATTTTAATATTTATTTTCCCTCATCTACTTAACCTCATAAGTAGTCCCGATGTATAGTTTTAATATTATTCGATGTGAAAGTCTACAAGGGTATTGAAGAAACATTATAAACACTATACCACGTTTCGAAAGAATTTTTATATCCTAGTAAGATAGGGTTTCGTCGCCCTACATAAAATGAATATGAAATAAAGTTCAAGAAAGTTGATCTAAGTTGTCACTTAATGGATTCCGAAAAGAATCCGTTGTCATAAAGTTCCCTGATATGAAGATAAAATATTCGCTTGATATTTTGATAGTGGTTTCCCTTTCTTCAATGGAATTCGAAATTCATTCAGACCTAAATGCCACCGTCCATCTGTTTCTTAATTTAGTGGAACATTTTTGAATTAAATAGAAAACTTTCTTTTCTACGAGATGTCTCAGTTTGTCTAGGGTACTTGTCGAGTCTTTGAAAGGCACCTTACTGAGGAATAGCGGTTGTCGGGTCTAATCGAGCCTTTCGCGTGGGAAAACGTTTCAAGCTAGAGTGGTAAAAGCACTGCTAGAAATTTATGAGCAAACCTTATTTGTGTTAGAAATCGGGTGATCTGGGAAAAAAGTATTCATTGATGTTAATAAAATTTTAATTATAAGCAATAGTAATTAATAATAATTGTTGGTATTGTTCAGTGTTTTACATGTCTTACTTTAATTGATTAAACACGTTTATGTAGGTATTCAACTTTTCATATTCATATTTAACTTCAAGGTAGCATCCTCGGTCCTATCCTTTATGCAGTTTATACAGCTGATATTCCAACCCATCCCAACCTATGCAGATGACACTTGTATCCTATTCCTTTAATAATGACCCTTTAATTGCATCCCAAACCCTCCAATCACATATCACAAACCTTGAAGAATGGTGTCATAACTAGAGAATTTTTATTCCAAATTTCAATAAATCCCATCAAATTACCTTTACCCTTCATCGTAAACCTACAACTTGTTGTCCTACAATATCCTTCAGTGATATTCCACTTGTTCCTATTGAACAAATCCGCTACCTAGGACTCCACTTGGATAAACGTCTCACTTGGAATCAGCAAACTAGACTAAAACGACAAGAAACTGCTCGGCGTTTCCGACTACGCCAACACTTACTAGACAAAAGCTCTAAACTTTTAATTAATTACTATAGACTCATCTACTTAACCATAATAACACCTATATGGACATACGGAGTTGAGCTTTGGGACTCTACCAAGTCATCGAATTCCCATCGTATCCAATCCTTACAATCCAAAATCCTTCGTAAAATCCTTAATGCTCCATAGTTTGTCACAAATAAAACCATTCATAAAGACCTTAATGGTCCAGATGCCGCTGATTTAGCCCGAGCCTGATACCTATCCTTTCATGATAAACTCCAGTCCCATCCATTGTTTTTCAGCCTTGCTTCTTCCTCGATTCCTCATAATCCCCCTAGGCTTCTGAAAAGAAGATGGCCTCCTGATCCTCTCACCTAGAATTAAATAGGGAGTGCTACCACTGGGCAGTATCTCTTCAAGTCTGTTCGTGCATTTTTATTAATTGTATTGTTTATACAGTAAATTCCAATAAATAAATAACAAAAAAATATATATATATTTAACTTTTTCTGAGTCAGTGTCAACTATTTCCAATACGAAGTAATTTTTTTCCAGATCAAATTAAATCTTTTCTGTTTCAAATTTAATATTTTTCATTTAAAATTTTACTTTAATTAACTTTTCGGAATTTGTTTATATAGATAGATAAACAAATATCTTTATTGTGGGACAAAGTCCCTTTAGATTATCAAATAACAAAATTATTTTTTAAAAAAGACTGCTTCTGGCCTAAAAAATTGAAACAATAAATAGAATTTAAAAAAAAAAGTAAATAAAACCTTAAGTTACTAAGCTATAATATAAGAGATGTTTATGGTATGTCATACATAATATGCTTTATTTACAAAAATTGAAAAGTTAAAATGAATCGGAAGTTAAATTTCTTTGGAAATGTTTAATTTGTAATGGAAATAGTTACATTTAATATGGAAAAATTTAATTTAACTTAAAAAAGATTGAATATAATTTGGAAATGCTATAGAACTATTTATGAATATATAAACGTAACAAATATAGGTGAAAAATCTTTTTTTTTTTTTTCTTTTTTTTTTTTCTCTTTGTAGAATATAATTATGCTTTGTGTGCGTGTGGGAGATTTAAAAATGTTAGGTATTCAAAATATGTATTTTACCTCCGTTGTACGTATTAAAGGTAAAGGAACAAATATTTTGCGGATTCCTTACCCAGATGGTTCCGTATCAATTTCATCAAATTCCATACACTACTTTCACATTAAAGTATATAGCCCTTAAATATTTTCTCAGAGACATCAATGTGGCTCTCAGAGGCATCAAAAATGGCTCTTTCTATTCAACTTCAAGTTTAGCAGAAGTTCAGGATTAGTTACAAAATGGTACTATGTAATTTTTAATTAATTCCATCCTAGACTTCCTCTTGCTTTTGTGCAAACGTATTTCTTTGTTGCTATCTTTGCCTATATTTGTTGCTATCTATAACTATGCCTCTATATCAAACACCGCACGTTATATTCGGCCTAAAGCTAGAAGAAGTTTCTTGGAAAAAATTATCAATTAGGTATCAGTTTTATCAAATTCCACGCACTACTTTCGTTTACGGATGCACAAACCTATTTTCATTGATATTCCAATATTTTAAAAGGTTAATTCTTTTTGGCCCAAAGTGTTGTATAAACTTCAAATATTTTTTAAATCTCTTTTTTTTTATTCTTCGTTTATTCTCATAAAGGTGTTTATAGTCTATATCTGTCTTGTATATATGTACAATTTTCTAGTCCTTTTCTCTCTCTTCTTCTGTATTTTTAATTTTTATTTAACTCTTATTGTAAATATATAATTTATTTATGACCACACAAACATGGAATCTGTACTTGAAATTTGTTCTAAAGGGATGACAGTCCCATAATAATAAAATATATTTTCATTTATTCATTCATAGGGGAGACTGGGGACGGTTGTGACAGTCGTCATATTAGTGAAACTATAAGGAATATAACCGATAGGTTTAACAGTAAGAAAGGGAAGTTCCTCTCTGAACGTATTGATAACGCATAGCGCGACATTAGGGCTAGTAGAGGCACTCATTGCTATATATCAGACATAAGTTACTATTTTTAATCTATTACTTTGAATAATTGTTGTTATATATGTACAGATAGATTATTGAACATTTTTCTTCGTTATAAGTTAAACATTAGTTGTTAATTATCAGGTACTTTGTAGGTAGATAATTTTATACTGTCGAGGTTATTTTGCGAAGAAGTGCGTTGGGCACGGTTGTGACATATTTTTTGGGTTAGGTTTTGACACAAGTAAATTTTTTATTACGTTCGAGTTGATTCTTACACAAATGTTTATGCCTTATCAGTTATAAGCGATTAAATTGTTCTATAATGTTGTTTGATACAATAATAGTGATTTTAGACTATGTTGACTTGCCGGTCCTCTCCGTTTACAGTTATCCGCTACACTTCTGTTCAGAGCTTTCATATTGTTAGTTTAACTTTTATGTGGCACTTATTCATAATTTTCTAAAAAGATTTTCACGCGAAATTTTGAGAATCTATTAATGCAAACCTAATAATATGTTAAGTTGTTTTTTCGCAGGGTTTCGTGATAAATGTCAGCCCAAAATAAAACCCAGAAATTGTCCAAAAGATCCATTTTCCCCCCACAATCATTAGTATTGTTTTATACTATACACAGTCGTAGTAAGAAATAAAAAGCGATGCAAACGCGTACATTTAACAGATTCGATGAAAAAACAAGATAATTAATTGTTTTAAATACCATCGTTTTCATTTGGACTTGCCTATCTATGAAAACACCTATCTATTCTAAGATTTTTAAGTGAAAGTTGTGTGATGCGCACTCCGCACCTGATTTTTCTAGTTTGCTCTAATGAGATAACCATTGTACTTATGCACAGAGTTTTAGTATTTATTCTTGAGGTAACCACAAAGTGGAGCAACGAGCAGAGCGACTATAAAGGTGGCCGCATATGTTTTTTTGTTGATATTTTGAGGATATCTCAGAAACTATGAAGTTATTCTCAAAGATTGTTCAGTGCAATATTAAAGTGCTTTAAAATCTCTACAAAAATGATCCCATACATTTTTTGATAAAATCAGTGGTTACGGAGATTATATTTATAGTATTTCCAAATTAAGCAAAAATTGCTTTAAACCATTAAATTGATATTATTCATAGTAGATAATACCATTATGAAGTTTAATTCTTTTTTTATAACATTTTTGGTAGTTTCATTTGTTTTGATGATTCAAGAAAGTCATTGGCAAGAAAATTGTATTCGATATATACTAGTCGGCAATTTCGTGATATTGGTATGAAGTTAGGTTGACATTGATTTCATATAATTGATATTATGTGATAGCATACCTTGAGACTTACAAGAAAATAATATAAACCTTGGAGTGTTTTCATAGAAAAAAAACCTGAAATCTTTAATTTTGTATTTTTTGAAGTTAATCACGTTTTTTATTAAATTAAAAGTAAGAAAAAAATAATTAGGTCACAACCAATTACTTCATAGTAAACTAGATAAAATTTATATTACATACAAGTCAATTTTTTTTTTTTTGAAAACCATTTAATGGAGACTTCAAAGTTAGATTTTTTATAAAATCAAGAATTCTTCGAGATTTTTTTTTTATGATCGTCCAACTGGACTGAGGATACCACACTTTAAAAAAAAAAAACCTTCGATGAAAAAAAAGGATTGACGAAGATGTGGAGGACGCCGGTCTATGCCGGTTTATGCCGATAAAACACCTTTGAGAAATAATATAGTTATAAAGATTAAAATTTAAAAAATTTTTTTTTTATCGTTGCAACAGTTTTAACATTTGCAGTAGTGATGAAACACTTCAGTTAGAAGCAGATAAACGTCAATTTAGTAGAAAATCGCCAGCGAGCATAGCGACGAAATCCAGCATGTTTGATTTCTTCGCTGTTATCCCTAGTAGTAGCGCTTATAGTAGCTTTGCTGTGTTCTATGGAAACGCATGTGTTTGGTTTCGTCGTTAGTATCGTCGCTTCACAATGTGAGCACCCTTAGTCAAGTGTACGCTTTGCTATAAGAACACCTTTCTTCGATCTAATTTGTATATTAACAAAATTGTGGACAATTAAATGAAAATTGTCACAATCGTACCCAGTTAATTGCGACTCCCTTTGTTAATTATTATTTTACTTTCAGAAGACTTATTATAAATTTTATTTTGTGATGACTGGAGGGATATTGTAAAAACATTTATCCTGGTACCACTCCCATGGGAGTTACCTCAGCGCCGACGGTGACCGGAGAGGTCTTTAAAGAGGGAGGTGCTCGCTGAGTCGGAACCGGTTAGGGATGACCCTTCTGCGCGGAGTCAAAACATCTTCCTCTAGCCGCTCCATTGTTTGCCTCTTGTCTGTCTTCGATAGGCCATTTAAATTTTATTTAAAAACAAAAAAAAATCTTACTATACAACCATTTGTGTTACAAGATTTTTTAATAAAATTCTATGTTATTATTATTTGCGTATATGCAATGTTATCTATCATTATCCTTTTCATAGGACCTCGTAATGTCTTTAATATCCTGTAATATGTTTCCTCGCATATTGGAAATATTTGTCCTTATACTATTATTATTTATATTGAATATTTAATCAACATCCGTGCTGAGCTATGCGGATGATCTGGTACTGTAAAGCGAAGACCTTGAAACTATAAAACTAAATACGACAACGTTAATGAAAGCCGGTAAAGAACTAGGATCTCGAAATAAACGTGGATAAAACAAAATATATGGTTAGCTGCAAAAATCGCAATACTGCTGGTGATATCGATATAGATGGTAATATGTTTGAACAGGTAGATAAATTTAGGTATCTAGGTTCTACGATAACTAGAAAAAATGAAATTGAAGAAGAAATTAAGGTAAGACTGAAGGCGGGAAATGCTTGTTACTTTTCTGTGACAAAACTACTTAGTTCGCGCCTCTTGTCCCTAAACTTAAAAATTAGAATCTATAAAACAATTATCTTGCCTACAGTTCTTTATGGGTGCGAAACTTGGCCGCTTACATTAAGGGATGAGCAGCGTCTTAAGGTTTTTGAAAATAAAGTATTGCGTAGAATATTCGGACCGAAGAAGGATGAGTTAACCGGAGAGTTCAGACGGTTACACAACGCCGAATTGCGTGAACTGTATCCGGGTAATATAATTGAATTAATTTCATCGCGGCGAATCAAATGGGCTTGTAAAGTTGTTGGACTTAGTAACGAGAGAATTCCTAAAAGGTTAATATTTGCTGTGCCGAATGGTAAGCGTCCGAGGGGTAGACCGAAGCGAAGGTGGGAAGATTGCATTAAAGCCGATCTGAAGGGACTGCGTTTGGACGGCGAACGATGGAGGGAGGTGTGCAATAAGCGATTGGTGGTGTCGGCATCGAACCTTCGGGTTCGCTAAGCCTTTTTATTTATTTATTTATTTATTGAATATTTAATAGTTGACCGTTGCATTATAAAGGAAGGAGATGTACTCTTATCTATAATATCATAATTCTATTTTATATGTATATATTTATAATTTAATATTTCATAAATACTGTAATTTTCTAGGATTTTCCCCATTACCCAAACAAGTCAGCAAATTATTCATAGCTAGTTCATACCGAACTTATATTCATTTCGATTGTCCTTCTTAGATGTGTTAGATTTTCACTTAGGTAGTTTATATGGATGTACTACTGAGATTTTATTGCTTCTTACGTCAAGCGGCACTCCCAAGACCTTACACAACGCAACTACTAGAAGAATACCTATTGGAAAACCTGTCCTCAATGAAGATCCCATCGACGTAGATAGACAGGATCCATTTTGTTTTTTTGTTGGATAACGGTAAAGCCGCTATTTCCGATGATTGTGTAATTGCACTGACAAAAGAACATGTGATAAATTAAGCCAGATTTGTAATAATTGTCGCCTATATTAATAACACTATTCTGCATCGAAATTCTCCCCTTAACAGAAATGTAATTTTATTATGCTTTGAGGTATGCTGAACAGGAATCTAAAGATAGAGAATCAGACACCATTTTATGTCAAATTAGTGTTGTGAGTCCAAAAATGGTGTTTTGTCGACATCACGGGCATCGTTTATCATTGAAAACTTTAACAAAAAAAAAAAAATATATATATATATATATTTTGAGCTACTTTAATGAATTACAACATGAAAAAATTCCGAGAGGTGAAGTGGTAAGGCTTCAAGAATTTCTTTGGTATCATATCCGCGCTCTCTTCAAGGACCTGTAATTTAAAGAAAAAATTGATGGAAAAAGACATTCGTTTGAAAACATTTGTCAACAATTTGAAGAAAAGAGCTACAAATTACAAATACATTGCTAAAGTATTGCTTTCTTTATATAAGGCCATGGGCCATTAAAAAATCATTTTTTGCACTCCCGTTCGAATTTCTTCCTATTGAACTTGGGCTGTTCCAATAAATTTTGTTTTAGAACGTATTTATTAATAAATATTTCAATCTATCTCTAAGGACATTTATAATAGTGTTAAGTGAGCACACTCGCACTCTATGTACAATAAATAAACAGCAAAATAATATAGTTAAAATTAAATGTATATAAACAAAAAACAAAACAACTAAACTAATCAAAATAACAACATTAAGTCTCATAATTAAAAACATTTAATTATTTTAGTGATCCGGTGTCCGAAAAATGATAAGAGTTAACCAAAAACTACGAAACCTTATACAGTGCATCCAACATTTTATGATATAATAACGATAATGTAATATTATGTATTATGTATAATTGATTATTAATACTTGGTACATGGTTAATGGTATAGTCGAACTTTTTTTTAAATAATAAATTTTATTTCACAAATGAAGGACCATATCATAAGTTGTATAGTAATGTTCACATTTTATCTAAATACTGTTTTTTCCAGCGTATGAATACAAGCGTATGCGACCTGTATGTTTAAACAATAACGAACTTAATGTATTCAGGATTTTTACATTACAATCAGTGAGGTGAGTGACTTTTATTAACAATTAGCAACATTAAATTGGTACTCGATTGCTAGAGACAGTTTACGTGGCAGATAATTCCCCTCAGCGGGTCTTATCTTTCAAATTCAAGGTCACGGCGCTTTATTTTACGTTCAGAATATCTTGAGTTCGTACCTAAGACAGTATATATTTTTTTTTTCTCTGTTTTTATTTCTTAATTGATTATTTTATTTTAATATTTTTTTTTTCTACTGAGACTCTATTTTATTTATTTATAAAAATGTTTTTTTTAATATTTGTATATATATTTGTAAATAGATTAGTTATTAAGTATTTGTTTTGTAAATTTTCTTATTAGTGATACTTTTTTTTTTCTCTCTTCTTTTTGTATATATTATTATTTAGAGGTATGGATTCTGATAAGAACATTTCTTTTGACGAATCAGATGAAGAGACTCCTTTCTCCGAAATCAGTGAGACTGATTCTCAATATTTAACAAGGCGAACTCTCCAAAAGCGCCATAGAAACTCTGCCCCCGGTTCGGCGGGCAACTCACCTAATAAAAAAAAAAACAAATCCGCTAAAACAAAGCAAGCTCTCAAAGTAAATAAACAATCAAAAACTAGTAATAATTCAGCTATGAAACCTGACACTAAACCATCAACTAACACATCCAGTAACAATTCTGTTACAGCCAATAATAAAATTAACGAAATCACTGAACCTAGAACTTTCACTGAACCAGTGCCACCTCCGATTTATGTAAGCAAGATTGACAATTTCATTCAGTTCGGTCAAGAAATAGCTAATCTGATCGGACCGACCAACTTCCGGTGTTTTTCTCGAGTCAACGATATAAAGATTAACACCAATACTAAAGAAGATTATAAAAAACTTATAAATCATTTGACAGCACTCAATCACGACTTCCACTGCTATCAACTAAAAGAAGACAAAACATATAGAGTGGTTTTGAGAGGTCTTCACTCTACCACACCCACTACCGCTATAAAAAAAGATCTGGAAGATATCGGCCATTCGGTAAGACATATATCTTCTATTTTACATCCTATTGATAAATATCCACTGCCATTATTTTTCATCGATCTAGAACCAGCCCGGAATAATGCAGAAATCTTCGAAGTTAAAAGACTGCTGTATTCTGTTGTAAAATTTGAAGAGCCGAGGCAGAAACCAATAGTCGTTCAATGCACCAAGTGCCAAAACTTAGGGCATACAAAGGCTTACTGCCATCACTCGGTGCGTTGCGTTAAATGCGCCGGGCCTCACGCCTCTAACACCTGCCAGAAACCGTTAAATGAACCACCAAAATGTGCCCTTTGTGGTGAGGACCACCCTGCAACCTATCGGGGCTGCATTATCTATAAGAAGCTGTATAAGCAAAGAACTTATAATTTATCATTAAAAGAAGAACAGAAGAATTCTACCCAGGCACAGGTACAGGCACCTGAACTCCTAAATTTGGCAGCGTTTCCTCAACTGCCGAACGAAATAATACCACAATTGACGCACAACCCTTCTACATCAACAGATCATCCCCATCAAGACTCTAGGCACCTATATTCAGACACTACGGTGAAGAATCAACAGCCGCGACGTCAGACGCCTCAGATTTCCAAAACTAAGACTCAGGCTTCCAAACCTAAGATCCAGACCTCCCAATCCAAGACTCAAATCTCCCACATTCATTCAAAATCTCCACGTCAGCAAATGCCTCCTCACCAGATACCTATACGTGTAAAATTACCGCCCGAACATCCAACTCCTGTTTATTCCCACCCTACTGCTCATATTTACTCTCCTTCCCAAGTTCCAAGGGTACATCCTTCATCAGACACTCCTTATCATAAGATCTTTCCCTCACGAACTCCTAATCAAAACCAACCTGACCAACAAAACCCGATCGATTTAATAAACTCCACCCTTGCGTCCTTCCTGAAAGATCTCCAAGAGACTATCAAGCCACTAATTACCCTCCTCACAAGAATCCTTACCGAAATTCCCTTCAATCTCTCACGATGAGCACTAAGCCCCTAGCTGTTCTTTTATGGAATGCTAACGGACTACAAAACCACCGAGACGAACTCGACATTTTTCTTCATGACTATCACATTGATATTGCTCTACTGACAGAAACTCACTTCACTCGACGTTCATATTTCTACATACGTGACTATATCACTTATAGATCAGACCACCCCGACAACACTTCCCATGCCGGTTCTTGCATCCTTATCCATAAATCCTTATCCCATTCTCTCATTCCTTCTACTCCAACGGAGGCTATTCAAGCAACCTCGGTTATCATTTCAACTCGTCCTTTCCATTTAACATTCTCAGCTGTATACTGTCCTCCCGGTCATACTCTTACCTATAACTTACTTGAATCCTTATTTCAATCCTTCGGATCGCGCTTTATTGCTGGAGGAGACTACAATGCTAAACACCAACGATGGGGTTGTCGATCATCCAACTCCCGTGGTAACATACTATCTTCTGTCTCAACTTCCAATAGTTACTCTGTCCTCTCTCCTATGAATCCTACCTATTGGCCAACATCCCTCAAAAAACGCCCTGATATCCTCGACATATTTGTCACCTCCCAAATTTCCTCTTCCCATGTCACAATAAAATCCCTGGATGACCTCTCCTCAGATCATTCTCCAGTTCTGCTTTCATTACACACAACCTTCGCTCCTAAGCCCTCGTCCTCTCCTACACTGATTACAGGACGAGTAAACTGGGACAATTTTCGTAAAGACCTGGAAAATAAATTGGACCTAAATATTCCACTTAAGACGAAACGTGATATTGACACAGCCATAAAAGAACTCACTACATCTATAAGTGACAAAATAAAGAATAATACATCTACCAATAAAACTGACAACTCCCAACAGACAAATTTGCCGCAGCATATTCGTATCTTATTAAGGGAAAAACGCAGAGCAAGATCGAAGTGGCACAGGACTAGATATCCATCAGATAAGACATATTACAACAAATTAACTAACCAACTAAAAGCTGAAATTAGAAAATACAAAGTTCAAAATTTACATAACATGACAGAAAAACTTACTACTTGTGACAAATCACTATGGTTGACCACTAAAAAACTCCTTAAATTCAAAGATTTTAACCACCCACTTATTACTGAAACCCAAACCTGGTCCAGATCTGATGATGAAAAATCTCAAATATTTGCTCAACACCTCTCAAAAACATTTAATCCACACCCAGACATCCTTAATCCAACCCACCTTGAGTTTATTGAAGCAGAATTGGATACCCCACTCCAATTGACTCCTCCACCTAAAGCATTTCATCCTTCAGAAATATCCAATATCATTAATAGATTACCTTCTCGCAAAGCTCCTGGCCATGACCTAATCACCTCCCAGATCCTAAAATGTCTTCCTAAAAAAGCCATATTGTTCCTAACCTATATATTTAATGCTGTACTCCGCACCACATATTTTCCTGACTCTTGGAAACTATCCATTGTCAAAATGATACCTAAACCCACAAAGCCGCCAGAACACCCATCCTCTTACCGTCCTATCTCCCTTTTACCCATTATGGGCAAAATCCTGGAAAAACTCATTTTAAAACGCCTGTATCCCATCCTAGACTCTAAACACATTATCCCAGATCACCAATTTGGATTCCGCACATCCCACTCCACTATTCAGCAATGCCATCGTGTGGTAGATGTAGTCTCCTCTGCATTGGAGCGCGGAATGTACTGCACGGGAGTCTTTCTCGACGTTGAACAGGCGTTTGATAGAGTCTGGCATCCGGGACTGATGTACAAACTCCGTGAATTCCTACCACCTACATACTTCCTCATTATACGTTCCTACCTTACTGACAGATACTTCAAAGTCAATCATAACAATGCTTATTCATCTCTTTTTACTCAGTCTGCCGGTGTTCCTCAAGGTAGTATCCTAGGTCCTATCCTTTACACAGTTTATACAGCTGACATCCCAACCCAATCCAACACTGTCATCACCACCTATGCCGATGACACGTGTATCCTATCAGTTAATAACGATCCTTTAATTGCATCCCAAACTCTTCAATCACATATCACAAGCCTTGAAGAATGGTGTAAAAATTGGAGAATAAAAATAAATTCCAACAAATCCCATCAAATCACTTTTACCCTCCGTCGTAAACCTATGACCTCTTGTCCTACAGTATCCTTCAATAATACTCCACTTATTCCTGTTGAGCAAATCCGCTACTTAGGACTCCACCTTGACAAACGACTCACTTGGAACCCCCATACCAGACTGAAACGACTAGAAACCGCCCGACGTTTTCGACTACTGCAGCACTTACTAGACAAACGATCTAAGCTTTCAATCAATTATAAACGACTCGTATATATGACAATAATAAGACCTATTTGGACTTACGGAATTGAGCTTTGGGGCTCCACTAAACCATCGAATTCCTCTCGTATCCAATCCTTACAATCCAAAATCCTTCGTAAAATCCTCAACGCTCCTTACTTTGTCACAAATAAAATCATCCATAAAGACCTTAATGTTCCATATGTTTCCGATCTGGCCCAATCCAGATACCTTTCCTTCCATAACAAACTGCAGAATCATCCGAATCCTCTCGTTTCAAACCTTGCTTCCTCCTCGATCCCTGATAACCCTCCGAGGCGTCTGAAAAGAAGATGGCCTCGGGATCTTCTAATATAGAACTTTAATTTGAGTTCTACCAATGGGTAGTTTCTCTTCATGTTGTACATGCCATGTTACAAATTTCTCATTTACTTATTGTATTCTCTATGTAATACAGTTGTAAATTCCATTGAAATAAAAAAAAAAAAAAAAAAAAAAAAAAAAAAAAAAATGTATTCAGAATTCTATTCTGGATACACCTGTAATAAATTGCTCATTATTATGAATGTTAGCATCCGATTTTAATACTAAAATATTTATCTAATTAGGAGGAAAAAACCATGTTAAAATGTTTACACTTTCGTAAGCACTTTTTAAAGCGTGCAAGGTATGCTTCTATTGCGCTCAACCGATCATTAATTAGTTAATAGGACTGGTTTAGCTATGCAAAACATTAATAGCGTAAGTCAACCTCATTAATATATGGTTGCCACCACGGTTTAAGCATCCTATGTGAAAACACAAATGTTTTTAATGTTTTACTTTAAATTCCCCCATTGCTAATATATATTTTTTTCCAATATTCTTCGTTATTATAATATTATATTTGTTCTTAAAATTATATTAGTCTTAAGCTTCTCAAATAATTATATATATATATATATCTTTCAACTTCATTGGATGTTTTTTATTGTTTAGTTCGAAACTTGTATTTCTAGTTGTCTAGGCTAGCTCCTTAACTGTGAAACGAAAAGATACCTAAAATAAAAAAATCCATAAGTTTTCTATATGTTTGCTCCGTATTTAAAATTTTAAAATTTTATTGCCATAATAATAATAAATTTAGTCATAAGGGCTTCGTCAGTTGTAGTATAGTTAATGACGTAAAGTTTACTACCTGTCGAATCACATGAATTCCAAAAAGTAGTTATTGCTGAAAATAGTTTGGTTTGTATTCAGTAGTTGTAATGTAAATTTCTGAAGATGCCTCTGGGAAAAAGTTTATAGAGAATAAATGCATTAACTTCGACTTGAGAGACCTGTAGCTTTTATTTTTTATTTTTTTTAATTATTCAAAAAGTAATGTTATGCCGATAAAAAATCAGAGTGTGTTTGTACATTTACGTTTGAATAATATTTTTCAGTTAGAAGATAATAGAGGTATAACGTGGATGTTTCTTGAACATCTCTTAAGGTAAGTTTTCAATATCCTGTTGTAGAGATTCTTTAAAACGAGAAAAAATTATTTTTTGATTTCTGAGAGCCTTAGAAAAAATGATACTAATAAACAGTGTGGGATCAATTTCCACTCTCTTTTTTTTTTTGAGTAGAAGACTGAAATTGTTTGTTTAGATAAAAAAAGTGGCTATTATTCCTCAAGGTGACGAGCGACTCTCACACTTATTTGAACCCTGCGTTCAATGCAGAGCATTGATGAAAAGGAGTATCTACCTGTTGATATGGGATTCAGCGAAATTACATTACTTGACCTACCTGTAATTAAGAATGTTCGCCCTCCTCGAAGATTGGTTCTTAT
Source organism: Nezara viridula (assembly GCA_928085145.1). Taxonomy (NCBI): domain Eukaryota; kingdom Metazoa; phylum Arthropoda; class Insecta; order Hemiptera; family Pentatomidae; genus Nezara; species Nezara viridula. The sequence continues at coordinate 71,110,373 of OV725081.1, forward strand.
GTTGATTTATATTTTGTGAGACTATCGCTTGCAATCTTTGCCAGCTGTAAAAGAAAGTTGAACAAGGAGGAAACCTCATTGGATTCGTCGAGATAAAATCTGAGATACTATCTTATGTGATCTGATCACGATTGGCGGTTCGGTCACTTGCACTTTTACAATTCCGTTGAATATTTAATAAGATCGTATTTCCGTTTTAGGATTTTCGCGTTCTCTCAATTATATCTATATATTAGATTAATTATTTTAATAAATAGTTTTACATTTGATTGATATTTTATTTGGATATAAAACAAGAGAGTTTTTCTTCTATTTATATCAATGACATATAAATCTGGGTCCGGAGCTAAAGGACACCACGACACATTTTTGTATTTGTTCAGGAGAGCCAATTTTCCATAAATTTGAGTTATTTAAAATTTGTTTTTTAGATATTAAATTATTTAATAAAAAAGAATATGGAGTCATTTGCTTCCGGGGCTCAGAAATAATGTTTACAAACAAACAAAAGCCAATAGCTTATTGAGGATAAATATTCTTCCTTATACATTTTATGTTATTTGCTATTATCTTATCAGTACTGTTTCGGTACCCATTCCACCTTTTACTTCAAGGTTCCTTATCGAATTTCCATTTATTAATGGTATTTAATTCTACCTTGTATTTATGAATACCTTAGGCTGTGGGCACAGGCGGATCTACGGGGGGAGGGCTTTCGGGCGGAAGCTCCTCCTCCCCCCCAAAATGGTATAATATAACCATGTTTTACAGAAAAAACTTTTAAAAAACTATCTCTTAAAGTATTCTTGTTCGTGTAATTATATTTAATAGGACTTCAAGAACAACTTAAACCCCATTTCATATAGGTAATTAATTTCTATATTTTTTTCATATTAATTATCGTTATATGTATATGAAAAAAAATCTTTCGGGCTGAAGCCTCCCCCCCCCCCAAAAAAAAAAAAAAATTAAATCCTGGATCCGCTGGTGGCTGTGGGCATTGTTGAACTTTCGTGAACTCATAGAAGTATTAGGATGAGATATTTCTCCTCATATATTTCTTCTCACATGTCATGGATATAACTATCAGCAAATGTTGTTTAGTTATGTTTGTACATTACAGGTGTGTGGAGATAGTAATTAGCAGCATACCTTCTTGTCTTTGTTTAGTTCCTTTAGGTATGGAGATTTCTCATCCAGCTCGTTTTTGTAGCTTTCTAACAGCCTTGCAATGGACAAGTAACATTAAAATTGCTGTATATTCTGCGCAGGTCTTGATCTCAGAGGTTCTACCATCGTGGGTGTCTATATTGTATATGTTTCATGTTGTCACGTGTTGAAATATTCTTTATGTTGTTAAATAGGTAATAAAATTTGTACAAATGAAAATCGGATAAAAATATACACTTTTTTTTTTCAAATTATAGTCTTACGCGCAACCAACTCCTGGAATTCGGTCCGTTTGTCCTGGATCATTCTGTGGATGCTTACAATTTACTGAAACCCCTGTAAAAGTTTATTGTTTATATCATAGGTGGGAAACCGTGCCCTCGAAGGCAGCATGTGGTCTCTGTGACGTAGTTGCTGCTTCCAAAAATTTTTGTGCGATGTTTATCAATCTGGTGATAGACTTAATCAATATTTAATCATTTGAATAACGACAATTTGAAAATTAATAATTAAGTTGAATGTATGTATATGGGTATATGTGTTTAGTGATCAATAAAAATAGCAACGGTTAGATATAAAGAACTATTGCGGCCTTCTTTAGCACTGCCTAACCTTACTACGGCCTAGACAATAAAAAGGTTCCTCATCTATGGTATATACCTACTTTATAATTTATACTTGTAGTTATTTCTGGTTAAGGTTTATTTTTATTTAGGTTCATGTGTACAATGTATATTTTAATGGTTGGTCGTGGATTCTTATTGCAGAAGAAGTGAGTCGGAGTTAATGTATATGTAATTATATTAATAGATATATTGAGCCTGGCTATTTGCAATATATAGACAAGTTCTTGTTCACCTTAAAAAACACGACCTATTTCACCTACTTCTTTGTTAAGACCCACTCTCTTTATATGTATTTAATATTTTAACCAATTACTTAGACCAATAAACACACAACTACCACTTCAATAACCTCAGTTATAATAATAGCCTTTTCTTATCTCATCCACTTACACTTTTTCGCCATACAGACAAACATCTACTTTTACAATCCCCGGATATTTTTCTACCTGTCAGTTTCTTATTACCTGACCGACACCAGATAGCTAGTCGCCATACTACCTTCAACTTTGGTATGTTATGGACAGAATGGTATGTTTTGTTTGTCTTTTATTTTTACTATTACTTTCCTTAATATGCCTACTACCTATTACCCTTAATATACTCCAGAATTCCAATAATCCACTACCTTACTGCCTTTCCAAATTGAACTGAATGTCAATAGTCATGTACACAACTTTCTGTAATTAATATATATTGTTTATTTATATGTAAATTAAATAACTAATATATATTGTTTTTATGTTATAAAGCCCTGAAGAAGACCTACAACGTAGGTCGAAACGTTGGACAATGTAATAAAATATATTATTATATATTGAAGGAAGTTAGTCGACTGTTCTACATATCATGGATGATAAATATTCAGGACGTCGTCTTTTTGAAAAAAAAAAATTATTTTCTATTTATTCCAACGGTGTAGAGATGGTTGACCGTTGATATAATATGAGAAGGAGTTGATCGGGGGGTGCGGTCAAATTAATACTAAATTAAATAAGTAGAATTATTTAATTTGTGTCGACGTTTCGACCCACTTTGTAGGTCTTCATCAGGACTACATAAGATACAAAACATGGTGAAAATAAATGAATATAAGTAGATATAAAATAAGAATAAGTTGTCTGTTACAGAACTAAAAGATGATATCAGAGATATAGTGGGTGACAATGTAGTGAAAATATCAAGTATTATATGTAGAAGATTAAAAAAAAATGGAAAATAAGTATAAATAAAAATAGAAAATTAAGGAGAATATAGCATGTAAGTTAAAGGTAAACAGATTGCGATAAAAGATAAGGACCAACGTTTCAACTCAAACATGTGGGTCATCTTCAGGACGTGGTTTGAGCACTGAGGGTGTTCAAGTACTCAGAAACAAACCACGCCCTGAAGATGACCCACATGTTTGGGTTGAAACGTTGGCATAAATAAAAAATTAATTTTTATTTTAAAAAGACTGCGTCCTGAAATTTTATCACCCATTATATTATTATTTAATATAGTATTTTTTGACCGCACCCCCGACTAACTTCTTCTGAAATATATATTTTAATTTGTGGTTCTACTATTTGGGAACGTTACTCTGTTGCATAACAACATTCAGAAGTTAAGGGTTGTGTACCGGGACCCCTGACCCCGACGCTGTGCCGCTGCCTGAGGTTCGTGAGTGAAGGAGCTGTCAACTTGCTCTTTGGCGGCATACATCGGCATCAAAAATATATTCTCATAATTGGCCTTTCTCCTGTTCCTTGTGTCATATCGAGTGTTCTAGAAAGTACTTTCATGGCCTAAGCATGCCTCCTCTTGGGCCTTGTCTTCGTCATGCTCTTCGCCCCTGTCAGTTCTGTTTGTTTGTTGTAACGTTTCTGACAGTTTTCACTATCCCTTTCGGATTGAGTAAGTGGAAGCCACCACTCATTATTTTTAATAAGTTTTTTGACGCTAGGTTACATTCTAGTTATGTTACATAAGGATATTGGTGGAGAAAAAAAAAAAAATGAGCCTCGAAAATGACAGATCAAACCTTTGAAAATAATGAATTAATTTTAAAGCACATTTCACTTCGTATCATTTACATATCTATACGTACTGCTTATCAATAAAATATAACTTATTTAATTATATGCAATGGTATTACTGGTTGTTTTTGAATTTTTCGTTTGTTGTCCGCGTAAGATATAAAACCTCTAGGTCCCATGCTAGAAACTAGTTGTACAATTTTTAAATAATATATATTTATTTAGTACAGATTAAGCGGAATAATACTTTGCATGGCATCTAGCAGGGAGATGGCCTTGCATTACGAGATGGCCTAGATTCTCACTTCTTTCTTGTTTGTTATTATTTTTTGATAACACGACTCCATTCGAATGGCTTTTAACGCAGCCTCCTTATTCGCACGATAAGAAGTAAACCTCTTTAAACAATAGTGCTCCATACAGGGCCCATGAATGGGAGAAAGCTTTTCACAAATATGAAAGTTTTTAAGAGGCAATAGGAATCCCTACTGTGGTTTTTCACATGACAGCGAAAGGATGATGAAAAAAGAGGATGCTCAGAGGGAGAGACCGAAAGTAGGGAGTTGATGAAGGATTGATCAGATAAAAGTCAGGCCAGTAATTGCTCCCTTAGCCAATGATTCAACTGGCGTACCACTTTTACTTAATATTCCCTTACTTCTTATGACAGTTTTTAGTGTCCATAAAACTTATGGAAAGCTTTATTATATTTCATTTTGGCCGAATAAATGTTTTATAAAAAAAAAGTAAAGAATAAAAAGTGAATGTTTAAACGAACAAAAACCTAGCTATTGGTGTAGTAAATGACCCATAAAAGATAAAATAACCGAGTACTTTCGGATTAAATCACAATTAAATTGTAGAAAGTTAGTTACATTAAAATACTTTATGAATCTTTAAGTGAACTATATGTTTACTACTCGCCCATGCGAATAAGTCACGTTGTACTTTTTTAGGTAAATCTTTTAAACATTAGAGGTCGCAGTAAGGTTAGGCAGTGCTAATGGAGGCCGTAATAATTATGTATATTTTACGATTGCTATATTTATTTTTCACTAAATTCATACACCCACTATCATACATTCAATTTAATTCTATTACCTTCCAAATCGCCGTTACTTAAATAATTGAATATTGATTAATTCTAGCACTAGATTAATAAATGTCGCGCAAAAACGTTTGGAGGCCGCATGAGAACTCCGAGTCCGCGGTTCCTCACCTATGGCATAGTACATCAATCAGTGAACATATGACGAAATAATATAGAGATAAATTAATGCTATGTATTGTGAAATGATTCTTGGTCGAATGACTACAATAGCTCATTCATAATAATATACCTAAACTTGAGTTCGAATTACTATGGATTGTATCTTTGCTAAAAATGGCCCGATTCCGATAATATTTTTGGTCTTGAAGGGCATTTAGTAATCTTTTAAATAATCACGGATGTAATCAACCGTAAATCGCTTAATATTTGAGTTATGCACAAATAAAGTTTCTTTTTCGATAATAGTGGTCGACGCCTATATAAATTAAAAATAAATAGTTTCCTTTTGTTTTAACGTTTTCCCCGATATTTTGGGTGATATGACTATTTTTCCTACCTGAAGAAGATAATCTTAAAAATCCTTACTCATTCATTGGATTTCATGAGGAATTAATGAAGATATGGTATAATAATAATTTTAAAGATGGGGAGACGACTTAAGTGCCAAGCTTCTACAACTAATCCAGAAAGTATGGGAAGAGGAAAGGATACGTGATACGTAAGGCTTGGTATACGGGCCTAATCTGTCCTATCCTAAAGTAAGGCTCCACGTAAAAGTGTACAAATTACAGAGGCATATCATTCCTTCCGGTTGCCTATAAGATAATGACCACTATACTACTAAACCGGGTATATCTGTATTACGAAAATATAATAGGCGACTACAAACCTGGATATAGAAAAGAAGAAGCACTCTAGACCAGATTTTCATCTTAAAGCGGGTACTCGAAAAACGATGGGAAATCGCTCAGGACGTCCACGCCCTATCGATTTGAAAGCAGCCTATGATTCTGTGGACAAGAACATTGAGAAACTCGCCTAGACTCTTGGTAGGAGAGGTAGAGCAGATCGGCTTATAAATAAATGTAGACAAAACAAAATCTGCGTAGAAGGAAAATCATTTCTGAGAGTAGAAAAATTCAAATACCTCGGCTCTACAACAACTCCAATTAATGACGAATAGTCAGAAATAGACAAGCATATAACTAGCGCAAACAAAACTTTATTCTTCCAATCAAAGGTATTGAAATCTCAAATTAAGTGTGTACAATGTTATGATAAAACCATTTCTAATATGTGGCTGTGAGACCTGGCTATTAAGCAGCCCTCTAGAAAAAAGTATTGAAATGTTTAATGAAGAATCTTTTACTATTAATTGATTAAGAATGACGACATTCAGTAACAAAGAGTTGTAAGAAAAGTACTCTCACGCCAAGAAGATAATTATTATTTATAACGTGGTTTTGTTGTGAATGCCCTTGAGAATAAAACAAAGCAGGAAATTTTTTTTATGACTACTTCGAGATATACGTGCATATAATTACTAAAAAAAAATTCACATTGGGTGCTTATATATGTTGTACTAATGTAATTCTTTATAAGCATTGATTAGGCCCCATCATAATTAATTTATTTTAATACGACTCGGTTTAATTAAAAATTAATTAAAGGTGATTCTATAATTTTAGTGGAACCTTTATTCAACAAATATATCGCACCTTTAGATCAAAATATTTCCTTTTTTTAGTTATTTTTTTTAAAGGTTGTTTGAATAGTAATATTTTTAATTATTTATTTTCTCTCACTATCCAACGATTTTATTGAACAAATACAATATATACCAATATTTTTAATGATTATGGTTTTTATGTATAATATTTAAGTTGATTATATTTTCAGATTTGTAATATTTTGTTCAACTCTGTGAGGACTTTAAGCTTCATTATTGGTACCTTTGTACAAACATTCACTAAAACTGAAACATTTTTTTTTGGTTTTATGTGTCTTAAATAGATCTGTTTCTTTAATCTTTTAATAATTTCAGGATTCACTGCCTGCCGTTGCACCAATTTTTTTACTTTCGTATACCTATTTATGAAATATATATATATATATATATATATATATATATATATATATATATATAAAAGGAAAATATTGCGATCGTAAAAATTATCGAATCCGACTTTTTAACAGAAATATACAAAATGTTGATGATTTACTTACACCTAATAATATACAATACATAATGATATTAACTCCTTTTTTCAACGTGTTCCCGCTAAAGCTCAGTTTTTTTCTAAAAAAAAATTTTCTCCCTCAGTTATTGTATTATAATAATATAATACTATTATTAGAAATGTATTCAATCGTAAAAGGAAGTGGAAAATAACAATAACGTAAAATATTAGCTGTTCGATTAGTTGGGAAAATATTTGTAAATAATTGTTTTAAATGAATATGTTATAACGTCCATAGTTTTTACTTTCATTTCCTTAAATATGAAAATACCTATCAAATCATCTTTACTGTTCGTCGTAAACCAATGACCTGCTGTCCTACAGTATCCTTTAATAATAACCCACTTATCCCTGTAGAACAAATCCGATACCTAGGACTCCACCTGGACAAAAGTTTCACTTGGAATCCTCATACAAGACAGAAACGACAAGAAACTGCTCGACGTTTCCGCTTACTCCAACACTTACTGGACAAACGCTCTAAACTTCCAATTAATAAAAAAAGACTCATATACATGACTGTAATAAGGCCTATTTGGACTTCCGGAGTTGAACTATGGAGCTCCACTAAACCATCAAATTCCTCTCGTATCCAATCCTTACAATCCAAAATCCTTCGTTAAATCCTCAATGCTGTTTACTTTGTCACAAATAAAATAATCCATAAAGACCTTGATATGTACCATATGTTTCCGACTTGACCCAATCCAGATATCTATCCTTCCATAATAAACTTCATAACCATCCGAATCCCCTTGTTTCTAACCTTGCTTCCTCTTCGATTCCTGATAACCCTCCAAAGCACCTGAAAAGAAGATTTCCTCGTGATTTCCTCATGTAGACCTATTACTAATAATATTACAGTATATACTATACTGTAGTATATACTATACTAAGTATACTAATAATATTATAGGTAGTACTCTAAAGTACTACCAATGGGTAGTTTCTCAACAAGCGTTTTCATGTGATTAGATTCCTCTGTACACATTTACTTGATGTATTTATACTAATACAGTTGTAAATATCATAATTTAAAAAAAAGAAAAAAAAGTTGGGTGGTAAGTGGAATCTGTTTGGTTCGAGGCTGTCTTTACTTTACACACTTAACGTTTAGAAATTCACGTCTGGATTTGTCACATGTATAGAATTTTCTATGTCTTTTAAATAGAGTCAGTTCGAATCAGACTGAAATTTGATTTTATAAATGGCAAACATCATTTACCCTTCAAAAAAAAATCAATCAAATCAATCAAAATAAAAATAAAAAAAAGGTTAATATTCTGACTTACAGATGGTTGGAGTATATGACGTAAAACTCAGTAAACAAATAATTAATAAAAATAAACGTTATGTTATTTTATTAAACATTTTTGTGATTTAAAAAAAGATATTTAACATTCGATTTATAATCTAATAATGTCCGTCTAACGCAGGTTCTCGAATTGGTCAGGGCGAGAATGAGCTTTAATATTTCATTAGCATAAGCTTAGTCTTTGATGGCCCGTTTCCACCATTAGGTGCATTAGCATAAATGTATTTATCACGAGAGCTGTGACTTCATCCTTATCTCGCGGGGGGGACCTTGGCCTTCAGGCGTGTAACTGAAACGGCCGTATCATTAGCAAATAATAGGTGCTTCATGCATTGATTTATTTTTTTCCTTTTGTCTCTTCATCCGTAATAGTCTTTAATACAACATCAAGATGATAATTAGCAAGTGTGACGCCTGAGGACATAAAAAGTACTTTCATCACAGAGCGATTCACCCTGATAGTAAATTAACTGTTGTTGGTTTAATCGAGTAGTTATTTATTAATTAATGAAGAGGAGGATGGTTGGGGTAATCAGTCAGAAATAAGAAGGCAAAAATTAATAATAATATTCATCTTAACATTTGCCGACGTTTCGACCTGAAGTTCAGGCCTTCATGAGGGCTAAGAAAAGAACCAGATAACAAGTTATGAGAGACATAAATAATGTAGGCAAAAAATGAAGTGGGTAGAATAATGACAATAGTAAGAATTAAGAGATAAATAATAACAACCGTTACAAAGTGTGGAATGATGAAGTAAACATAATCAAAAAAGGTAACATAAATATTAAAATAGTAATCTTAGAATAAAATGTAAAACAGAAAAAAAGAATGTGAAGTTATATAAGAAATGAAAATAAAAAGTAAAATTAAGATATTGCAAATAGAATAGTTCGATAAAGAATTGAGATATTGCAAAGTCCATCAAAATGTACTGATAACGTATAATAGAATATTATTATTTATTTTTGCCTTCTTATTTCTGACTGATCACCCCAACCATCTTTCTCTTCATTATTCACTACAGTCAACCATTAATCCACAATTATTTATTTAATGGGTTCTTGTGCTATGAAACATTTATCGTAGTCTTGTTTTATAAACTAATGTAAAGCATTCATCTTTTCTCTCCATGGTATAAATTGGTCCATACCGTGGTAATGATAGTCCGTCGCCCTGTGTTCTAACCACGAGATAAAGTTATGTTGACTCCCTAACATCATACTCGGCCACATTAGTATTAAGATAAAATAGACAATCACGATACCACTTTACAAATGGACGAGGGAGTAGAAAGTGCACGCTGGACTCCCTAATCAGCGTCAGTTACTATCTTGTGATGCCTATCCATTACTCCTGGGAGGGGAGGAGGGGATCCTGAACTTGACCTATATATCCTAGAGGATATGGAAATAAAAAACTATCTCCGCTCCTAGGCTAAATGCTGGTTGATAGTCCATCAGTCAATCCGGTCCCACCTGTCGGATCTCCTATTGAGGATCGGAGTAGTTAAGATGTCTTATTGTCGGAGCTGTTTAAAGGATGGAGCTGTCAAGGACAATTAAAGAGAAAGTTGACTTATTACTTAAAGCAAAACATTAGTAATAGGAATAGTAACGAGACATCTTATGGTATTAACAATTTATATCGTAACGGTGCGGCCTAAACAATTGAAGACAATGAAAATAGCTCTGTAATTTTTTTTAAGTGAAAACTTCTTTAGGCGCGTTTTGCACTTTTTTTTGTGGAGAGCGAATTAGACCGTCAGATCTCCGATGTGAAACGCTCGAGTGAAGACGGCTGGAGTCTACTAATTTAAGTGTTTTTGTATATGGATTAAAATATCTCAAAAACTAAAAATCTGACCTACATATTATTTGCAACAGAAATGTTCATTTCATCCTCCTTGGAATAGACTATTACTCAAAATTGTATCTTAACGCAACGCCGTGTTAGGTAGGCAAAGAGGAAAAATAGTGTCTAAAACCAAATGATAAATGTTTTATTGAATATATGGATTAAAATATCTCAGAAACTATAAATCGGACCTGCATACTATAACCGAGGGAAATGTTCAGCATTCCATTCTCTTAATGAGCTATAAATTTAATTTATATTATTAATCTCACCTTGATGTTTTCATTTCTATCGTGTGGTCTAAAACGCACACCTCAATTTTTTGGTTTATTATTTTATTTTTTGTGTGTGTGTGTGTCTCTTCTTCCTAAATTTAAGTTTTCCTCTGTCAAATTCTTCCCTCAGTGGACTCCTCCATTCCTACCTGTTCATGGATTCCTATTCTGTAAGACCTCGGATTCACAGCGACATCTCTCCTGACACGAGGTCTTCCTTTTCTTCTCTTACCTCGGTCTCCCACTCAAATGCCGTTTTGGTAACTTGTTCATTATCCATCCTTTTTACATGGCAGTAAAGTTTAACTCTCCTTTGTTCCATTACAGCCAGTATAGTCTTTACTTCCATTCTTTCTTCTATAGTTCTATTTCTGACTATTCTACTTTTTTTTCTATTCAAGTATAAAATTAACATATAAATTAAAAAATGATTATTTCCAAAAGTTCGCTCTAGATATTAGACCATATTTAGGCTGTTCTCACTCACTCACTGCACGGTCCATTAAGAAGTATTATTTTATTGTATCAAATCATATTATTATTACTTTTTTTAAATCTTTGCAAGGCTAATATTTTTTTTTTACAGCTTTATTTTTTATAGGACATTTTAAAGATATATTGTCGAATTTTCTTAATGTATTTAATGTTTGTGATGAATTCAGATCTCATGTAATGTATAAATTTTACATAACAGCTTTTTCATTCATTCATTAAAATATTCTACTAAAGGAATCACACGACTAATTCTTCGTTTTTGACAGGGATTCATAGCAATTTATAGTGGTTTTGAAATTTACATATAAGAGGTTGTCAACTTGTTGTTGCTACATACTATGAAGATCTTTGGCCGCGAGATATGATCTCCTTACAGAGGTATACACAGATAGCCTGGAGGGGGTCACACAACCTCACGTTGCTACGTACCATGCATGGACCAGTGGCAGGCCACCCATAGCTGATCTCATAATTAGGCTGGTAATTGAATCCCCGGATTTTTTTTTTTTTTTTGCAATAATTTATTTCCTTTTTTATGTCAAGTTCTTTCTTTAAAATGTTGTTCTTTCTTTATAATGTATTATATCCATTGACATTTAAAAAAAATTTTCGAACTGGCATGTCAATTGCTAAAACTAGGTACGAATATTATCTCTTGAGGAGGGAATATATCCGTCTTTATTTTTTTATATAAAAAAATAAATAAATAAACTAAAATATATTTTAAAAAGTTGTGGAATTTCATGGATCAAAGATCGCTTTCCAGTTGGCTGAAGGCTGTGAAAGTGCTATAGCCCGTCGCTGGAAGGTGCATCAGATCCAATCTGCATTGGTTCCTGGAAAGGTCGAAGGTTCCTTCCATTCCGTTGTCAGCCCTAAGGCAATCTAGATTCAATCTATCTAGTTTCTATCTTTGAAGTTCTGTATTCTTGCATAAATAGAAATAACCTATCCGAAATCTTTTAAACAAATCGTTCCATGATGTGCCAGGGAAAAGTCTGATGAGCATGCCGTCTTTTTTGTCGTGCTGGATTTATTAGGCCAATTGAAGTTTCAAAATTAATCCTAGAATATAATTTCTACTCTACTTTTTTTATTTTTAGGTTTCTAATTATTTATTGCGCTTCGGGGATTTATCTGCTTTAAATTTGGACTATTCTATAAATGTGGGTACTATCAAGACTATCTTGTTTACTGAATAAGATCCGTCCGAAATGTGTGTAGAAATTCAAGATACTTAAAATGAAAAAAAAAATGAATAAATTAAAAAAAAAGTCTTAATTTATGTTTCTAGCTTCTGATCCGTTTCTATGTATCGCTCCGTTATGTTAACTCCTAAATCTTCCCTAACGAACTGTATATCTAACACAAAAACTATTTTGCATATCAGGCTGGTAGTTCATGGCATACTTTAGAAATATATTAACAGCACTGGACGCGGTAACCGTGGTACATTTTGTTAACTTCAAACAGATGTTGCCATCTGATACTACAAGAAGTTTCTTCTTTTGAATTTAAGTCGAACTATAGTCAATAAGTAAAAACTATAATCAATATAAAGTCGACTATTTAAAATCGATAAAAGGGGTAAAAACAGTTGTAGTACTGTAAGTTGTGGAATGATGAACAGTATTTCATATGTTTGGTATATCTTTGAAGACAAAATTCCTTATAAGTTCTAAGCGTACACAACGATACTATCATAAACGATACATCTTTTATAAAAAATTTAAATAAAATAATCAAAATATAGTTTAATTTTTTATTATAATTAAATAAAAAATATAATTAAATTTATTTATTTTTTAATATTTGTAAAAGTTTAAACGTTTTTTGGTTGTAACATAAGTATATTTTCGTTAGATTTATTTACTCCCTAATAGTTAAACAATTGCTCATAAACAAAAAAGCGATGGACTGCAGTGTTGTAACAATGGGCAGTTTGATGGCGATTTGTATTTTTTGCGATATAAAAATTCCTTTTGAGCTTTGAAATGTTATTCAGTGTTAAACAACTATCCGTAAATGAGGAACATTTTTTATGAAATTAATTTCAACCTTTTGAAAATGAGCCAAGGCGACCGTAAACTTTAAATATATATATATATTTTTAAATGGACTGTTTTGGACTACCAAGATTTTTCTCCACGGTACTTTAACCGTAAAGGAGTGATAAACAAATAATTAATTATAGTTAAGAAATTACAATCTAATATAGATGAATCGTTTATTAACAATTTTTTTTTAAATGGTCTTACTTAAAGTATTTTTTCGAGTGGGAAATAAGTGAAATAAAAATAATAAGTTCCTATTAAGAATTTTTTCGTACCTAGATGTCAAAGGGTTATAGTAATGTTAATACATTTTAAATAATTTATGTTTGTCCAGTTAGAAAAGGAGAGGACATTCTAGATCTCCCTGTTTTATATTTAAATTGTTGCTCACAAACCTTAACGAATTAACTTTCACTTTGATACGTAATGGTGTATGTTTAGAGTTGTTAATTCGCAATGAAGTCAACCTACCTTCTTAACATGTTATTTTTATCGCAATGTCTTGTTTGGCTTTTTGGATACATAGAGCATCTAAATTAATATGTATTCGCATTAAATATATTTCTTATCCGATTTTACGAATTGTGTCTTCATGAGATTAATCCATCAAGGTATTCTAATAAAAACTGTATACTATAAGTAATTAGGGCCCCTTCTCAATGAGGAATCACCGGAAATGAATAAGCAGACCAAGAAGCCAATATGGGATGAAAGCCGGGGACAACTCCGGTCGTCACAATTAATAAAGTAGAAGACCTCTTAGGAGTAAGTCTTAATTAGTGGAAATAAAAAGCCACTGTACCAAATGGAAAACTTCTTTGCCTCCTCTCCAGGAAACGAGAAACCCTCTTCGGGCCCCGTTAAGGATTGGACAATTTTCACATCCCTGCTTATTGAGAGCACTTGAAACTCGTAATCGTGAGAGGTTTAATGTTCAAAGAACAGTCAAGCACATTATACAAGACTATCGTCGATTCGCTACTATATATTAGGAAAAAAATTGGGTCTGGCACCAAAACTGAAGAAAAATTCAAAACGACAGCGAAGAAGTGATTCAATTTTTTCTTTTTAATTATTTAAAATGGTGAAACTGTAAAACATAGTTTAAATTGATAGTTTAACGTTCCATATGTTTCTGATTTGGCCCAATCCAGATACCCATCCTTCCATAATAAACTTCATAACCATCCGAATCCTCTTGTTTTTAGCCTTGCTTCCTCGTCGATCCCTAATAACCCTCCGAGGCGTCTGAAAAGAAGATGTCCTCGTGATCCCCATATGTATACATATTATTAGAGTACTACCAATGGGTAGTTTCTCAACAAACGTTTTCATGTGATTATATTCCGCTGTACACATTTACTTGATGTATTTATACTAATACAATTGTAAATATCATAATAAAAATTTTTTTTAAAAAAGTTGATAGTGTTACCTATTATGTAGGGTCGAGGTAAAAACAATAAAATAATTAACAAATTGTATGGTTTGTATATCCAACCCATATTAATTAGTTGTATTTTTCGCCTTAATATTTTTTTTTATGATTTTCTAATTTTTTTTTTTAATGCTTTCCCAAAACTCAAATTTTCAAAAAAGATTTCTTCCTCGTAGACGTTTAAAAAAGTAAGCAAAAGTCACCATAAATAGAGTACTGTTTTGACTTAATGATGAACTTACTCTAATAATGAAAATTCAAGGTCAAATTTATGTTCTTGTAAATGTCACTTGATCATATTAATTAATATTTTTACTTTCACTTACCTATATACAATGTATAGTAAGGGTAAGTATTGCGATCGTGAACATTTTTGAATCTAAGTTTATAACGAAAATACACGCTTTGTGGTTTCCTGAGTCGAAATAACCAAGTCCCGCAAAATGGTCTGTGTTTGTGTGTATGTTAACAGTCTAGCTCAAAAACCAAAAATCTTAAGAAACAGATGTTACGTATTTAAGATATGTTTAAGACATATTTAAGGTATATGCTCGAGATGTTGTAGCAACTTTTCTGGAAATCGGCTAATCGGAAGTGGCTCTTTATATCAACAATGTTACACATTTTTACGATTTTCTCAACAAGGGCTCTATCGATTTTGATTAAACTCGGTATATCAGTGTATTATTATTAAGTAGTCTTTTAAATCAGGTAGGTCTTATCCTTATCGATGTCACTTTACAGAGCTTAAATGTACAATTTTCGACAATTTTCAATATGTCTTTCTCTTAAGTACCTTAAATGTGGTTTATTTAAAAAAATTAACTTTCTCTTATCATCATTAAAAATAAAAAATGACTGAATATAAAGTATGAAGAAATTCATTAATGGCTACAAGATAAAAAAGGAAAAATGGGTTTTTAGGATGAAAATGAATTAGTTACTATATGTAAAGGCTAGGAAAATGCAATTTATTTTTGTATTCGGCTCTTCTTTTCTATCATCGGGTTTTAAGGCAGTAATATCACTAGTATATAATGATAACATAACTGACCACCAAAAAACCACCTACGCCATCTATGATGATAATATTGCATCAGTTACGACTTATCAAATCATTATGTGGGATTGTACAGGTACACCTAATAACTTCGTCAAAGTTCAAATTTATCATCCTAGGTCGAGCATAGTAACAGTTTTTGGGCCAACCAATATGATGACCAGAGCCCGATTTTTATGCAGTAAAAAAAGTTAAACAATGCCAAATGAATATGAAATTAGTTAAAATACTATTTCCTAGCTAGAAACTCTAGAAGTTTGCTCCTAGAAGACTCATAGCGAAAAGTCAAAGTCAGGATCTTAAGAAAAAAAATTAAATGAATAAAAGTATTCTTAAACACTAGAGACTTTCGAGACTTGCTGCAAAACCAAGACCAAGACTAGCCAAGTCTTGCGTTGATCTTGCATTTGGGCAACACTAATATATACGTATAAAGCTATGAAAAAGTTTAGAATTTTAGGAAAAACAATATCTAACATACAAAGTCGTAGAAGGTAATGGAGAGTGACAAAATATTATAAACAATAATTTCTGAAAACTAATATTATTTAGCGGAATACACGTATTTCCAAATGAAATTTCTTAAATAAATGTAAACATTTGAAATTATTTTTAAGTTTGATAAAAAAAATAGTATAAAATCCACCGAATCAAGGCAATGACATTGAACTTTTTTTCTGGTCAATTTTCCAAGGATAAAAAATAAGAATTCAAATAATTTTAAAAAGTGATAGAGATTTAGTTCCTATATTTTTTATTGTACATATTACCTTACTTGTTCATATTTAATTACGTGTACTTTCAAATCTATCTTTGTCTATAGAGCTAAAAGACTGGAGTGGAGTTATGTGATTCAAATAGACTGCTTTTTGAAGCAGGCGGTAAGTGAAAGTTGTGTGTTGTGCACACCAGGTTTTTTGTACATATTTTACATTTTTAACACTGAGAAATTCTAAAGGTATGGGTTATCTTAAAGTGCTAATTTTCATACCATTAGCTATTATATTTTATTAATATTACCATGTTATTTTAATTATGTTTTTGTTTCTGATTTCAGGTGAGTTGAGCTGTAATATTTTCTGTGATTTTTTCCATTCCTATTGTGGTAAGATCCTGCTTGACGTATCCATAAAAATTATCAAATTATTATTCCATTGAATTTGTTTTGAAATTAATGTACTATAGGGATAGATATTATTTGATATGCTCTTTATATATGGTAAAGGCGGTAAAAACCACCTCGCTCTTCCTATACTTGGCCGTTGAATACACTATGTAACACATCCCACTTTATGAACCACTTCCTCACACATTCTCCCGTTTGATGCCTTGTGGTTAGATTGTTATTGTAATGCTACAGGAAATAATATTCATCCCTATATTAGACTAGTAAACACCCGCTGATAGTTAAATGATACCTCTATATTGTTTTGAATTATGGTGTGTTCAAGTTGCTTGTAAATCAATTTTACCCAATTGAATGTTATTGCTTTCTTACGTGACCAGGCTTTATCACACCATATAACTATTTATTTTGAATAAAATATGACCAAAAAAGTACGTACTGTTGTAGGTGTAAATACATAGCCTTTAGAGTGAGAGAAAAACTGTTATCATAGAAGTTGTGCGGTCCAAATATGTAAAAATGAATGAATAATATCTTGTTTTAGTGGCAATTGCGGAAAAACGAATCATAACAAAAAAAATGTATAAAAAATATATATTTGTGTTCACTAGCCGATCCAGGATTTAATTATTTGGGTCTGGGCTTCAGCCTGAAAGCTTTTTTAATGTATATAACGATAATTATTTTGGAATAAAAAGAAAGAAACCTATACGAAATAGTGTTAAAGTGCTATTAAATATAATTACATGAACAATAATACTTTTAGATATAATTTTTGTCCGTCCGCCGTCCGCCCATTTTCGTCGAAACCACTGAACCGATATTTTTTTAAAATTTGGATATAAAAAGAGCTCTCCCGAGGATGATCCTCCTTCATCGAAATTACTATTCGCCTTTTACTATCAAAATGGCAGCCGAAAAACCTGCGTTGCTATAGACTGTAGCGCCTAAACGAATGTACCGAGTTCAATGAAACTTCGCTGAAGTCATTTTCTCGACTCCCTTTAAATTTATCTATATAACATACTTTAACGAAAAGAAGCTGGAAAAAAGTTATGAGGAATGGTAAAATTAAATTCCGAGCAACTAAAAAAATATACACTTTTTTGTCGATAATGTGATAAAATGTTTCAAAGGTATTTAAATTTCCTAAAAAACAAAGGAAGTTTCATCGAAATCAAATCATTATTAGTAGAGATATCGCGATTTTAAAATATTTTTGGCTTGTTACTTTTTTTATATATTTTTCATAAGACATGATCATATTTCACCATTTGGCAGGAGGAGCTTCAATTTGAAAGCCCCCTCACAGATCCGCCTGTGTTTGTGTATTTGTGTGTACATTTTATAAAATTGAAAACACATAAAAAAAAAAAAAAAAAAAAAAAATCCACTTACAAAACTTACAAATCTTAATCGTTTGTTAATGATTGTAACAAATAAGTTATGCGAAGTTATTCATGCAAAGAGAAATGAAGAAATTGTTATTATTAAATGCTACTCAATATGTTCTGTATGAATTTATGTATTTTTCATTTTACAAAATCATAAGCTGATTGGAGGCTGGTGATTGGAGATAGAGGTTGGGGAGGAGGAATTAGTCCGTTAAGTTAGTCTTGTCCGTTTTTCTAACTCTTGATGAATACTTCCAGGTTCCTGCCACATACAAACCAGAGTGGGAGTGTCAAGATTCATTTTACGGTCCTGTAGAGAAATAAATATCAATTGTTCCAGTTGGGAATCGAATCCACAACGTTCAGAATCGACCATTCTGGGACCTTCATCCCCCCCCCTCCCAACGTGCTTGGCCTCGCAAGTCCTCCTAATTGCGGGATATAAAGAGGATAAATTACAGTTTATTTTTAAATATTTTTTTTTATTTAAGGGACTATAACTTACATTTAGTATTTTGACATACATAGCCTTCCTCCATTTCACCCCACCTTTCTTAATTTATTGTTTTCCGATTTGAAATCCATTTAGAAACAACTCATCCCTAAACTCAGAATCAGAAACTTAGCTGTTTCGACGATTGGTTCTAGTTTGCCCTAAAAATAGATTAGAGGAGAAGTTTGGTAGATTTTGGAACAGATTAGGTATATCTAGGCAGTGTATCTAATCCGTAATTATATGAGAGCCCTTCAGGCGAGAAAATTCAGATGTGGGTTAATACTAGGGATAAAGCGGTAGATATAATAAAGAGTCGTGTATAAGAAAGCGAATGGCCTGGCGTAAGATGGAGCAAGCAGTGAAAACATGAGTCGATTAACAAGTTAAATCTCGATTGTCGGCTGGAGATCTGGATCGATAGGAGCCTGGCATCCGATCTTCGGCCCCTCGGCCCTACGTGATAGGCCCCTCCTACCTTTTACGCCAGGTCTTCGAGCTCCTTGTCACGAACCACTTTTACCTTTCTCATGTCGGCTAAATGGAATCCTACCCATTTATTACCGCTTAAACATTCTGCGTGTAAAGAAGTGTTTGTAGTCACATAGGAGTTTGCCAAAGCCTCATATGGGAAACACGATTTAATACCGTAGATCGTTAAAGTACAAGAGTACTTTGAATGAGGTTGGTGAAAGGGCTATATTTCATTTCGTAAATAATCACTTGTTTTGTCATGTGAAAGGACATGATTTGACGGTAGGTTGAACGGTAAAAATCAATAAGTTATTTTCTACTTGTCCACCTTTCAATGTAAAACTAATGCTTATATTGGAGGATATTTTAATGTCTTTGATTCGATGATTTAAGTCTTGAGAAATTTCTAATTTCATGCTGATTCAGAACGGGTGGAGTAGGAACTGCTTAACTACAATGCAAGCTAGGTTGTATATCCACCAGGTTTTTTTAATCCGTTCAGGAATCAGGTATCCGATTTGTGGAAGCTGTGTGTGCCACCAACATTTATTTCTTAATCTAGGGGCAATCCACAGGTATCTGAATAAACAAATTATCGGCCAATTTTTGGCCTGTAGAGTTCAATAGATTATTTATTTACTGAACAACTGCAATGACAACATTGAATCACTAACTTCTTTTGTGAAGTGAAGAAAATATTGCATAAATAATTATAAGCTGCGTTACTGAAGATCAGTTAGTATTAGTGGTCCAAGTATTTATTTACTTTAAAGTAAAGTTAAAATAAAACAAAAAATGGTTTATAAAAAATGTGTAATTTTTTTAGTTAGTGGTTTTCTAATTGACACAAAATACGTTAAATAATATATTTATGTAAGTCAATATGAATGAAATAGTAACAATTAATAAAATAAAATGACCTACACCAAAGTAAAGGTTTTTTTTTATTATATGCTGACTGAAAAATACATCTGAAATTGGGATTAACTTATTTTTTTTTTATTTTGTAAATTATCAATAATTATTAATTATGTCAATTCTTAAGCGTGGGTTAGATTTTAGGCGCAAGTAATATTGTCAATAACCTCAACATAACAATAATGTTACTTGATAAAATTCATCTCTGACCTATTGTGACGCTATCATTTTCCTGAAGATCGGAAAGAAAGCGGGGTTTTAACGATCCTTTTCATTGTATCCTTTGTTATTTTTTTATATTTCTTATTTTGATGATCTGATGATCACTTATTCCTTAAAATTTTAAAATCAAAGTTTACTCAAATTTTTTTCTATACCTATTTAATTAATGATATTTAGAAGAAAGAGTATTTTTCTTTGCTTGAAGTTTTTTAAACTCTAAATGTCAACTTCATCGTTGTTTAGGATTTGTTGCTTTACAATATTATTATTAAAAAAAAATTTATAACATACAAAATATTTCAACTTAAAGAATTACATCAGCGTGACTTTTCAAGTTCAAAATAATGAATTTTTCTTCCGCTTGAAATTTATCACTTTAACACTGAATTCCAAAACCTTTGAGCGCTCAGAAACAACTTTTCTTAAGGTATATTTTTTAGTAAATTACATATTTTTATCTTCCGAAAAATATTTAGTTACAGGTACATTATACATGTAATTTCCTCAATACTTCACCCATTTTTCTTTTATTTGTTTATTTATCTGTCGCTTAGGGAGCGAAAAAGGGTGATTTTTACTATTCATGAATTATTAAAATAACGATTGAAAATTTATTATTGATATTTTTGCTGTCCATTGTCTTTGAATTTCATCATGATTCATTCTTTTATTAGCTTGTTTATTTCTAAATATTAATTTTCTCATGTTAGGAAGATATATCACACGTATTATTTTGAAAACAATACACAATTAACCGATTCAGTTACGACACCTTTTTATCCGGCAGGGCGCCTTGTTCCTTAGCTTCATCTTAATGATTATTAATTATTAATTAGCTAGGATTATTATTTTTACCTCGCTTGCTTCGTGGCGTACGTAGGGAAAGCTCATAATCAGCTGGTTTCACACCTGAACTGTACATGTTTAAGAGTTAAATACCTATGTGCTTGTCGAACACATACCTTAGTAGTATTTGGAATGAAATATTTTAAAATACAAAATAAAGTACATTTAAAAATTTATTTTGCATATAAGTAGTATAATAATATTTTAGATGATTTAAGAAGTAAATTATAAAATACATTGTTAGTAACTGTATTTCCTTTTTGTTAATTAACAGTATTCTTTATTTTAAATATTCAAATTAAATTACAGATTTGTGTAGATTTCTCTAATTACTGTTGTTGGTTATATCGTTTGCACGGTGATTCTCTCCAGTAAAAATGAGGCTTAGAAGATTTTTAAGGTTGCTTGTGTTAAGTTTGTAATACTATTACAATTATTTCCTTTGTCTATAAACTTGAGTATCCGTAAAAAGAATAATCAGGTCTCCAGGGTCCTTTCGTAGAAAAGGATAGAGGATTAATTGTGAAGCTGGACCGACAAATGTTTAGTTGTTAATAGTTAGTTGGACCGAAAAAAATATTCCTTTTTCTCCCGTACGATTATATTTCAAAGTAATTTTCAGCAAATAAAACATAAGGATTAAATTTATGTAATAATCAAAATCAGAGTAAATATTCAAAATTAAATATTTTGACTAAGCATCACTTTTGTTATATATTGTTCGGAAATATTTGTATTTATTTACTTCGTCTTTACCCCTAAGGGTCATTCGGGTTTGTTATATTCTGTATATAGAATTATCGTTTTTAAAAATATTTAAACAGTTTTCCCATTTTATTTTCGCCATCCTGCAGGATTTCTTTTATGGTTGTTCTCATTTTTAATTTTTCCATTTGGGTATTGTAACTAGAACTTTGAAGCACAAACTTTTCGAAAATTGAGATATAATATTGGTTGATTAAAATTATTTATTCTCAATTAATTATTTAAGAAGTATATAATTATTCAGAATTAACCTATTTAATAAAGGGTTAGTTGTAAAGCATCTTTTCATGAGCTGATTTTTTTGTTATCAAAAACATAATGCTTTTAATATTTGTAATACATTTACTGATAATAATTTAAACACTTGGTAATTAAAATAGACTTTGTTTAAAAACACAAAAATATTTGATTAATTAAATACTTTATTTTAAAATAATAATGGAAATACTTATTTATTTTAAAAAATCCTAATCGAGCTTAAAAAACGCTTCCTCTAAAACATTATATTTGTAATTTAAATGAGTGATTTTTTTTATTCTAATCGGTTTGTAGTCAATTATCTTTTATGTATAAGAAATAAATTTAATTATAAATTATACATTTTTAATATTTGTGTCTCCAGATGTATTGGTCA
The DNA here is from genome assembly GCA_928085145.1 of Nezara viridula. NCBI lineage: Eukaryota > Metazoa > Arthropoda > Insecta > Hemiptera > Pentatomidae > Nezara > Nezara viridula. The sequence continues at coordinate 71,132,841 of OV725081.1, forward strand.
GTGTAACTATCATTACATAGAAAAATTTCAAGGAAAATTAAGGAATTTTACTTTGGCTATCTGTTAGTCACCCTGTGGTAGAACTGAAATATTGACATTTGTAAGGCTCAGTTTTCTGGTACAAACCATAGGATATTTTATGGTTATACCTTTCGTCTATTTCGCTGTTGTTGTTTTTTTTACTACTTGGCACTATCCCTAGATTCCTGAAAGAATCTTCTCGAGAGGATTACTGGGAAGACATTAAGTATGCAAGAACTCTGTGGAAAAGCGATAGTCACGTAAGGAATTCCTCTCACCTTGGAGAGAATTGCAAGGTACCTTCTCTGCAGACTGCAACTGTCACCATCTAATTAGCATAGCTCTCTATCCGAAGCTATTAATCGATATAGTCTGTTTTCCATTAATTGTTTCTGTGCTATTAAATTCTTGTAATTATTTAGGCGATGCTTGAAATATCGAATCATTTTAGCACTATGATTTAAATATTTCGGTATTTATTAAGACTTAGGTTGCTTATGCTTAATATATAAAATTAAAAAAAAATATTGATCCTATTGTTGTCGTTACTATATGTTTCTAAGCAATCTGCTTTTAGCCATTGAATTGTTTTTCATACAATTAAAAAGATAAATCTTTTAGTTAAAATTCGTCAAGAACAGAGTTTTAAATTATATTTTACTGTACAATTAAAGAACACGACAATAGTGAGCGCTTGAACCACTTTAAGCGATTTATTTTTATTTTTTGGATTTATTATACATCCTAAGCGAGATTATGTAAACATTTACTATTCATAATTTTATTATATATATTTTTTATTTGCCCGTCATATCTAACTTTCTTTTTCTGGAGCAAAAATATATAGAAATAGAAATAGAAAATAAACTTTAGTCTGGGAAGGAGTCCCTTAAGATTAACATAAAGTTACAGAACAAAAGAATTATTTATGTAAGAAACTGCATTTAATAAGAAAGTTACGTTAAATAAATAGAAAACATTATGTAATTTAACAAAATATATTAAAACAAACTAATGGAACTATATACAATTTAAACTGTATAACATTCAATGATAATGAAACAAAATAATCACTTCTCAGCTAAAAAATAAAGAAAAAATAATTATAACAAATATATAGAATGGAAGAAATGAATTATACCTACGCTGTTAAAAATATTTTAATAATTGTGAAGTTTTTGTGATTCATTATTGTTCTTAAGTGGGATATTATTTGTAAATAATAAATATTTCTAATGTTATTTCTTACTATATTTCTTATTATACTTCTTCTTTTTTTTTTTTTTTTGACTTGTCATGTCCAACTTTCTTTTCCTGGAGTCGTTATTTAAACTTCCTTCAAATTTTATTTAGAATTAAAAGAATCAATCCATGGGCAATACCTGCCCAGTTAAAAATTCTGTTGAAATTTATGGATTTTTAAAAAAATTCTTTGATGTTCCCAAAAAAGAGAGAAAAAGGTATCATTTAAAATATTGTTAGGTAGTTATATAGTTGTATGTATGGTTTAAAACTTGGGTTTTTGGACAAATCATTGTTTATAATATTTTAGTTTTACTTTTTAAAGAATTAAATTGGATTGAATTACTTAATTTTGAAAATTAAAATTGCGGCTTTCAATATTTTACCTCATGATGAAAACTATGGTGTTAATGGAACAGCTTAATTGTAGAGGATTTCATTTGTTGATTTGTTTTTAAAGCTTATGTTTTTTTAATAGAATATGTTATGTCTAATTTTGAATTTAATAATCCCTCCACTTATTCAATTATTTATTTTATTAAATTTCGCATTTGCCCAAGCGGGTAGCGGTCCAATATTATTATCGTTACTGTTATTACTGCTATGCAAAATATCGTATGTAAAAAATTAGTGTTTTACAGGAGAGCATTAAAAACTGATTATTTCTTTACGATACACTGGTATAATTTCATATTTTATTTCTCCCAGCTGTAGATTACAAAATGTAACATTTAGCACATACATAATAAAAATTGAAAATGTTTACCTTTTGCATTAACCGTAGCGTTATGTGGTAATATAGTGTTTGAGTGGTAACTCATACCTGCGTTGTATAAGTTTTCCATATTTGGAACAACTGGAAGATTTCTCATTTCTCTTTCTCCTACTCTATATCGATATCTTCGTGCCGGACAGCTTTGCACTATCTCATCCACACATCAATGGATCAGATAAAAGCTCATTGGGATTGCGATCCGAGTGAAGCTGGACGACTGTGATGAAGAAACTAGACATAGAGGCTTGCAGACGCCCTACTTCATAGAAGCGATTTATAAGTCTAGTACCAGCTATAATTGCAGTGATTTCTCGCTGAGATCTGATGACAGCAACCGACAGTTCAGTTGACACCGACACAGACGTTTGTTTTCTCCCAAGGTTTCTAGTGCAACGAAACTCGTGCCGATACATATTCAGCTAGAGGTGTAAAGGTCAACCAATTTCACTTTTCCACTTTTTGATTCATATTGTTTGAGATATGCCTTCCTGTCAGTGGGCCTATTAGCATGTGATTTAGAGGTCGATTTGCTAAGGATCGTAATATCTTGTCGTTAAGTGCTCGTATTCTTAATGTAAAGTAGCGTGTTTGTATGGATTATTCAGAGCGTGTTGGTATCCTTTCGCTCCTGTACGGATTTCAGATGGTATAAATCCCATCTCCTAAACGCTCTGATTTTACACGAATCGACATTTTACAGTTTATACCTTTCACAATATCTAAGGCTCGACATCCTTCTGAAGGAAAGATGCCGCCATATTTTTCCTAACTACATCTCCTCCCTCCTAAGTATTAGGTAATTTCGGTTATCGTGACCGCCACTACTTTTTTATCCGGTAATTTCTTAGTCGTTATCATGAGGTCGGCTCGTCTCCAGATCTGAACCTTTGGAAGAAATAGGAGTGCTTAAGATTTTCTGGGATAGTACATCTTGGTTTACAGTCAGATGTTGTTTACACACGAAGGTAGAAACTTTTCTTTGTCGATTGATCTAATTAATCCTATAATATAGAATTATGAATTCACATTTTCCGCTTTACTTAAAGCTATCTATACGCTGGATGCATAATTTGTTAACAGATGCTTAAATAATAGAAGAATAACAACACTGATACTTTTATATAACAGATACTTTTCCTGTTTAAAAATAACTGGCTGTGCTAATCTGCATAAGACCCTCCTCTGTTTCAGGTAATTATGAAAGGATTTACATTTTAATAATTATTAATTGTAATATCCTGAAACCCATACAAAAATATTACTTTTTTCTCACGACCTTCCATTGTGTTTCATTGTTCACACATGTAATATTAAATTAAAAGTATTCACTAAAGACATTAAGAAATGTACAGGAAATATTCTTCTTAATATTATTTTTTAAATCAGAAAATGCTATCTTTGAAAATCGAGGAAAACATTAGAGAACAGAATACTAATTTTTTCATGATTATTTCATGCCTTGTAATCCATTCATCTCACCTATAGGCCTCCAAATCTTTGATAATTCAATTTGCAAAATTTAACTTTATTTTAAAATAATTTTAGTCTTAGAACGAAGAATGGTATAAATGCTGTCTGCTGTCAAGGGTGATTTTTCCATTCATGTTTTGATAGTTTCATTCAATGAACGATCTATGAGAGGATCTATCATGAATCTGAGTTGTCCAGATTTGGTGTCATGTTGATTATTGAGATCCGATCAGCGTTCAGATACCTTTATCTGGACATATCGTTTGGAGAGCTAGAAAGTTAAGCCTAGTTATTATTGTGGTAACAGCGAAGTTGTCCAAAGTCCTATGCGACTTGAAATTGGATCTCCTCTCTCTCCCTTTCGACGGAATGTTAAATCATGTCCGGTTTTGGCGGTAGGTCCTGTCCTACCATTCACTTGGAAAGTTTCTCATTGCCGTATCCCCATTCGCAGCACAGCCGTGTGTTTTTATTTTGACAGGAAAGGGGATCTAGATATGGAGAGAATTTGTTTTGAACGAATTATCTAGGCTGTATCACCTTTCCATTTCCTTATACGGGGATGCGTGTAGTTACGAAGATAGGGCCGCGTTTGCAGTTTACCATTTCCTGTAGATGTAGTTGAATATTTCCAATCAATCTTGGTTGTTTTTCTCGCTCATTTAAATTCTTCACGGAAACTTCTAAAACATTTATCTTCTTTCAGATGTTGTCATTATAATCTGCTAAGTTTTGCATTGATAATAAATCTAAAATCTTCAGCACTTCAACTCTTAGTATTAGGAATATATAACGTGACATTACTTCCTGAATAAATTCTTCGCGTTTCCCAGAAGGTCATGAGAAATATGTATTATAATGGATTCTCTCTGAGGTATGAAAGTTAATCCTACCAAACGAAATTCAAGATTCCCTCTTTACTTCCCTGAACAAAATTGTCCAATCAATAGTTCTTATAATTTAGGAAAACGTTAGTCTGTTACTTATTCGATTTACCATAAAAAACAATTTAGAAAAATCAGTTGAAAATTTCTTTCTTATTCTTTGTTATTGAATATTTCTCAATTATTATCCGAATTTAATTAATTTGAATAACGGATGGAGAGGGGCATTTTTCTAACATCACCTCAGTTAACATATAAACTTTCAATCCTCATACTCAATTTCGGGGGATGAAAAACCATTTTCTTGAAATTTACTACAACTTTTACGTTTTTTTTTTCTTTCAAGAAAGAAGCCATACATACCGAATTAATAATATATGTATAGAAAAAAACGTACGTATATTTTTTCCATTTATATAATAAATATTTATTCTGTTTAATTTTTCTGTTATAGTAGTGAATGTATTGTTATATTCCTTCTTTTTTTTTTTAATTCATATGAATAATTATATACTATCATACAGCCTGTAATATATATATATTGCTTTTTTTCCCTTTGTTTGAAAGTTCACCTCACATATCGTTCCCATCCAAAATTAATAAGCCCTTCATAATGTGTCCACATCACAAATTCGGAAACCCGTAAAGATGTGCCCTTTTCAAAATTTTAATGGTGCAACTTCTATCATTCAACCCATTTCGGGATACCCCTGGTGGATGGTTTTCTTATTGTTTTATGATTTCTTTAATTGCACCGAATATTATTTCTCCCTTTAATATTAAAATTTATTTTAATTGCTTAGTTCTGTGTGTGTGTGTGTTGTGTGTAAAACGGTTTTCTCCTTCTATAAATGATATTAATCAAATGAACGTTAAAATAAATACCTATATCTATAAATACTCATATGCTTTCAGATTGTTCTAGAAAATTCATAAATTCCAGTCATTTATTATTGGATTTTAGCTTTTTAATAGTTTTAATTAATTATAAGTTCCTGAAAAAAAATATACATTTCTATAAAATATTCTTTCACCTATATGGATTAAGAATCCGATATAATATCTTTTAGCAAAATTATTAATTTAATTAATACACATTGCATGCAAATATATAATTATGGCAATAATTCTTTTCTTTTTTTTTTTTTACTATTTAAATATATTTTCTATTATTTTATGCAGAGAAGCCATGGTACTTCCTTGCAGCTAAACTCAGTCGAAAGTGACGATTATGTCATTGCTATTGTGAAACAATAGAAGCGCCTTTGACCTACTGTGATGACAAATATATACTCAGTTCGTATTGTTCTTTATCTGCTTCAGTTAGTAAATAAACCGGTAACTGTCATTATTTTTTGCATTAAAAAAAATCAAAAATAAATCCCTGCCCTTGATTTTCATATAATTTTTTTTTATCTTATGCTGTTATAGGTTATGTATGTATATATATATATATATATATATATATATATATATATATATATATATATATATATATATATTCTTTTTTTTTCATAACATGTAATCCATGTAATGAAGCGTTGATTTTGGTTAGCTTACGTTAGTTTATTTCTATTTATTATGAAAAATGCATGTTTCTCAATAATGATGAAACTTTGTCATTCTATTGGTTACAACTGATTTTATTTCCTGTTATACAATTTGATAAAATAAAAAATACAAGCAGTTAATGTATACTTGCATGGGCGGACCTACGGGTTACTTTGGGGCCTAAGCCCCTCCTCTTTCCCCCAAATGGTAAAATATAACCATGTTTTATGGAAAAAAATATTAAAAAATTTTCTCTTAAAGTATTATTGTTCGTGTAATTACATTCAAAAGGACTTTAGGAATCACTTTAACACCATTTCATATATGTAGTTAGTTTCTTTCTTTTTTTCCAAAGTAATTTTAAAGTAATCGTTATTTTTATCAAAAAAAAAGCTTTTGGGCTGAAGTCTCCCAAAAAATTTAAATCCTGGATCTGCTATTGAATACTTGTGATTTTATATTAGATCAAGAAAAAAAATTGATGGAAGTAGGTAAATATTATTGAATAATACAATCCCAGTATACTTCCTTATTTAAAGAATAGTAATCGTAATTTTTTTTTATTATTCTCACCTTATCATTCGATTTCTGATGACTCTTTTTATGAAAGATCATTTAAAACCAATTTCAATGATATTTCGGAGCATTTTTTGTTACCTAGGTAAACAGTATAATTTTTAATACTAATACTTAATTTTGTTTTAATTAGACCCTTAATTTTAATTGTTTATCAGATAACATTTAAGATTTTAAAATTTTATTATACAAAATATCATAATTTTTATGGATTGCCGATAGCCTATCCTCGCCACCATGTTAAATTAAGGAATGTGCAAAGGTAAACAGGCTCAGATTCGTTGCTGTAACACGGTGCCGACGATAAGTAATAATTTTTGTATTTAATTTCTTAAAAATCGTCTCAAAAGAACAAAAGTATGCACTCTAATTAAATTGGTATGGTAATAATAATTTTTTTTGCAATCATAATGCAGTTTAACAAAGGATTATCTCTGATGAATATCTGAAATATTTTATTTAAAAAAACTTTTTAAAATAAAATTGCCTAGTGGATTCCGTTACTCCATTTTGGAAATAATTCTTTATATTATATCAAATTATAAAATTATGCATGTGAGCAAATAATTGAGTACGAACGCAAACAAAATGCAGTTACGTGGCAAAAATTGATTTATTAAGCTATTTAATCTTTGCGTTTTATATATTTTCTGTTATTATACTTAAATTATTTTTAAAAGATTTTTATCACAAAGTATTTTTCGGCTATTCATGTTATGTGAGGTATGATTTTCTATTTAACAGTCTCCTCTTTAGTTTGTAACGCTGAGTTTTTATGTGATATTTTCTTGTCTAAAAAGTTTCACCTTGAATATAATCAAAGTAGTTAAATCCCTCCTATTTTCAACTTACGCTTCTCCCAAGTTTCTAGTTTCTCCTGTTTCCTTTTAAGAGGTTGGTCCTTGTAGATTTTTAGATGGTAACAGTTTTATTTTATTTTCTCTTGGGCGTTATAGTAATGATTTTCTTGGTCCGGACATCATAAATCCTAGGATTAAATCTGGAGGGAGTGGTTATGTCTAGGTATTTATGGTTGTAAATCCTGTCAGATTTTTTTATAGTGTCCTTATGATATGGTACCTGGTTGTGAACTCATCTACTATTACAACTATTGAAAAAAAAAGTTTAATAAATTTAGATGAATATTATAAGCGTTTAGGGTTACAATCCAATTAATAAACTAAATAAAAGTTCGCTTGAGCTAATGTCTTTGACGCGAATTTAAAAGAAAATGATTTTATTATATTCATTTAGAATGCCTTTGGGCATTATATGGAAAGAATAGAAATGGATATATATGTATATTAAAATCGTTGGAGAATTTGAAAAAAATAAAATCTAGTAATTATAATATTAAAAATTCAAATTAATTTTCACAGCAATTTTAATATTTAAAATAATTTTAATATTGACGTTGAAGAAAAAAAAATTTAATTGCTTTATTTTTTTAATATAATATCATAAACCTTTTATCAATAAACATTTTATGTTTATACGAGCTCCGGACGATTTTGGAGATACATTTCAATATTGATAATTCGATATATGGGACCGACAAATGGTCGGATTACCAAATATTCCGGACTAGTTAGGGACCCTTTTAAATAAATAACATAAGAGATTATGCCAAGTTTTTTTTTAATACTACTTTATTCAGAAAAACACATTAACAATAATATTCAAATATTGTACCTTATCTCGAACATCTAACAAGATTTAAGTTAATTTATGATTTTACGCCCTAGACGTCCCGAGCTTGTCGGGACTAAATAAATTCAATTGCCTAAACACACTTTTTATTTATTAAAAAATTAGTTCGAAAAAGACTGATTTTTCGATTAATTTTTCCAATTAACTAGCTATAAATAGTGTTTTCACCCAGATCTGTATTTTATTAATTGATCCGAATTTATAAGTGACATACTAAATACATATTTACTAAATGTTCCTGATCCTAATAATAACGTTTCAATTCAAATAATTGAAGCAATCAGCAGTTTTTTATTTTATTTTAAACATAAATTATAGGGCTAGAAACTGTTATTTGGTTACGCACAAATACAGATTAATTCCTATGTGGATGAAAAACACTGTTTATAACCAATTTATCCGAAAAATATTTTTAAATCGGTATTTTTCGAATTAAATTTTTTATTAATAATAAGTGTTTTTAGGCAATTGGGTTTGTTAAAATACATCCCAGATCATGAGAAAACAAGAAATAAATGCTTTGCAACAATTAATTTTAGTCAGTTTTGCTGAAAACATTTTTCACTTGACAGGATAAAAGACATAATATATTTTTTACAAAACTTGATCTAAATCTCAAAATTTTCCCTAATAAACCTCAACTTAATTAGTACGAACTTAAAGCTTATTAAACGAAGAAGTTTTTGTGAAAGTGGGGAAACTGTAGTATAGTAGGATAATAATAAAAAAATGGCGAATAATTTATGATTTTTCTAAAATAAGAACTTAGCTTAGTTTAGCGGCTCAAAAGTCCTCTGTAAATGGTTTTAACAACGATAAACTCTATGTTCAGTCCGTTTAAAGTTAATTTCATCTTTTGTTTACAATGAAGCAATTATTAATTACTTAAATTAAATATTTCTTTATTTATTGTTTCCTATTCAATAAAAAACGACTCACTTAAAAAAACACAAAACTTGGATTTCCTACTTTTCTGCATAAGATTGGTCTATTGCTTATGTGAATTTTTTTGTTTCAAGTTCTTAATGTCTGCTATCTAATAAAAATTTCTCTCTACTTACGTGAGTACATGTACACACCGTTTATCTGTCTACCTCTTCTTGAAATTTTTTACTTATTATCAAATTTAAATTAATTGAATTCGACTAAACAAATTTATTTTATTTATTTACGTCATTAGTCGGATAAATTTCCACATCAGAATAATTAAAAAAAGAATTAAGCCTATGATTACTTGCACTATGAAAACAATTGGACTGGTACCTATTCAATAAATATGTTACTGGTTTTATTTAATTTCTCATAACGGAGTCGCAATTCCAGCGGCAGTTCATTTTCTCGTGGCTATTCCATTGTTGCTAAATATCTGTCTTAATTCATTACCCTTTACGGTCTGAATATTGCAAGGAGGAAAATTAACTTTCAGGTTCTAGCTATTATGGGAGACGTCGCTTTCGGAATTATTCGAGTTCCAACTTTCATTTTAATAGTAGTTGAGTTAGAACATTGTTAAAGTCAGGCTATTTAGAACTTGTTGCAAATGTTTAAACATTATTATATTATTTTAATAAAAACCACTATACCAGCAGGATATGGATCATATCTAAGAAACATGATACATTTTATTAAAAATTTGTGACGAATGATGTTTAATAATTTCTTCACGCGATGTCTGTAATAAAATATACTCTGTACAGTGTACAAGAAAATTCATCGGATGTCACAAATTATTTATTTTCCGTAATTCCATAAGATATTCTTTTTTTTTTTTTTTTCAATATTTCATTTAATTTTGTAATGAATGTGAAATTTAGGTCTGAGCACACTATACCTTTTGCCTATGTCTTTAAGTTACTCTAAGAAAATATGTAATATAAGAAAAATTATTAATATATTTTCCCTAATTATTTTAGTAAAGAATTAATCATATAATGACTTCTTACAGGAAGGGTAAACATAATAATCAGCTGGTAGTATAAATTATTTGAAGCTTTTTTATTTTCACTTTTTAAGGTTTCGCCTCAAATATTTTATCAAAACATGAAGTTATTTGTTTGTTGAGGTTTTGAGGCTTAAACCATCAAGGCCATCAACGCCTGCAAATTAATTTTTTTTATTTCTGAATTAATTTTTTTAGAGATTTTATTTAACAAAGTGTTTGATTTCCAGAAATCTAACACTAACTTTATTATTTTTTCGTCATCTCTTGGAATGTTTGATGTTGGAGCTGTAACTCCTAAACTAGTTAGATTTGATGCACTAACGGATCCAGGATTTAATTTTTTTTGGGGGGGGAGCTTTAGCTCGAAAGCCTCCCCCGTAGATCCGCCCGTTATTTGATGTAAAATGGACATTCCTCTAAAATGTGGCTGACATTGCTAATAAGATGTGAATGACTTAAATTGGTGTGGCCTGTTCTCAGTCTGGTTAAGACAACCTCTTCTCTGCGGATTTGGCTATTCGATGTTGACCATGGCTTTACTGTTTTTTAAATATATTTTAATTTCCTTGGCAGACTCTCATTCCACATACATTGCCGGTTATGATTTATTTCTATTTTGAGGAGAATTTTATCTTCCAGCGTTAGAATGGGATCGCCCGCTTTTTACGAAAAGTGTTCAGATTGTAATTAATTATTTTATCTTCAAAATCTCAGGAATCATGTTGATTTTAATAATCTAAAGTAAAATTCATTGGTATTTATAAACACATGTTTACCGTTGTTTTGGAGATTAGTTTATACACCAAGTCGTTGATGTCACAAATCCCTTGTCTAGTTCAATTATTCATTGACATCACAACTGGATATCGGCAACATAACTACTTCCTACGAACGATAAAGTGAAATCGCCTCTTGTCAAAGGAATCGTGGACCATTTTGCGATCTCGCGACGGATTTAAACGCACTTGATTCAATTATGCAAAGTGAAACCTTGACAATCTATGCCGTACGGTTGAATTGTCAAAAGGGAAGGGTTTCAGAAGCGGAAATAATAACTTTTCTGAAATTATCTTCCATTTCTGTTCGAAGGAACTGTTTCATTGATTTTCTTAGAAACAAATGATTCCTGAGAACAAATTTACCATTCTATTATATTGAACGTCTTTGAGGATTATGGAAACTTCATAGTATTCTGCTCTAGTTAAAGTCAACATCATTAAACGGGCAAACGCTATGAAAAGCCTTAATAGTGATTCAATCTCAACTATTCTATCTTCTATTGTATGCTGTGTATTGGATTGCTTTGTACAATCGTCTGAACAAAATGCAATCAATTCAGGAATGCCAATGAGACAGTACTCAAATAAAAAATAAAATTTAATCAATAAAAAGATCCGTGACAACTAACGTAAAAAATAATTTTCTTTGGGGCTAAGAGCTGGCTGGGTCCAAAATATTAAAATATCCATTCTGTTTTCAATTCTGATTTTTTTGTGTGTAGAAATACTTGGTTTTCAATTATTCTTATAATACTTGTGTATAAGAAACGTAGGTTATGACAAAAATTAATAATTTTTATTTTGTTGATACTGGCCTGATAAGCAGTTGCTCTGAAGTAACGATTAACATCTAGGAACTTCCTGATTTTCAGCATCGAATTAAGTGTTACTTAAACATTATTCTAAAGAGAAACGACTTCATCCAAGATTTAAGGTATACATTCTTTAAGGGCATACAGGAGATGTAATTGTTGAGTAGAAGAAAAAAAAAATTGATAAAATATATGATTAAGGAAGCATTTAAGTGAATTTAATTTAATTATTTTATTTATTTATTTATTTTTAATAATTTAAATTAATGATAATCATTCCAGGAAGAACCGGTAGCTCAGTCAACCAGCAAACTGTCTTCCATACCTGATCAGGTACCTACCCTTATTTGGGAGATTTGGTGCTTGATTATTAAACGTAACCCAACTCGGTAAATTAATTAAATACAGAAATGTTAATTAAGAATTAGTTAATTAATCCTAACAACGTACCCTCTTAACCGTGTATGACTACTCTTATAACATTTATCACTAAATGTAGACATTAATAAAGTTACTTAACAAAGAATGTTTGAAATGTTAATATTAGTATCTAATTAATACTAATTAATTATTTAATCATTGACCATTTAATAATTAACTTACTCAAACAAGTGCAATGTTTCATGTAATATACGTTCTCTTTTTTGTTTTGTTAATTGCCGTAGTAGTCCTGTGTAGAGCTTGAGTTCTTTGACGAATGCGTGATGTTGCAAGTCTTAAGAGTATTAATTGGCATTAATTAGTAACTGTCAAGAACTAAAAAATAATGCTATTTACATTTTGTGTAAATATAAATTAGTATTAAAAAAAAAGTTGATGTCTTTCATCCTCCTGTAGAAGTATATATATATATTTGAATTGAAAATATACATTTAAAAAGCTTAAAGCAATGGATTAATCCTTTTATTGTATTTTCCTTTTGATCTAAAAATCACTTCTTCTTGAGTCTATTTAACAGAAGTACTCTTAAAGAATTGATTTTTCTGCATTTCCTTCGCTTGCCATTTTTAGCGCATTACAATTACTTTCCCGGTACTTTCTTCTCCGAGACTTTAGACTAGAGAAAGTACGTCATTGGTGAAAAATACTGCATTCTTCACACCCCATTACGTTATTACGTTTCGGCTTTTGAGTAGTTTATTTGAAGTGGCGTCTTACATTTACGACTGGTCATTGCAAGGTACAATTGTAAATGTTTATATCATTTTTTGTCAAAAATATTTGTTGATGAGATTAATTGTAAAAGAGTTACTTAATTTATCAAAGGTTTTTACCGGATAATTATTACAAATAATACAAAATAGTGATAATAATGACAGCTTTCTGTTTCATGAATTACTTTTTTTTTTTGTAAAATTATTTCATTGGAAGTATCATTTCTTAACCTTCTCATTTGATGTTAACATTTCAGTTATTTTGATGGTTAAGTGATAGAAGTTTAGCATACCTATGGAGTTTCTAGAAGATAACTATGGTATCCGTATGCTTGTCTAGGTAATAGATAAAAATACCTAATGGATTACAAGAGAAACAATAACAAACTACAAATTTAAGAGGCTTTACTAATGATGTTTTAAATATATATGTATAATAATTATGTCGTTTTTTTCTAAAGTGAATTCTAACCATAATTGGCAATTTTTTTAGAAAACACGAAAAACTATATATTTTTATTCCAGTTGTAATACCCAAGGCAGTATTTTTTAAAGTTAAAAACAAATTATGAAATTCTGTATTTGTAGCACAAATTTCCTAAAATCTTTGGTTATTTTAATAGAAAATAAAAAAAATGAAAATTAAATAAGCCGGCTTCAGAACGAATTAAAAGGCCCTATTAGAAACATTAAAAAAAGGTTGTTGGGATTTGATTTGGAGAAAAAAAAGTATGATTCAGGAAAAAAAAAACAGTTATTAAAATTTTACATTATTATTAAAATTATAAGAATGATACAATAAAATTAATCTGTTTTTACTTTTCATTGGACTATAACTTAAAAAAAATCTTTTAATGAATTATTTTGTAATATATATTTTTTAAAGTATCCTTATATTCTTTGAAAAATGCCGGTTTTGGAAATTTTTACACTCCTATTTTTAGTATTTAGGGTTATTTTAAAAAAATCCACCATTGAATTCATTGCGTTCTTTCTTTTATTTTAACCTATATTTATCTGGATTTACAAAAATAAAAAATAAATAGGATTAACTTTGGAGCTAAGCTGCTCAATCATTATCACTCTTACCTGTTTGCTGAAATCACAGAACAATAATTACTTTTTCTTTGACTTCCAAAATCCGTTGAACGTTGTGGACTTTGTGGAAAAAATATTTATATAAAATAATACATTTATTTTAGTAATATTCTGTCTATGTTAATAGTTAGTTTATTTTTTAAATACTTCTCATATATATATATATATATATATATATATATGTAGCCGTATATATATAAGTATATACATGTAGCGTCGTATATATATATATATATATATATATATATATATATATATATATATATATATATATATATATATAGATTCCCCATTAAGGTACCCCCTAACAATGTTTACTTCCTGGATCCATCTACCACCTACCGCTAGCGTAAATGAAATCATCAGGTTCTTGCAGGGTCTTCAATTATCCTGTTAGCTAGGGTTGAGTATCTTCTTCCTTCCACGTGTCCCTCCAGGGCAAGGATGTTCTGCAATTAAGGATAGAAAGTAAAGATAAATATTAGCGGCCTCATTTTGCAACCCAAATCGTGAAAGTACCATTACTGGTCTTGGTTCTTAATTTTTTTTCTTTAGGACATTTGCTAACTTATTTCATATGAATGCGCTCATTTGATTTAGGGGATTTAATTGCGTAGACATTACTTTATTCCCATTTTTTTTTTCTTTTTTGGATGAAGATTGTCCGGGGTGGCGGTCATAAATATACTAAATAATAAAAAAACTATTTTATTAAAAGCCAACGTTTCTACCCGACTTTGCAGGTGTTCTTAAGGTCTAGAACGGTCAAGATACAAAAGGATATAGAGAATTGTTGAAGTTGAATCATATTTAGATAAAAAATTCTAAACAATGTGAATAAACTTATTAAAATTATAAACTGCATGTGCATTAAAATATTAAGAATAATAAGTTGTATAAACAGAGTAAGCTAAGTAACAAGATCCTAAACTGAAGTAAATAGATGGTAACAATTCTTGTTGTATAATATATGCAATTGTGAATATACTCCTACAGATCTACAGGATAGATTGGAAGAAAAGGAAAAAGGATATAATAAGAAATAATGGACATAAAGAGATGTGGAACAAGAAAAGAAAAAATAATAAAAATAAACAAATTTGTATCTAAATATGATGTAACTTTCACCATTCTCTATATCTGTTTGTATCATGTCCCTTCTAGCCCTGAAGAAGACCTGCAAAGTCGGATCGAAACGTTGGTTTTTAATAAAACAGTTTTGTCAATATTTAGTCTATTTATGACCGCCACCCCGGACCATCTCCTTCCTTAATAATACAACGATCAACTATTAAGTATTCATTATTTTTTTAGTTTATTTGTATAACTGATTACATATTTCATTTGTCTATTTCATGTATCATCCATCACTATTTTTCATTCTTACCCATTATCTGTCTTATAATATTATATCTCTAATTATATTAAATAATATTTCAGCCCTTTTGATGACCCACACGCTTGGGTCGAAACTTCGGCACCAATAAAACCTTAAAAATGACTGCGTCCTGACTATTTATCACCCATGATATGTAGAGCAGTAAGACTTCCTTCAATGATCGTATAAATAGATATAGATAATCTAGATTAAGTTTCTTTTTTTATTTTATTTATTCCGCTCACCTCATTATTTGGTACCGAATACGTTTATCGGTTTCCGGATCCGTTGAAAACCAAATGGTGGCACAATTCTCAGTCCGCTAGGGAGAAAGTGTCCCACTCATTCCTCGGTTAATTAGAAGTTGATTATCGCCTTTGGTTAGGCATATAAGACACGATTTCACAAGCTATTCCCATCTCTCATTAACAGTTGCCCGCTTGCCTTCGTAGCGTTTGGCAACCGCCGGGTGGTCTTCTGCTTTCACGTCCGTACTACGTGATTTTTTTTTCCTAGGAATTGCTCAATTGTTGCCGAAATCATGGATTTTTTTATATGCTTGATCGTGATATAAAATTGCAGAACATATTGTCATATTTTTTTTTATTTAAAATTATTATTCAAAGTAGGAATGAAATGAACGCTATGAAATCAAATGAAAATATTTTTTTATTATTCTGGGACTGTTGTCCCTTTATAACAAATTATGAGTACAGGGTAAATGCCAGTGTGGACATACATAAATTAAGTATTTACAAAATAATAGTTGGTTAAAAATAAAAATTCAGATAGAAGGAGAAAGAGAGATAGAAAAGAAATATATATATAAAGCAAACATCGGAAACTTGAATAACATAAGTAAACAACAATAGTCTCTAGGGGTACTTAAAGAGTTCTCTTAGGTACATTTCATGAACAGTCTGATTAGGGAAGAAGTATGTGTTTAAAAAGGAGAGGTTTGAAAGAGGAAACTGATTGTACATGTCTATCAGGAGGGATATAATTTCAGAGGGACACAGCTTAGAATAGTAAGGATTTGTCAAACGCTGCAGTTCGGGGAGGCGGAGGATAGAGGACGGAAGTACGGGATCTAGTGGGACGGGATTGAATGGAGTATTTAAATTGGAGGCTGTGAAAAATATAGGAGGGTCGCTGAATTCTGATGACTTGGTATAAAAACGTAGCAAGGAAGAAGTACATACGGCGTTTGTATAAATAGAGCCACTTCAACTCTGTGTAATGCTGGATTATATGCGCATCTATTGAGATTCCGCAAACAAAACGTTTTGAACAATTCATTATGGATTCCATTTGCAGTTGTAAAATTATAATAGAACAGCTATTGATTTAATTGAAAATTCGATGGAAAAAAAAAAAAAAATTATAATTGAGTCCTTTATTTTCAGAGTGAAACCTGAATTATTTTCAATTGTAATATCAAAATCAATATTTTTTGATAAATAAATTGAGATGATCTTTATTTGTTGCATATATGCCCGAAAATCACTGATTATTGCTGTAGTAATTTTTACAAAAAAAATAAACTTAAATAGGTACGCTTTTGGAAAGAATTAACTTTCTTGGCCGATTTTTGTATGCATAAAAGGGTTAGTTGGGGTTTGATTTGGTAAGAAAAAACTGTGTACAATTCGGAGAGGGAAGGAAGAAATTGTATTAAAAAAATCAACTTTTTTTTTTACAATAATGGTTCAATAATATAAATTTATTTTTAATTTTCATTTGAATGTAATGATTAAAAACGTTTTTAAAAAAA
Source organism: Nezara viridula (assembly GCA_928085145.1). Classification (NCBI taxonomy): domain Eukaryota; kingdom Metazoa; phylum Arthropoda; class Insecta; order Hemiptera; family Pentatomidae; genus Nezara; species Nezara viridula. The sequence goes on from OV725081.1 coordinate 71,150,007, forward strand.
GTTAATTTTTTTCCCTGTTTTAAGAAGACATAGGAAGGAAATACAGGTTTCATTACATTCCTGTATTTTCAGATCTATTGGGTATTTTTCCAATAAAATTTATTAGGGCTCACTCATAAAATAAGCAAATCAATTTGATTATTATTTGATGATAATTTATGAAGAGAAGGGTGGTTGGAATGATCAGTCAGAAATACAATGGCAAAAATAAATAATAATATTTATTTTTTCCATTTTATTTCTGGCTGATCACTCCAACCATCCTTCTCTTCATTATTCATGACAGTCAACCATCAACCCACGATTATAATTTTTTTTTCTGTTTTTTTAAATTAAACATGATATTAGCAGGTATAGGAAATCTACTCACTAATATTTCTATTATGGGATGAAAGGCGGTTTTTCCTTTTGTTTCCGTAGTTCATCTTATCGGATTGAGGACGTATTTGTGTCGGTCCGATATTAAAAGGTTACTAAAGAAATTCATTTTTTTTTTTTAAATCTCTAAATGAAAGTTACTTCGTTTCTTGAAAGTGCATCGTTTAAAAAATGTTTTTGATAATTATTATCAAAATTACCTTATTATTTCACTACACATGTGGTGTTTCTATTTTTTTAAAGACAAGAAGCTTCTCCCTTGTTTGTTTGTTAGATAATTCATTCTAACGAGAATGATACAGTACTGATTCAGACTCCAACGACACACTTCTTTTCTCTTCGGAAAGGACTGACAGTGGCCATAGTATTGAGGTTACGAGTAGCTCCAAGTCGTTAGTATTCATTCGCCTATTACAATGCTGACGTCGGATGAAGTACCGTCATGGGTTTCGAACAATCGGGAATCGGAGATGAATGAAGTGAGATAAGGCTGGGAAGAGGTAAGAGGAACCATTAGGCACTTTCTAGTGACTCTCCAGATTCTTCTATTGTGACAGCGTTAGGGCGGTTAGGTATAATATGGCTGTTGCAGTAGGTGAAGGGTGTTGGGAAACTGACCTGCATGTTGAGCTACATCGTAGAGGAGTTGATGTTGATTACTGTGTTGTTGATTCGGACTTGGTGTACCGATGAGATCAACCTCAACGTGCATCATGGCGGACTGCTATGGTGTGTCCTTCAACGAAGGTCGTCTAGGTGTTATGCGTGTATAAAATTAAAAAAAAAAAAAACTGATGCCACTGTCGTTTATTTTTCAATGTCTTTCAGTTATAAATAAAAGATCTAATGTTCCCATATTGGATTACATTGATGTCTACAAGTATATAAGCGTGAGAATTCTTACATTAGATTTCTATCCTTATTTTACTCGGGACATTCGAAATATGAGCGATATTATGGAAATCGTAAAAGAAAGTCTTTTCAACACATACTATTAGTGAAGCTATTTTACTTTATAATCACTATAGTAAAGCATAAGTTTAATTAAAAAATAATTATTAGGAAAAGTAAATCCTCATTAAGCAATAAGATTTGTCTATTCGTAAAATTATAGAAATAGAAATAGAAAAATCATCTTTATTCTGGGACTAGGTCCCTTTAGAATAACAGTATTGTTCATATATATATTAACTACAAATCTGGTCAAAAGATTTGTGAAAGAGCTAAAATAATTGCATAATAATCACTGAATGAAATTATAAAGGAAAGTAAAATCTATTTTATGGGTAAAGCATTGTTAATATGTAGGGAAAGAAATTGTAAAAACTAAAACAAAAAAATATATAAAAAAACAAATAGTGATATTCATATGTTCCCTAAGATATTTAAGTGATTATGCGTAAAGATTAGGAGAAGAGAAAATAAAATAAAGATATATATACACATAGCGAGAAGTATGTTGAAGATAATTAGAAATAAAATACATTTCACTGAAATACATTCCATGAATAACAAATTAGAACTTAAGGAAAACAAATTTTATCTACTCACAATGCTTAGTGAGTGGTGATGAAAATTCACGTTCAACACAGAATAAAACAATAAAAAATAAGAGAAAAAAAATAATGTCTAAAGAAAATTAAATCCTTATAACATAGTATGTATTTAACCAGCGTCTGATTGGATTGTGAAGAGGAATTGAAATAAGAGGGTTTTAAAGGTGGATAAGGATGATGCATGGCGGATTTTTAGTGGGATGGAATTCCAGAATGCAGTGGAACGGACAACGAAGGAATGTTTAAATGATGCAGATCTGTGGAAAGGAGTGTAAAGGTCAGAAGGACGAGATCTTGTGGAGAGGGTGTGGATAGATGATTTGAATTGTAGGAGATTGTATGCGTAGGACGGACGATGACTATTGATTATTTGGTATACTAACCCAGTATTGCACTTATTGAAACAGATTGGATTGGTTTGTGAAAAAAACTAGATACCTGGTTTGTAATAATCTTTCCAATGAAAGATGGAATGTAGAAGCTAGTCAGACAATTTATTCTAAGAACAACTATTAATATTATTAACGAAAAAAAGACAAGTAGTTCTCAAAACAGGATTATTTTTATTATAATTATCGACATATTTCTTTATAATCCTTGGTGTAAAGGTATTTCGACTTTATTCTCTTTCATTTACTCATTTATTCTCATTCATTACTAAAGACCTCAACGATATGTGATAAATAATAACCGGAGAAAGAAAACGGGGAAATAAAAACAGTTGAATGGAAAAACTCTGGAACAGAAAAATGGCAATTAACCCTTAGCATAATAGAATAATTAATCCTTATAATTGGGAATATAACATTGATGATTTATTTATAATACACATATACCATATGTATGTATTGGCAGTGTATAACTCTATAAATAGGGTTTGAGAAAAATAAAAAAAACTTCGAATCATTTAATTCAAATGATCTTATGAATATATCCTCATCAATATTCATGATGAGAATTCTTTTAAACTAGCATTCTTGAGAAATACATAAAGCATTGTTTTCTAAGGTTTTTAAGGTGCAGCATTCCTTCTAAAGGTTTTAGTAATTTTATCTTTTTATTAAGAGCTATATTTATAATACATTTTATTTATAAAATGTATAATACTTATAATGTAAGGAGTTTTCTCCTTCAGAGTCGCCGTAATTCAGCATAAAAACCAATCCTTATAATTTAATTGAAACTTGATTTTTGTTGTATTTAATTTACTTTAAGTGTAGTTAATTAAGTTTTTAATTATTTTTGTTTACTTAGTATCATACTTTTTGATCATTATTTAGTAGTTATTTTGCTTCTGTTTATTTTATATTTTCTGTGCATATTGTATGAGTATAGTTTTAGCTCACTATAATTATTGTCCATGCGGCAGAATATTATATTACTATGAAAACTTATTATATTATATAAATCAATAAAAACTTATTATTATATATGGTTTTTTAAAAACACCGAATGATCCGATTTATATTCAATTGATAAGTGAAGAAATAAAAAAAATAGTAATTTCTTTTCTATTGCAAAAAAATATTTTAGGTCACAGAAATTCCTACTCTTTGAAAGTAGGGCGGATTTTTTTTTTCATTTTTGTTTCCTAGATTTCTTCCTAATACTTGCGATTAATTTTTTTAGGTGAGAGTTTCGGACCTAATTGAGAACAAATATTTATGATTCATGGCTCTCGTTTTTGTCAAGTTTAAAAACTACAAAAAAAATAAATAAAATAAGAAGCTTAACCTCTTTCATATCTAATGGAATGATCTCTCATAATCACTGCTTCTTGATGATACGAAGTTGAAATTTCGAAGTCCTTACTTCGCGGATGAATAGTAAGTAGTAGTGTTCATGAATCTGATTATTTGTATATACACGGGGCGCAAAATACAAAAAAAAAATTGTGTATATCTAAAAGTACATCATTAACAGAGATAAAATACTCTCACTTCCTTTCTGTGTTAATATAACGAATGCCTGGTAATTATACAATGGCTTTAAACTGAAGACTTAGCGAAGTCGCAGACAACAGTTAGTAATGGAATAAATTTAAATCTGGTTGGTCAATTTTCACAGCACATCATTCGTGAAAAAAGTTACAATACAAAATGGAAAAAAGCAAATGTCATTGTATTACGGTGGAAAATTTGATTTTTGTTTTTTCTCTGTCGCTTAATCTAGTTCATTATAGACAATCATAAACCAAAACATATGAACTTATTTTAATGCTTGTACCTTTGCTTATAATGGTTTAATTTTTTTTTTGATAGTTTAATAACCTTTTGAATTATCAAACCATTAATTCCATACTCTTTGAATTAAAATCTATTAAGGTTATTATCATTCCTTCATAATTACAAAATGATATTTTCTGGCTATGAAGAAAGTAATTTTCAAAATGTTTGCCAAATCATTGGATATCGGTAAAAACTGCCGACCCATCGCATTCTCCTCCAGAATTTCCATCTAACTGCGGGGTCTTCCTTCTTCTACTCTCTGCTTCGCAATCCATAATTATTTTTGGCATTCTATCGTCTCCTATTCCTCTCACTTGGCCGTACCATCTCAGTCTCCTTTCATTCGTCATCTCCAGAATAATTTTTTAATTTTCATTATTTCCCTTATAGTGGTGTTTCTCACCCTTTTGATACTCGATATCCTTGCTGCTCTCCTCCAAAAATCCAATTCTACTGAAAGAAATTTTTCCCTGAGTCATAGTCAGGGGCCACGTCTCCGAACCATATATCATTAAATTTTCTACCAAACTTTTGTATATTAGCTTTTTTGTTATTAAAATATTGCTGCTCGAGAGTAAACAGTTAAGCATTCCCACTACTATTTTAGCACTTGTGATCCTTTTTTGTATTCCTGTCTTTACAAATATATTTTATATAAACTTTTAAAATAAAATATTGTTATTACGGATTCATTAGTAGTAGCTTAGAATCTTCAAACAAGTTATATATATATATATTCCATCTGCAGGTTATGTCCGATATTTCTTTCCATGTATGGTTGTTGTGCGTGAAAAGGTTACTGCAATCGTGCGTTTTTTTTCGAGAGCTGTTACCCTAACGAGCAAACCCTTGAGGGATGGTAACTGTTCTGTCTTTGTGTTCTTAGTTTTCTGAATTTATTACCATCAGTATCTTCGACTCGAGGTTTTCGTCACTTTTAAGTGATCACGAATCTCGGCCATGCCCTAGTTCTGTTTTGAATGATCGTATTCCATATCAGCCATGACTATACATATGTGGCAGCTATGTAGTGGTTTATTACATAATGTATTAATTTTGTTTTCTATTTTGACATATATTATGTTATTCTGCTGAATAATTAATTATTCATGTGCAGTGAATACTAGTAAGTTCTTCTTCCTCCTTATTCCAGTACTCCAATATACTCCATTGCCCGTAGCATCCATATTTCAGACCGAGCATCCACTAAATTGGTTCGGCCGTTTCTATCAATCGCACTGAGTGCATTCGGCCTGCCTCCGGACCGGATACCTTCGTAAATTTTCCTCCGCGTTCGGTTTCTCCCCAGGTTGGAAAAATATCCTCCAGCGGCCCCACTCCTTCGTGTAGAAAGAGGCCAGGTAGACAATATTAAAATAGAGGGAAAGCGTTGAAAAATTTATTTTTTATTGAATCTTCCAACGGCACTTTTTTACGATCGATTGGTTGTTTTTAGTCTTTGGTATCTAAATTTCTCTTAATATTTAAATATTAGGCTGAACTAAACGCATCTTGGTATGATTTTTTTTTCATAAACATTTTCTACAAAATATAATGTGATCATATCAAATGAATGATATCAAAATAAATTGTGCCAGAACTGAAAATATTAAATAATAAAAACCAATAAAATAGGAAATGTAATTATAAAAATACTGATAAATATATAGTATATGTTTTGATTAATTAGACTTGTTTAAAAAAGTTATTTTTTTATTTAAAGAAAAACAACGTTGCCTATTTGCACCGTTAAAATGAAATTTTCTTTGGCGTTTTTTCTCAACCTTTGATAAACATATCTTCTGGAAAAAAATATAGGACAAACAAAATACTTTAAATATTTTTTATTAACGTTAAGGTAATTAAACTTACGTTTTTATCTTTAATATTTTTTTTTTAATATTATTTAGGTATTATACCTTTATGTAGTAATTATAAATTATGTTGATCAAAATTTTGGAATAGTATTGAGGACTAATAGTTTAGGATGGATGCGTTTAGAAATAAAACGCATAGTAATTTTTTTTATTAATCATATTATTATAGTGGATTTTGTAAGTGCCAACTACTGAACTATCAAATTCCAGCTGTTCATAAAAAAAAAAGTCTTGCACTTTTTAAGACCAAGACTACCTTACTGTTACAAGACCAAGGCCAAGACTGGTTAAAAAAAAAATGTTTTTGTGAATAAACATTAAGGCAAAATAGTTACCAATGCTCGATAATTTTAGTTACTATATGTGAAGAATTTGTATAACCGATATACGTTTGTATTTAACTCTTCCAATTTTTATTCGGGCTTAGTTAGATTTCCCCTATCCGAAACATTACAGTAATATCTCTATAGAAATAATAGGCAACTGAAAGACTTGCGAGACTCTTGCGCATGACCAAAACAATGTGCGCAAGGCCAAGAGTCGTCACTAACTGTAGTTTATAAAAAAATTAAAATTTGTATATAAAATGTTTGTAAAAATATAATGTTATCCCAAACCATTTATTTGGACTTGAGTGGTCTGACTCTTTCTTCAGATTAAATTTATTTTCTTATACCATTTCTATCACTCTTATCTTATTTTTTATTGCTTCGAAAAAGCCATAGAATACAGGCCGATACCTTGGCATACATATAGTGGCCGAAGTTCATTTATTATATGTTTTACTTTTGACCGCGATTACAAGCATCATCTAAATTTTATCAAAATATAATACATTTTTTTTTTCTTCTAAAACATTCACTTATAATTTAACCTTCAATATCATTTATAGTGACAGACTTTGGTATTTTTTTTATTTATCAAATCCTAAATATTAATAGCTTAGCGATAAATCATAATTAAACAACAATTATAAATATATACGTTATGAAATTTAACAATTAACGTTAACAAAAAAGACCATAATAAAGCAATTATAACTGAATTAATGAAGATTTTAATAATTTAATTAGTTTCTCGTTATTATTCATTTGAGAACTAAATTTTTATTAGTCAGTTTCATAAAATTTACTGGATTTTCCGTGCTTTTACTATTTCCGTTGAACGATGATAATTATTTTTTTATCTCTTGCTTTAGATTTTTAATATTTTTTACATAATATCCATAATTTAGCTATATATAATTAGCTATCGCGAATTTGTTCGATATACAATAAGTTATCTTCTACTGGATACTGGTTAGTGCAAGCTTATCGATCAGGTGGATCTTTATGATAATAATCACTTTGACGAATTACGTTAAACTTTTAAATTCACCAAAAACTTCGGATAGGTCAAGATGACCAATCAGCTCTGAAACCTTTTAGTAAACCCTTTTTTTTTGTTTACGATCCTACTAATCTCAATTTAATCCACAAATTTCAATGAATGAATGGGAAATTTATTATTTTGTTCAATCTCTATGATGACGGTGATTATATATATATATATATATATTTTTTTTTTATCGACCCGTTTTGTTTGATTCCTACCGTTTAATTTGTTCCTTGTTGATAATTCGACAAGCCTAGCTAGCTAAAAGCATTGGTGAACAGTTGGTTGTGTCAAAAGCCTCCATGGTGGCCATTGCTAACCAAATATGGAGTCTTAATCACAGGTCATAATTGTTGCACGACCATTGAAAGTTATGGGGTTAAGTGGAATGTAATGGTTGTCCAGGTGGACTGTGACATTTAGTTAGCAATTTACTGCTTGATAAGTGTTTTGTCATTATCAAAAGATTGAATTAAAGGTATTGAATATTTCATCATTAGAAGACCCGTTTTAAGAGTCATGCATGATGATTACTTATGATGTAAATGCATCATGATTACTTTATTTATACTTGAAACTAAAAAGCTAAAACTAATAAATACTAAGATTAATATCAAATACAGTGATGCTCTCAGGTTTACACAGGATTTACTTGATCTTATGACAGCTTTGCAATAATTTATTGTAGTCATTTTTGCTGAGAAAGGGTAATTTTAGGTGACAGGATACAAAATGATGTCATATTTTACTCAACGTGATGTGAATTGCAAGTTTTTCTCTAATAAACCTCAAATTAATTAAAATTATATAATAGAGCCACGTGTGGTATAGTTGCAGGATAGTAAAAAAAAATTAAAAATAATTTATATTTGATAAAACAGAACTTATCATAGTTTAGCCGGTCAAAATTATTCTTTAAATGGTTTTGACAATGCAAACTCTTTTTTATTTAGTAATAAATTGTATCTAGTTTACAGTGAAGCACGGGCGGATCTAGGGGAAAGAGGAGGGAACTTTCGGGATGAAGGCCTCCCAAAAATGGTCAAATGTAACTATGTTTATGATAACAAATTAACGTTAAAGTATTATTGTTCGTGTAATTACATTTAATAGGACTTCAAGAATAACATAAACACCATTTCATATAAGTAGTTAGTATCTTTCTTTTTTTTTCAAAATTAATTATCGTTATATATATGAAAAAAAAAGCTTTCGGGCTGAGGCACCTCCAAAAATAAAACATGGATCCGCTAGTGCAGTGAAATAACTTGAGGGGAATATCCATATTTTTCCTAAATAAACCTGAACTTAATTAATATTGACTTAAAAGCTTATTAAACGGTGAAGTTTTCCTTAAACTGTGGCATCTGTATTATAGTTAGAGGATGATAAAACATAATTTGGATAATGTCTGATATAAATAAAAAAACTTAGCTTAGTTTAGCTACTCAAAAGGTCTCTTTAAATAGTTTTAACAATAAAAAACGCATATTCATATGTGCTTATTTTATTTTATAATAAAAAAACTCTATTTTTCTCTGTCAAGTTTACAGTGAAATAATTTTTAATTACTTAAATTAAATAATTCTGTATGGTGTCAAAACTGGAGAATTAAAATAAACTCCAATAAATCCCACAAAATTACCTTTACCCTTCGTCGTAAACCAACGACTTCCTGTCCTACAGTTTCCTTTAACAATACTCCACTTATCCCTGTTGAGCAAATCCGATACCTAGGACTCCACCTGGACAAACGACTAACTTGGAATCCTCATACTAGACTTAAACGACAAGAAACCGCTCGACGTTTCCGATTACTTCAGCACTTACTAGACAAACGCTCTAAACTGCCCATTAATTACAAAAGACTCATATCCTTGACTATAATAAGACCTATTTGGACTTACGGAGTTGAGCTATGGGACTCCACTAAACCATCGAATTCCTCTCGCATCCAATCCTTACAATCCAAAATCCTTCGTAAAATCCTCAATGCTCCTTACTTTGTCACTAATAAAATTATCCATAAAGATCTTAATGTTCCTTATGTTTCAGATCTGCCCCAATCCAGATATCTATCCTTTCATAATAAACTTCAGAATCACCCCAACCCTCTCGTTTCTAACCTTGCTTCCTCTTCAATCCCTGATAACCCTCCGAGGCGTCTGAAAAGAAGCCCCGTTATCTCCTAATGTAGTCATATCATTAGTGTGCTACCATTGGGTAGTTACCCGGCAAGTGTATTCATGTCATTATATCAATTATGTCCAAATTTACTTGATGTATTTATGTAATACAGTTGTAAATGTCATAAAGAAATAAAAAAAATAATAATAATAATTCTGTAGTTATCATCGCTTCATATTCAACATAAAAATGACTTAACATCACCCAATACTTAAATTCTCTACTTTTCTCCCGAAAATCAGACGAATGTTTATATAAACTTTCTTGTAACTCTTGAGATCCGCTATCACACCTCTAAATATTTTCGTCTACTTACGGGACACCCTGCATATACATAAATACGCACAGACAGATAGATTAATATAAATTTTTCAAGTTAATAATATAACTCCGTGTTAATTATAAATTATATGGCCTTCATATTTGATAGACCATATTAAATGTTTTTATATTTTTTACTTTCAGTATTAGCTAATATATTGAATTTACATTTTCTTATAAGGGTTAATTTTCATTGTTCTACTAACATTTTAAGTTTTTAATTTAACAGTTTTAACTTAATGTAAGTTAATTTAACAGTCAAAACCAAATTAACAAAAAAAAAAAAGCAAAATTAACATATAAACAATTATTTTATGTATAAAACATTTAAATAGAATATAAATAAGACCATGGATATGACACAAATAACAAAGAAAGGACGTACCTCGGGTTCAGAATAAATCTGCAACTAATGGTCACTGCCATAGGTTTGAATGTTTTATTTTTTTTTTAACCTCAAACACTTTCACATGTTTTCCATTCTTTTCAGTTCCAATTTCGCTCTTCCCCCACAAGCAGAAGTGGACTGATTACGGTAGGCCTACAGATAGAAAGTTAAAAACGGCCCTAGACCGTACTGGCGGGCGATGCCAGCGTTTGACGAATCGCTTCCCGACCGGACTAATGAGGCTACGGCACAGCTATCTCTGAGAGGGATGCCGTGTTTAAAGAAAATAACTCTTTGTTAAAACGTTAGGCCCGTTAGTGAGTCCTATTTCACCATCCTCTTTCTATGCCGCTATTCTTCTCTCTAGTTCTAAAACCTAGCTCCATCGTAGGAGGTCTTGAAGGCCTTCATTCAGTTGTATCTTTAAGTCCTGGACAGAACCCGGTACAGTAAAGTATGATGTTGAAGAAAGATCAGAGTAGAATATAAAAAATTAACTTTGGGGCGAGAAAACTCCTTTGGGGCGAAGTTCCTTAAAAAAAAATATATTATTCATACAAATTACTATTAAATTAATCCAAAAAACATATTACAGTAAAAAAAAAAAAAGCCTGTACCACTTAAACCCATGAAGGGTCTTGGGTTCAGTACTTTTTAGGGAAAGCACTGTTTGTAGGTCAACGGTTGTGCAAGGAAGTGATTTGACCGAGATCGCGCTCAACTGCTAGATTTTTCTCCTTGAGTAATTATTTAATAACGGGTATACACTTTATAGAGGCTGGGTGTGATTGAGGAGGGTCTCCCGACCCAGGGTGGCCCCACGGCCAATGAATCAGATAAATAAATTTTCTGCCATGAGCCGGGGTTCGAACCTGGGACCTTTAGCATCAGAAGCTCAGTACCCTACCACTGAGCTACCCCACTCTCAAATGAGTAATTAAAGCATAAGTAATAAACACAAGTGTATGCATAGCTATAAAGATATATTAAAGGAAACAGATGAACAATACTACAGTATAGTTGCTAGAAAATAGATTAATGAAATTGGAAAGGAAAATTAAATTAATTTCATAAACGAAAAATTGCAGTGATAACAAAATAAAAAAAAAATACATCTTTTATCTAAAATGTTTAAATAAATACTCATAATTGTATTGTAAAAAAATTAAAAAGTATTGTAGTCTAACTTTCAAGACGTCAAGACGTAGATTTATATATATATATTTTATATATATATATATATATATATATATATATAGCGTCTGGCCTGAGACGCCCTGGTGTGTACATCGGTGTAATTCGTTCATATAATCTCTCAGTTTACTTCAATTTAATTTTCAGTGCAGTTAAGTTCAGTTTTTTTTTTCTCTTCTCTTTTTTAAAAAACCACTATAATTAATCACGCTATTAAGTGTCGGATCTTCACACCAATCGGAGTAAAGAAAGCGCAGCGAGATTGATAGAGTTCTGGGAGCAACGAGCTGGCAGGCGTCTACTAATCCTAACAGCATTAGACCAGCATTAGACGTTGTTTACTACCGTCAACAGTCTTGGTATTTATTTATATTTTAATTGCGAAGTAATTCTCATTAATAAATTTAAAAAATGGTGCAGTGAAATATTTGCAACAACTCTATCGCACGCGAAGATAAGAACAATATACACTGCGTTAAGTGTAAAATAATTTTTCTTGGTAGGTGCGTCAACCTTACTGATAAAGACTCCGAAGCATTAAAAATAATTAAAAAAACATGGGTTTGCTCTAACTGCGAACAGGTGAAAAAACAAAATAACGAGCCGTCCCCCTCAGAAATACTTGCGGCAGTAAACCGTTTAGACGCTACCGTGAACGAAGATATAAAAAACATGAAAACAGCACTAGATAAATACGGAGAGCTCAGTTTTGAACTAAACGAAAGACTGACGAAGATTGAAAAACATCTGGAAGGTCAAGCTAAAAAATTTGAGGAGATACTATTAGAAAATAAAGCACTCAAATCCCGAGTGGGCGAATTAGAGGTTCGCTTGAATAACGCAGAGCAAGGACTATTGAGTAGATCACTGGAGATCCGCGGTATACCGGAGCGACCGGGCGAAACGCCCGCTGCTTTGGTGACCAGTATAGGAGCAAGCTTGGGGATCAGGCTTAGTGTGGAGGACCTGGACAACGTACATCGCCGCAGAAGCCGAAAAGATGACTCGCGACCACCGCCTGTTATCGCACGTTTTGTCAGGCAATCAATTAGAGATGACTTAATTACGAAAAGGAAAGTGAAGAGGGATTTCTCCACGCGGGATATCGGTTGGCAGGAAAATGACTGCCACCGAATTTATCTGGGTGAAGAGATGACTCGCACAAACAGACACCTCTATTGGTTAGCCCGGCAGAAGAGAGCGGCGGGAAAAATCAAATATACGTGGTTTGCTTCCGGAAAGGTGCGGTGTCGAAAAGAGGACGGACATAGAGTCATCCTGATAGAACAGGCCTCGGATCTAGATGTATTTGACTGACTACCTAGAAGCCGTCAACCCCTTAGCCTCATTAAAATAGTCTTACTTCTTCTCTTAGTGCTATCTCGACACCGTCACTCACCAATCTATTTATTTTTAAGTACATTCTCTTTATTTATTTTTAATGTTAATATTACTTTTTCTTCATTTAGTTTTATGTACGATAATCGCTTTTCTGTACTTTCTACTCGTTTTGTCTTCTCGCTACCAAACACTGACTGTTTCTCTCCAAATCCACTGTATGTCTAGTTCCCTAATCACATGTCAAGTTAACTCTCAATCACTTTCTGCCCATTATGACGAATTCCTGCAATACTTTACCCAAAACTTTTATCATATCATAGCAATATCCGAAACCTGGCTTAAACCTTATATTCCATCATCTTCAGTATCCTTGCCGAATTACATCCTGCTCCGTCATGACCGGGTAAACCGGACTGGCGGTGGAGTAGCCATGTTTGTCCACAATAGCCTAAAGACCCGAATCCTCGATTGCTCCCCATCTTCCGATCATCCTCATGTAGAATATCTCTTAGTAGAAATTCTCAGTAATATTTCTCCTATCCTTTACGCCGTGGTATATCGCCCTCCTCTCGTGCCATTTGACCCGTCCTTCGAATCAACTCTATTCAACTTCGTTCCCCTCTATCCCAGAATAATTATCTCCGGTGACCTCAATACCAATTTCCTCTCAAAATCCAATGACAAATCCTATTTAGAAAATCTGTTTTTCTCACTTCACCTATTCATCGTTCCTTTTTCCTCCACCCACCACACCAGCAGATCTGACACTTGGCTAGACTTCTACATCATCGACTCAGCACAAAACCTCCTCTCCGCCTCTCAAGTGCCAGTATCCTTTCTTTCATCTCATGATCTGATACAAATAACGTATAATATCCGCACTCCTCCAATCCATCCTCGAACTATCACTTTCCGCCAACTGGATACCCTTACTCGAGAAAAAATATTACCTGATCTAGTAACATTGGATTTAAATGGAATATATCATTGCTCCTCTGTCGACACCATGGTTGATATTCTCACCACCAATCTTCTCAATATACTCAATACCCACGCTCCTCTCAAAACCTCCACTTTCCGTCATCGTCCTGCTCCTTGGATGTGTCAGGAAATTAAGGATCTGCAGAAGAGACGCGACGCTGCACGCAGACGCTTCAGACGGACTAGGCTTGCAGATGATTATCAAATATTCAGAATGCTTCGCAACACGACACAGACAAGGATCCGACAAGCGAAAGCGAACTACTTTCACGAAGCCCTTTCCTCAGCTCCTGATATCAAATCAAAATGGCTTCTACTTCGTAAGCTTTCCCTCTGTGAACCTTCTAGATCCCCTTCCTCAGTTTTCCCAATATCACCTGATGACCTAAACTCCCACTTTATATCGGTTTCCACCTCTTCGTTACCATCCCCTTCCGGCTTTTCTCCAGAGGTACCTTTTAACGACAATAATTTTTATTTTTCCGACATTTCTCCCACAGACCTTATTACCGTTATAATGAAATCCCGTTCCAATTCCGTAGGCCCAGATGGCATTCCTATCAAACTAATAAAATTATGTCTCCCTGAAATCCTCCCAGCACTCCTTTTCATCTACAATTTCTCCCTGCAGAATTCAATATTCCCGACCTCTTGGAAAAAAGCCATTGTCCTTCCTTTAAACAAAAAGCCTAATCCATCCTCTCCCGAAGATTTCCGCCCAATATCAATCCTTTCCAATCTTTCTAAACCCCTAGAAAAGTTAGTGCAATCCCAAGTTTCCAACTTCCTTGAACAATCCAACCAACTCGATCCTCTCCAATCTGGCTTCCGTCCTGGCTACTCTACACAATCTGCTCTGATTAAAATTACTAGTGATATCCAGACTGCAATAGATGACAAAAAATTAACCATTCTTATACTTCTTGATTTCTCTAAAGCTTTCGATTCCATTATCCATTCCATCCTTTTCAACAAACTAAAATCATTATCCTTCTCCAAGAGTTCCATCTCTTGGTTCCAGTCTTTCCTCTCACAACGAACCCAAGCAGTTTCCATACCTAATCAACCTCTATCTGCCTACCTTCCTTTATCCTCAGGAGTTGCACAGGGTTCAAGCATGTCTCCTCTTCTTTTCAGTTCTTATATTAATGACCTAAATGATACAATTATCCATTGTTCCCACCACCTTTATGCCGACGATTCTCAAATCTATTTATCCTTTTCTCCCGCTGAGTTATTGGTGGCATTTGCCAAAATTCAAGAAGATTTAGATCGAATTAATGCCTGGGCCAACTTAAATGGATTAAGGCTAAATGCGGCCAAAACTCAGGCCATTCTCATTGGTTCCAAGCCCCTTCTTAGATCCCACACCAACTTTCCCTCACTCTATCTAAACAACCACCCCATCACCTTCTATCCCTTTGTTAAAAATTTAGGCTTTCTCATAGATCAAACCCTTTCCTGGAATCACCATATCTCTCATATATCCCGCCGTACAATTTCTACCCTCAAACTATTCCATCACTTCCGCCATCTTCTACCCCAAAATACCCGTAGACTCCTAGTTTCCTCTCTCATCTTTCCCCACTTTGACTACAGCTGTGTGGTGTACGATGGCCTCTCGGTGGAACTGCGTGATAGACTCAAAAGACTTATGAATTGCTTCGTAAGATTTGTAATCGGAACCCCGAGACGCTCCCGTGTCTCCCACCACTACACTGAGTTAGGGTGGCTCTTCCCCTCCTTAAGAAGACAATATTTCCTTGGCACTTTCCTTTATCAAATCATTACCGATCATCGTCCTTCTTATGCCTACAACCTTCTCCAATTTAAGTCCTCAATCCATTCACTCACTACAAGATCCCGACCCTCTGACCTATACATCCCTTCTCATAGATCTGCCTCATTCCAAAATTCCTTTATAGCCCGCTCTGTCAACTTTTGGAATTCCCTCCCGATCAAAATTCGACATGCCTTTTCCCTGTACACATTCAAAAACCTCCTATTCCAATTCCTGTTCCAAAAACAGTCAGATACCAGCTAACGATTAATATTATATATGTATTGTGTAGCAATCATATAATCATTACACTTGGTAAGAGATAGTACATGCATTTCCTACTATCGACGTAGGAATTTCAACACACACATTTTTTTGTATTTTTTTTTTTTATTCAATTATAAGTAACTGTTTATTTTCATATATATATTGTATATATATATGTTGTGCAACCCTGAAATATAATTTTGTTCATAGTTCAAATGATTCGTTCATAGTTTTAATTGTTTTATTCATAATTTTAAATGCTCTGTACATAGTAGTATCTGTATTGTATATAGCTTGTGCACCTAAGGTTTTCTTTACTTTTTATTTTATTTTATCAATTTCATTTATTGTTTCAACGTTCAGGCCAGTAATATTCTATTATTTTGTACATTATTGTTATTCTGAAGGGACTTAGTCCCAGAATAAAGTTTTTTTTTCTATCTATCTATCTATCTATATATATATATATATATATAATATATATAATATTATATATGTATTATATATATAATATATATTATATATATATATATATATATATATATATATATATATATATATATATAAATCTACGTCTTGACGTCTTGAAAGTTAGACTACAATACTTTTTAATTTTTTTACAATACAATTATGAGTATTTATTTAAACATTTTAGATAAAAGATGTATTTTTTTTTTATTTTGTTATCACTGCAATTTTTCGTTTATGAAATTAATATAATTTTCCTTTCCAATTTCATTAATCTATTTTCTAGCAACTGTACTGTATATAGTTATATATATATATATATATATATATATATATATATATATATATATATATATATATATATATATATATATATATATATATATATATTAACTGTGTATTCTTACCAATCAGCTGTTGAATGTTATCTTCCTGAGCCATGTTAATAGAACCTTCTATCTTCTTCACTGTGTATTTGGATGGCCTCGTGAGATATCAACTCCAATATTTAAAAAAAAAAAAATGTGTATATATGTGATAATAGTTTTTTATGCCTGAATTACCAAGTTAACTATTCACCTGTGTGTTGAAGATTCATGGCTTTGTAGTTTGCATTTTTCCATTTATGCCATATTCACCTTATGTTTCTAGCTTCGAGCTTATTTTAGTATATATATATATATATATATATATATATATATATATATATACATATATATATATATATACATACATACATACATACATACATACATATACGATATATGTACATACATAACTAATGTAAGGGTCTTGGATGACTGAAATCCCTGTGTAATTAGTTTGCAAATACATTACAATATAAATAGCTTATGAATTGAGTTTCTAATCAGTTATAATAGTAATAAAATTTCCATTCAAAATTAAGTGATCTACAATTGACCTTTGCCAATTGGTTAGTTGATGAATAAATCATTAAGTTTTGTATCGATTTGTTACTTTGTTAGAGGACATCTTAAGTTGTTTTTATTATAAAACAAGAATTATTTTGTAAAAATCAATGGATCTAGCTCCGAAGCATTAAATTTAATACATGTACCTAATCTGAGAAAAGAAGTTTAGAATTAATTACTTAAATAGGGGATGATAATTAATTGAAATAGTAGTTCTTATTTTAAAATATTTTTACCATTTTAGTTAACAACTGAAACCTATTTGAATAGTCAGCCTAATCAACGCCCATTAAAGAAGGATCGAAAATCTTGATAACATATGTGAAATATAAATAGATTTTTAATCTGCATTCAATAAAGGTTTTTGATTTTGGCTAATATATGAAATGTGTTGTTACCATTTATATGGAATCCAAGAATTGTTAGATTGTTTGAAACTTTTTTCTTGTTTAAAGTTGGAGCAATTTTGGATAGTTAGATTTCCTTTCATTACGTGATTGAAAGCGTTGAACAGAGAATGCTCCAATTTTGGCTGTCTTGGTTTTTTTTCCGAATACTTTTTCTAAATAATATCAAAACGAGTTTATGATTATTTCATTAAATTCCTTGAATTCTTCCGATATTCTACTAGGAGTCGCTGCTGTAAATGTTCTACTGTTGTTTCTTTTAACTCCCATCCTAGCGTGCATTCCTTTGCTCTTTAATTCAGTGCCCTTTCTTTACTGGTTTTCTTCTTCTTGGCCTACCAATTAGTTTCTTCTTCGGTTTCTTTTGTTAGGGAAGGAATAGAATAACCCTTTAAATAGTCTATTGTTGAAAGGATAGACTTTCTTGACTTTTCTTACGTTTACTGGATTTCATATTCTAATGAATGCGTCTACGGTCGTATGTTTTAAATATCTTCAATGAGGAGCTAAATTGGAACTAATACCAGAATTATCTCTACAGTACATTTTTAATCTTTTGTATTTAGCTTTAAATAGAATTCATATTATGGTATAACTTTTTACGTGTTGGAAATTCTATAACCGGTTTACTCCTAAAAAGGAATGTTCATTTATGGAATCTACTTCGATATTATCGAATATCGATATCGTCCCTAGGATATTTTAATTTAAAAATTAAAATTAAAACTATCATTCTCGATAATCTGTAGGAATTGTTTATGAAACGATCGTTAAAAAAAAATATATAATCATCTTGCCTGTTCGCATATAGAATATAGTGCGTATTAACGTTGATTTGCGTACGCTTAAACATTAAAGGGTTCACATGAATGAATAACAAAATCCTAATATGTGTTTGCAAAATAATTAATTACCTTTAGATATTAACTAAAATTTTTGTAATAGGGGTGTAGGGCGAGATAAAGCCCTTCTAGCCCTTAACTTATTCACATATTTTATTCATTCATGTAAATTAATTGTTAGAAATTTTAATTGTATTTTTAATCTTTGAAATATTGGGAGGGGAAAACGATATTCTCGTCCTCTCTAATTTTATTGTAAGGAGGGGAGGAGCGATCGTCCATTAGTTGAAAATATCTATTATTACTGGTATATTTACCTTGTAAAAAAAAAAAAGTAATATACGCTTATAAGTTAATAAATACTAACGATCGTGAAGAAATCATCCTCTTAAAATTTGTATTAAATTCTGTAAATAGCAATAATAAAAAGATACAAATCACATGTTTCCAAGGAAATTAAATGAAATTATCTTACTAAATGTAAACTTTTAAATTTCTTTCTAATTAAAGTAAAAAAGTATTTAAAATTCATCGAATCAAGACAGTGTCATTGTTTAAAATACTATTTCATTGTACTTGTGTGAAAGAAGAAGTGAAATATAATATTTCATGGATATGTTTTTAAACATAAATACATTTACTGCAGTTTGATAACTCTAGATATGATATTATATTTAAATAATTAGGTATCTATTGGCCTTTATTCCAACCATCAAGTAACCTTTTAGAAAATTAAATTAGTGAATAATTTGATGAAGTTTCCCTTATCCACATTATCCACTTACAATTAGGATGACAAGTTATGACCTATACATGGCAGGCAATGCAAATCTCGTAATATCATTTTAATAAACTTTATAATGGAAAATAACAGTTTAATAACTAATAGTCCTACAGTCCATAATCATTTATAGGTTACATATTCAGATTTACTTTCAAATCTCTCTGGGCATATATGATCCTTTCGTTTGAAAGAATGACTAACCCCAATTTCAACATTCTTTATTCATAATTTTAGTGATGTTTCTAGCGGCATAATTTATACCTTTATTCACTGTTCTATATTTCAACACTGGAATCTCCTACTCTGGAATCAACTTACTCACTGTCTGTATTGATATAACTTTTCCAACTAGAAATATCACTAAAATAACATTGCTCAAAAATGTTGAAATTGGAGGTAGTCATTCTGTCAACTGAAAAGCTCAGAGACTTGAAGTTATGTGGTTTATAAAAGCAGATGGATGAACTAGATTTTTATTGTCTACCGTCGATATAATAATAAATAGACTTTTTGTAATTTTAATGGTCTTAATGATTTGTAAGCTTTAAGGTATAGCTCCGTTTAAAATGCAAAAATTTTATAACAGCCCAACATTGCCAGAAAATAATTTCTATTCAAAGTATAGAGGTAGGTGAAAGTTTTGTGTTGAGCGCACCAGATTTTTTTTATTAATACGTATGAGGAGAAAATTCTTAAGAAGAGAGAGTGACCGGAAAGGAAATAAAAAAATAAAATAAATTGTCGGTCCCAATAATAATAATAATGTGATGAGTTTTCTCGTTTTTAGGTCACGCTATGGATCAGTATTGAAGGATGTAGAAGAAAAGTGGATCACAAATAAATAACGTTGGAATGATTGTGAAGAGTTTTTTTTATTGCTGTAATATCATGACAATTTAATTTATTACTTTATTATAATAATAAATCTGTACCCCGGAGGGAAAGAACACCATTTTATTATATGTTCAAAAAGCTAATTTTCCACAACTTTGAGCTATTAAAATTGGTTTCTTTGTTGCTATATTATTTTATAATTAAATGGATATGTGTCCTTTACCTCCAATCCACATATATATTTATCAGAAAGAGAAAACTTCCGGAATTAGGTCACCTGTTGAGAATTTAGCACTGCTCAAGGTCATTGTGCGTGACCGTGATTCAGAGGTCTTGCTTACCTGTGACCTCACGCGTCCTTCCAACTTCAATGTTATGCACATTCTTATTTTATTAAAGTTTCTCCACTAGTTTCTTGGATTAACTCATTTTGATCGAGAAATTTCACTGTGTAAAAGGCTTCCGTTGGATCGCGAGACCAAATTGAATTGAGTAATTTTTGACCAAACTATATAATCGCTCCTTGTGTTGAAGAAACATGGTTTCTTAAAATCTATTGTAACCCGCCATTATTTTTATTGTTAAAATGGACCTTCGTCCAAGTTTTAAAAATGATTGAAATGATAACGGACCATATCTCTATATAAAATAGCGTTGCTCATGTCAAATGTTTAGCTGCTCTTGAGGTTTTCTAACACTTCTTTAAATATTCACCATTATTTATGAGGCACCCTTGTACATAGCTGAATTAATGGAAATGCAAATTAGGTCTTTTTTTTTAAATACAAATAAGAAATCTTTTATTTTATTTTATACACTAATATTTCTATTTAGTTTTACGATGGAAATAATTATATAGACACTTTGGAATCTCTGGCATTTAACTAATATATATATATTACATATTGCTAAACTTTAAGGGTGTATATTTTATACTTTTTTGTAGATTTGTAATTTATAAACTTCTAGACATTTATTGTTGGTTATATTTAACCAATTGTGGATTTGGACGATTTCTAGTTCCACTACTAATAACAGAAATATCAGGTATAGTAAAATCCTTGGTAAAATTTTTTACTATCCGCTCGTATGTTATTATAATAATTAATATTGTAATGTTACTAAATAATACAGCTACCTAACTTAAAATTCCCTATTAAAATCAATAAGTGATGAATTCGTTTGTTTCTTGTTATGCATACAAATATTTATAGTTGAAAGTATAGAATTTGCTTTCTCTAACTTCTTCTAAAGTATGTTTTAAAAAGTTTTCCTGTTGGCAATAATTTGTTTCTAGTAAAATTAGATTTTCTTTCCGTCTTAAACTAGGTTTAGGCAACCGTCTAACTACTTGTATATAGTTACGGAGAAGCCAAGTGAACGTACTCGCTCTCTACTAAACGTTTTCGTTTCATTTAAGTACATTTGACTTCAATCCTTATTTGCTTTAGTGGTGTGGATTTCACTTGAATTGTTTTACTACGTATTCTAGATTTTTAACGTTTCTATGCTAGATTTTCTCAGTAGCCAAAGTAATTACTTGCTAGTAGAATTTAATTTATGAAAGGTAGCTGTTTTAAAATAATAATATATTTGAGCCTTCAAGTGCTCATGGTATTGATCAATTCATTCTTTAAGATTTTACAACAAATATTATATCTGTTACAACAAATCTTATACGAGCTTCGTCTAAGATAGAGTTTAAATTAAGGGATACTTTTTACAAATCCTTGGAAGTTTCTTTCTTAGACCATGCAAAGATGCCTTAAATCATGACAATTTTTTTTTCAAGTCTATATAAAAAAAATATGAACTTTTTTATAGGTTTCAGATTCTCAATATTTTATATTATTTTCTGCAAATTTTGTCATATATTATTATTATTTTATTGTGTTTGAAGGTGTTATAGTATAAAATATAAGTTATGACATGAAAGGAAGATTGTGTGTTAAGATGTTTATTTAAAAAAAAAATATATATGCTTTTTTCAATTGGTTGTATTTTACTTTAACTGAAATATATGTGAGATTTGGAATATTTAGATTAATGTTCTTTACCTACTTTAGTGTTAGGGATAATCATGTTAATGTTCGAGGTGTACAACAAGACAGATGGAATGATGGCGTTCAATTTAAGACCCTATTATAATGGGACAGTAGACGGGTGACAAAGTTGCGTGACCAGCGGGTAACCAGTCTTATCGGACGCTAAGCGACACTAAATCTGCACTGTAGATCGGAATCGCTGTTCCGAAATTCTTTATTTAATAGAGTTAATATATATATATATATATATATATATATATATATATATATATATATATATATATATATAATTAAAGCCCAAAATCGGTCTTGGTCTTGCACTTTGCGAGACCAAGACCAAGAACTTGAAAAAAAAAATCAACTTTTTTATTAAAAATAAATTCAAAAAAGTTACTAATACTTGACAATCTTAGTTACTGTATGTTAATAATTGATATAACTACTATACTTTTGCATTCAACTCCTCTAATTTTTCTTACGGGCTTAGTTGGGTTTCTCCTATCTAAAAATATACAGTAATTTCTCTATAGTAATAAGCTAATAAGTAACTTCAAGACTGTTGCGAGAGTCTTGCGCAAGACCAAGACCGAGTTTGAGCCAAGACTCGTCTCGTTCTCGCATTTTGGCATCACTATTGGTCATATTGGTTAAACAAGAAATTTAGAAGTACCATTGGCACTGAAATTTCAAATTCTTAAAGGTTTGTTTCGGAATGACCATCAATTTTAAAACCCCTTGTAGCTATTAACATCTTGGTTCTTGAGTGTTTTATGGTAATGTATTGTATGAGTTGACAGTATGACTCATTCCAATTTCAAGATTTTTAGTAAAGTCATTTTAGTGATATTTCTACTTGAAAAATTTATAATTATAATATATGCACAGATATCGAGCAACTTGATTCCAGATTAGGTTGAAATATAGAATTGCGAATAAATGTATAATTTTTCCCCACTGGAAATATCACTAAACTTAATAATAAAAAATTTGGAGTTAGTCATTCTGTCAACAAAAATATTCATATAATGATAAGGCAATTTCCATGCATATTGGCCTATACAAGACATTTTGCTGTAAATTTTAAATTAAAATTTGATTTCAAGTTTAGTTTTCTCTCATTGTCCTGTTAGCTATTGTACTGTTGCAGAACCAATACCCCAGACTCTCTGTTGTGTTGCGTCACTACCTCATTACTGACATTCCTTGCTTCCTTAGCTTTGTTAGCAGCCGGTAAGAATGGTGTGCGAAAATGGAAAAAAGTGCTAAAAAAGGCTTCCAATTAGTAACATTCTGCTATGTCGGAGGGTACTCTCTTTCAGCTTTCGCCGCTCTGTTGCTACATCGGCCTTCCTGTCTAATTAAGGTGTTTGGAGACCTAAGTCTTAATGAACCACATATATCTTAAGCCCAGGTGTATGATATCGAGACGTCTGAAACAATGTCCATTAAAAACAACATGAATATATATACTAATTGAAATTCATTATGGCTCGTTGAAATCTGTCAATTGTTTATTCTTCCTCCAGACTAAATTATTCGAAAATAATTCTTCATATCATACTTTCGATTTTTTAATTTAATATTCCTATAAACTATATCTTTAAAGATCCACCGTGTATTATATGAACTTGTATTTGTTTCTTCATTTTAAACATTAATTTTTAGTTCATTATTTTTAAACTCCTCTATATTAAACGTTATGCACATAGTGGCATAACTTCGAAGGCCCCAAAGCAGGGGATTTTTATTTTTTAAATTTGAATAATAACTACGTTTAAAAAAAAATATTTAAATAATATCATTAGTAATATGTAGAAAAAATAAATTAAAAAAAATACTGCTTATTACTTATTTTAAAAATTGCAAAGACACATTTGAAACTTTATAATTTTTTAGTTCATTATATTTAAACTACTTTATAAAACATTATGAGCTTAGTGGCATAACTTTGAAGGCCCTTAGCAGAGGATTTTTATTTTTTAAATTTAAATAATAATTTCGTAAAAAAAAAAATACAAAATTTTTCTTAAATCAGACAAGAACCTTTTTGAGTTTTGTTTTTAGTTGTAATTTTATTTTTGTAGATTTATTTAATTTGTCTTAATGCAACTTTTTCCTCATCTATAATAAGCCTTTGGGAGGTTCCTAAATTTCTTATTTTTTTTAAATAAATTCCATTGGTATATTACCTGTATAAAAACTCTAACAATACTCTACTCTGTAATGTACTTAGGAATAATTCTGTATTATCGAGCCTTGTCATTTTTATTTATTTTTTATATAACCCAGTTTCATGGATGATTTATCTCTAATACAGATGGAATGTCTACATACGTACAAAATATCTCTTTTATTATATATCAGATACATTTTTTTTATTAATCTTGTGTTCTAACGTAACCGTTATTTTGTGACTTTCTATCAGGCCAGTGGAAAACAAATATGGGATATTTAATAGTTGACTGTTGCAATTTAAAGGAAGGAGATGGTGGAGGTCATAAATAGACTAAATAGTGGCAAAACTATTTTATTAAAATCCAATGTTTCGACCCGACTTTGCAGGTCTTCTTCAGCTAGGAGTTTCACTTAGAATTCAAGTGAAACTCCTAGCTGAACACACCTCCCTGAAGAAGACCTGCAAAGTCGGATAGAAACATTGGATATTAATAAAATAGTTTTGCCACTATTTAGTCTATTTATGACCGCCACCCCGGACCATCTCCTTCCTTTGAAAATATATATACATTTTTTTTTATTTACGCGGTCTGTTTCCGGAAATATTTCATATTGTATTCAGAAACAATAAACATTATATAGAAATAGGTAAATGCTATAAAAGTATATTTTTTGAATTGGAATATTTTTCTTCATATTTTTGTTGTAGAGGAATTCCTCAAAAATAAATTCACCCCACTGATTTTAGGAGTCTGAGTCCCGAATTCTTATCTCGATTAGACACTATATATATTATCTATTCTCTGTTCATCACACTTGCAACAGAACTTAAATAATAATAGTGTAAAAAAATCAACTTAAATATATACTTAGCATTAGTAATTTAGTACAAAAAAGAAATTATTTATTATATTTGTTTATTTAGAAATATCACATTCTGTCACATCAAGGACATTTGTAATAGTGTTCAGAGAACACACTCACACTCTATTTACAATAAAAAAATAAAAAAATAATAATACAGAAACTTAATAATAATAAATACAATAAAATAAAACAAAAATAAATAAAATAAAATAAAATAAAAATAAATACAATAAAATAAAATAAATGTATATAAACAAAAGAACTAGCCTAATCATACACACTCGGGCTTGAGTGGAGGATCTGGCCATTGCCAAACTCCAATATTTACAGAAGGTCTCTGGGCCACTGCCGCTTCAACCTTCGAGGAGGATTGTAAGGATGGGTGGTGCTGGATAGAGATTGTGCAAGGGGATTTGGATGATAGGTAAGGTTCTGGTGAAATTTGGAGAATTTTTCTGGAATAAGGTCTAGGACAAATGGGATATTAAGGTCATGGTGTAGGATTTTGTTATTTACATAGAACGGAGCATCAACTATTGTTCGAAGGACTTTAGATTGAAAGGATTGAATACGTTTGATGTTAGAAGCTTTTGCTGTCCCCCACAGTTCAAGTCCGTATGTCCATATAGGTTTCAGTATTGTCTTGTAGATAAGTAATTTGTTTTCAATAGAAAGTTTGGATTTTCTGTTTAGTAGTCTGTATAGCTGGCCGTATCGTCGGTTGAGTTCTTGTCTTTAGTACAAAAAATAAATTAAATAAATAAATGTTTTTCTATTATTATAATTGTTTCCTTTTTACATCACTGAAGCATCGAAATAAATCTCTCAGAGTGGGAAAGAAGAAAGACGAAAATAAAGAAGTAGGAACTAAGGAAGGGGTAAGGAAGGTGTAAGGAAGCGAGAAGCGTAGTGTCACTGACCCAGAGTGGCAACACTTTTACTATAGCTCCAACAGGTTCCTCACTTTCCTACTTCACTGGCCCTTTAACTATATCTGTTCTTATTTATATACTCAGTCTTCCCACGCGAGAAAGTTAATTTATAGTGCAGGCATTCTGCTATTCACAATTGCTGTTTTTTTGTCAGGTGCATGAATAATTTCTAATAATAAGTTGAGGGGTTTCAGTCTGGTTATAATAGATAGATAGGAAATAACTTTATTCTGGGACGAAGTCGTTTAAGAATAACATCGGCCCAGAAAAACTGTTACATTAAATAAAATATCTTTATTTTAAATATTAAATAAAAAATTTTTAGCAAACAAACAATATATACAAAATCAAACTATTAAAACTATTTAAAAAATACTACAATTATATACAATACAAATGACAAATGAAACAAACTAGTGGCGGCTTAAAAATATAAAAGAATATAATAAACAAAATAAAGAGATTTAAAAATAAAAAATAGAATACAAAATAATGTCCTTAAACAAATTAGCATTAAGTCAAACGAACGATGGTGTGAAAAATATTTAAATAAGATCATTAGTTATATGTACGAAAAAAACAAAAGAAACAACTGCTTTTTATATTATTACTTAAAATATGATTAGCCGTTTTCTGACTGTTGCGAGAATAAAAATTGGAACAGGAGTGTTTTAAATGTGGATAGGGAGGGAGTATGTCGGAATTATAAAGGTAAGGAATTTCAGAAAGAAATAATACGTTGTTAAAGAGCAAAATAAATCATTATTTATATTTTTCTATTTTTAATAACAGTTAACGTTGCTATCGAAATGTGTAGCTAATCATCAGCAATACAATGGTGTTGTTAGATAGTGGTTATACCACGATCAGGATAATTTAAAGAGACGAAAATAAAAATTATAAAAATGTACGTCAGTAATTTTAATGTTTTAAAAAAAAAACTCTTCTTTTGATTTTTTTTTTTTACTTTTATTTTAAAGACGAAAATATAAGTAAACTTCCTATTATATAAAAAAAGTATTTAGGTGACTGTCATATTTTATTTTATTTTAGTATTAGGAGAGTATGAGATTACAGGAGCTCTCCTATCAGCTCTATAATTATCTCTAATTATACAGCTGTTCAATTAATTACATGCCTTGAGCTTCTTTAACCTTCTATACCAAACATTTGTACGGGGAATGATATTCATTTGGAAATGGTATTGTGATTTTACCTAAGAGACAACAGTTATATTTCGAGCTACACATTTTCCCTTTGAATTCTGTTTATTAAATATTATATTATATATAATATTGTGATATAATTATAATTATTATGAAATAGAAAAGAAATATGGTCAATATAATTTACAATAACAATATTAGAAATAAAGGTCTAAAATTGATATTGGGATTATATGAAGCTGGACAAGTGAAATATATATGGTTAGAAATTGGGAATGAGAATGATTATAATGGTATAATAATGGAAATTGGCAATAAGCGTGATGCATGATATATAGTTTTAAAGAAATTATATATTGAAAAAGGATAATATAATCTCAACTGAACTACAGTTATACAATTTTACCAACGAGTAGTTCATTTAAATCAACAGTTGCTTAATTTGTAAAATGTGGGTTGGGCCGCCGTTAGGAGGGCAGCGGTAACTCCCCTAGTTGTTATAAATTTGAAAATTTTAATACTTTTATGTGAATTTATTTGAATGAGAATTATAAGGTTCTACTTTGGAATTGTTGCTTAATTTAGATGTTTGCGCACAAGATCTCATCATCACACTGTTAATAGAATTCCGATAGAGCCTGAGTATTTACGACATATTCACAGTTACGTCTTCTCTTTATTTAGATCGCAATTTACGACTTCCGGAAGCTTCCAAGTCATTCTTTTCACTTATAAAGGAGGCCTTGATTAGTTTTTATTACAGCGCTGTTTTCGACTTCCGCTTGCTATGCCTAAAGGAAGACACGAACCCCTCTTCAGTAATTCTTTATCATTTTATAGTTATAATCAGTAATTTCGTCGTTCTCGGAATTTCATTTATAATGTGATGATGAGTATTGTGCCTCTCCAGCAAAGTGGAGCAATAACTGTAAATAGTACCTAGTTGTTATAAATTATTTCGTTATTTTTTTTTTTAATTGAAAGTACGTTATAGGTAATAGGGAAACTGATTATTTGGCTGAAATAATAAATTATGTAGATTTATTTTATCGGTTGAATAAATCAGGCTAAACATAAAGGACACATTTACAGAAACCACATTAATTTCATACCCAAATTTTGAGAAAAATAACAGGTGCTTCCTAGTGCGTAAACAACAAAACTTTGTTTACCGACTTACGACAAAATTGAGCTATCCATCAGAAGACGACTAAAAAGTAGCTATATGAGAGATCTCTTTTCCGAAATTAAGGAAGAAACCAAAGACCTAGTAAGAAGTGCTGATGGGTTCTAATCTTCATCATGCCTTGAAAATGTCATTTTTAAAAATTCACTCTAGCTCATCAGTTTATTGTCAAATTCATGTAACGTTTGGATTAAAATTTTAATAGAATAAATAAAAATAATAAAGCATTATTTTCTTTCCAATTTTCTTCCAGAATAACGATGTGGTCAATCTTAAATTATAAACGTTTTTCTTCTTTTTTTTTTTTTCGATTCTAGTTAATTGCAATCATTTTGTATATGTTAATAAAGACATGTTTTTGTTTTTATTTTGCATTCTCAATGAATTGCAATGAATGAATGAAACTTGAAACTTTAATATCTAGTATTAGGATGTTCGTCATATATGTACTGAGAAGGCTGACTAACTTCCAAGGCATGATTAAATTGACGTAATCGTATTCTCTTGGAAACGTTTGCGATCTCTCCCTCTGAATCTTTTATTTATTAATTTATTTAATTTGTTGAACTTAATTCGTTGTATTTCAATGTATTTTTTTTTAGTGTTGTGGAGACGCGATTAAGAAATACAGGTAATTTTCCTGAAAACAGGTTTGTCAATCGTAACTGGTACAAGGTCACTGGCTATCAGGAAATGACCTGCGCGGAATGTAATGTTGTTGGGGTACCTCCCTCGCCCAGAAGATTGTGCTGTATAATGGAACGCATTTATTTAATCTGATTAGCCTTATCTCTTATATAAGGTTGATAAGGATTCAACTCAGCGCTGAACCGGTAGCGGTTTTTATATTCCCGCCCAGTTGGATATATGTGTCCTAATTGATAGGCTGTTATGGCGGGAAGAAGAGCCTATCCCGGCCCAGCATTTCAAATTCGCCTCTGACGCAATTCAACGGATGCTCGGCGTCCTATTTAGTGTCTACTCGGGAGTCAGTCCAGTTTGCAACTCATTGTGTTTAGTGGGATTATTCTTGTAGGGTATCTTCATCTGGGTTTCTGATTGGTCTTGAGGAATAGATTGGTAAGTATTTATCATATAAGTAAGGTATACACATACACCTGCATACATTTTTTGTTTTTTCCTGGAAGTTTTTTGAGAAATGTTATTGGGGTTGACTTGAGATAAAATGTTTAACATTCTTACTGTTTTTTTAAATGAATAGTTTTTGTTTTCGAATGTATTTAATTATAACAAGCATTTGGTTCGTACCGAAAATTCTACTCATCGTAAATCCAAAAATGACTGTTTTATAAAATTAATAAAAGTAATAACTAATCTGCAAACCTAGATTAGTTTTCAAAATTCCGTCACATAATTATTTCTTAACGAAAAAATAATATATCTCGTTTTAATGCAATGATGCAGAAAGAGATACAAGAAATTTCAGAAAATACTTTTTATCCAAAATGTACTTAATTCAGCTTTCCTTCCCATAATACAAAACTTTTGGTATGGAATTCATAGATACAATTGAAGTGTTGATGGTTTTATAAATCATAAATACTTTTTGTATATACACATATATATTTTTTTTCTCTACCTGGCGTGAGCGTGATCTCGGTCAAATCACCTCCTTGCTCAACCATCCACTTAGGACCAGTCCTTTCCCTAAATAGTGAACCTGAACTCAAGACCCTCATGTATTATAGTGTGGTACAGGTTATTTTTTTTTTAAGTCCAATTTACTCCCAGTGTTAGTTAGTTTCAACATTAGTAGGAAGTAAAAAAATAACTTTAATTAATATCCGATTATTTATTAAGATTTATATGCTATAAATCTATAAATATATTGCTTTATATTTATGAAATATCCAAAAAGATATATAAAATATTGAAAAATAAGTAATAGCTTCCAGTCTGAAACTGCTCCCCCCAAAATAAATTGATTCTATTCCTAGTCGATATATTTATAAATTGTTTTTGTAATCAGAATCCTGGGGTAAAAAAAAAAATTAGTTCGTATTTGTTTCTATGAGTGATTTGAGAGAAATAACATCTCTGAGAGCATTAACGTTCCTGTAACTACCGTTATTAAATCGTTAAAAAAAGAATAATAATAATTATTGACCCTCGTACTGTATTTCGACAGAAATAGCTCACAATGAACATATATCTTCGGCAACATGTTTAAATAACTAATATGCGTTAAATAACATTAAACAGGCTCACATTTGTTACTTTATCGTGGTATCGACGATATATTAATAGAGTATACAATTTATATCGAGGCAGAATAAATAATCAAGAAATAGTAAGTTTGGTTTTAAAATAATACAATTTTATTGCCAGGTTATAAAATATTAAAAAGTAAAATATAATCCTTTTAACATTCCTAGGGCCAACGGTTCCTTTAACATTATGTATTGATAAACTCTCTACCTCAATATAATATCAGAAGTTGATTAGTTTATATCATTAATATTTCATAAGGATATAAATAAACGTATCAATATTATAATAATTAGAACATAAATAAATAATATATAGATTTTCGTTATATATTCAGTTACATACTGAAAATATGCGTGTCACCTTTTGGAAATGATCGGTACAACGTTTCACATTTGGATAGGCGCAGCCTTGACTCCTATCGGATACTTGTCGCTTATTTTAGCAATAACGGTGAGAGGTTGGAGAGGTTGAGAAATAATCAGTATTTAAGCGTTGCTAAATGATAAAATCGTGATTAAGCTTGCCCTGTAACAAAGCATGGCAACAGAATTTCCGAATGTAACACGCAAGGAACTAATGAACTAACTGCCTTACGGATTGGCTCCATTTGTATACACTCGTAGTGGCGTACCCATAAAGTCAGTTTAACTTAGTTCAATTCGAAGCTTGCGAATAATACGTTAATTCATAAATCTATTTGGTTGGTGGACATATTTATTCCAGGATCAGTATTAATATTAATGCATAAAAATTTTATTTTTAAATGATTTTACGCAGTGTTATATATAGCATATTTTGTGATGTATCATTCGAAGTCGAATGCTAAATTAAATTATTCATATTAATAAAATAATAAAACTTAAATGGAAAGCGAATATACGTACAAAAATATAATTAAGTATGCTTAAAAAAAATATAGATTGAACTTTACTAACGGTTAAGCGCTAAACCAAAAAAAAAATGTTAAGCAATTTTAGATAAGTTAAATGCCATTAACAACAGACTGAATGGTTGAAATTACAAAATTAATTTATCGATGTATCCATTTAGCCCGCTTATTTTAATTTATTATAGTAGGTAAAATTCAGTTTTATGATATTTCTTATATATGTACATATTATTGCATATGAATAAATTATCATTTTGTATTTAAATGATTTTAAAAATATGTTCTAAAAATAAAAATATTGATTCTTAAAAAAAAAATAAACTTGCAATATAATTTATTTTAAGCGCACCAATGTCCATTTAAACACTATCATTATTTCATAATTAATTTTTCGTGGTATTAAAATTAGTCCTCCTATTCTTATTATTCATATTTAACGTGAATCACTATTGCTGTAAAATATTCATTTTATTTACATCATCAAGAAAAAGAAAAATGGTTTCTTTGGATTGGACAGTCGAAATTTCATAGCTATAAAATTGTTTAAAATTTTGTATTTTATTTGAGTAATTTTTATCTCATTTATTATTTGTTGTAATGATTGTGTTACCTATGTTATTTTTTCTTCTATTTAGTGAAGTATTATTCAATAAATATTAATATGTTCAGTTTTGTACTTTTATTGATTTCTTCGCCTCTTATGTTGAATAAAATAGAATTTTCGAACTTAAAACGGTCGTCAAGGAATGAAGTTATTTATTCTGGTAAATTTTGGTAAAAAATCATAATGATTTCACGTTTTATTCAATGAATTATTATATAATTATTTATTTTTTATTTCACACATCTCAGAAATACTAACAACCAGTATGTATAGTATCGAGAAGTAAAATAATAGGACGCAGTTGGCCCATGCGAATAATTCGCAGAAAATTTTGTTAATGAATAAATAGGAAAACAATATGAAAATAAGTAGATTCTATGTATTATGTAAGGAAGGAATTAATATGTTTTCCTTGGTCGATTACAATATTCCATTTAATATAATAGACCAAAATATTGGTACAAGTTGCTTTGCTAGGACCTACTTTCACTAGCGGATCCAGGACTTAAGGGGGCTTCAGCCCAAAATCTTTTTTTTTCATAAAAATAACGATAATTACTTTGGAAAAACAGACAGAAACTAACTACCTATATGAAATGGTGTTTAAGTTGTTCCTTAAGTACTTTTAAATGTAATTACACGAACAATAATACATTAAGAGGTATTTTTTAATTTTTTTTCCCATAAAACATGGTTATATTTTTCCATTTTGGGGGGGGGGGGGCTTCAGCCCGAAAGCCCCTCCTCCCCCGTAGATCCGCCCGTGCCTACTTTTAAACGCTGACTGGAAAGATAAGAAATGTAAAAAAGACAAAATAATGCCCCGATCATAAGATTTTCTTTAATTAATTATTAAAAAAAATAAAATGTAACAACACACAAATGCCTTTAAGAAATAATAAAGTTAAAAAGTGCATACTTTTTGAGTTAATCGCGAAAAATTTTTCCTTTTCTTCATAACTTTTTTTCCAGAAATTTCGGGAGGATATGACTACTATTTTTCGCATGTGAAGGAGAATAATATCTTCAAAATGAGTGGTCAATCATTGGATTTGATGAAGAATTGCCGAAGTTATGGCGTACCGACAAAAAAACACCTTTTAGAAATAATATATAGGATTAATACACATAAGGGAGAAAAGTATCTCTTTGCAGCTCTGTTTTAGCATTTATTTTTACGACAGCAGATCCACGTCCAGTTTCTTTTGAACATCATAAGGATGTTATCGGACATGTTGATTGTGGCCGTTCCTTCGATGAGCATGTCCGTGTAAGATATCTTGAAATCTTTACCCCTCCATGTTATTATTATTAAAATTATTAAAACTTTTTTGTGTGTGGTGAATATGTTTATTTTTCAATTTAAGATTTCTGTTGTATTATCATTTTTTTTTCTTATGATAGCGCTATCAATGCCCCGTTAGGATTTTTGCTTGCTCCCTATTTCCCCTTCCGACATGACGCGAATTATATTTTTGAGTTCCCGAAATAGGGGTGAAGTGAGGAGCTGATTGAGAAGCAGCTCACACCCGAATCAACAATGGGAATCGAGATCTGACCACGCAATGCCCGGCAACTTTAGAACGGAACCTGGAGTGAATGCCCTGCCTCTTCTAGCTTCTCATAAGAGCCTTTATTCTGTCTCCATGTGGGTTATGTTTTAATATTTTATTTTCATTAGATTTATCTTTTTTTTTCTAATGATTTAAAAATAATATAAATTCTATTAAGTCATATTGAGAAAATAATAAAGCTTAAATAGGTAGTATTTTAAGTAAGTCAAAGAGATTTGTAGTAACGTAAATTGACACATAAAAGAAAAGGGCATATAAATGTGTAAAAGTTTAGTTTTGTTCAGGTTAAAAATTCTACATGTTTTCATACTATTATTTACATTTGGGTCTCTGCAAAAAAAAAAAAAAAATAAATAATAATAATAATTAGCTTTTACTGTAAATATTCTAGATTATTTGTAATTTTTTTTTTTTTTAAGTTTAAGGTAAAAACTCTTCCTAAGTTTTAAGATCCCACACTTAGGAACCTTCTCCAACCAAACTTCTCTTCAATTGTTACGTGTTATTCAATTATTTAGGATTTCTTTAAACATTCTATTAAATACCAATTTACGTTTGTTTGTTCCTTGAAACTTATGTTTCCTGTACAAAAAAATATTTATGTTTTTCCATTTTACTATTCTATTTTATCTTTTACTTGATGTTTTATTTTATTGTTTTTTAAACCCGTACCGCCTATATAAATAATATCCAGGATAGGGTTAGTATCAATGGGTGTCGGACGTACATCCGTTCTTTAAAAAAAAGTATCTATATTTAGTTGGTCTAGCTGGGTGGAGAAGTCTTTGTTTTAAGGAGTTTCATTGAAAAATACTGTTGAAAAACCTAACGATCGAATTGATATATATTCATTTATGAGATATTCTTTTAAATTTATTATATTCTAATCCTCAATTTTAATGCGTATATTTTCATAGATGGTAGATTACATTTATAAAATAAAATTTAATATTTTAGTTTGCTCCATTTCAATTAATTTTAAAAATTATACTAATATATTCTGGATAAATATAGCGGATAAATAATATATATTATTATCCCAAATATATAGGGGAGCGGGGTAGCTCAGTGGATGAGCACTGACTTACTGAGCTATCCGAAGACCCTCCTAGGGCACACCCAGCCTCTATAGAGTTGTTGCTCTTAATTAAATAATTAATTAACGGGAAAAACCTAGCGGTTGAGCTTGATATCGGCCCAATCACCTCCCTGCCGTTGGCCTTATAATAGTACTTCCTCACATTGTACTGAACCCAAGACTAGTGTTGCACAAAATTCGTCTTGGTCTTGCCCTTTGCAAGACCAACACTACTTATCTGTTGCAAGATCAAGACCAAGACTGGTAAAAAAAATTGATTTTTTGAATAAAAATTGAGGCAAAATAGTTAGCGGTACTTGACAATTTTAGTTACTATATATAAAGAATTGGTGTAACCAATATACTTTTGCACTTAACTCTACTAATTTTTCATTCGGGCTCAGTTAGTTTTCTCCTATCTAAAAAATTACAGTAATATCTCTCTAGTAATAACCTAATGGGTAACTGCGAGACTGTTACTAGAGTCTTGTGCAAGACCAAGACCAAGACTCGTCTCGCAACACTACCCAAGACCCTTCATGGGTTGTAAGTGGTACAGGTTTTAGTTTGTTTTGAGACAAATACAAATTTTTTTTTAAATTTTCAAAACAATAAAGTAAAAGTTAAACATTCCTATGTATGGTGGTGGTCTAGAAGAAATTCCAACCGGTCTGTAGTGAATTAACTGCTCTATTTAACCGTGTTGGAAATCGATTCGTTAATATTAGTTTTAATACTCTTACTTAAATTATATAAAAATAAAATAATTTAGGAACCGATTTGTTGTATATAGTTATAAAAAGTAACTTTGATGTTTAAACACATACATACATAAGGTAAGTGTTTGAATATCTCCAGTGCTGATGATGACCCACATGCTTTTGTTGAAACATAACCTTCAATATGACTGCGTCCACTATTGACTATTCATAATCTTTCACATAATTCATGTTTTTATAAAATTCAGCACACGCTATGTTACCGTTACATGATCACATCTTAATAATTTGTTTTGAATTAGGTTAACTATAAGTATGAATGTTATTAGATTTATAATTAATACTACTTTAAAAACATTAAAAAAAAAAGAATGGCTGTGTAATGTATATTGGTGTGGCTGGGTGTCACGTAATCTGAGAGTAACCTATTTCTGGTTTCTCAGGAGTCTTCTTATCCTGGCAATGCTGCTTGGCAAGTCGCAAGTCGATAGCAATTGACAGGTAAATTAAGCCGCATGCGGGAAGCTATGTTTTATTCAACCGGTGACGAGTCAAGTCGGTTCCAGTGACACAGTTTCACAGTTCCTTCCTTTCTGCTTCTCAAGCCAGATAGGATATGGATATTAGCCTAGATCGTCCATTGCATTCCTTAAAGACTAGAAGATGGTTTGGAACAAGAACAGTTGTTGAGTTCATCCTTCAAAATTTCTGATAAACCTTCATTGTCTAAAAAGAAGATGGTAAGGAGATTTCGTTACTGAGAATAATCTTTTATAGAACTACCGATGGACGGTTCCATCTATAGCTCTGGTTCTGGTTCATTAATTCAGATATTCTATTTATTTATTTCATTTTTAGTTTAGTTATAAATAATTACCTAAGAACATATAATGGAGAAATTTAAAGTGAATGAAAATGAATGAATGAAAAATATTTTATTATTCTGGGACTGTTGTCCCTTTAGAACAAATTATAAATACAGATTGTATATCTGTGTGGTTACAATTAGATTATATATTTACAATAAGAGTTGATTAAAAATAAAAATACTGAAAATTGTACATATATATGAGAAACTAAAATAACCTAAATAAATTGAGGTAGTATCTTGGGGTGCTTAGACATTTCTCTTAAGTATATTTCACAATCAGTCGGATTGAGAAAGGAGTAGTGTTTAAAGAGGAGAAGTTTGAAAGAGGAAACTGATTGAGCGTGTCGAATATCAGCAGGGATGGAATTCCAGAGGGAGGCGGCTTGTATTGCAAAGGATTTGTCAAACGCAGCAGTGAGGTGAGGAGGAGGATAGAGGTCGGAAGTGCGAGATCTAGTGGCCACTATAACATACGAGTTTCTTTATTTTATTTTATTTTTATTAATCCACGGTACAGACCTTTTCAAATTGTTATCATCGGTCTATAACTTCGTAAATGACTGCATCTTATTTTAACCCACAACTTTGTTATCTACGAAGATTTTCGGAACTTCTCAATCAGGATATCGGCAAACTTTGTCTGTTTAACAAGGCACTAAAAATCACACACTTACACTGAACACTTTTTGCTTTCCACTTGACACGTAAGATAATTTAATCAACCAATCGAGGAAAAAAGGTGGCCTACAAAACATTGAGAACGTTGGGCGTTACTACTATCTCCAACATGTCAAAACTTCGAAGTTATATACGCCAAATAGTCCGATATTTTTGTACGCCAACTTTTCATTTTAAGTCCCTCAAGAACGGCATAGTTGAAAAGAAAACAAAGAGGATTACTTTTGGCCAAAAGATCTGTTACACTGAACAAATAAATTTAAAGAAATATATAATTAAATTAAATATATATAAAACAAATGCAGAGTGGTGAACCAATGTATTCGTTGATAATAAAAAACAAATTAAATGGCTTTAATAAATAAGAAAAAGTCTCAGGAAAAAAAATTGTTTGTTTTTGAATTCGCATAATCATGATATAAATATGAAAAAAATATGGTGATCCATATATACAGGAATTTTGATCGGATGTAGACAGTGTGTACACGTATACGCTGCATAATATGGACCCCTCCCCCCCCCCAAAAAAAAATAAGGTAATTATAACCATGTCTTATGAAAAAAATATTAAAAGTTATCTCTAAAAGTATTATTGTTTGTGTAATTACATATAATATGACTTCAAGAATCATTTAAACACAATTTCAGATAGGTAGTTAGTTTCTTTATTTTTCTTTCAAAGAAATTATCGTTTGTATATTTATATATATAATTTCGGGGTGAAACCCTCTCAAAATTAAATCCGGGATCCGCTAGTGGATGAAGTCACTACCTAAAATTGTTGAGGTTCTTGTGGTATACTTAGCGATAAATAGACCTGTCATTGTAATACAAGTTATATGAAATATACCGAAAGCCTATTATACTTAACATAAAAATAATACTTCATGAACTTTATAAGTACATCAAGTAAATAAAAACAGTAAGTGACTACTAAGCTTTTTTTCTTAGTGTTGATCTTTATTTCTTTTTAATTTTTATTTATTTTGCTGATTAACTGTAAAATTTATTTACTTATAGTTTAAAAAAAAATGTTAAAATATTTTTTTTTTTCATTCTAAACTATTAGCTGTCCTATAATCTCACATGCGTGGTAGTAAGAGGCAACTTTCCATAAAACTGTGAATTGCTCAAATTTATTGTAGTAATTTTTCCTTTATTGTTTCCTAAAATTTACAGTATTGTTTTTGTTTTTTTTACTACTATAACACGGGTTTCAAAATCTTTATAAAATAAAATATTTTCTCACTGATTAATAAAATATAAATTATCAATTATGAAATATGTATTGAAGCTCGATCGTACTTGAGTTGGTCGTACTTTTTATATTTTAGCCTATCTTTTAATTGATGTTTCGCATTGTTCAGTTACTTCTAGAAAGTTTGTTTAATTCGTAATAAAGCTTTGATTGACTTCCTGAATCGGATTCCTCTAAGATTTTTTTTTTTTTTTTTATGAAAGTCTTGAGTTGAAAATACTTGTCCTTTCATTTCCTGAATTATTCTTTTCTCTTAGACATTTACCCCATCATTATTTTAGCATAAAAATGCCATTGGGCAATCTTGCGAAATGACATCTTTCTCTTGCAATGTAGAGCTTTCTGATTACTGCGGGGATTTGGGTCAGTATTAGAATTAACAGTAAATTGTGTATTTTATTATGCTATTATTTTAAAGTGTGTTAATTACTCGGGAAGTGTTGTGTTAATGATACAGTGATTATCTTTCTCGGGAGTATAACAACTCGTATATTTTCTTGTATTAGAGATATTTCCTGAGGAAGCATTGTAGCATTTGCATTACTGTAGTAGGTTTCTTTCCAAATGCATTATGCTACTATATCTGCTAATGTGTATTTGGAACACATATGTAAACTGCTGTTTATGTTATGTAGGTATCATATAATTTGATAACATACATTTTTTTTTTCTATTCAATGACGAGTTATATGATTGGAGAAAATTATGAATTCAAATAATAGAAACTGGTATAATATTGTATTTATTGAGCTTGGACCCACTCGGTATTGGCTACAAATAACAAAAACATCATTCGTAAATAGCATGTTTGTCGAAGCTTTAAAATAAATTTATATTTATATATAACATTATTTAAAGACGTTTTATTTTTTTATAAGTTTTAAAATTTATTTTATAGGTAAATGGTAAGTAAAACTTCTACAATAGCTGTGATATTTTTAATCATATCGAGGCAAAAAACAAGCCAAAAAAAAACAACGTATTTTATATGTATAAACATTTATCGGTTTTGGGTTACATTGCTACTCCATGAGACTAATCTTGTGGAATAGTATTGAACCATTGATAAATAATTTAATATGAGACTTTTGTTAAAGACAATTGGGAGTAGATGTAGATTTAATTTTTTTTTGGGGGGGAGGGAGATGGTTCAGCCCATAAGCGTTTTTTTCCCATATATATATATATATATATATATATATAAACGATAATTAATTTGAAAAAAAAAAGAAATTAATTAATTACTTATATGAAATGGTGTTTAAGTGGTTCTAGAAGTCCTATTAAATGTAATTTCAAGAACAAGAATACTTTAATAAATAGTTTTTTATATATATTTTTTGTAAAATATGGTTATATTTTACCATTTTGGGGAGAGGGCTTCAGCCCGAAAGCTCCTTCCCACTATAGATTCGCCTGTCCCTTAAATTTATTTTTTAAGGTACGGCTATGTCCTGCATTTATGCCAACTTATTTATTAACAATCTAATCTAATCTTAATAATTTTTTTTTTTACTTTTATGTTATTTACCAAAATGTTCTAAAATTATAAGATAATCGCACCTCTCCGTAGTTTCATTTACAATCATTCATAATTAAATACATATTGAAAATTCTTAAGCCGTCCTAGTTTTAATTTGAATACAGTTAAAATCGTATAAGGAAGAGGTGACGGAAGTTAACCTATGAATTGAAGGTTTTTTTTTTCTGTTGAAAGAGATAATATTCAGTTATTCATAATAAGTTTTTCTTATCATCACCGTACTATCAGTAGAAAATAAAGGTCTAGTACCGTTTGATTAATAAAGACTTTTGTTTAGATATAATTGATTAATTATTTGTTTATAGAACCCTTCGAAAATTATGACGTACTATTAAGTTATAATTATTAAATATAATTTTGAGCAAACATTTTATAACGGTCTTGTAAGTTAAATTTCAGTTTTTACACCTACTATTATTATAAAAGCGATATTGCGAAATAAAAATAAAATTAAAATAACTTGTGATTTATGCATAACAAAAATCATCCCACTCTCAATCTTCATCAGGGCCACTATTAAATCCTACACATCCAGGAAAGTATGGAACCCACACCTATAAAGATTAATGATTACATGATCAATCGTTGATTTTTTTAGGAAAGTTGTCCCCGTGGGTATTTCATCCATCACGTAATGGTGTAAGTATTCAGTATCAGGAATTTTAAACATATATTAATATTTTTAGAGAAAAAAAAGTAGTTTAGTTAGTGCATCATCTGATTAGCTAAAATAAATCATGTTCAGCAAAATTCACCTTCTGACTTTGCTAAAACTGAGCTTGTCCACAATACTTCTTATTGACATAATCGGTACAAAATTCAGTGTATTAAACTTATTCCAAAATTCAATGATTGTTAGATTGTTAGACTTAACAACGTTCATTATTAGAAAGTGATACAGCATGAATATGTTATATTAATTTCAAGCTTGTTTGTTAAGGAAATATAGTCCTGCAGTTTATGTGCATAATGATAATTTATACACAGTGTAAATTTTCTAACTGTTTTGCTTGGATGGATCCTTTTGTTACGAGGGAAACCTTATACAGCCCGACAATTAAATGCAATTACTTATCACTATTACTTTCCCAGCAGACGATAACAAGATATCCTCCGGCATAATTGCCGCTGTTGTCCCATATCAGGCCGGCGCGATCCCATGGGAATGCGCTCCTACCCCGGCCTCCCGGCGAAGGTCGTGGAGTAAGAGGACCATTATGGGGTCGGAGACAGAAGAAATTCGCCGTGGGCCATCAATAACTCTCTCCCCATGTTTTACGGCCCCAAATTCGCCACTCACCTCCTCACATAGCCTTTATAAAATTTGCCAAGTTTTCCTTTCAGTCTGCCCGCCTTGTTTGAATTATAGGTTCTCCGGAATCAGGATGGTCGTTTGCCGTATCCGCTTTCAGCTGCGTTGTTTCCGAGCCTATGTCCATTTGGGTCATCATGTTAAGACAAGGCTTTCTAGTTCTTTAAAAAAATTACATACATTTTTTCTTGTTATTGGCGTTCCTGATTTTCAAATTCCGGATCTTTAGGAGTCCATAATGAGTACCGCACGCATGGATCTAATTTATCTAATGGATGAATGTACCTATTTCTCCTTATTTTACTGTTCGATCAGATACCTGTAAGATATCTAGCTATAATTTAAATGCTAACTTGTGTCTTTCTTTATTTTAATTTCAAGACTCAATAGTAATTAAATTATCAATAAGAAGATGATACATTTGTACGCCAGACAAAGTCAATAAATTGTACATTATAATTATTCTTAGGGGACAGCAGGCCCCAGAATAAAATTTACTTTTCTTCTTCTACCTATTGTTTAAAATGTATTTATTACATTTGTGTATACCTAGAGTTACGGCATAATTTGGATTTTATAGGAACATGACGGGTAAATTTGATTAAATTGAAATTCCGCTAAACATTTCTGTACCCCGGAGGTAGTGTATCCCAAAATCGGTCTTGGTCTTGCACCAAGACTAAGACTGCCTCACTATTGCAAGACCAAGACCAAGACATGTAAAAAAATCGATTTTTTAAATAAAAATTAAGGCAATTAGGTACTAATACTTGACAATTTTAGATACTATTTGTAAATAATTGGTATAACCAATATAATTTTGCATTTAACTCTTCTAATTTTTCATTCGGCCTTAGTTAGGTTTCTCCTATCTAAAAAAAAAAAAAACAGTAATTTCTGTATAGTACTAAGCTAATAGGTAACTGCAAGACCGTTGCGAGACTCTTGCGCAAGACCAAGACTGAATTTGCATGACCAAAACTCGTCTTGGTCTCGCATTCGGGCAACACTGTCCGGAGGTAAACAATACCATTTCCATTTTTGTAAAGTTAGCTAATGTTCCATAAATTTGCGAAGTTAAAATTTGTTTCTTTGTTATTAAATCTCTACTCCGGAGATAAAGGACAAAATGCCACATTATTTGTATTTGTCCGAGAATTTTCCATAAATTTGAGGTATTAAAATTTGTTTCTTCGTTACGAAATTATTTAATGAAAAAATGGACATGGTGTCGTTAACCTCCTGTGAACCGATTTACTAGTTATCAGCAGAGTTAGCCAAACATTTTTTGTAACTAACAGCTAAAATTTACATCTAAATATCTTATACCATACAGGATTAATAATCACAAGACCATCTATGAACTGTTTTCCCCTAGACTTATCCATACCAAGTATTTGCAAAAAAAGTTGCTGCCAGCTGAAACGAGAGCTTTTTTAATTACCAAATTTCAGTCATCTCTTTACTTAAGAACTACTAAATTTGACCTATACTTAAAACAACCATAAACTAGCAAAATTCAATTTAACCAAATCCGAACGGGATTAGACTGTGAGTGGAAAAAAGTAGGTTGAAGAAAAAGACCCTCAAAGCGCACTTAATTTATATTTTATCCCTTTATTTTATTTGGAGAGACTGTTGACGTGCGAAAAACATTTAAAACGGGGGGAGGAGGAGAGAAGAAAATCTCTTGGTCATGTAATGTTTTAAACATTTACTCAAACATTTATAGTTTCGAATCGATATCTACATAATCGTGTTCTAGTGGTTATAAAGCGTTTGTAAAATGCACTCTCACTTCTCTCAGATGATTTTCGATGCATGGCAATAATCTATTTAGAAAATAAATTAACTTGGGTAGATGTGGAATCAAATAATAAATTATTACTAATAAAGAATTAAGGCTTTTCTTTTTGAATTTTTCAGTTGTTTTTTTTTTTTCAGAAAATATTATAAAGAAAATAAAAAGAAATAATGATGATCATATCGGATAAATATTTATTTATAACTCTGAAGATCCAACCAAATAAGAAAAAAAAATAGTAGTAGTTTATGTTCGATGTCATTAGCTAAAGTTAATTTAGTTTCCGTAGCAGCTAATTTCTGCAGCTAAAGAGAAAACGTCGTTCGTTCCAACTAACAGATAATTTAGCTGTAAAAATTAGTTACCAGCCAACAGTTAATTGATAAATTAATTGAACGTTTACCGCAGATAATATTGGTACTTATTTGCTTTTTATCTTATTCTTAGCTAAATTAAAAGTAGTTTGTTAATGTCCAACTCAGGTAATCAGCGCCTTGCCACCATTGCCGTTAATGAAACATTAAATTCTTTCAAACCCGATGATATGGTGTGCTTGGGACAAATTAAAATATTCAGTTACATAATAGAAGGCATCTTTGGTTATTACAGCATGTATATTTTTTTTGGCATTACTAAATTTTCTTCTTGATATACACTTCACACACCTCAGTTAATATAGATTAATGTATATTTTTTAAATTATTAACGATGAGTTATATTTGCTAATATATATTTTTTTCTTTTGCAGGTGAGTTAATTTGGGATTTATGGTCGCTTTTATTCCTGGAGTGTAAGTTAAAAAAAAACACAATTTATCGAACATTTTTTTTTTCATTTGTTTATTGAGTAATATAATATTCTGTCACATTTAATATAACTATAGTGAGGCCCGGCATACGTTCATAATGTATATACAGATAATATAAATTAAATAGGAACAAAATAACTTCTAAATAATAATAAAATAATAAATGAAAATAAAATAACTGAAGTTAAGCCAATTAAAAAAAAAAAAAGACATACCTATATACACTATTTACAATCAGGCGAGAGAAATCCAAGCCAGGTTTGGTCCTTCGGTTTACATAGAGGGAAAAGCAGGACTTGGAGATCCCTGCGCTACTCTCTCAACCGAGTTATGCATGCATGTTATGAATGCTGAAGCCAGTGGAGATTGAGCGAGAGCGCTTTATACAATACATATAATTATGAAACAAGTTTATTAGATATATATTAAAACATAGTGTATTTGACCACCCTTCACCTTGATTGCCTGTTAAATATTCAGGAGGTCACTGAGCAAAATGTCTTTACCGATTCATACGCAAGGTACAAAGAATATGGAAAATTATATAATCACATTCTCCTCGAACGATAAATGCAAGGAATATGTGCTCAAATTAGTT
Source organism: Nezara viridula (assembly GCA_928085145.1). Lineage (NCBI taxonomy): Eukaryota > Metazoa > Arthropoda > Insecta > Hemiptera > Pentatomidae > Nezara > Nezara viridula. The sequence goes on from OV725081.1 coordinate 71,194,485, forward strand.
CAAAAACTGGTCAAATTAGTTATTGGAGTCAATAAATAACGTCTTCTTTATATATTTATTAAAATACTGTTTTTAACTCTTACTATCGCCCGGTCAACGCATACTAAATTTAGGTACATATTATTTCTAGAGATACTGCGTTATGGATGGATATAATTGACCATTTTAAGTTCTATAATTGCTGCAACCGCCGGAACCGTGAATGATGTTAAGAATGAAGACATTTAATTTTAGATTCTCAGAAAAAAATGCTTCGTACCTCACGTATTGCAAGCATGAATGATACTGAATGAGATATGCTCTCGAAACATGACGTAGAATCTTCAGACTCCCATTGATGGAAATGTCTCAATGGAGTAATACCAATTAGCTGACGTAATTCGTGACGAGTATTCTTTGCTAATAACTGGAGCTTCTTTTCTTCCTCTCTCTACGAAAACAACTGATTAGAAAGAAAATGAGTCTTCAAATTTAATAATGATTTTCTATTTTTTTTTTTTTTTGTGTGGAATATGAAAATAAAATATACTTATAAATAGATGTAATAATCGAGTAATCCACCAGGAATTCTCTACACAATGAATGTCTCAATGGTAGGCTAGTGAACACTTGAAAGGTGAAAAAGTAGATGGATAGATCCTATAAAAAAATATGCAATAGAGCTGCATGCATATAACTAGAAAGAAATTACCGAAAATAGGCAATGATGGATAAGACTGGTTAAGGCGGACAAAAGATCTACAAGATGAGCAATGACAATTGAAAAAAAAAATTGTTATAGACTACCATAGTAGGAAAGAATTAAAATTTCTTTTGCGTTGATGTAATTAATTCAGTACAAACAGTGTTAGTTAATAACGTTGTTAACGTACTTCCTACAGACTTGAAGAGTCAGTAATAAAACTTGAATATTTTAAGGTGCCTTTAGGCATTTGACGAACTACTATGGGAAACACAATTATATAATTTAACTAATAGTGATATTAGCTGAAAGCCTAATTTTTTTTCTATTTTTCTTTCCATCGACAGCAGATGGAAAACATTATAAAATTAAGAATGAATTCTAAAGTCCCCAAAACAGACATTAAACGCTCACTAAGCAAAACAATCGTTAATGAATGGCAGAATTTGTATGACTTGGAGTCTCAAAGCAAAGGGAGTGAGTGATCACTTTTTAATCCATCCAAAAGTTTCTTAAAACCGTAGTTTGCATCGATTGGAATATGTTTGGAAAGACATGAGGTGACAAATTTTATAAGGTTATGAACCAATCGTGGCAATACAAATAAATTCTTAAACTTGATAAAAATAAAGGAGTCACCAAGTTCTAAGTTATGTTACATAATCGAGTTTCTACTACATCTATCGATATCATGTAAGTATTTTAGCAACGAGAGGAAGAAATGTATCCAGAGGTCACAATTGGGACACAATCAGCTTTAAAGGTTCATACGAAAAATAAATAACGGCTTTAATATTTGACAAACCACAAATTTCTGGCAAAGCGGGGTTTTGATTAAAATCATGAAGCCATTAAAACATTGACAACATTAAAAACAAGACACAGAAACACTAGTATAGGTAAACAAGAATTTAAATATTTGTGTTTCCAATAGTTCGTGAAATGTCTAAACGCACTTTTAAGAGTTAATTTGAAAATATAAAATTTGAGACAAGTATATCTATTAAAATTTTATGTTTACGTCTTCTTCTATTGGTAGTTATATTTTCTTATTAAACGGGTGTTTGTAGTGAAGTAACTGTAACCTCCAACAAAATGAAAAGTTTTTTCAGTGTTAGAATTATCAGATAAATTAACAGCTCTAGGTGTAGCAGATGCAATGATATGCCGTAAGATAGGGTAACTTTGGGAGAGCTGGTAAAATTTACTTAGTGGTGATTGCGTTGTGGATACACTGTCCAGTCTGCAAAAACGTGCTTTGTGTAGGCATATTCTGCGTTACTCCCTTGCGGCAGTTTGAGAACCCTTGTTCACTACACTCGTTATGTAGTTAGATTTTATTTATTTTCATTGTTTTTTTTCCAAATTCTTGTTTTCATGATACTTTCGCTTGTGCCTCAAGAATAGTTTGCCGCCAAGTAGTAGCGCAGTATACGCATTGTCCATCCTGACTGAAACAACATAGTGTATTCACCACGGAATCACCACAAACTAAATTCTACCCGCTCTCTCAAAGTTATCCTCCCAGTCCGAATATTATTCCATTTTACGGTAATATATTTCTGTTTTTCTTAATATTATTTTATTTAAGTAAACTATGCAGCCCTATGGATGGGATCTTTGCTACTTTAAATAAATCCATTTGTTTTAAAAAAATATTTAATTATGTGTTTAATTTATTTATTGTATATTTTTTGTTATGGGGAAGTACAATCACTACAATAATAATAACATAAATATCTGTTTTGTAAAATATACCAACTTTATTTATTTTTTTAAATATCATTTAAAATTACTGTAGCAGCGTCTAATAAAATTGTCTTGCTTTTTATTATTTATGTCCACATTATAGTGTAATATAAAACACCTTGCGTTATAACTATAACATACAAATTATTTTTGTCGAAAATAATTTGCAGTATACTCATATTCTATATAGGAATAATTGTCCAGCAGTGACGGGATCACAAAACATTCCGTTTTTATTGGTTAATTTCGCATTATTTATACCGAGTGCTGCAACAACTTCTCTTACAGCTTTTGTATGATTAATGCCTGAGTAATTGTTTGTACAGCCAGGGTAGAATTTGAGTGGGCCATAAATCCTACAAAAGTACTCCTTACCCCCATCCCTACTGGAGACTGTATTGCTATTAATTTAAAAGGCTCAGGGTTATATGTAGTGCTCCCCAGAGGTTGTAAATTGTAATTTAATATCTAATACCGGTAATGGAAGGTCCGAGGTGTAAAAACTAACGTACGAGGGGGTAGTTCCTGTTAAAAATTTATCTAGCCAAGAGCTCTGCCTTTTATAGGCCTTTCGTGGATTCTTGTGCAATCGGAATAAAAATATGGTAATATAAATGTTTATATAAATACCTAGCTTGTCCCTTCTAATCATATTTCCTTCAAACTTTATCATGATGAAATGAATTTATTTGTAAAATATAAACTAAAATTTATGTCTCAACAAAGGTATGCCAATTATTTATTATTTTATTACCAGCCCAACACCTTTTTCTCTTGTCATAATAATTTTTATTTTTTATAAAAATACAAATATTGAGAAAGGACCCACCCAGCAAGACACGACTTCACGACTTATTAATTTTTTATAAATTGTCGGCATATACAATAAAATTTAAAAGAACTGCAAGTGACTGAAGAGATTCTCCAGTGGTCGAAACATCCAAATAAATAAATAATTTTTTTATAAGATAGCCACTACTTTTAAAATACAGTGAATTGATAATAATTGAAAACTACTATATGTAATCAAAATGTTCACAAAAAAAAAAAAAAAAAAGTTTTCTTCGGTCTGTCTTACTGGAACATACAAAAATAATTTTTTTGTTTTAATTTGCTCCCCAGCTATTTATTATTTTTGAACTGGTGTTTCAACAGTTATTTGTGTTTCAACATTATTTATAGCGACAGCTATAAATAAATATAGCAGGTTTGATGTTTCGTTTTTGTGGTTATTAATTAAAACTATTTAAATTGACAGCTAAGCTAATTTGGGCTTCGATACTCGTTATTATTTCGTTATTTTGAATTTTTATTTCTTCAACTGTTAAGCTGGTTTCAAAAACGGCGACGATTTCGGTGATATCGATATAGAAGGGAATGTGTTTGTACATGTTGAGAATGTTAGGTATCTAGGTTCTACGATATCTAGAGAGAACGAACGAAAATGAAGAGGAGATTAAGGTTAGGCTAAAGGCGGGAAACGCTTGTTATTTTTCTTTGTCAAAACTACTTAGCTCGCCCATTCTGTCTATTACCTTTCCAAAGGTTGTTTATGGCTGCGAAAGGTGGCCGCTTACATTAAGAGATGATTAACATCTTGAGGTTTCCATAAAAAAGTATTGCGCAGAATATTCGGACCTAAGAAGGATGAGCCAACCGGAGAATTTAGGCTGTTTCTCAACGCTGAATTGCGTAAACTGTACCCGAGTAATATATTTATGATGGTTAAGTTGAGGGGAATAAAATGAGAATATAAAGTCACTGGTCTTAGTAACGAATGAATTCCTAAAAAGGTAATGTGCGTTGTGCCGACTGGCAAACGTCCGAGGGAGGGTGGGTAAGCCGAAGCGGAGCTGAAGGATTGCGTTAAAGCCGATTTGAAGGGACTTGGTTTGGACGGCGAACGGTGGAGGGAAGTATGTAATAAGTGAGTGGTGGTGTCGGCATCGAACCTTCGATTATTAGTAAAGACTGAATTATTTATAGGCATCGAAATGCTACAGAGGTAAACAAACATTGTCGTTTGGAAGAGGATTAATATGTTTGACATTCATGAAATTAAATAATTCAGTAAACGTAAAAAGTTTGTTATATAGAAAGGTATTTTAAATAAAACTCAAAATGCTATATTATTTTCCGGATAATCCATTACTTTTTTAGGCATCCTAGAAGATTAAAACAAATCTGTTATTAAAATAATTATTTTTCTCTTAGTTTAATTTATTTTTCGTAAGTGTTCGTTCGTTCTTTTATATAAATTGAATGTTTATATAAAACATTCAACCCCTTTGGTTATCTTAATAGGTTTTAATTTTTCCCATCTGATAAGGCGGTTTGCGTGAAAGTAATTGTTAATGATAGCATTGATAAGGTAGGTTAGGCTAATATAAGAACAATGATATAAGATATTGCTTAGAAAGGCGTTGTGGAGTAATGAGGTTCCTCACCCCGCATCCACGGTTCAGTAAGTTAGGTTGTGTTGCAAGGGAGTGTGACCACTCCGCTTCTCGCTTCTTCTTATAAATACTGCCTTATTTAACATCAAGTCCGTGTCTTATCTTGGGATATTGTAAAATATCCAATTGCCCAATAGGTTTGATATTCTATGCATTGTAACCGTGAGCAGGCTGTTTACGCACAAAAAACAACAAAATCGAAAAGAGTGCAATGTGCAACCATCGTCAAAATATGTTTTGAGATAGCTGTAATCACAATTATTTATGTAGAATAAGCACTAAAAAGTCATAAAGCAGCGATATGAATGAAATTAATAATTATCCTTTTATAAAAACCATTAAAAGAAAAAATATGTATGAACAAAATATGTTTAATGTTTGAAAGACCAAATCATAAATATATCTATTGAAAAAAAAATGTTACTTTGGTTTGTGAAAATAAAGAAAAATCACCATTTAAAAACATATTAATTTATTAAAATAAATTTTCATGTACAAATTTGCAAAGTTCAATCTTCAGTCATTGAATGTAGTAGTAAGTGGGAGAACAAGTTCAGTAAATTTAATGATTTTTATTTCTATTTTTGACTGGAGACCTGAACATCTGGAAAAACATTCTATAATTTCACGTTTAAAAAAATTAAACAAGATTTTATCTACGGAATAATATTTAAAATATTTTTTTGGAGAAGAAAAGCCTTGTTCTTTTATAAATAGTTTTCGATTGTGAACAGATCATATAATCATTTTCAAAACCATTATTGCCAAAATGTACTGATTTTTTTCGTCCTTTATTTCCTTACAAACTAGCTATTTAGTATTTTATTGAAATTTATTTATATTTAAATAAAAATTCATATATATTTTTATAGATAAATACGTATGAGTATAATTGGCTCTACGGCTTTTAGACTAGTCGAAAAAAAAAATAATAATATGACTAGATTTTATCAATTAAAAAGTTAACTTTTATTGCTATGCAATGAATTTCAGGCATTTTAAACTAAAATTTTAAACTTTCTGAAACAACGTTTCGGGCAAGATTGCACATTTTATAGTAAAAATGTCTATAGAAAAATGTTAACTGAAACTTTGAAAAATGATATGAATGCATATAGGTTTTTTTCTCGAAGTTAGGAAATTTTATAATTACTGTAACTCATAAAATAATTTTTTTTAATTTATTTTCCTTTGTTTTATATGCTGTAATGTATCTAGTTTTTGTTATTATTGATTGCCTACGATTTGTAGATTGGAACATTTTTAAAATATTGTTACTAGGAAAAAAAAAATTGTTTACGGATTATAATAACTTTATAATTGTACTTAAATCTTCCGCTACTAACATCAAAGGCTTTGATCTATATTGGTTTTTATTATGTTTATCAAACGAATTATGCGTAGAATGGAGTAAATTAAATCAGAATAATTGAACTTTTCTATTTAAGATGAAGACGTTAGATCTGAATACCGAATATTGCCGAGCATTGGCGTATATCGTTCACTGTTATTACCGTTATGCAGATTTGAAGTACAATGCCGTTCGTTATCAACAATACACTATTCGTTATCAACGATATGCTATTCGTTATCATTAACCACTTTCATTGACTGCCAAGGGAAAGTACAACGGCTTGAGTCTTGGACGCTATCGACTGTATCGGCGAAACAGGTTTTTGCGAAATTCGTTGTGCCGGGGCACGATTTGAATATTTCCCGAACGTGTCCCTCTCGATTGTTAACCGATCGGCCGAGCTTTATGGCCCGGAACGGAGTCAATTTCTCTGATAAATAAATCGTTCGTTTTAATCTCCAGGAGATTATTAAATGTTTCGGATTGAATTTTCGGCTTTAAATTATAGCATGTTTAAATTATTCCCTTCTTAAGTCACCTTGATATCAATGCCATTTTATTTATCTGTAGTTCTACTCCATTATTTTTCAAGAACCGTTCAAGATTTATTTGTTTGGTACAGAAGTACGTTTGTAATTCTCTTATTTTGTATGAGTACTGAAGACTGTTAATGATAGTATATTGTAGTAGCCCTACGTTGGTATTTTATTTATTTATGAAAAATAACCAACAATTTCTTACATAGAATTGTTTATTTTGTTTATTCAACAGATTTTTAGTTGTTCTGAAAGTATCAGAAATGGCAATATTTTAATTTTTTAAACCTGAAAATGTTAATACCGTTTCGTGGCAACAATATTACGTAAAAGGCTTTCGGCAAAAGTTGTGGTTAATCTCGGAAACGGTACATTTAAGTCCCACAAAGTACAGCGTCCATTACACTTCCTTTCAATAAAAGCAATGATCAAATGATTGTGGAATAAGTCCGCCAAGCAAATTAAAACATATTAAAAAAAAACAACAACAATAAAGCCCTGGTCAAAATTAAATCGTTATATCTGCAGAGAAGAGGTTGTCTTAACCAGGCCAGAAATAGGTCACACAAATTCTACCCATTCACACTTTATTAGCATACAGCCATCGCCACAATAACACTGCAATAATATGCTTACAGTCAGCCACATTTTACAGGAATGTCCTTTTTACATATCGGTTCTACCTAGTTCAAGACTTACGCCTCAAACGCTTTGGATGAAGAAGACACAGTGAAATTATGGTTAGGTCTCTTGAAATCAAACGATCTGTTAAAAAAATATTTAAAAGCCCTTAAAAATTTAATCCACAGGTAAACAAAATTAATTTGCAGGGTTGATGACCCTGATGTTTTACGCTTTAAAACACCAACAAATCTTTTCCCCCAATAGCTTAATTATATATTAACCATATACCTTATATACAGTCCACAATAGCACAATAAATGTATCGGCAACAAGAGCAGGATTATTATGTCAGTATCCCTGACAGCCTTGGAAGGGATTGGCATAATAAATTATACAAGTGGTCCTCCGAGCCGGATATGAACTAGCGACTTATGGATATACAGTCCACATTATATTCTAGACACATTAATAGAATCTAGCTAATAGAAACAATGATTCATTTTTTTTTTTTTATTCCTTATTCATAAACAACATTTTCCTTACATTATCTACCACTCCCTTACGGCTAGACCTACATTCCTCCAACCTACCCAGTTGGTTGGGTAGGGAACCTGTAGACTCCAGTTAGCCAACAGTGTATATGCGGACCGGTACCTGAGGGACCAGAGTGGATTATTGATTGAGGAGGAAGGCAAAGGAGGTTATTGCAGGAGGTGGAGGAATATTTCAGGAGATCTAGTCCCGAGGGCTGCACTCTATGAGAACTTACCGCCTCCCTCTGGCAACCGCATTTCCTAATCTACCTTGTCTCTTCCTACATCTTTAATTCAAATTGCTAGGGTTTTTTCACTCCCTCGTCTCCCTTGGCGGTTTTTATGATCCTTTTTCTTGCCTTTTACTGCTTCTGCTGCGCCCAATTCTGAGTTTATTCCCTCTGGTCTCAGGGCAGTGAAATGTAATTCAGTTTTATTACGGAGGAATTATGTTGACAACTGTCAGATTGAGTTTAGATTAAGTGAAATTTATATTTATCTTGATCTTTTTTAATTCGTTTACTTAAAATATAATAAATAAAAACAAAACAAATAAGTGTCACTCGTTTGTACATTGTTTACTCGTTAGTATCATTTAAAAGAAAATCATCAATGCTCCGTTCATATTATGCTTATTGTAATATTTTATATTAAATAAATTACGGTAATGTTAAATATATTATGTGTTAATATGTGTTAATTTAATGTGTGTGCTGTATGTGTTAATTTTTCGAACATGAACTACATATTCATTTTAATTAAAGACATATTTCCACATATCTTTTTGAGGGTTTTTACAATATTTTTTATACCCCAAAAAGTAGTCTAAATTTATAGTCTTTTTTAATGTTTGTCTCAGATTTTAGTTAAAATGACCATTAAATATGGAAAAATAAACCATATTTACAAAATCTATACACTGTCTGAGATTTATATAAACTTTTTCTCTACCATTTAAAAAAGTAAATAACACGTTAACTCCAAAATGTAGCAAGAATGCTGATTTAAGTGTAATATTTATTTGTTATCTTTAACGGGATTTATGGATTGTTTGTTTAATTATTTGTAGCAAAAGAGTAATGTCAAGACTGTTGAGAAATTTCCCAATAATTATGAAAATTTCCCTTTTATTTTTAATGATCATTGTTATTATTACTATTTTCTCATTTTAATCTAGATATTAACATTTTTAATTTACATGCTTTTTGAATATTTTTCAATATCCTGTTATCTAAAACCGATACAATAATATATTTCGTTTATTCTTGATTACTGTATAAATTAAATGATTATTTATATTATTTTTAATACATAGTTGTTTAAAATTAAAATTAGGAAATTTTAAAGAAAACCAATTCTTGAAATTTAGTATTTCAATTAAAATTATTATAAAATACTTTGATCCCATGTATATTTTTATTCATTATTCAAATTATATATACTCGCATCCCATATCTTACCTTTATAGCAGTACGCCGGTCGTGTTCACCAGATTCTTTGCGGAACTTGAAAAACTGTTTTGAATGTACTTGATGCTCATTTCCTCTAGGCTAGCGGTATGTTATTAGAAAGGAGAGCACAGACTACGTAGTCAAGCAGACGTACAAGGTCGCTGAATTAAGTGTTTAATGCTTAAATTATACAATGCTTGGCATTTGGGTTATTTACATAGCGATAAGGACAGATAATGCTACAATATATTACAATCTTATAAGTATTTCCAAAAATATCGGTGGGTAGAATTGCCTTTGGATATGCATTGAATCTGAAGTAGGTATCCGGAGATGTATTTATTGCTGTATCAGAGAGAGCATTCTGACATATATTAGGAGCAAGGAGAATTATGTCTTGTCCCTTCTATGAATTTTAAAATATTTCATGAATATTTTTATCGTACGTTTTGCAAAATATTAAGTATCAAATCGTCAGTAGATTGATTTTTTAGTCATATTTATGTTATACTTTTCTCTCTTTATTTATATACATACATTTTTTTTTCTATGTAGTAAACTGTAGAATTAAACAATTCATTTTATTTTAAATTTATAGAAGGACAATTAATATATGTTATAAGTGAGTGGCTCCATATGAAAGATTGGCATCAGTCAGGTATAAAAAGTTGAGGAAAAGTCAATTTTTGTGACATAGCTTGTCACAATTATAGCTCACTTTCGATCATTAGACATAGCTCACTTTAAACCAATTATAATGTTGTTTTTTTATCAATCAAGTTCAACATTATTAAAGTTAGGTTGAGCATATAAAACAAAATTTACTTTTTCTCCATTTTTTGTAAATGAAAGATTTCTCTCTTTGATATGAGGTTAGTCATATACCTATGTATCTATCTTTGGTCAGCACTACTGTCCATCAGAAATTCAAAAAAATGTCTTCCTATCGTACTTACAACATGCCATTAAATATAATTTTTTTGTTGGATCTCGGTAACAAAGTGGCTGATGCCCTTAAATAGTTATATATTATATTAAATAGTTATATTCAACTCCTTAAATAGTTATATAGTGGCTGATGCCCTTAAATAGTTATGGAATATTTTTTAGTCTCCAGGATTTTAAATGAATATTCAGTGTTCAATACACCTTAAATAGCTCATGTGAAATTAGTATTACAAAATTTCTTTTCGCTTATTCAACATAGATGTTCAAAATTTGATCGGAAAATATTCCAAAGGTTTAATTTTTTTTTGTTATTCTTGAAATCGTAATTCTTTTGGACCATTGTTTAGAATTAAATGAAAAACAAAATTTTAATTTTTTTTAATAAGTTCAGTTGAAAAAACGGGCAGCTCTTGCAGATTTGTCAGAATTTTAATGTAATGTATTCGGCCGGTAGCTTTTGTTAGATTATGTAAATCGTTCTGGAATGCTGGCCTCTCGTTTCGGGAGGAGTAAAGGAAAACCAGTTTTTAAATTACAGGGAAGATTGCTTATTCATTTAAAGGGTCTTCATTGAGGCATCTGAGTCCAGCTCCTTTTGACTGAAATTTAATAAATTGAATAATGTAATCGAATTTATGTAAAACAGAGGAGAGAATATGCGGGGGGTCGGAACAGTTATTGTATTTAAATAAAATTAAAAAGAACTGAAATAAGTTTGTTTTGTGTTTCCTTAATAATATTCTTTTTGGTAAAAAAAAAAAAAAAAATCCTATTCTGGATATCCTATCCCATACTATTAAGTAAATTATGTAATTTATATTTACCGGTGTCAATAATATTCTGAATGATTTTTTTAAAAATATTTTTTAACAGAAGTATCGAGATAAATGTTGTATTTAATAAAATACTATCGTTTATAGTGTTTGCCTCCCCACTCAAGGTTCTTCAAAAAACCATCAACAGTTTCAATTGAGTTCCACTATTCTCTTCTAGCATCTCTCCAAGACAAATCAAATAAAATATAACTGAAAGGTCTAAAAGGAACCTCGCTTTGATGAATCCATCAAGATCCGTATGGATGTAACCTAAAACATATATGTCTAATCTAATCCTCATATCGTCTTTTTGGGTCAACACTCTACAGATTTTATGTCTATTCTATTCACTGCAATGTTAAAACCTCCATTAATTTACAGGGTACTGTTCACGCATTTCGCCATCATTTAGACCTCAATTCTTTCCAGTTATATCATCCTTCTTCTTCGTCTTGATTTTTTATTCAATTGTTAATTTTAAGATTTCTCTTGTTTTTGTCCTCTATTTGATTAAGTGGCCACCTCGCACGGGCAGAAATAACAGTCGAAAATAAATATAGTTTTGTGTTCCTTTCTGGAAATTTTGCACGAACTAAATAATATAACAACTGACAGTATTATCTAAACACTAACCGTCGTCTTTTTTCCTGTTGAATTTCGTTTCTTCTTGGTTTTATTTTTCTTTGATTTCTCTGCAACTTTACGCATTCTTGTTTAAACCTTCATCACTGAAATGGTATTCGTTCCTAGAATGCGGAAATTAAAAAAAAAAAAAAAATGTGGGTACCCCAAAAGTGTATTAAATTTATAAAAAAACAAGATCATTCTGAAAGTTTCAGTTATCAGATAATTATTTTTCTTGTTGATATTGTATTTTATCTGAAATTACTTTTGTGGCGGCAGCTGGTGTTCAAATGTACATAGCCAATTCTGCACAACCTTATCCATAGGAACTGGAGCCTTATTAATTAATTAATTAATTAAAAAAAAAGTGAAAATAATGAATCCTTGAGGATAAATGTGTATATATAAATAAAATGCCTAATAGCAGAAAATTCTATATTGAAAATTAATGATAAATGAAATAATATAAGCTACTACAAATGAATGAATTAAAATATTTCTCCTAATGCAAATAATAATAAAATAATGATAGAAACAAAATTTACTTCAAATCATTAAACAGAGAAGAAAACAACCTTAAAATTATAAATTAAATTTACAATATTCTATGGCTGTTTTTTATTAAAATAATTTATTATTATTATTTAATGAAAATGCAATTAATTCAAATGTTAAAATAAACTAGAATTGATTAAAATGTATTACAGAAAATATTTATTTATACTTATATAAATTTAAAATTATATTTTATAATCTCACCTCTCCCTCCACCACCAAGTTTCAAAGAATTTCCGACTCTTCAGCAGCCCTTGCGATAAGAGCAGCCAATACAAAAAAATGCTTCGCAGAAAGCTACGCCAGCTAAGCTGCAGGAACCATCAAGAAACCAGATGACAAGAAGAGATAATGCTACTACATCTGCTCACATCAAACCATCATGTTCAGGTATGAGGCGGGAAACTACTCAGCAGCCACCTTCAGCTGAAAATAATGCCCCACCTCAATTGCTCCAATTACTCAATGGTTTAAACTCCCTCATACAGCCCCTGTTTAGTATCCTCCAACAGCTTGCACAGGTGACTCAAGCCATGTATCCACAAAATGGCCGCTAATCAGCTGACTGCAGGCTCTTTGTCCATCCTTCTGTGGAGACATGGCCACAGCTGACATACCTCAGAACATGAGCAGGAGACTAAAAAGGCGTTGGATGAGGGATCTCCTTCCTTAGACAACCTAAGTAATTGGAACAAGTTAGGGAAGAGGTACTGCTGAGTACTTTCCTTCCCCATGCCTGTCATGTCATTATATCATTATTGTCATCACATTTGCTGATTGTCAACTGATTGTTGACAGGCGCAAATATATATTTTATAGACCAAAAAAAAAAAAAAAATATTTTATAATTATAAAATAAGAACTTAGTGGAACCGGTACTGAATCCGGAAACGTTCACCACATCAAGTTCGCATGCTATGAGTGTAATTGTAAAAGATAGCATTAAGCAGTGTACAAGTCACAGTTCAGCTTCAACGCGAGATGTTTAAATTAAGAATAATGTTTTTTATTTCCCTGATGATAACAACTGACGACCCGTGGGGTCACTAATGTTTTTTAATGAGGATGCCACTCACCTTGTAATGTTCATAAATTAAATACATACGTATCATCTAATGGCAAGTCATATTTGTGTTTTAACGTCTCTGTAGTCGTGATGTAGATGACCTATGTCCTCTTGGAGGAAAATAATGTTCCAAATGTGGGAAGTCGCCGTCATAACCTGGTATGAGGAGATGAAACCTTGGGTTTGCTAGGAGGAATGGTGACGGGATGAAGAACCTCACGGGAGTAGTTTTCTTTTTGCCTCTGGTATCACCTGACACGACGAGAAGCGCAGAATCTCTAGAGGTGACCAAATATCATCGCTGGGACGTCTCTGATATGTATATAATGATTCAGAATTACAAAAATAAACAAAAGGATTTACCTCATAATGATATGGAAACAAAACTGAATAAAATAAATAATATGTTATTCATGAACAAAATAAAATTGACTCCCCCTCCCCATATTATGATATGGTCACAAAAAATAAAATTAAAACAAACAACTATTTTATGTTGGCCGCAACAACTTTACAATAAAATAAATAGTAAATTGTGCTCTTCAAATTGGAAATAAACTGAAAAATGTTTGTTTTGGTATCTCTCAGACGTGTTGAATGAAGTGAAAAGAAAAAAACAAAACTTTTGTATCACAAGATATCAAGTTATTCGAAAACAGTCAATGGATACCTGTTGGCTTAGAATTAGCATTAACAAGAAACAGGATTGGTGCCGATTCATTTGGAATTCTTACAAACCGGCCTTGACTGGTTCTCCTTGAGTGGCTGGCGGCTGGTCCATTCAGCGCGGAGCTCCGCGTGATCCCTGTCAGCGAGGGTACGTCGTGAACTCTTCCACAGCCGATCTCCGGGTACACCTTCTCCAGTCGATAACGATCGGCTGGGTTCAGGGACCAGGAAGAGGAGCGTTCCAGGCTGGAGGACTCGTTTCTGAAGCGAACTTTCACACTGATGCCGATCGCTATCAGCTTCCAGTGGAATCCGGTTCCGTTTTTCGCGTTGCTGTTCGATCGGTCTTTATTTTTATTATCTCTAAAAGTGTTAGAAATGTTTTGTGACATTCTTTGACCGCATCATTTACGTACGGCTGTGGTCTTCGTATCATTACCGTTAGAATTCCAGAAACCGTTTGAGGTTCATTCTTCTTTGTATAAACGTAATAATTGCTATTAAAAAAAAAATTACACTGTAAATGTAAATGTAAAATATTACATTACGGCAGTGTTGATCCTTTTTCGGATATCAGGACCGATGGTTTTGATGGATGAGTTATCAAAAGAAAGGGAATTTTACGGAGAAGTGACGAATCGTTCTCGTCGAATTTCGATACGCAGGTTCCTAAAACAAGTTCATTAGGAACCATACTGAGCTCTGTGTTCTATATCACTAAATTGTATAGTTTTCGTATTATATAATTATTGCCGAAAGCCTCTAATGTGATATAGTTGCCATAGGATACTTATTGTATGTTTAGGTTCTTCGACTAACCAATAACCTATTGAAAAGGTGAATAGAGGAGAATAGCCTAGAATCTCTGGAACACTTCAGCATACACAGTCGTCAGTCTGTCTTTCGTTGTACCTGTCTGAACATAATTAACAGTATTGCTAACGCATCGCGTGGTATTAGCGCTGGTAGTGGACTTCATGACTTGTTAACTGACAAAAGTTACTATTTTTGTTCTATTTCTTTGAATGATTGTTGTTATATTTGTATAGATAGAGTAATGAACGTTTTCCTCGTCCTATCTTAAACATTAGTTGTTAATTAGTAATGATAAACTTACGTACACATTTTTATATTGTCATGGCTACTGTTTTTTTGCTATCAGATGCCCAAAAAACGCTCGAGGAAGATCGAAAGTTGATGTTTACTCAAATATTTATACCTTATTAGTTGTAAGCGATCAAATCGTTCTGTAATGTTATACAATACAAGTGATTTTTAACTATTTTTTTTTTTTACTTTTTACTGACACAACCGTTCTTGGGGTTGGGTCGGTTGACATATTTCTTTTTTTTTTTCGAATTTTCTTCAAGGAGATATCCATTGTACTTACAGAAAACAAATTAGTATTTTAACGTAGTCAACTGTACACTTTTAATAGTTTAAGTATTCATGTATATAGATGTGTATTTGAACATTCTTATACAAACTGAAGTCTGAATGTGTTTTACTTATTTTGGTATTTATATAAATCATAGTTTTTATTTTTTGGCATTTGTACTAGAATAATTTTAACTTCTTTAGACTAGTCATTAGTCAGCTGAGCTAGTCAAGCTCCAAATGCTCAGATTTTAAAACAGTTTTCTTAAAATAAAATTAATTTTGTGGAGCCAATCAGTAAAATATCTTTTAAAGATAACTAAAGATAATATCGGTATACATACTTCCGTATTGTACTATTAACTATTTTTTTTTTTATGGTTTGGGACTTGTAATATCACTCGATGTGTCAGATGTTATATGCTATTTGGAAGTCTATTATTTTCACTATGTTTATTTAAAACATATAACAGTGAATTACTTGATCAATTATTTTATGCAATTGCATTTGTAATAGAAAGCATCTTATTTTTTTTCTCTCAATTTCTCGCACATTTTACTTTCGAATCACGATATCAGTGAAGGGAATATTTCATTTATAGTTTTCATGATACAGCCTTCTCGATCATAAAATTCGGCTGTTAATTTTTTTTCTTTTGATTATTCTTACTTATGCATTAGTGCGTTTACATATTTTTAATAATATTTCAAATAATCCTGTTTTAGAAAGTAAGCCATTTATCGTTGACGCGTGCAAGAGAATGCTTTCACACTACTCGGTATTAAACCGAGTGTATTGCGTGTTTTATAGGTTTTCATTACTTTGAACTAAAAATATCATGATCAATTCAATTTCAATAAATCCCGTTAGAAGTTTTATTATAGTCATTAGCTGGTCTTTGATGCAACCGTGATCTGTCTGGTAGGCGTACCGTTACTGTGTTAATGTGTTAGCTCGAAACTCTCGTATTGAAGTATTTATTCCATTGTAGATGTAAAGTGGATACATGGTTCTAACTTGTAAAAGTCACTTGTGTTAACTTTTCACTTGTTCTCCCAATTTTAACGTTATTTTTAAGGGTGGGTGGGTAACTGAAATATTGTGTACATCTTTTAATTTATTTTACATTAAATTAAAAAAAAAAAAAGAAGAAAGAAATAATTATCTGAAATAGATCTCCACTCCTTGCCTTGCCCACGCCTCTCCCCTCAATTACTGTCCAATTAATTATCTTTAAACCAATCATCTATTTTGCTATCATCGGTTTATTCCAAGGTCTCGTTTCCAAAGTTACGTTTTCCAAGGTCGAAATGCCCCTTCATGTTAAATAGTTATTAACCTCTGTCTTAATTTATTAAATTACCACGACTGGTAAAAAATCGATTTTTTAAAATAAAAATTGAGACAAAATGGATACTAATACTCGACAATTTTAGTTACTTGGTATAACCAGTATACTTATGCATTTAACTCCTCTAATTTTTCATTTAGGCTTAGTTAGGTTTCATCTATCTAAAAAATTACAGTAATATCTCTATTGTAATAAGCTAATAAGTAACTGCAAGATTCTTGCGCAAGATCAAGACCAGGACCAAGACTGAGTTTGCAAGACCAAGACTCGTCTCGGTCTCGCATTTGGGCAACACTAATTTCCACAAAAGCCAAAATTCTAAGAGCTCATTAGATGAAATATGCTATTACATCATATTCCCTAAATTAGTTTAATATCTATTTAATTATAATATAGTAATTGCTTATGATGGCGACGATGTGATTTGCCTCCTTTTTTTTATAGTAGTAATATCTTAAAACAGATGAAATTGTTTTTTTTTTTTGTTTTTTTTTTTTTTTGTCTATTAAATATGTATTTGCGCCTGTCAACAATAAGTTAACAATCAGCAAATGTGATGGCGGTAATGATAAAATGACATGACAGGCATGGGGAAGGAAAGTACTCAGCAGTACCTCTTCCCTAACTTGTTCCAATTACTTAGGTTGTCTAAGGAAGGAGATCCCTCATCCAACGCCTTTTTAGTCTCCTGTTCATGTTCTGAGGTATGTCAGCTGTGGCCATGTCTCTTAAAGTCTGTTATTATGTCCGTTTAAATTTGTGTAAAATCGTTGATATAGGGTCGTTATATGTTGGTCAACTGTTGGAAGGTGGAGGTCAGTATGTAGAGTTTTGTTAGTCACGTACCAAGGTGCTTTTGTTATGAGTCGCAATAATTTTGATTGAAACGTTTGAAGTTTTTGTAGGTGGGTCTTTTTAGCGATGCCGTATATTTGTGATGAGTATGTCCATATGGGCTTAAGTAAGTATGTATATGTATTCAGTTTCTGTTTTAGTTTTAGTTTCGAAGATTTGGCAAAAAGAGAGTAAAGTAGTTTGAGTCGTTTGTTAAGTGTCATGCGTTTCATTTTAACATGTGGGCCCCATGTCATCCTTCTGTCGAAGGTGAGTCCAAGGTAAAGTACAGTGTCCGTTTGAGGAATTTGATTGTTGTCAATATAAACTGGAGGACAGGTGTTTTTTCGAAGAGTAAATGTTATATGTTTGGATTTGTCATGATTAAGTCGAATTTTCCATAGTGTGAACCAATCTTGTAGTTTAAGCAAATGATGTTGTAGAGTTAGTGAGGCCTGTGTAGGGTCTTGATGTTTTGTGAGGATTGCTGTATCGTCTGCATATGTAGCTGTCAAGATCTCATCGTCAATAGGTATATCGTAAGTGTATATAACGTAAAGTAGAGGGGCTAGTATTGAACCTTGGGGAACTCCGGCCAAGATTGGATGGACTGAAGACACTTCCGAGCCCTGCCGAACTGAAAAAAATCTGTCGAAGAGGAAAGATTGAAGGATAAGATAGAAGGTGTATGGAAGTATAGTCTTAAGTTTAAAGAGAAGACCCTGGTGCCAGACTCTATCAAACGCCTGAGCAACATCCAAAAATACTCCAGTTGCATATAGTTTTTGTTCTAAAGCTCCAGCAATGTAGTCTGTAACTCTGTGCAATTGATGTGTCGTCGAATGGAATGTGCGAAAGCCGAATTGGTGGTCAGGTATTACCTGTTGGTCAGTCAATATGTCAACAAGTCTTTTGTATATTAATTTTTCAAAAACTTTAGAGCATATAGGAAGGAGGCTAATGGGTCTGTATGATGAAGGACTGTATATGTCTTTACCGGGTTTGTGAATCATCTTAATAAGTGAGTATTTCCATTGTAAAGGGAATTTTGACGTCCTTAGTATACAGTTGTAAATTGTTGTCAGAAATACTAGAGCTTTCTTGGGCATTTGTTGGAGTGCTTTGGCTGTTATTAAGTCATAACCAGGAGCTTTTCTTTTCGGTAATTGTTTGATTTGAAGTGCAACCTGAGATGGAGTAAAAGAAGGAGGTGGTAGTGTCAGCTGAAGTGGGATGTCTAATGTGTTAAGTACCATAGTCTCATGTTCTGTGTTAGTGAAGTTTGTAAACGGTTTAAATACAGAAGAAAGGTGGTGAGCGAAGAGTTCAGATTTTTCCTCATCCGACACGGCCCAGGATCCATCTTCTTTTCTAAGTGGTGCTGACAGCTCTCGGTGCTTTAACAACTTTTTGGTATGCTTCCACAAGCTCCCATCGTCAGTAGAAAGACCACTGATGTATGCGTCATAGTTAGTTCTGTTAAATTTTTGGATTTCTCTTTTAAGTTGATTGTTTAGTCGATTAAATGTCTGTCTATCTGAAGGGTGTCTGTCAGTCTGCCATATTTTACGCGCTCTTCTCTTTGCTCTGATTAAGTCCCTGATGTACTGAGGATATTTCGGCAAGTGCTCAGCTGTCGCAGAGTTGAATTTTGGTATTGATGATGTCCAAGCAGCTTGTTGAATATTTTTGGTGAATGTTTCCACAGCCTCTTCCATTTCTTTTTCACCTTTTATGGACACTGGGATCAAAAGCGAAGAGTTTAAAAACTCTATATGCATCCCTGGCAATTGGTCCTTTGATGAGAGCTGGTATTTTTTGCACGTTGACGGCCTCATCGAGTACAATAAGGTGTACCGCTGAATGATCAGAGCAAAGATCAGAGCTCGTACTTATGGAATGAGGTACAGTACGCAGTCCTTTTGTAATAAAGAAGTCTAAAAGGTCCGGGGATTTGAGTCTCGATACAGGCCAGTATGTCGGTGTATCAGGATTTATAGTGTCTAATGAAAGCTCGTGGATAGCAGCCCTCAAATTTCTTCCTCTTGGTGTGCATAACCGTGACCCCCAATGTTGGTGCTTTGCGTTGAAGTCACCACCTGCTATGAAACATCGACCTAAGCTTTGGAAGAAGTTGCAAAACATCGAAGATGTCAGCACATATCTTGGAGGACAATAGATGGAAGCTAGTGTCAATGTGTTGTGTTTCATGTATAGTGTGATGCCTGTGGACTGAATGTCAGGTGTAGTTGGTAAAAGTAAATGGTTGTGTGATAAAGAAGATATTATAAGTATAGCAGTGCCGCCGTGGGCAGTGTTGTCGGGGTGGTCTGTCCTGTGTGTCACATAACCAGAAATACCGAATTTCGATCGTGGTGTAAGGTGAGTTTCCGTTATCAGGGCTACATCTATACGTTTTTCATGAAGATAAAAGTCCAGTTCAGTTTTGTGTTGTGCCAGTCCATTTGCATTCCACAGAAGGATGGACAAAGAGCCTGCAGTCAGCTGATTAGCGGTCGTTTTGTGGATACATGGCTTGAGTCACCTGTGCAAGCTGTTGGAGGATAGTAAAAAGGGGCTGTATGAGGGAGTTTAAACCATTGAGTAATTGGAGCAACTGAGGTGGGGCATTATTTTCAGCTGAAGGTGGCTGCTGAGTAGTTTCCCGCCTCATACCTGAACATGATGGTTTGATGTGAGCAGATGTAGTAGCATTATCTCTTCTTGTCATCTGGTTTCTTGATGGTTCCTGCAGCTGAGCTTGCGTAGCCTTCTGCGAAGAATTTTTTTGTATCGGCTGCTCTTTTCGCAAGGGCTGCGGAAGAGTCGGAAATTCTTCGAAACTTGGTGGTGGAGGGAGAGGTGGGGATCTAGGAGGATGGTTGGTTCTTGCTGTTCTCCTATGCGCCCTCAGATCCTTCAGGACTTGGCATCCTCGGTAGTTGGCCGGGTGGTCTCCAAGGCAGTTTGCGCAAGTTGCCTTTGTCTCCCTGGTCTTCAAGCAGGATACACTTTCGTGGCCTTGGCCACACTTAACACATCGTGGAGAATGGTTACAGTATGATTTTGTATGACCATATTGTTGGCATCTTATACACTCAGGTATAATTCTTTTTTTTCGAGGCTCCTCAACAACAATTTTTGTATAATAAATTGATTCGATTTCATAAATTTTTTCATTGAAAGTGGCCTTTGTTATGTCTATGAAAAACATGGGCAAAGGTTTTTTGAATCGAGAGTATACATTTGTGATGTTTGTTGCAATGTAACCATGTTTTTCTAAATCATTTTTAATTTCAGAGATTGGGGTGGTGTGGTGCAAATTTTTAATGACAATTCTTCTATTTTTGTCCTCAGGTAGCTGATATGTGTGGAATTCAGCACCTCCATTTCTAAGACTACTAACTAGTTTACGGTATACGTCAGGTGTTTTCGGGTAAACTGTTACACCTTTGATAGTTGTTTTCAGAAAAAAAGAATTTGGAGCTGCGTTGTTTTCAAGGAATAGGACCAATGCCTCATAATTTTGAACGTCGTTTATGTGTATTGGTGGTGGTTTTTCGTTTGTTTGAACATTTACTGCGGATTGTTCATTTTCGGTAATGGTATTAAGTACATCATAAGAATTACTTACAGATATTGGAGTTGTTACATTTTCTGTTTCGGTTTTTTTGTATTTTCTCGGATCCCTAGATTCATTAGGAAAATTTCTTTTTTTACCCGTTACCAATGCCCAAGCATCACCACAAGTAGCGTCGATTAAGTCCATCCTTTCGTCCCTTACCACAACATTTGTAGTTGGGTTGGGATCCATTTTTTCTGTGGATATCACCTTCAACTACGTATGTTCACTTTCACACCTTCTTCCTTCAACTTCGAAAAAGAAAATTTTACGTTTCTACTTGAAAATTCAAATGAAAATTCAAATAACCTTTTTAGTTATAATTTTTTGTGTTTATAGGTTTCTAGCACCATATGTTGAAATTAATGTTGGTTTTTAATATTGTGTTCAAATATTTTTGCTAATGGGTATTTCTGGTTGTTTGCTTTTCTACTGGTTTCTCTTAATTGGACTTGAGAATATTTTTCTTAAAATCAATACTTTCGGTGTTCAGAGATATCATAGAACAAAGACAATAGCTGTCACATTCAATAATTTTTTACATTATATTTTTTTTTTATTAAGTGTTAATGATTTTGCCGAACTACAGTGAGATAGAAGATGAAAATGATTTATCAATTATTGCTATAAGAAAATCTCGAATCAAGTCCAGCTCTTCTTGAAAAAACTTTACTCTTCAAATTTCCTTTCACTGTCACTCTTCAACATCATTACTGGCGAGTTTCGATGAAGCAGTAAATCTTAGTACAGGGAAATCTTCATTAGACAAAACTAGTGGTTCAGCAGATGGAACATTTGTATAAAATTTGAAGGTTTTTTTTTGCACGAATTATCCAAAAAAGATCATTTTACATTCACTACACAAACGTAGCAAGGTGATTTGTTGCCTTATACAGTCACATCAGCACACCAAATGGAAGCCCTTGGCATCCTCCTTGAGTCCTGTTTCCAAATGCTCCTTCACTACATAGAATATATCCAAGGAAGGATGAGGCAATTGATTCATATCTTGTGAAAATATTTATATTTACATTTTATTACCAATTATAAATCGATTAGTAAATATAGATTTAATTGCTTAAAAATATAAAAATAAAAACGATGGAACAAAACCAGTATTAAATGATTATTAAAAAACATATAAATGTATTAACATTTATAATTAAAAATATTTGTTATTAAAATCTGGTGAAAAATTAATTAAGCTGCTGAATGGAACTGAAACCTATAAAAACAGTTTTATTTTTATTATATACCAAAAATACTTAATAATAAATTATTTTAGTTTATTGTTGTTTCAGTCCTTTCCTTGTAGACATTTTTATTTTGTATTCATTTTTAAATATATGTTTTCGGTAGTCTAGTTTTATATAGATATGGATATAGATACATTGACATAAAAATGTAGAAAAATATCACTATATTTTATAAAATATACATCGTTTTTGAATAAGCGTAAACGTAAACAACGTGACGTTTTTTATAATTCTATTTATCCATTATTATTTATTCGATTTTTTTTCATTTACAGGGCTGTTTTTAACAGCGTTACATAAAGATCCTGTTTATATAGTGATGCGATTTCATGCATTTATAATATTTGAAAAGATGCAATCGCACAGGACAGCTTCTCAAACTTGTTTGACTCGACTAATCTTACCAGTTTATCCTCTTATGTGATCATTATTTCCTCCATTTGGTACATATCCCCTGAGTACCGCAGGCTTTACCTA
The DNA here is from genome assembly GCA_928085145.1 of Nezara viridula. Classification (NCBI taxonomy): domain Eukaryota; kingdom Metazoa; phylum Arthropoda; class Insecta; order Hemiptera; family Pentatomidae; genus Nezara; species Nezara viridula. Next base: position 71,217,465 of record OV725081.1, read on the forward strand.
CGACACTAATTGCAGATGATGGAGGGGAGTGGACTACACACCCTCCTGTGAATCATCTTGCGCCGAGGCAGTCATGGCCCCCTATTAATTGGCTCTATTATTATCGCAAGGCCTGTTAATTTGTTACTGCCATCTGTGCCCAACAACATCTGGGCTTCTTTGTGTTGATGCTGTCGTGTCCGGGGCTTGACTAGAGGTGACCATCACGTGATTGCCTTATAATCAGTTAAACATATATATACTTGATTTTATTATTATTTTTTAAATTGTAAAAGTCTTCCAGTCATGTTTATCTTCCAAATAGCAGGAATGCCAGGTTATTCACCATTAAAAATGATGAGAGAGAAAGTATTTTATTTATTTTTTTAACGGTTATAGTGCGTCGTTAATGGCATTATTTTATCGAAATCCCATATAAAAATATCTGCTTTGTCCATATTTACCTCTTTAGGTTCAATAGCAATTTATATACTGGTTTTGTTGTTTATATACTATTTTGTCCGAGATCTCGTTGCAAAAAAAGTGGCTTATTCACTAAGGTTTGGTCATTTACATTTTTTTTTAAATCTATTTATTGAGTAATAATACAATCAGCCACTGCTGGAGGGCTATAAGTATTAGGGCTAAGAGTTCTCAATTTACATTGATCATGTCCACAAGCTTAAAGTGAAAAATGCACGTTTACTATTTTATATCCGCTGGAATACAAAGTGGAGACCAGGTTAATGTATGTAGAGAACCAGCAACGGTTTGATCTAACCGTAAGATGTAGCTCAGTAACTTCACATCTTCCGGTTAACCGGGAGCCTCTTTCTTCAGCTTTAATAGTTGTACAAGTTTCTGATCTATCTATGATAGCTGGGCAATCAGTGCTAAAGGAACTATCTTGGTTCTCCGAGAAACAAGACTACTTATAAGGTGTTTTTGTAGCTCAAAGTAGCATCGGTTTGGAGACATGATCTTTTTTTTTATTTATATATTGTATCTTCATTAATATTGGTTCTATAGGGAGTTTATGATTCGATTTCGTGCTAATTACCTATGAACTGTTTCATTAAAGGAAGTTAATGGACTATGTATCTATATATCATGGGTTATAAATTAACTTCAGGACGCAGTCATTATAAAGTTTTTATTAGTGCTGTCGTTTCAACCCAAACATGGGTGATCATCAGGGGGTGGTTCGAGCACTGAAGGTAGTGCCCGAACTACACCCTGATGATCATCCACATGTTTGGGTTGAAACGTCGGTACTAATAAAAACTTTATAATGATTGCGTCCTGAATATTTATCAGCCATGATATCTGCTGTTTCGTTCGTTATCCTGACAAATTTAACACTCATTTGTTCTGATATATTAATTCAAGTACATTTCAGAGTTAAAAAATTTAATTAATATTTAAAAACTATGAAAAACTAGGCGTTCTATTTCTGTATTGGGCTGTCCCAATTGGTTACTCCTACGACTATAACAAATCCGATCCCTTTTATTCGATTTGTGAAGGGGCTTGTTTACGGTTAGCTTTTGTCAGCTGTTGGAGGTCGAATTCCCGAGTTAGTGATGGGATTCGTGTGCATACTCAAATAGGGAAAGTCGCCCAATATTGAAGAGGCTCTTAAGGCTGCGTTGCTTTCTCGGGGCTATTAAGATCTGGGAAAGATTTAGGTGTTTGCACGCCTCTGAGCGTCCTCGGTGGGATCGTCTCTCCGGATCCTGTTCATTGATTGCGCTTTATTGCCCCCTTACTTGCAGGCATTGACTGTTTGAGGATGAAGCAGCACATGTAGGATATGGTGGAGTATGAAAACATACAGAGTCTTGAAAATATCATTATTTTCTGCATACCATTTTGTATTTATTTATCATGACTAAACATAAGGAAAGCATATACCAATAAGAAATTAATTATATAAAATTACCCGTATAAGTAATTAAGGAAGTGTTTTGGGAGGATGGGTGCGGCCAAATAAGAAAACACTAATAATTTTTTTTTTTTTTAAACTTATTGAAAAATATTACAATCTGTCTCTAGGACATTTATAATAGAGTTCACAGATCACATTCACACTCTATGTACAATAAATAAAATAAATTATACAGAAAAATATTATATATACAATAACCAAGAATAAAATAACCTAAAAATAAATAAATAAAAAGAACACCACTAATAAATAAATATTATTTTGAATATTTTCTTACGTTTCTGTCTTACTTATGGTTCTACAGTCCACCATAGACACTTTCCACCATTTCCACACATAGACACTTTCCTCATCTTGATTACAGCTGCGTGGTATACGGTGGCCTTTCGGCGGAACTCGGGGACGGAATAAAAAGAATTATAAATGCCTTCTTAAGATTTGTCACTGGGGTCCCGATACGTTCTCGTGTTTCTCACCACTATGCTGTGGTATGGTGGCTCTTCCCCTTCTTTCCGAAGACAATATTTCCTAGGCACATTTCTTTACCAAATTGTAAATAATCATTGTCCTTACATACATACAATCTCCTATGATTCAAGTCACCTATCTACTCCTCTCCAAGATCCACAAGATCTCCTCCTTCTGATCTTTACATACCTTTGCACAGATCTGCCTCATTTAAACATTCCTTTGTTGTCCGTTTCACTGCATTTTGGAATTCGAATCGTGCTAAATATTCGCCATGCACCATCCTTATCCACATTTAAAAAAACTCTTATTCCAATTCCTCTTCTCAACTCAATCAGACGCTGGTTAAGTATTTATTACGTAAGATTTTAATTTCTTTTATACGTTATTATTATTTTCTGTTGTTTTGAGTATGAAAAAGAATTTCCATCATCTATCACAAAACATTGTAAGTAGGTATAATTTGTTTTTTTTGCTTATCTTCGACACACTCTTCTGTGTGAGTGTACGTGTGTGTATATATATTTCATCTATTGTATCATATCTGGTCCAGCGTCTTCCCATCAAATTCTGACTTTTCTTTCCTGAATCCTGTCTAGTTTCCAGCTGTTAGTTCAAGTACTAACGAAAACTGCTAACCGTCGCGGCCAAATACTCTCAATTAACAACCTAGTTTGAAATCATATTAAATAAATATGTTAGCTTTAAATTTAATGGTTTTTATCTGTATCGGAAGGAGAGCAATACAACATATGATGGCGGTCTTTCGATCTTATTTAATTAATACACGCCGTCCTTTCATGTAGTTAAGTTGAATATCAAGGTTAGGTTATATCTGTACCGTAAATGTTAACAATTTTCTACATATTAATACTCACCTTCTACAAAATGACGTTTCTTGCAATATTTTGAATAGAAAATATAAGTCTCATGTTAAAAAAAAAATATTACAAAATATTATTTTTAAAATTGAGTATCTCTGATTCTAAATTTATTACTTATTATTTCAGTTATAAATATCATACATTTGTAATAAAATCACAGCACATAATGTTTTACCATTTAATCAATAGACAAGCAGTAAATCAGTATTTTAATTATGAAAGACATCGATTTTTCATTGTCTGGATTTGAGTATTTTCATGAGGTTAAAATAAATATTTTGGATTATTAATTCATTTAATGTGTGTCCTTCGGATTTAGGTATATTTGAATTCCTTTGTAAAATACTTTCGGTGTGGTAAATAATCTTGTTACTTCAACAGGCTAAATAGTGGCAAAACTATTTTATTAAAAGCCAACGTTTCGACCCGACTTTGCAGGTCTTCTTCAGGGAGGTGTGTTCAGCTAGGAGTTTCCCTTAGAACTGAGTTTACCCTCAGTTCTGAGGGAAACTCCTAGCAAATGAAAAAAAAAAAAAAAGAATGATACGTAGCAAGGTGTTTGTCATCATCAAGACCCTTCTCAGATATGATAATCTATCGGCATGCAGTCAACAGCTCCACTGCTTCGGGAGTGGTCGCAAGGAGAAACACAGATGACGTCATACCTACGTCACTAAAGCAGTGATTAACTTAAATGGAATTGACAAAATATCAACGTTCCGTAAAAATAATTTCATTTCTGTTTATTTGGTGGTAATGTATGTCATGTGCCTTGCTACGCTATTCGGTTTGTTTTTATTACAAATGTTGGGAAAAAACGAGGGATAATTTGTCAGGAACTTAAAATATAGATTAATTTTAACTTGGATGATAGCAGGATCTTGTCTAAGGAGAATAGAAGTGAATTAATTGTAAAACTTGAGTACAAAAATAAAACAAATAGGCTAGTTTTTTAGAACAATTTTTGACTATAACGTTCTTCCTGAATCGGACAATATAAACGCCCTGTTATCAATCGATTTTTCTATATGATAGGAACATATACGAGATAAATTCCGCAAATATTGGTCTTACGATAAAGTTGATTGACAGATTTTCAAATTTAGTTAATTAAATAAAAAAAAGTTAAGTAAATTTTGGTTTATGACTACTTTGTCTTTTTTGTTTGTTTTATTTGTGTATAGGTTGTTCCTAGTACTTAATTGTGCTATAAAATAATCACAGTGCGGTTAATTATTTACCATAAAATAAAGGTTTTAAGTACTTGTGTATATAATATATTGTTTTATATAAATGAATTAATTAAGAAAAATTAAAACTTGTCATGAATTAAATATCGTAATTTATTCGATGATTTGTAAGAATCTGTTTAATCTGCGGGTTTGAATTTTTCTTTTTCAGAGAAACATAAGATTAACTGTTTGAAAGCTGTGTTCAATGCTACTATTTGTTCCATTGTGAAAATTGTAAACTAAGAATTTGAGTATTTTCAATAATTTGGGGGCTCTACAATAAACTTATCGAATAATAGCTTACTTACTGTTTTAAACGCCTTCCCGATAACCGGGACAACGTTAAGACTTCCGGAAGGTTCCTCTTATTCCTGAGTCATGAGTTATTCCTGATGCAGAGCACGTCAAGGATGGCTCACAGGCCGCCGGTATGTCATGGGTGTGCCACTGGAGATAAATGTCATGCGGTATTTCTGTATTCTATTGTTTCAGATTGCTTGAAACTTACCGGATGGTTTACGGTTTCGTTTTCCACAGTCTAAATGATGTTCTCGTGTTAAAATAAAAAAAAAAAACAAAAACAAACTAAGGCGTGTGCTTAACATAAATATAAATTATAAATAATAGGTCATTATAAAGAGGATGGAATGCTGAACATTTAAGTCGCTTACGGCATGCAGATCCGATTTTTAGTTTTTGAGTTCCTTTAATCCATATCTTTCATAAAACGCATTATTATCAATTGGTTTACAACACTATTTTTCCTTTTCTCCTCTTTAACACGGCGTCGCGTTAAAATATAATTTTTAATAATAGCCCATAACAGTGATGATGAAATGCTGAACAATTTTCTTGTTTACAATATGCAGGTCTGATTTCTAGTTTTTGGATATTTTAAGACATATAGAAAAACACTTCAATCAGTCGACTCCAGGCGACTTTACCCTAGCGTTACACATCTGACGGATCAATCATTTTTTCAATGGAATATTAAGAGAATCCTTATTTATTGTATGAATATGTCTTCCACCAGAACTTCAAAACATTGATAATTTGGATTAAGATGTTTAAGCTTAACCATTAAAGTATGACTTGCATAGTGTTGCCATTGTTGTTTCACCATTAGATGATAAAATCATTTTAAATACTTGAACCTTGTGAAAATATAGCTATAATATCCTTGTTTCCTATATTTGTATGTCTTTATCCTCACGGATCTGTAAGATTCTGTTTAATCTGCAAGTTTGAATTTTTTTTTCAGAGAAACGTAAGATTAACTATTTGTAAACTGTGTTCAATACTACTCGTATTTGTTCCTTTGAATGTAAAAATTGTAAACTAAAGCTTTGAGTATATTCAACAATTTAGGAGGCTCTGCAAATATAGGTATAGAATAATATAGGTATTTATGAATAATATTTTTAAAAATAGTTAGCCCCAATTCTTTCATTATAACGGCTCGATTAATCCAAGTGAAAATGCATTGATAAAAAAATAAATAAATAAACTGTTAATTTTATTACACGGTAATAACACTTCGAATATAAAATTTGATAGTTGGGTTAAACAATATTTTATCAATAAATATTTATTGCTTGCTGAATTGATTAACTTTCCAAGTTATTTTTAATTTGTGTTTTTTTATCAAACTTGTACTGAAAGTATAAAATAATATGGGATTAGTGATTTTAAAAATAGTATTATACTTTTCCTTGATAACGTCCCTGCATGTTTTTATTGATCTTTTTAATCTTAATTCTATTTTCAGATTAATTGTATTAGCGTTGACAGTGAGGTGTTATCTAATTAATAAATAAATATGGCTGCGGTGATATTCACTATCAATTTTATTTAATTCAACGTTAATTAATAATAAAAAAATGAGAAATTAATAAAAAAAAATTTTAATATAACAATTGTTAACAGAAGGTAATTTTGTGTAATAAAATATATGATGTGCAGCTTATGCATTTCAATTATAAGAATCTTGAATGAATTTATAATTGTATTCAAGATAAATAAAATTGAAGATTACTGCAATCTTATTTATTTATTAATGTTGTTGATTATTATTTAATGTTGATTAATAATAATAAATTATTCTTTATTTTTTTAAAGGAGTAAAATTATTATCCGATCTGTTAACAGTCTTTATGATGTTATTTTGTCCATAAAGTAGTACTGTCGCTCTACTAATATAAAGATTTAATGGAAGGAGATGGCCCGGGGTTGCGGTCATAAATATTTTATTATTATGATATTTTATTATTATTAATATTTTAATTTTATGACCGCAACCCCGGACCATCTCCTTCCTTTATAATGCAACGGTCAACTGTTAAATATTCAATAAAGATTTAATTTTTATTTAAACTGTAATTAATTAGGAGTTTAATAAGAATAATATAATAATGAGTGTAGTAAAAGAGAGAAAAAAAAACCTATATGAAATGTTGTTCAAGTGGTCTTTGAAAGGGAAAAAAAAAAACATTTTTTGACACGTGTTATACGTGCTATATTCTTAAATTTAGTAGTGGCATATGAAATATAATTTAAAAAGAGAATATATTGTGATTGTTTAAGTATTTAGCATAAATCATTCACGTTAAAAAATGACCAAAAACAATATTGATTTTGAGTAAGAGCAAGGCTTTAGCCCGAAAGACCCACCCGTATTTATTAATATTTTTTTTGTGGAGAATTTAGAAACTATATTTTATGCAAAATTTTCCATTTAATTTTATTTATTATTAATAATTCGTTTACCTATTTATTGTTGGTATTATTTTTTTTTAACGGGGGGATTTAAAAATGAATTTAGGTCTAACGCCTAGAGCTAGTTACGTATATTTCACTCACAAACCTGTATTGGTCGCTTGAAACGAGAAGGTATAGCTCAGACATAACTTATTTACGGTAAGCACCATACCTTGCGGTACTTCGAGACAATGTACGACGGTAATACCGATGGGCACGCTATGGTACATTCTACCTAAGGTACTTACATCGGATCCGGATGGCCCAAGAGGTTCGGGCCGTGTCCTCATATATTTGGTTTTAGGAGCCTCCCGTAGGCCATCCATTTCGGTAGTATCTTCTCCCCTTCCGAACCAACTCCTCTAAGAGATCTTCCCCTAATTCCATTATCCCGCCTTGGGATCTATTCCTGAAAATTTATGGTCTTGAGTCTGATGGAACAGGTGTGTCGTTATGTAAATACAGTTGCAATAAAATGGGTTGTTACTTTACTTGAGACTGTTTTTTCTTTCTCATTTTCCAAGTGAGGCAGGAATCTGTGATGGATCTGTGGTTGTTTTAATTTTTTTTTTCAAGTTTTCAAGTAGCGGATCCAGGATTTATTTTTAGGAGCTTCCATGTTTTTTTTTTTGTTTTTTTTTCTCTATAGCTGTAATTATTCTGGTAGAAAAAAAAAACCTATATGAAATGACGTTTAAGTAGTGCTTGAACGCAAACACAAAAAAAAAAAAAAAAAAACGGCAATTGCAACAACAACAATGCTTTAAGTTAAGAGATAAATTCCTTATAATTTTTCTTATGTGCTTTCATTGAGTATAATGCGTTATAATTTAAATACTAGAAGATCCGGAAAATGACGTGAAATCCCTTATTGAATTCTTAAAATAAATAAAGTTTTACCATCGAGTTTAGAAATACAAAAAATGCCAATGATCCTTCGGAGTAGTGGCATTAGGAAAATAAATAAATAAATTTGAAAAGATTATATATATATTGTAATTATTAAGGACTTAGCTTAGATCATTCACAAAAGCAAATATGGATTACGGAATTTTTTTTCTTTTTTTTTTTTAAAGAAGCACTATATTTTTTCTAATTAATTTGTACTTTTTGAAATTAAAAATTATTATAATAAATTATTTTTAATTTCATATTTAAAAAAAAATGAAACCTCGCCGTCATGATTTGCCCTATTGCCAGAATCAAAAAGTGCATTCTGTGGCTCAAATCGAGTTTCATTTTACAATTCGGGTTCAGTTGTACGAATTATGTATTTTTAAATATGTATAAATATATATATTATGCCCATACATAATCATGTATATTATTAACTTTGAAGTAACTCATCTGTAGACTTAAATGGGCTTAGTATCAATTCATCTAGTCGATATTGCATAATCTTCACGGTTTTCTTTATTGGAAATGATTCGTCCTTCATATACCACTATAACTTTCTCCTTGAGTAGCCGTAATATTGATGAATGACAATTTTGTTTTAAAAAATTCAAAGAGAAGCCTTTGTCATATCTAAAAATAATTAAGCTCAAGATTAGAGTTTAATGATTTCGTGTATTATCGAAGGATTTGCAGGATTAATGTTTCTACTTATTATTTAATATTTTCATAAAATTATATGTTAATGCTAAAACAACAACAGAATAATGGATCCGATAGCTTTCACTCGGTCCGTTCAGAACTCTCATCTATTTGTTTTTGTTTTATTTACAAACGAAATACTTCATAAATTGCGATTTTAATAATATTAAGCTTCAATTTTTCTTTCATTGCAACTTAATAAAATAACTATACAATTTCCGATTCATATTAGTCTGTTTAATGTATGATACGTTGAGAAGGAGTTAATCGGGGGGTGCAGTCAAATTAATAATGAATTAAACAATTAGAATTATTTAATTGGCAAAAATTAAATAATTCTAATTGTTTAATTCATTATTAATTTGACCGCACCCCCCAATTAACTCCTTCTCATATTATATCAACGGTCAACCATCTCTACATCATTATGATACGTTGGTTCACGGAATTTTGTACAGGAAAGATCTAATTGATGAACTTTTCATTGAATTTTATGTGAACTCAAAAATTTAATCATTGTGGAATTAGTTTAATTTCATGTTTAATATGGAACTTATAAATAAAATGGCCACAATTGTCTGACGACACACTTTTGGAAATGTATTTTCTGGCAGGCGCAATAGACATACCATACCGCAAAACAAACTCAATTTAGTCCTAATATGGTTAGTCCGACTAACCGCTATATTTCAGTCATTAGACTGACGGAATGGCACTAGCGAATCCACTTTCGGACTGAAGTCCACCAAAATGGAAAATATTTGTTTAAATTATCTCTGCTTATGTGAGCGATTTAAGCTAAACTAGTGTTCGTTCAGTGGTCGAAATTCAACCATAATCATTAAAAGTTTGAGAAAAACATACTTTTTAATACTTTTAATCCTACATATTTAAAAATCCTCATTTATTAATAAAAACAAAATTTCAATTTCAATAAAAAAATCGAGCTTAAACTACTTATAATTATTTATAAGTAATACAAAAAAACTCATTCGAAAAATATTTTAATTTCCATTTTGATTTATGTATGTTATTATCATAATAAATTAATGTTATGATAAAAATAAAAAATAAATTTAAATTAGCAATTGCAATTCTGTTTAAATCAATTGTTGTGTAGAACTTTTCTATAAACAATGTTCTGTTATTGTTTAGTAAGTAGTCGTGCCCATTGCCATTGGGAATATAAATTTCAAAATTTTAAACGAACGTGCTCTGCTTTCTGTCACATATAATTGTCTATGCGAAAATACTGAAAGTCGCAATAATACTCAAATTTTTCCAAAAGTTTGAACCTGCGATTTGTTTATGGTCATAGCAAATGCAGCTGTTACTGTTTTTGAAATTAGATTGAAAGTATTAATCTCTTTAAAAAATAAGCCCCATTACCTCAGAAAATGTAAAGTTTTCGATTTATCGAACAAAGCCAAAATAAAGGAGATGGTCTTTGCATAAGAAAAAGTACTAAATATTTAAAACGTTATATCTCTGCACCAAATAGTCAGATTTCAATATTTTTTTTTATTTTTTGTGGGGAATTCAGGAAGATTTCAAATAAATATTAATATTATCAAATAAAAAAAATACTTTTTGCGTTATTCGCAAATAAAATTCTGAATGCATCGTTAAAATTTATGCAGCTTGTTTTCGGGAAAGTATGTTGTATACAAATTATAAAGGTTTCAAGAAGAAGCCTTTAGCCAAGTTTCATTAAAATCGTTTTAGCGGTTTTGGTGCTACAGTCTAAAGCGAATCACGTTTTTGTGGCTGCCATTTCGATAGGAAAGGCCTGATGTTAATGAAATGCATACAAAAAAAACTCTTAAATCTGATTGCGACGTTGTATCAAAATTTAAAAGAAATTGGTGAAGAACTTTCGAAGATTAGCTGTTTTGAACAAACTATCACTTATATTTTTATTTATATACATTATTTCATATTTTTATTTGTTGATAACACTAAAGCTCTTTAAAAGCTATTAAACAAAAAAATAATGAAGAAAATCGGTAGCTGAGAAAAAGGAGCTGAACCGTTTTGTGTTTGCCTATTTATAATGATAATTAAACAATCACAATGTATTATCTTTTTAAATTGTAATGGATATATAACTACTAAATACAAGCACGTATAAAAAAACAATATATCTCTAACAGCTTAATTGTTTCTGTAACTACCGTTTTTTTTTTCTTCAAGGACCACTTCGTCTTGTATATATATATTATTTTGCTTCCAGATTAAATACCTTTAAGAAACCTCCCCCTCCCAAAAAAAAAATTAAATCCTGGATCTCCTACTGTGGAGAGAGCTGTTGGTAAAATATCTAAAAATACTTGCATACATGACTGGTTCGAAAAAATATTGGTTTACTCAAAGAGACTGCTGTTGGCTGTTGACAGAACTACAGATTGCATTTAAATTTTACTATATACGAATTCACGAATACATAAAACAATACGTTTGTTTTTTTGTTTTTTTTTTATAAATATACTTATAATTTTATTTGAGTTCATTAGCACACGAATTCTTCTGTTCTCCCATTGTTGTTTTATTTTGATTTCTTTTCTAATTTAAAATAATTACTTTTTTTAATTATCTATCTAGTAATTCTAGAGCCGTAATATCCGAAAGTAAAAAGGTTGAGTGGTTTCTTTACATCAGTTACGTCACCGACATACAGACATCTACTAACCAGTTGGCCCGTCAGTAACACGCTATGGCATCCGTCCACGCACACCATGTTGTTAACATTAGATTAATTTAAAAAATCCATCGAGTTTTTTATCACTTTTATTATTAACCATAACCGGAACTTATATTAAAAATAAAAATATACCATAGATTCTACTTTATTTGGTAATGAAGAAATTCTTGTTGTAGTCAGTTTTTTTAATGTTATGTTATATAGCGCCGAGGAAATGTATAAGACGAGAATTAATACATTAGAGATGCCGACGTTTAAATCTTCTGAGCTGTAGAAGTTTGATGTTAGGAGCATACTTTCCACTTTTGAAAAAAAAAAAAAAAATATATATATATATATATACATACAATAAAAACGAAAGAATAAATAAAATGCTGAGATATCTTATGACAATCTAAACGTAGCAGTTAATGTAATAAGAATTTGGAAAATATTTAATACAAGAAATAGAAATCAAAACCAAATTCGTTCTATTCAGCCACGTAAAAATAAATGGAGGATTGATACGGATGGTAAAATATTGTAACATAAACTATGTTAATAACTATGTAAAAAAAATCGGTACAATACGATGTTCATAAAGAGATAAAAATAAGTTTAGCTGAGTAGAAAGATAATTGCTCTTTTATTTAACCGTTAACACTAATCTAAAACTTCGTGAGTTTTTTTTCATCATTTCCTACTTCATTTCATTATAACCAACAACATTTTTATCTACGGAAATTCGCAGAAATGTGGCTTTTTATTAAATTAATTAATTTAATTTAAGGCACTAAAAACTCATGAATACCCATTTACTTTCCATTTGAATCGCCTTGAAATTTTTTAACAAGAGAAAAAAAAAGGTAGCCTACAAAAATATTGGCCCCTTAGACCTATACAACCTGGTTTTATAACATGTTGGGCATCTTTTTTTATCCATTTTGTGATTAAATTATCATACGATTTAAGTGGAAGCAAATGGCTGATCATGCATTTTTTAGTACCTTATTAAATTGACCAAGTTTACAGATCTCCAAATGAAAACTCCATATTCCCGAGAATTTTCATGAATAAAAAGAATGTAGGTTACAATGAAAAGAAGCTCTTATATTCAAGGAGTTCTTGACGAATGTTAATAATTTGATAAAAAGGGGTCAGTAATAGTTGGTTTTTAATAACAGTGAAATAATCAAAATAATAGAATCAAATGAAGATGGTACCACTATGGGGGTGAACATCACTAACGTTTTATTTAAAACATTTTCTGCATGAATATGTCATATTCGGTATAATTTTAAATATATCCGATTTTGAAACTTATCTATTACTGGTATCCACAAGGTTACGATGAGATAGCCCAACGATTCTTAAAGATAATAACATTAGGTGCTTAAGAAAAAGGAGTTTGCCCAAGAGGTGTCATCAACTCTAATGACAATGCATTTACCAATGGCTGATTGGATTGTTTTTCGGATACCATTCATTATTTTATGAAGGTTGTGTATTTATTGGTTATACTTAAGTAATTTAGTCATCGTTAAGTAAACTTGGCTTAAATACTTCGTAACTCTAAAATATATTTATTTTGGTGCTTAACATCTGTTAAAATTCTAACAGCAAAATATATATTAATAAGTAACAGTCCGTGGTACAGACCCCTTTTTAGCAAATTATTAACATTCGGCTGAAACTTCGTATATAGACAGCTTCATCTCACCCTAACCTATAAATATTTTATCTACGAAAATTCTCGGAATGGGGCCGTTTTCAATCCAATTAAGGACTAAAAACTCGTAAATACACATTTGCTTTCCACTTGAATCGTAAGATAACTTCCTCACAAAGTTGAGAAAAAAGATGGTCTTCAAAAATATTGAGCCATTTGGCGTGACCTACACCCCTAAATTGTCAAAATAACGAGGTTATATAGGCCAAACGGCCCAATATTTTTGTAGGCCCCTTTTTTTTTATAGATTTCGTGATCAAATAAACTTACGGACCAAGTGTAAAGCAAGTCTGTTTTAACGAATTTTTAATACCTAATTAAATAGACCTAATGAAAAGTTTGTCGACCTCCATATTGAAAACGCCCCTATTCCGAAAATTTTCGTTAGTAAAATATTTTTAGGTTACGATGAGATGAAGCTATTTATGAACTTTCAGCCGGATGTTAATCATTTGATAAAAAAAAGTCTGTACCACGGACTATAAAGTAAAATCGTAAATCTTGCTGGTGTATTTTTTTAAACTTCCAGTTGTTATTGTATTCTAATTACTACAATGATATAAAGAATATAAGCACGTTAGATTAAAAAAATATATTATGGGCTAAGAAAAAAATCTAAATATAGATAGTACTTAGCAGTGGTACAACCGAACGGTAGTTGGAATACAGCCCAATTCTCTCAAGGGGTCTACCGTAGAGATGTTATACACAGTATCGGTAATTTTCAAATATGTCGAAATTGTAATTCGGTATATCAAAAAATAACATTGTTTTGATTTATCGTGCTTGGACATTTTTATTATTGAAATCAATTCTTATTATTGTATTTTTTTAAAAATACTTGTTCTGTTTATTCTTTCGTTTATCTCATTATGATAGTTAAGTATGTAGTATTTGTATTATTTATGTTATTATTTTTTTTATTAAATACAGTTGTCTATGTTCCCTTATTATATCCGCGATACGAACTATAATTTTACTTGTCATGAAGATGAAGGATAAAGAAACATGTATTGACATCGTCATGGCGTTTGTGTTAAAAAGGTCAAGCCGTGAAGGCTAGTTTGCATCATGTTTAGAATATTTTTCTTCAATACTAGTTCTTCGAAATGACATTGCCTTCATAATTGTTGTATTTTTTTTGCAGGGAGTCGTAGGAGCATGGCCGCATGGACCCCTCACCTCTGATCGCCACCCCCAAAGGTAAATTTATAATTAATTACTAACATATAAAATTTTCAATTATAAGAATTTATTTTTTTTTTATTTCATTTTTTTTTATTAAAAGCTTCTGCCGTTGGCTATTAGGCCATTCGGCTTCTGGCAGCCCAATATAACTCCGCCATGAATCCTTTGTTTACATTTGTATAAGAATTTATATATAGTTAAGTCAGAAAAATTAAATTTTACAGAATAATTTTAAAGTAGGATGATTTTCTAAAAGTTTTGACTTATTTTTTAAAATTAGAAACCGATGTACTCATTACCAATATATGGATTTAGTGTGTTCTTGGTTCTTTGATTGGGCTAGAATCCCTGTGTTTCATTTAAATACATATTGTTTTTATTTTTTTCTTTATTTTATTAAATAATTGAACTGATTTATACATCTAAAAATTCCAGAAATAATTAATTAATAAATAATTAAACTGAATGGAAGTTTATTTTTACCTCCCTCTCTGCTCTCTTCCACTTGGTGTGGAACACTTTCTTCATTCTCTAACTCAAGCCGTGTTGTCCCCCTGTTCTATTTCAGACCTAACGCATTGATCCTTCTGAATAGCTTCCTTGTTGCGTTGGCGTATAATAATTATTTATAAAATTGACATTTAATTATAAAACGTACTATATTATTCATTAAACTTTTTTTCCAAATCTCCAATTTGACTTATGTGTTTATTAAAGTACCCTTAATTAAATGATTGATTAAGAGAAAAAACCTGGCGGTTAAGCGCGATCCTGGCCCGACTCCCTCTCTGCACAACCGTATTTCTTGAAAAATTACTTTTCCTAACTTTTTAAATTAAAAAAAAAATATATTTTTTTTAATAGTGGATTAATAGTTGACTGTCGTGAAAATAATGAAGAGGAGTCTATTGGGGTGATCAGTCAGAAGTAAAAAAATAAAAATTAATAAATTATTTTTATTTTTATTTTTGCCGACGTTTAGGCACAAGGTTCAGGCCTTCACCAAGGCTAAGAAAAGACAAGATAGCAATAGATGTGAGAAACTAGTAAACGGTAGAAACATAGTAATACGTTAACAAAGTTAGTATATATAGCATAACGGTGAAAAAGGTTAGGAACTTAAAAAATAAATAATAACGGTGATAGAGTTAGGAACTATGAAATAATTTCTATTTCATTATTATTATTATTTCATAATATATAACAACATACTTATTAACCCCGACTGTTGTTTCAAAGGAACCATGTTAAAGATACTTTAGAGGAAGTCATTTTTATTCCACATTTAAGCTCTGTCAGACTACTAATCTAAGATTAGAAATTAGAATAAATAATATTTTATTTATTAATTAAATAGATCTTTTTTCATTATTAAATAATATTCTTTATTGAGATATATTACAATCTGTCACATCTAAGGACAATAGTAATAGTGATAGAAGAATAGCTCAATCACACTATATACAATAAATAAACAGCAAAATAATAATATTAAAAGTAAATGTATGTAAACTAAAATAACTATTTAAATACACGTACGTTTTTATACAATATTTACAAAATTCATTCACTCAGGATCTCCGAGCCAAGCCTTTCCCTCACTCGTAGAAGGAAACGCAAAACTCTAGGAGATCCCAGCGTCTCTCTCTCAGCCGCAATTAAAATAATTAAAGTCTTGCTGAGATCAATCCTCAGTAAATTCTAAAATAACGTCTGTTTAATAATATATCTTATTGAGAAATTATAAAAAAAAAGGAATGTGTTTTAATTATTTTCTGGAATATCTATTTATTATACAAAAAGTTTAAATATCCACAAATATATAAAAACACTTGATTGCACATTGGTGCAACGAGTTGAAATAGTTTAAACAGGTTTCGATGATATTATGAAGCACTTTCGATTTTGACGAATTATTTGTTGTAACATTTACATACCTTAAATATGTAATTTCGTAATTTTCGTCACACACATACACTCACAGACCATTTTACGAGACTTGGTTATTCGGGACTCAAGTATCATAAAACGCGAAGTGCTTTCCTTTACTATTTATTTTAGATTTAGGTAAGTGAAATTAAAAGTATTACATTCTACTCAACTCAGTCTAATGGAAACTATAATTGAATTTCATTAAAATTATCCTATCGGGTTTTCTCATTTGCGTGTAAACTAGTATATTTTCTCCTACGTAACTAGTTAGATCGGTTATATAGATAACTTGGCTGTAAAAATCGGCATTCTAAAAGTTGGTTTTGCATCCCTAGGCATCTGCTTGAGATGTGTTTGTTCTCCTCACCCTTTTCTACCTTATTCCTGCTTTATCTTGGATCGCTTCTTGCTTCGCTTATTTCCTTATATTTTTCTTCTTTACGACCTCTGAAGGTTATCAGTTTTTTAATATTTTTTTCCCTTGGAATCATTACAAACCTTTCTAAAAAAAAAAAAAAAAAAATTGATATTTTATATCAGTTATATCAGCTGCACCACTTGAAAATCGATAAGTTCTCTTGTCTGTGGTAATCAGTTTTCTATATTCCGTTATCTTATTATGTTCTGTTTTAATACTGTGCTTTTCCCGAACCGTTAACTAATTTTCTTTATGAAGATAATTACTTTTTCATTTATAAAACTCTTTGAATCTTATAATATTTTTATTATGTTGTTTAATTTTATTCTTTAAATTCGTTATGACCCTGCATCCGTCGCAGGAAAAAGAAACTTTTCATTAAAGTTTATGTATATACATCTTATAGCTATGACAAAATGGAAACATTTAAAGTTACATATATATATTTTCTATAGTATTATAATTTAGTATTACATAAAATTTGTATTTTTGTCTGAACGTTTCGGAAATGCTTTGTGAACTGAGGGACTTTTCAACAATTGTATACTCTAATGCTGGGTGAGTCTCAGAATAACTATGGTCATTGTTTTGTTTTTAAAAATTAAATTTGATGTATAAAGTTATGAAAAAGAAATACGAATTATTGAAGAAAGGTCAAGAATAATGTTACAACATGATTTTTTAAAAATATTTTAAACGTTGTTAGGCGTATAAGATATACTATGAGGTCAGAACAATCTACCGATACTCCATTTACAATGAATAGGCTACGATACTTTATTAAAATTTAAATAAAATTGGGTGGGATGTAAAAAAAAAAAAAGTTTAAATTTCTCACTATGGAGATGATTCTAAATTATAAACTGTGTATTCACTTATCGTCAGTTCTGATTTAGAGTGTCATATTAAATAAAAAATCATTAAATAATAATTATTATTTCAGATGCAACAAGTCGTCTTTAGCAGTTTTTATCGACATTTATTTAAGCCAAAGCAATATAAATATATATATATATATATATATATATATATATATATATATTTGTTATGATTTTAACTAACAAGCTTGTTTCATTCACTAATGGGCGGTATTCCAAACTACACCAGAAATGAAAATGCGCGTTGACTTCGGTTAAAGGCGAAATTTTAATTGTTATATTTCATTAAAAAATTACTTGATCCCTCTCATTTGTTCCCATATAATCAGCTTTCTTCAGTGTTTAAATTTATAATTGATCGGTAAATAAATTTATCACAGGCCAGCATAAAATAATGCACAGGCCCGTTCTGGTTTGGTGTTGTTTACAGGGATTTAAATATATCATAAGTTCAACCAAATTCACAAAACAATTGTTTTTGGGGCCAAAAAACAGTACTAAAATGATACAAAACAACGATATTAGGCGGCCTCCAATCATTCTACGCTGATGAAAAAAAATACAAGACGTGTATGTTGTAGGCCAATCGGAGCTGTCCAAAAAAGTTGCAAAAATAAACGAATACAAAACAATATTTTTGGGTCCAAACACACTACGGCACTTGAAGAATACGGAATAATGATATTTGGGGCCCTCAGAAAGAGCCCCATATAGTTTGCGGAAATAAACGAATACAAAACAATTATTTTTGGGGTACTAAAAAAATATAGAACAATGTTTTGGTGCCCCCTCCATGGCCTCTAAGTTCGAGGGCCCTCGCCGATTAGCCGAACTGGCCAGACAATGTAATATAAACATATAATACCTTTTATATAAACACATATCGATGAAACACGCAGACAAGATGTATAGATAACTTGGACAAGAGCTTCAATTATTTGTTTAATACCTCTTCATTGATTATTCAACTAAAAAGTACTCGATAGCCAATGTAAGTAAAGATGTTATACGCCTTATCGTATTGTTTTTGTTTTTTTATCAATTTTTAAAAAATATTATGACTGTTCAGTAAATTTATTTTGGCCGAACGTTTATAATGAAGAGGTTTTATCATTCAGTGCGAACAATGTTGCCATGCTGTAGGTTCGTGATTGACTAAATGTCTGCACTAAATAGTATAGAATAGAATATTTTTTGAGGTTACTGTATTTAATTTCACCATTTTATTTTAATATGTAAAATTAAACATTCGATTCCATGGTAATCTTAATCTAAATCAACTTTTATATAAGGGTATTTATAAAAATAGATTGGCTTTTTGAAGATTATTTTGCCAGATCAAGCTATTACTCTTTAGCTATAACATTTTAAAATTTGTCACTTTCAAACTTGGAAAATTTAAACCTTTTTAACAGTTCTTAATCTATTGAGTATTTTTTTTATTTCTTTGATCAAGAGTAACCGAAGATAACTGTAAAAAATTAGTTGTTTTTCTTTCCAATATCTGTAATGTTCTCTATTGGTAGTATTAACACCAATACTAATGGATTGAAGTTTACATTATACAATGAAGAGGAGATAGAAGAAAAGAGATCTCCATTCGGAGTTTGTATAACATCTAATTAAAATAGCTTTATTCGATCATTTCCCGATAAAAACTTACGGATACTCTGCCGATAAATGTGTTACTACTGGCCAAACAAAATATAATAGTCCGTGGTACAGACCCCATTTTAGTTACACAATACCGAATTGCGTGAACTGTATCCGGTTAATATAATTGAGGTGATTACATCGCGTCGAATCAAATGCACTTATAAAATTGTTGGGCTTAGTAACGAAAGAATTCCTAAAAGGTTAATATTTGCTGTGAAAAAAGGTGGTTTTACATGTCGAAAAAAGGTGGCCTACAAAAATAATTAATTATACAAAGCTGTTTGGCCCATTTAATGTCTTTATTTTGACATGTCGAGGTTGGAGGTCACGCCAAACGACGTAATATTTTTGTAGGCACCATTTTTTTTCGATTTTGTGATCTTAATATTTTATGATTCAACTGGAAAGCAATGATTGTTCGTGAATTTTAGGTACCTAATTAAAAAAACAAAGCTTTTTGATATCCATATTGAAAACGCCTACGATAATTTTTGAAAGTAATACAGTTGTTTATGGTGAGCTGAAGCAATTCAGGAAGTTTTAGACGGGTGTTGATAATTTGATAAAAATGGTTCTCTACCACGATCTATAAGTAGTATCAAATTTAACTGCTTCCTCTATTGTACTCGTATCACTTATTTCTCACAACTTCAATGTAAAGTTGGATTATCAGTTTTATTTAAATGGTATGAACTGTAAAATATGCACTATTTAAATTTTTTTTTTTAACTTTACAAGATCGATTGACCGCCTCTTAATAAAAGCGATCAGACGCTGTCGGTATTGTGAGAAGTAAGAAGAGGTAAACAATTATTTAAACAAATTAAATTATTTATATCCTGTCATTTTAATTTGACTTAATTAAGCCAGATTTCATATTCCTCTTCATTTAATTCTTAATTTTCATATTTGATTAATAATCCAAAATTAATTTCATCAGAAAAAAATTATCTCGCTCTATTTAGTTACCTTTTATTTGAAAACGGACTCAGAAGATATTGTCAAGAACACCTATTAAAAGAAGTCTATTGTTAAATCGAGCATATAAGTACGAGTTTAAGCTCCTATTAATGCTCTTACAAACCTAAACCTTAAATCCTATTTGTCCTTTTTATTGACCGGACTAAGATAAAAGCTTAAGATTACCATCTGTTTATTCCATTGTGTTTCAGTTGTACGGTTTTTGTTCTTTGTTTTTTCTTTTTCTTTTATTGGTGTTTAGAATTTTTATGAGGTTGATGAATGGTAAGGATTTGCAATCTGGTCTCGCAACACGAGCTATTTCGGCTAGACTAGACAGTAATTTTTCCCTGATGATGACCCACTTGTATGGTTCAAAACCTTGGCAAGATTAGTAAAACAAGACTGCGAATACTGATAATTTATCATCCTCATAATTTTAAAATAAGAGTCAACAAACATATCCACCTCTGAAGATAATTTTACTCTTTGTATTACTTCATTTTCTTTTCTAATCTACTGAATAATAGACAAACCTTAAATAGTTGATGACCAAATCTTAAAAAAAACAAAAACAAGTATTTAGGATAAAAAGAGTGCAATAATTTACAGAATGTTTATTATTTTTAACCAAAATATAGGTTGAAACGTCATATATGTTCTAATATCATATTTTTCATTTTTTTTTTATCTACAAACTTCCAATTAATTGTAAAGATGTTTATAAGGTTAAGTTTCTCGAACGAAGATTTGTCCAAGAAATTGTAGTTCAGCTGTTTGGTTTTCAACCACCAGTAGAAACAATCACCACTGACGTTGGTTGGTTATTGTATAGTAAAGGCGTAAAACCTGTTGTTCATCAAAGTCAAGAAATTGAGTATAATTTAATATTTTACGTTTCAAGAGTAGTGGAAAATCCATTTTAGTTCGAGAGTCTGTGAGGAAAAAATCAACATTATTTGATTGCAACTTTAAAAGATTTTTTTTAAAAATATTTATATTTAAAAAATGAGTCTCCCAGTCGAATCTTGCTACCTGTAAAAATGGCGGCTGATGGAAATAATATTAGACCAGTGACTTGAGGATCGAAACGGAAGATTCATTGCGTAAAATGTGGGGAAAGTTTTTATTTTTTAACTTGTATATAAGGGTTCAGAAATGTAAAAGATAACGAACCCCGATTCGAAAAATATAATAGATCTATAAAACTGTTAGCAATCAGTGGACGCGGAATTTGATGCTCTATAAGTTTTATCCTATGAGCTTTTCTCGTTGAGAACTTATTCCCAAGTTGCAGAGCCATTTATAGTAATTGGTCTGTTTTTCACTAATTTATTAAAATTTGGTACTCCTTCGACGCACAATTTAACTTTATTTAATTTATGAAAGAAAAAGTTTTTCGCTTTGTTGCACCGAATTGCACTATAGTTTTTCCTATAGTTGTTAAAAAGTTTTTCCGTGGTGGCCCGCAGCAATTTTGTTTTTACATGTCTCAACCAATATATACAACTTAAAAAATATATATATACAACTGGTGGAACTCCTCTTCTTTCCAGAGAAAAGTGTGCTGGTGCCAGAATTTCATTCCACATGTTAATAAGTTTTGAACAACTCGTATTTAGACGGCCATTAGTCGAGGAAGATATCTCTCCGTAAGAGGCCTGTTTCTCTCCACAGTTTATGAATTTTAATAATAATAAACTACTTACTATAATACTATAGAGTTTGAAATCGTTTATCACCTGAGATTTTCCGTCTTGCCCCTTCTAATATGAAAGCTTGAGTACGCCTTTGCGACGCTTTGAAAAGCGTTTTTCTTCAATGTAATATTCCTATCATATCTATTTCAAATATTGTTCTATTATTGTAATCTGTACGAAATAGTGTGCTCCTTTCATGTTATTAGATAAACGAGAAAGGAGTTCCTTGAATCGGTTCCATTGTAGCTGAGCAATGAACTCAGCTGGGTAGCTATGCGACTTAAAAATAATTAGACCTGTTATATTCCCATCAGCATATTGGTTGGAATGGAGAAGCCATTGTATTCGAAAGCAGGCTGTTCTTATTGTCTGGACGGGCCCTGTGTAGATTGCTAGCCTGGAGCATTGCTCTTAATCCAAGGAGTACCCTTCCTGTAATCTCTGCCTCAGCGGCTCTGTTCTCATCACGGCTGGAAGCCCCCTCATTGTCCCAGCTAATCCCAACCGCCCAACACTTTCCAGAATACTGGAGTCGACGAATTGCCTTCTCCCGTTTACAAGAATATTTATCGGTTACGATTGATAATATTTGAGCTTAGAGAACCTGAAGTATTGATCCTAATTACACTTAAGGTATGCGGTAAAATCTTGAATTCGTAGAACTCCTTCAAAAAAAAATTCTTAGTTCATCAATACATCATTTGTGATTTTTCGCAAATCAATGCCTATCCTTTTAACTTCCTTGCCAGTGTTTTATCAAATCTTTCAAATTATCGGGTTCACGTTATTCGACAGATCCATTTCCATTTTTCAGAAATTTTATTCAAAACTGTGAACATGTTTCAAAAATCATCGATAGAAATCAGCGAACCTCCTGATGCAGCGATTGAATCACCGATGTTACATCGGCCTATTTGGTTTTATGAATCCGCTGGAAAAAACTTCATTGTAACCTCAGAGGGTCTTTTCTAAACTCAGTTTAAATCGCTGCTCGAGTCAATCGATGGAATGTGTTTATGCATAAAAATATCTAATAAAGGTCAAATAAAAATAAAAAATATGTAAAAATTATGTCTTCCTTTATCGTGCTGTTTGAATACCTTCTAATTATTTACAATTTTTTTTATCAGAATCACCGCTACGTTTTGTTATGTACGAAAGGTGTCTCTATATACCAATAAGCAATTTATTTATGTTTTGATGTTAACTCCTTGCGATCATCTTTGTTCTATTTTTAGCCATATATTATGTTTTATCTTATTCCAAATCCTTTGGTAAGTTTATTGTTGCATTCCGATAAGCTTGTTCTTCATCTTTTGCAGGCAACTGATCATCGGTATCCTTGACGTTAAGCAACTAATTGACTGCGTAACCGTTCTCTTTGCTTATTTAACTAACATAAATTGCGACTTTTCCACCCTGCTCACTGTTATTACCACTTGCCTATCTCTCCCTATTAATCTGACCCTCAACAGGATTCAGATAGTCATCTTATAGAGTGTGCGGTAGTGACGGAATATCTCGAGTCACGGCAAGTGTTATTTTTAAATTATTTATATATCTAGACAAGAAATAACGTAACTATCTGTCTATTTAAAAAATATTTTATATTTGGACGATTTTTATCACATTATGAAAGTTAAAAAATAAAAATAAAAATTATAACATAAATAAATTCCGAAACATTGAACACATTTCTCTAATTAATTCTAGTCATCTATAAATGGAACGTTTGTTACATTTACCTTGATGTTTCTTAAACTATTTTTTCTGTAGCTTAAAAGATGTAATGCATGAAATAAATTAAGCCATCCATGGGTTCAATGTCGAAAACTTCTGATTTTTTTTTTTAGAATGACGGTTGATGTTTAAAATATAAGTATAATTACTTGAATTGAACCATCTTATTGAAAATCTTAAACGACAGAATGACTAATTATCACCTCTACGCCACTTCTAACATTCTTTGTAAAATGCTGAATTTTTAAATATTTTCGTACTTACGAGTATATGTCATGAAACCATTCAGGGATTCATTACATACGATCTAGTAGTTGTAATTTAACATAGATTATTATAATATTTTTCCTTCAAATAACCAAAATTAGATTAAATAGTTGAAAAAAAAAAATCTGATATTATTTACTAGGTTCAGAATCTTGTAAAAAAACAAAAAGATTCGTCTTCAGCTGTTCCAATATTTCGACGATTTCTTTAGCGGAAATCGTTATTGTTTGATTAACTTAAAATATAAATAAATATTTAATAATAATTTCAAACTGAGTTTGAAAGTATATTTAATTAGATGAGGACGCGCTCGTAACACCTTACAAAATGTATGAAATATTTTACAGTAATATTTCATGAATTGTACTATGACAGAAGAGAAGTGTATAGTTAAGTTCTGTATTTAAAATAGTTAAACGCATACGAAACAACACACTTGTATGTTGCTAAATTAAAGTTGATGTTTGTTAGTCGTTATTATAAAAAGATTCGCTTAAATATTTTGTATTAGACCTTTTCTTTTTGAATAACAACATCTTCACCGCATCAAAGGCTTATTATCAAGGTGGCTCATAGATGGAGCTAGAATCGTAAATCAACAGATTTCTCTAATCAACTCGGCTTCATTAGTCCTTGGCTTCAAATATTTTATGGTCCCTTCATAAAATTATTTCCTTATAGTTTCTTATTAAAGTAATCTAGTGTTCATGTTGCTTAATGAAACTTAAGATAATGCTAATCCTGTGTAAACAAATTCGTTTAAACTTGTTATAAAGTTAACATGTTATTTTTGTCACGTGATTCGGTTATTTTGTAATATATATATTTCAACAAGGTAATTATTTAGATGAGGACGGCACGGTTTACGCCTGGTTCACAATCACTTCGATCACACTTGTTCATGGAATGCTGAATATATCCGGGTTTATCCCAAAAACTGTTTTCGCCGTTTCATGAAAAAGTGTGACCGAAGTGATTCAGAACCACGGTCCTCAGCAAATAATTGCTTTAAGAAATATTACAACTTTCAATTTTTAAAAGTTTAAATGTTATAGGATCTTGATATTGCATCATATCAAAACCTTAGGTTTTTTTTTATATCAAATATTTTCTTCCCAGGGATATTTTATTATGGTAATAATAAAATAACAATAAAGTCAGGTCAAATTTTGTATTTAACATGAAATTAAAATTGCATGTTACACCTCTACTGGTATGCAGCTGTTTTACAAAAAAAGAATTTGCTACTGATTTATATTTGTTGGTAATCTTGCTTTGTTGAAAAGCATCAACCTAGCTTCTAAATAAAATAGAACTGATTGATACCTCTCCTATAATAAACTATATAATTCATGACCGTAAGTAAAACTAAATGGTGATTAAGTTCAGTTAAATGTCCATCAAATATTGAAAGTTATTCAATGTTCGTTATGCAAGTCAATCTTCATTAGCATTTACTTTTTAATTATAACATCAAATTTTTGCAAGTAATGATACTTTAATAATACAATTTTTTGCAAGTAATGATATTTTAATAATAAAATTGTGTCAAAATAATTTGTTTAATATCATTTAATAGTTATTATACAGCCATTAATAAGCATGTATGTGTAGTAGTATTATTCATTTGTAAAATTCACTTCTCAATTTTTATTAAGAAGTATATGTGGTTGTATTAAAACATATTGTGGAAATAATTTGTAGTTGCATCTGATTTATAGAGTTGATTTCATTGGTCTGGTTGATTTGTTTCGTTTCATAAGTCAAGTATTCATTCTCCTGTAAAAAGTAAAAAAGTTGTCTTATGTTATGGAAATACCAATTCAAGTTATCAGTTTTCCAATTATTTATAGAATAGCCTTATTTTTTTAAATTAAAAATAAAATATAAATAAATATATAATTTTACACAATACAAAATTACATTTTGTGTTATGTGTTATATTTTTTTTATTTTACATTAAATTTGTTTTTATTTTTGTAGAAAACCTCGTAGAAGGAAGAAGAAGGGAGGTAAGGTTTGGAGAAGTAAATGGTGTACTACTGACATTTCAGTGAGATTGTCAGAAGATATTAAGCAGCTTCTTATTCAGGATGAGTATTTAATATCCACGATGCCTGGAGGTAAAATAAATTAAATATGATATAGTTGTTCTTGAAACATGATTGGTTTATGTTTATTCATTAAGAATGTATTGAGTTTAAACCTTAATATAATGTTAGGTTTAAATTAGAAAAATTCCAACAGCACAGCTTGTGTCTCTAAAATAACGGTAAAGAATAAAATAGCCCATCAATGTTTCGCAAACTATATGGATGTCATGAAGTGATGTGATCTTGGGTTTTTTTTTCATTTCTGTCGTGCAGATGCCTCAATTGGCAAATAAATTTTTTGTTGTATGAATTTTTCTAATTATAACAAAACATTGATGTTATGTCTCTTGGTGAGTTTTTACGTGTTTACTTTAATAGATTATCATATTATATAATACATTATCAATTATTTAATATATTATTATATTATTTAATGCATTATCAATAGGGTGGAAATTCAAAAACAACTTAAGAAAATTGAGAATAAAATTTTAAATTATTAATGCAATCCCTTAAGTTATTTGCTTACCTATTAAGTAGTTTACTTTTCGTAAAAAAAGATATAATGTATGTCTACCATTAATAGTTTTCAAATATATATTGATTTCTTCAAATTGTTCTACAGCATCCTATCTAGCTAATTATTTTAATTACTTATAGTTTCGTAATTATGTTGAAACTTTTTATATTTTTTTGGTACTATTTTTTCTTTATCGGTGATTTTTGCTTTTAACAATTAGTAGAAACTAGTTTAACATTTTGCTCAGTTCTAAAATAAATTAAAGAATATTTTTATTATAAATTATACAATAAGTAACTTTATTTGTCATTAAGATTTTTGACAAAATCCTATTTTGCCAAAAATCTATATTTATTTAAGCATTAAAGCCATGATTTTGTTTTTTTTTAAATGAATTTTGTATACTTTTTATTCTATGGAGCAGATTATATCCTTTTCCATCTTGTTCTTTTATTATATTAAGAATATTGAGTGCTGACTCCCTCAAAATATTTGCTCATCTCGTTGCTAAACCGCTTACAGTATATAACTAAATGTAATGGATTCTCGACTTCGTCCTGTACTTCACACTTTGATTTTGCCTTTATTTTTATCAAATTAAAAAAATTATTTGTATTCCCATGATTGGTCCTCAATCTAATTAGTAATAACTTTCAGTATTTTAGTTGTAAGTTCTGTTATAAACAGTTGCTTCACAGAAATTTCACCATATCACATGTAGGATTTTACATATTGCCATTGAAAGTTCTTTTTTACTTTAAACAAACCAGTGAATTTGTTTTCACTTCAGTAATTTCTCAGTTATGAATAGTTGCTGAACATATTATGGGATTCATAATTGAAACTACAAGCATCTGTTTTATTATTATTGATGACTTTCATAAAAAACATTTTGTATAATCTAGAACACTTCCTCATTTTGTGTTATAATCCAAACCTCCATAGAGCCATTATTTACCTACTCCTTATTTTCTAAACCGGCACTTAGTTCGAATAAATTCATTTCTGCTCTTGAAATATCCTTTAAATGAACTAATCGATTTATATATTTGATAAAAAAGATTTTTGTGGTATCAATTATGAATCCTGTAACAGTGAAAACAATTCATTAGTTTGTTTAAAGTAGAAAAGAGACCAATTGAATACTCAATGTGACATAACTCATATTTTGTTTAGTTTGAGTTTAGTATACTGTTGTATGATATCCATCCATACCTAATATAACTAAAGTTTGTTTACAATATGATGCAATTTGAGATTAAAGGATTAAAATTTTAACAACATTTAAAATCAGTTCTCTCTTGTTCCATCTTAGGCGTCTATATTAGTCATTAAAATAAATTCCATGTAAATTGAAGTTGGTTAATGAATTCATAAATGTTATTAATTTATTTAGTTGTCCTTGCAGTAATGTATGTTGAAAATATATTTTTGTTTTCAGGCTTTGAAAATTCTTCTATGAAATCTAGCTTCTCCCTGTCGTCGCTGCCACCCTCTAGCAATAATCTAGAGAGCCCCGAGCATGCGGCCCTTCACGACAGACCTTATTCCTCTCTTCGTAAGAAGCCAAGGTATGTGTTTAAAACATGTTCTTGCAAAGAACTGTCTCCAATTACTGACGTTTTATATCAGTTTTACTGTGTTAGGTCACTATTCTAACAGCCTGATAGGAAATAATTTTGTTTGTTCAGTTATTTTAGAAATAAACTTTTATTTGTTTATATTTCCTTAAGCAATAGTCAAATTCTAGTTCCTATGAAGAAAATAGATGATCTATTAAAATTAGGTTGGCATATTCGATCAAATCTTCATCAGAATAATGTATCTCCTCTTTTACTGTGCAGTGAGGATGCCATCAATTTTATTGGTGTGGTATTGTAAAGGATTGCGACTAGTATAGGCTGAGATATAATACAAAGTTTTACCAGATTTATCAGGTGTAACAATTTTGTACAATTTATAATGGTTTCAATACTATGGAGGGGCTGGCATGTTACAAGAATTGGTGACACTGATTAAGAGACCATTGTTTGAGTATGTGTATAGGAAAATAAAAAGAGTCAGTATGAGATCAAAGGTAATGCATTGAAGCTTCTAAAGACCAATGCTTGACCGATCTAAAATGTAAAAGACAGAGAATAATGGCAACAGTGTCTTATTGTGATGAAGTGTGATACTTGGTTATAATGCCTGTAATGATGATAATGATATATTTTACATTGGTTCCTTTCTTAATCAAATATTTATTTTCAATTCTGTTATCTTCATTTCATCTCCGTAGCCCATGGCATTGAGATGGCGTTGCCTCAGACAATGGTCTCTGCCTACCATATAGCTTAGTTTTTCATCTCCCTGCTCTATAAGCTTGTCACGTCATACATGAGTCCTGGCCTTTTGTGAAGTCACCTTCCTTCGTAGCGCTATCTGGCCATTCAATTATCTTCCATTCTGTTTGGACCAGTTAAGCAGCCTACCCTCTCTCCTTTCATATACAGGTTGTCTAATGTCTATATTTATTCTTCAAACAAAAAAAAAAAAGATATTATGAACCAGTTTTATTTTGCTTAACAATTTACCTCTTCATGGAAAGATAAATCAGTTTATATTTTTAAAAATACTTGTTGAATTTTCTCCAAACCTGTCAGATACAATTCTAGAAACATGTTAAAAGAATTAAATATAATTATTAAAAGAACATATTTGTTTTTGTTTTTTAACATGTTTCTGGTGTAACTGTTAAAACTAGGTAATTCAAAATCATTTATTCTTATGGGCTAAAATTTAAAGCTCCAGTCGGTTCCAAAGATCTGCAATTTAGTTTGATTTTCTATTAATTCATTAAATTATTATTTTATTTTTTTTAGCCACCTCTTAATTTATTTAGTGGAAATTTTAATATTTTATTTTATTAACCTGACTTACCTATTTTTTAGGTAACTTGAATTACCTAGCTCCCATCAATACGTTGGTGATCCTATCATTAATGAGTTATTCTCTTTACAGGAAAGATCCTGAGATCGATTCTTGGCGGAGATCTTGGGGGAGTAGAGAAGCAAATAAAGATGAATTCTGGGCAGCTCTTGAAAATAATTATCAATACCTTATGGATAATAATCTTATTGATAGCTGTCAGGTATTTATATTTTCTTAATAATTATTTCTTTTTTAATGAAAATTTTATTTATTAGTTTACCCTGGTCCTTACCCAAAATTCTTATTTAATTAAGTTTTATATTTCTTTTATAAAATTAGGCTTATGGGCAAGGAATGAGGAGAAAATAGAAAGTAAATTCTATTTAGTTAAATATACTTAATTTTAATTAAGTAAAAGGTTATTAATTTTATACATTTTGGTATGCATTGTCCTATTAGAAAGCATTTGATATCGGAAAATAAATAAACTAAACAGGTATTTTCTGTTTCTGAGGGTCTGCTAGGGTAACAAAAAATATATAAATATAATTTCTAAATTAATCATGTCATCATTTAGAAAATATTTGTATAGGACCAATTATTTATAACAACATGTTATATAATACTATGCTGGATTTATTTAGAGAACTTGAATTAAATTTATACTGTATTAAAATAATTTATATGCTATGCTTACCAATTGCAAAAAATAAAATCCTAACTTCCATTAATATTATTAATTGGCCTTAAAAAAAAAAATGTATTAGTAGCAACAAGTTTAAAACTTTATGATTGTGGTTCAAGAAGAGATTGAAATTGTCTTCCTGTGTTAGTTGTTTATCTTCTTTGTCGAATCCCATAATACTGAGGAATTAATGTCAACAAATATTGTGACATGTTTTTCAAACATTTGTTTTTTCTACATTTTACTTTAATATTATTGATATTTGAATAAGATTACCTGTTAGTTTAATACAGCAGAAGAAGAAAAAACTTTCTGCCATTGCCTTGCTTATCTAACCAGTTTTGATATTGTATCTCTGTTGAACTGTTACTTCTAATTTTTTAACTGTTATTTAAATGTTCTTTTTACAGGAGGCTAGAAGGGACCTCCAGTATGGAGCTTCTCCTACTCATGAGTGGAGTTTCGAGCAGTTCACAACTCAATTTAACGAGCTCGACGCTTGGCTCAATAGCATACACGATGCCATGCATAACAAAACTGAGAGTGTCATCGCTAGGAAATTAAGACTGGTAATAACTGTAATATATTTAATAATAAATAAATAGTCAATATTTTAAATTCCTGGTGTTAATGTTAAATTTATTTTGTTCTCAATTATGAAAGAGACCACTGGTCAAATTATTTTAGTTAAAAATTTGTGATTTCTTTATTATTAATTATGGGTGATGAAGAAACATATTTTATAGAAATACTTTATAATTTCTGAAATTGGGCTGATATAAAATATGGATTGAAATAATTATAGAATAGATTTTTCAATTAAACTATTAATAGTAAAGCTTTATTTTAGTTTTTATAAAAAGTTTTCATTTAATTAAAACAATAATATGTTTATAAAGGCGGCAACAGTTATTTTGATCTTAATTGTCTTGCTATTTCTAAAATATATTGATTATTGTAAATCAGTGCAATAAGATTTTTTTTTTTTTTAATTTTCACAGAGTCACATGGAAGAACTACAACGAAAAACGTACAAACGAAAACTATTCAATAATCAAGGAGGTCGGCTTGTCGCTAGAAGCCCAGATTTAAAGACGGAAGTAGCTTGGAGAATTAGGTACCTGAATCAGAAGTGGGAGATGTTAGAAAATGTTGTGACACCGAGGAAGAGGACGTATCCTGATTTACCTGTCATCTGCCCAAGTATTTTTTTTATTATGTCTAAAATTTTATTTATAAATTCTTTGTCCTTATCTATTTTTCTTCCTTTATTTTATTTTTTTTTTGTAATTGAATAATCAGCCCATTTTAAAATATTTGATTTGCAAGGAATATGTTCCTTTTATGTACAATCAGGGTTTTAAAGAAGAGCTCTAGTAATTTATTTTAGTAATTTATTGTTTATTTGATTGTATCTTAGGAAATCTTTCCTCCATAATTATCATGGGCTCTTTAAATGTGTGGGATTATTAAAAGTGTTTCACCATTGGTTAAAGGGACACAAGCCCTATGAGGGAAGGGGGAGCCAAATGGGGTTGCAGTCCTAGGTCACGGGTACTTGGTGTGACAATGCAAGGCTTTATTTTCTAACTCCTTAATTTACATTTGAATAAAGTATATATACCATTACATATGTTGTATAATAACTATTTGATATCTTTACCTAGTATTTTGTTAAATATATTTTATAAAAGCCTTCGGTTGGGTTTTAGTGACTAATTTAATATTTGACGGAGTTCCAAGAAAATTATCTTTGTGGACCAGGGAAATTATCTCTGGCATTCTTGGTTTCTCTCTATGGCTCTAGCTGACCAGATTTAAGAGATTTGACATTGGACTGTCAGATGTGTTCATAAGACAACCGATAAGCCATAAATAATCAGTTAGCTTAGGTTATTATTTTAGTCTATATCAAACTGCAGACTTAGTTGTAAGAAGCCCACATTTAACAAAAAAAATAGCTTGGAGAATTAGGAATGGTTTGGTCAGGGTTATAAATGCAGGCGATAGTTTTGAGCCCTCAGACCACAGGCGGATTTGGGGGAGGCTTTCGGGCTGAAGCCCCCTCCCAAAATGGTGAAATATAACCATGTTTTATAGAAAAAAATATTAAAAACTATCTCTTAAAGTATTATTGTTCGTGTAATTCACTTAAACACCATTTTATATAGATAGTTCATTTCTTTCTTCTTTTTTAAAAAAAATTAATTATCGTTATATATATGAAAAAAAATCTTTCGGGCTGAAGCCCCTCCCCCAAAATTAAATTATGAATCCGCTAGTGCCTCAGACCTTATATCTAGCATCACCTTAAATGGAAGGTATTCGCCTCCTGACTTTGAGTTGGAAGAAATATTCGTTCATGCAAAAATATTCTATCCATGTAATAATGGTGTTGAGTAATTTAAATAGTGAATTAATACTTGATGCAGGATACATATCGGCATTCAATATTTTGAATATTTGAAGGTTTATATAAATTTCTTATGTATATGGGTGAGGTGTCCATATCACATCGTGATCGCATGACATGGTTTTCTCCCACCGCACTGATAGTGTATAGTAACCAGGCATCTGTGGTAGTGTCTGAAATTGTGGATTTGTTTATAATTTCAGAGAATCCAGGAAATTGGCATGTCTCTTCCTGATAAATTTGGAGTTTTCTGGTATGATGATTTTTCCCAATTGGTTTTACTGATGTAAAGTTGATTTAAAATATGATGTATAATTTAGTATTTATGGGAATACACCACTGTTTAATAGTCACAATATGCTATAAGCACTGTTTTGTCAGCTATGTAATTTTATAAGATTTCTTTAGGTATACAACTACCATATCAAGGATTTCCTGGTTCTTATCTGTTTCAATATTAATCTTATTTACAGTATGGGTAAGTAAAATAAAAATAAAAAACAAAGTGGAGTCAGAAAAAATTAATTATTATCTTCATGTAGTCATGTAAAGGGATCATATCTGGTTTAGTAAATATGTTAAAATCAGGTCACGAATTTTTAAGATAATGTTGGATTTATTTTCTAAGTATTCTTTTCAATTTATTATATTCTGAATTAGTTTCAAATTATAATATCTTTTTTGCTTCCTCACTACCGAAGGTAGAGAAGATTTGTAATTGTGCTGGAGGTTAAAAAACTTTTTATACTCAGAATCAAAAATTTCCACTCGCGTTTCATGTTTGAAACTTCAAGCATCAAATTTGGTTTGGTATCTGTCTGTTGGTCTGCGTGTAGTCAAATGTGATGGGCATATCAGCTACTGCCGTTAATCCGATTTTCATGAAATTTGCAGGGATTGTGTAGGTTTGTATTTGATGGTCCCATATTTTCATCCAATACTTTAGGTTAACCATGTGCAAATGTATTTTCTTTAATATACCCATTTTTCAGAAATGGCTTGTTCAATTTGGCTCAAACTTGGAAGAAATGTGGCTATTGGTAAAACAATGATGCTGTACCATTTTTATTGAGTTCTATTCTCAACTTTTTTTTTAATTTGCGCAAACGTATTTTCCTTTATATGTTTATTTCTCAATAAGCACTCGTTTGAATTGGCCCATATTTGGAAGAAAGTCAGGGATTGATAAACAAATGATCAAGTAAGTTTCAATTTCAACAAATTTGATCATCTGCATTCAAAAAATACTTCCACATGGAAAATCTTGTTTCTTCATTTTAGTAAATTTTACAATGGAAAAATAAGATCTTAACAACTAATAGTGTCCATGTGACAAATTGTTGTAATACTCAATAAATAAACAAATTAAAAAAAAAAAAAAAGATTTACGAATCTCTAGGGCATAGATATGTAGCTCAGAAACTGAAGTTATTTGGTTTACAAAAACAGATGGATTCATGAAGTTTTTATTGCCTTGATCCAATAAATAGGGTTTGTGTTATTTAATGGCATTAATGAGTTATTACAAATTAGCTGTATGTAAGGATTAAGGTTTAGCTCCATTAAAAATGCATTTCAAAAACTTTGTAATAACGTAAGATTGGCAGAAAATAATTCATATTCTGCTATGTATAAAGGACAGCTGATTGGTTAATTTAAATCTATATCATAAATTAGAATCATATTTCATGAAATAAAAATAACTTGAGATAGATGGTCAGGGATAGAAAGATGGTAATAAGTTATTACCGTTAAGTTAAGACGTATTTGAATTTTTCTACTCTTGGGAATGATTTTTCTTCTATGCATATCCTGTTATTGGTGTGGAATTTTCGGCTTAACGTATATTTTGTTTTGTCTTCATTTATTTGTAGGCCGATCTGCTCTGTCTCTCTTATCATTGTTGTAGAGAGTTTCTCAATGTCTTCAAGAGTACTTCTAAGGACAGCTATATCATCTGTGTATTCAAGGATTTTATGATTCATTCCAACGTGGACCCCTCCATTTTCCTGTTATGATGCTCTTATTACCTTCTCCAGGGCTAAGTTGAACAACATCAGTGATAGTTCATCTTCCTGTTTCCCCATTCAAACTTTGAATTGAAAGATACTAATTAATAATTATTATTCATTATCTTAACTTTTTTCTTGTGAACGGGATTTGAACTTATGACTTTTCGGTTTCAATAAAAATTGAAACCAAAAGCTTCTGCACGCATTAAGTATATTTTTGCAGGTGGCTTAACTCTCTCGACCATCTCGTAAGCCACTACAAACTTAAAATAATCCCAAGTTGTATGGGTTAATTGGTGATGACAAGGACATCACATGCCCTACATTATATAACTGAGTATGATTTTTTGGGCTCTGGTAGAATCCTAGGACAAAAGGCTTCCTCCATTGAATGATCATTCCTTTTTAATTTGGTATGAAAATCAATGTGCTTAAGGTGAAGGAAAAATAGATCTCCATTGATATGTTTTTGCGTTAGGCTTGTTGTTGTGTGACGGCCACTTATCCTCTCATCCTTACCAGTACTATGTGAGGATATCACTGTTTTATTTTTCATAATAACAATAAATGGAATAAGTAGAATAAATAGAAGTTAATATACAACAATCTGGTTTCCTAGACTTTTTAATTTTGTTATAAAGAAATTGAAAATGGGTTGTATTGGACTTTCCTGATAGACTTTCGCACTTGGCTTACTGTGATTAAGGTATTTTTATATTATATAAAAAAATTAAAGTAATGAAATGATGCTATAAAATTTCAGTTGAGAGGTGGCCAAGCGGGCTAACACCTGCGTACAGTACTGCATTCCTCGGCAATCTGATGGAAGATAATGTGATATAATAATTTCAAGTTCGTGTCCCAGTGTGTGGAGAGGAAGGGGGAAGATAGGGGGCTTTTAACTGAAAAAATAATTCCCTGCCCTGACCCTCTGATCCTGGAAAATCCCATATAGCCTAAAAGGCAAGGGAGGATAGCAGGAAAAAAAGTTGAGGTGGTTATAATGATAGCACCTCCTTGGTGCCTTAATGGTATAAGTATATCACTCTACAGCTTCCTAAGACTCAATGTGTCCTGTGGAGATTAAAAAAATGTTCCTATGTAAAATGTTTTTAAAGAATTCAAAGGCTACATTGTAATGTAGACAGATGCATCATCAAAGATGATCAATAGGAGTGATCAAATAAAACAAAACTTTTCTTTACAAAATGCCTGAAGCCTGCTCAATTTTTATGGGAGAAGCAATTGCCATAAAAGAAGATCATTCCATTGCCAATAAGGTAACCACCAAAAAAAAAGTCATTGTAACTGATTCAATTAGTGTCCTACTGGCAATCAGAAACGAAATATATAACACGCGAGGATAGTTCAAATTTTAGAACTTATTTTGGACCGAAAAGGGCAGTAAATGTATCAGATTGGCTTTGGCCTTCATCCCATTGTGGTATAAAAGGAAATGAAAAGGCAGGCGTTACATCCTGAATAACCTGAATGGATGACAATAATGGGATAAAATCCATTGATTATGTTCCTCTCTCAGAACAAGCGAAATCCCTTATAGTATCTAAATGGACCTGGAGAAGAAATCCCACCAAAATAGTTCAAATATAACAAAGAAATGCTATATAGTGTATGAGTAACAGAACATGAAGAAAAGAAGTAATAATCTTGTGTCCCCTCAGAATTGGTCCCTAATTTAGTGTCCCCTCAGAATTGGTCACTGAGAATAAAAAAACAATAATAGTTTTGAATCTAACTGTGCTGTTTGAATGGTTTGAGACAATATTATTAACTTCACTGCTCTGATCTGTATCAGAGAAGTGCCTATCAAAGTCAGAGATGCTATTATGCGTAGTCATATTTTTGTTTATCTCAAAACTAAATATATTCTTTGTTAAAATATGTAGAAGGATATCAATAAAAAAAAAAAAATAATAATGGATTATTTAAATTACTTTCCAAAAACTTATAGTGGTTTACAATCTAGTTGTGCTGTTTGAATGGTTTTAGACAGTGTTATTCTGATCTATTTCGGTGAAGTATCGATTAAAGTCAGAGATGTTGTTATGCAGAGCCATATTTGTGTCTAATTCAGAATCAATTTGTTTACTTGTTTGGGTTTCAAGGAATAAAACATCCAGGTCATCAATGCTTTTAAATTTTATTTAACAAATTGCTTGATTTTAAGAAATCTAACAACACTAACTTTATTGTATTTTTGTCATTACTTAGAATGTTTGATATTGAAGATCTAAGTCCTAGACTATTTAGATTTGATATGTAAAAAAAACATTCCTGTAACATGTGGCTGCCTGTAAGTGTATTATTGCAGTGTCGACATTGTGGTGGTGGCTGCGTACTAATGAAATGTGAATAGATGAGATTGATGTGGCATATTCTAAGTTTGGTTAAGACAACTTTCTCTCTGTGGATATGGCGATTTGATGTTGGCCGCGGCTTTACCAGTTTTTTTATATGTTTTAATTTGCTTGAATGACTCTCATTCCACGTAAATTACCAGCTATGAATTATTTCTTTTTTGAGGAGAAGAATTATATCATACGGTGTTAAAATGGCAGCACCCTGGCCTGGAACGATAAGTGTTTGCTTCACTGCCACATCCCCGAGCTCATTTCCAATGATTCCCACATTGCTCGGCACCAAAATAAAGTATACCGATTGTTCTAGAGCTTCTAGTATATTTAGATATTTATGAATTTTTAAGATGGTTGGATGTTTCGGGTATACATTATTCATCCCTTTTAGAGAACTTAAGACTCAATTATTATTGTAGTGTTTTGGGATGTTATTGTCATAGAAAAGTGGAGGGCTGAAGCAATTGCTTGAAGTTGGGCTGTTTATATACTGCATAGATTATGTAGTTTTATTTTACGAGTCGAATTATGGGTGCGAAAGAAGACGCTGTAGATTTGTCCAATTTAGATCCATCAGTATAGATTTAATATGATTCTGATATTTTTTGAAGGATATGTGAAAATTTGGTTTTGTACTCAGTAGGTGAAGTTCTAGTTTTGTTTAACCGAGTTAGGTTTAGGATTATTTTAGGTGGTTTGTTAATCCAAGGAGGGTTGTGAATTTCATACTTGATTTGAGATATTTCTCTGAGGAATGGAGTAGCTGAACTTATTCTCTCTGATAACGGATAACGGAAGCATTGATTTCAGTTTTTTTTTAAATGTTTTGGAAAACTGGTTTGAATATGTATATTGAATATGTGTAGGGTGGTTGGTCCGGTTTAAGAAGAATTTTAGGTATGTAATTAACTGCTAGTGTTTTCCTCCTAAATAAAAGAGGGAGCACTCCTGCTTCAGAACGCAAACTGAGAACAGGGCTGGTTCGAAATGCGCCAGTCGCAATTTGAATACCGGTATGATGCACAGCATCCAGTCTACTCAATACATGGTAATGACCCAAACCTTAGACGAAGCACCCATAATTTAGTTTATAACATATCAAAACATGATAAAGTTTTAGTATGGTGGATCTGTTAGAGCCTCTGGAGGTGCCGCTAAGATATTTCAGTGTATTTAATCTTTTTGTGGAGGTAGATTTCAATGTTGAAACGTGTGACTCCCAGGTCAATCTTCGGTTGAATGTCGTACCCAAAAATGATTTTTATCCGTATATAGAATCAAGGCATAGAACCAATTCGTTTTTCATTGCTTAACAGGTTAGTGAACCAGTTAAACTGCAATTTTGTTTGACAAATCAAAAGGTCACTGTATCATCATCATGGTCACTGTATAAATCACTATCATCATAGAAATATTAAAAAAGTTCTAATCTTCTACACAAAATAGTTTGATAAAGCAGTTTCTATATTATACCACAACTGACTAATAGTAATTTGCTTGCCTCCAATTTTGTGGCTCATAGCTACGGTAACAACATGAAGTTTGTTTCACAACTGACCCTGATCCAATTAACATATGTACTTTTGCTCCATACTTATGCTATTGTTGGTAAAGCCAAGACTAAAAGTAGTCCTACACACCCTAATCTATTACAGACTGATAAGTTGGCAATCTAAAAACAAATTTTGTGCAGTCTACCGTGAAACATTTAAATGCCATTTTTTAATTGAACATGGTTTTTAATTTTGTGATTTCAGTATTTGAAAGGGGAGTGTACTATACGAAATAATCTTGGGAGTGGTTCATACTGTTATATTTTAAACTTTTATTTGGTTTATATTTTTACCTTTTGTTAAATTTTAATTGTTGTTCTAGATGTTGAGCAAGAACTGAGATGCCTAAGGAAGTGGATCAAGACCACCGAGGACAGGCTGCCCCCGCTCAACTTTCATCATAAATGGACTAGTCAGGAGATTGAAGAAAAAGCTAAGGAACATGAGGTAAGTGGGCAGTATCATTTTTGCTAGTGCATGCTAACTGTCAGGTACATAACATATCCTCTACATAATTAGTTTTCCCCTTCCGTTCAGTGATTCTCTTTATTAAGGTTCTCTTATGTATATAAAAGGGTTAAAATCCATTTCCCCCATTCATTTAACATCCAGTCTCTACTTGCTGATTATTATATTGTAATAATTAATGACAATGGTATCATATTTTTTAATAGTTTCTCAACATTTCCATTATATGACATAAAGTACACCCTACACTTGATTCAGTTTTTTCTAGATTTGTAGTTGTTTTTAATACAGTTTCAATCCTAATTTTATTTATGATACTACTGATGCAAGACTGGTCAAGAAACTTTGTATCATGTATTGATATTGTATGATATAAAAAACAATTTATTTTATGAGATTGAAAGCTAAGGACAAAAAAAAAGAAAGAAAATAGTTTTTTTTTTTTTTTGAGACATTAGAACCTCCATTACAACAATGCACTCTGCATAAACTTCACTTGTTGTCGATGAGCTTTTTGTTTCAAATTCGATTACTAAGGTTAAGACCTTATTATGATTGTGCTCCTTATTAAGTATTGTGGGTGATATCGAGATTATTAACAGAATGACAAAGCAGCAGATGAATCTCATAACAGAAGACCTCGAAGGAGTCTTCGCAGAAATTGACCAAGTAAGTGTCACTGAAGGATTATTTCGAAAGGGTCACAATTTTTTTCTGTTCAAATTCGAGATTTATTACTTATTTTAGTTTTTCCTGTAGCTCAGTTGTATAATAAAATAAAATCATAGTTCTTTTAAACTAAATGTTTTAATTTGTAGTTTTAGGCTTTATCTTTAAAAATAGATTTCTTTTGTCATTTTCAACGAATACGTCTGTAGTATCTATGGGTTAAAACAATAAGATTATTTAATTTAATAAAAATTAATTGATGGAAGGTTTTTGCCAAACAAGAAAATATATTTTTAAAAAGTAGTAATTTTTTATTTTTTTTTATAGGTACTGGATTTAAAAAAACAAAAAAAAAAAATGAACTGTTACCACCTTTTAAATTATACTAAATTGAAATTATTTTCAATAGTGATTTAGTTTTTTTAAAAATATTTTCAGTTAGTTAAGATATATTATAGGTCATTTTGTTGAAATCTTGCATTTAGCTAGTGGCATTTTATTTTATTTTTATAAAATTTTAATTTGCTGAAAAAAGCTAAAGAGTTTATTATATTTTTCAGAACACTTAATACTGTACCAGTAAATTTTAGCCTATCAAGAGCTTACATTAAATAAGTAGAACTTATAATTCTGGTTCTATACTTGATATATGATTTTTTATTTTTCTACTTACCATTTATTAAAAGGAAGCCCTTCTGATTAAGTACAATGGCTCTTAAGTTAATAAAATACTGTGACATATTCCTTATTATTCTTTATGACTCAATCCTGTTCTAGGCACTTCTTTTCTCTATTTCTTTACTACTTTAAGAGTCTTGATTACCAACCCTAATCAGGAAAGTGTAAAGACTCTTTCAGATTTATCACTTCTGCTTTTTAATGACTTCCATCTCACACAGAGTAATTTCCACTCATTGTTTATTGCAGTATGGACAACAAAATTAACTATTGGATAAGTTGACTATTTTAATTTTCAATAAATTGTCCTCTCAGACAGCCTCAAAGTACCGCTTTTTGTACCCTTAAACCAAAATTTAACGATGCATTTATGCACTTAAATGCACGAATAAAAAAGTTATAATCCCATTAGAAGCAAAAAAATTATTTCTGCAAATTTTGTAGAAATACCAGAAATGTAACATCTTATATATGGATTCATCAAAAACAGATAATGAGGTGGGATGTTGTGTCGTAAGTCCACATTTAAAAAAAAAAAATGTTGCAAATTATTTCACATTCGTTTATTATTTCCAAACAACTATACATCTAAAGTAACATTACCTTCCTAGTTACAAAGAAAAATAAATGAAAGGTGATTCCAATTATTGGACTAAACTTTTTTTTTTAATCATTAGTAATATGCTAAAAAAAAAATAGCATTACTTCAGTAACACATTCAAAATTTAAAAACCATCCAAAGGATATAACATTTGGATTAGAATATATAAAAAAAAACGGGAGACCATATCTTTGCTCCTAATTTTCTGATTGTAACAATTTTTTTTTTTGTTTTTTAGGAAATTACGTAAACTTTTAAAAAACCATATACAATATCAACAAAAAAGTGTATACTTTTTGAGTTATTCGGAATTAAATTTTACCATCCCTCGTAACTTTTTTTCCAGCTTCTTTTCGTTGAAGTATGTTATATAGATAAATTTAAAGGGCGTCAAGAAAATGACTTTAGCGAAGTTTCATTGATATCGGTACATTCGTTTAGGAGCTACATTCTATAGCAATGCAGGTTTTTTGGCCACCATTTTGAAAGTAAAAGGCGGATAGTAATATCGATGAAGGACCATCCTCGGGTGACCTCTGATTATAAATCCAAATTTGATAAAAAATCGGTCCAGTAGTTTCGGAGAAAATGTGCGAACGGCGGACGGACAAAAAAATGTTTATTCTTTTTTCGAATTCTACGGATCCTCAAACGTGAAACCTCAAATTTTGAGAGGGGATTAAGTTTTTGAATTTTTTGGTCGATCACAATGGTTGATTATTGAAAATAATGAACCAAAATCTTCAAATTGTCAGTTATATGATTGATATTTACTGGAGAAACATTGGAATGTGGGAAGCTATAGTACATATTGAGTCAGTTAAAAATATCAGGTGGGGTGTAGTAACAAACTACATGAGCACACTATTGAAAACATCATATCTAAAACTACTGTGGTTGAAGAAGTAAGAAATATCTGGTGACAAATGAAAGAGGATGGCAAAGAAATAGTGTTCATTTGGATCATGTATCTCGATAAGAGACTTTCAAAACTAGAAATTTTGAAAATGTGGGAAACCATACGGGAACAGGAAGTGTCTAAAATAAATAAAAAGATTAAAAATCACTGCTTCAAATGAAAAAAAAAACACTAATAGAATATCCAGGAAGGAAAAAACTGACTTCTACCAGTTAAGGGTTGGGAATTATAAATTTTCATATGGATATTCATGCACCTGAACTCCTTATCTTCGAAGCTGCCATATTCATCGAACTGTTAAAAATGTGATTCAAGAATGTCACAAATTTAAAACTACCAGAAAAAAATTATACCTGCCACTAACCTTAAAAGAGAAATTAGAAGGCATAGAAGCTGTCAAAAAACCTTTTCTTTTAAATCAATAAAATTCTCTATCAGAATTAAAGATAGTAGTGTTTCCAATGACCCAGATATAGAGGCCAAAAATAATAATAAATAAATTTTTTACCTTTCAAATTGTTAGCTTTGGTTTAAAAATAAAATTGCTGTCTGTCTATATTTAGATCCATACACATCTGTTATGGCCTATCCTAGTTCTGTGATTTTTTTTTTCTCTCAATTCAAGAGATATTCTTCTCTTTTGCAATCAGACTCCTCCTTTGCAGATTCCAATTCGCTATTCATATTTCACGTATTGTGCTTTTTTATTTGATATTAATATCAATGATATTTTGTGTTCTCATGGACACGCTGAAAAAAATCTTTTAATTATAAATTTTTATAGAAACACCCAGAATGGTTGTAATTTTTGTCTTTAAAACTATTTATTGTGGGAGAGGGTCACCTTGCATGAATCTTATCATAACTTCTTTTTATTTAACTCTTAAAAACGATTACTTTCAAGTTATTTTTCAATCTGGAAATCTAAAAAAAAAAAAAAAAAATTGAATGTGCTGTTCAAAATTATTCTATCGAATTTGATGAAAATTCAAAAGTATCAAATGAAATATATCAAAATCAAATAGATCAGATATCAGAAATCTCAAGAAATACTATAGTAAAAAATATGAAAACTTTTAGGAAGAAATAAAATGTTTGTAATAGTATGATTGACATAAATAAACATGTATAAAACCAGGTTTTTGAATGAAACTAAAATTCTATATTTTCATAAATTTGCCTTATTTATCGACCTTATTAATTACCCATTGGCATCCTATTCATAATGGTTGATTATCTTTTATATTTATATAGTATTATATTTATTCTTTCACTATGTTCTACTTTACTTCTCCACATAAATTCTGGAATATCAGTAATTATTTCAGTAATAACAGCATCAAAAGGTTCTAATATACATTTATTTTTCCATTTTAATAAATAAAGTAACTCATCATACAATTGTGTTTTGGGTAATATTTACATTTTTAAATAATTTTTATATATATATATATTATTTATATATATACAATTTTTGTTTTTTCACTATCTCATTTGGGTTAAATTAACTTAAATTCTATATGCAGGAATCTATTTCTATATACCACAAAAGTATAGATAAATTCGGTTCAATTTCTGCATTTCCGAGCAGTTTTTGTTTTGTGCACTTCTACTATCACTCCTAATAAATTTAGAGGATTTTAATTTTCTACATAAAAATTTTAATTGAATTGTCATAAAAATGCTTTTTGGATTTTTTTCTCTCATTTCCGCCATTTTTCTTGTCATTTATTTTTTTTAGAAATCCGTTTTATTATTTATTACTACATTATTTTGAATTTTTTTCCACACTCTTATATCATGCTTCTAGTTAGTGATATTCACTTTCATTATTTTTGTTTAATTTTTTTTTTGTTTTGTAAGTGAGAGAGGTAACTCTTTCGTAGTGGATTACTATCCTCAATCTCGGGTTGAGTTTTTATATAATCTCTATCTGTATTTCTATATAATCTCCTTCGCCCTTTAGTAGTGACATTTTGAAATATATTTGCTGTTATTCAAGCCACTCCTTAATTATTGTAGCCCGCGAACCAACAGCCCAATTATAAAGTAGCTGTCTTGGTCTAAAAGTGAGAGCTGAGTAATACTAGGCAATAAAGAAATAGCAAAATTATTAAATTTCTGCTTAGTATTTGTGCTGTGATTTCACAGCGCCTTAGTTCCGCTTATCTAACCCTCCCTGAAATGAGCTTAATGGTTCGTTGCCCAACAAGCTCCCTTGGCTGTGTTAGTGCACCAGCTCAGTTTATCAGGAGCTTTTGTAATGTGTCGGAAATCGTTAGCGAGGAGTCGTCGAGGATCAGGCCTTGGATTTTATGATATCATTCCTAATAATGAATTTACTCTGTGGTGATTCGGTCGCAGGTGACGCCATGATTGCATTATAACTTATATTATTTCGTCATTAAAGAGGGGGAGGGGCAGAAATAGTCTTCTTATTCTTAGGATTTTAATTACTATTCTTAATTGAATAAAAATATTCTCGAAAAGTAGCAAAAACCTTATAAAACTAATTAAAAATATTATTGTAGATTTTCATTCTTAATTTTCATATGTATAAACATGTGGATTCAAAAGAAATATTTCTTATTTTTTCTATCATTACGACCATCCACACTATATCATACTATATATTATTTCTGAAAGGTGTTTTTTTGTCGGTACGCCATAACTGCGTCAATGATTCATAAAATCCAATGATTGACCACTCATTTTGAAGATATTCTCCTCCTTCTCAGGCGAAAAATAGTCCTATCCTCCCCAAAATTTATGGAAGAAAAGAAACTTTATTTGTGAATAAATCAAAATGTATGCATTTTTCTCCGGATTGTACCCATGATAATTAGAAAGATTACTAAATTACCTACAAACCAAAAAAAAAAAAAAAAAAATCGTAAAATTCGGACAATTATTAACAAAGATACAGTCCATTATTTTGGTATACTCAATAATGTCTTCCTGTTTAAAGATATTGCATTTAGGAGTAGAATAGTTACTACATTTTTTTCCTGGCTTTTATATTAACTTTATT
The DNA here is from genome assembly GCA_928085145.1 of Nezara viridula. Classification (NCBI taxonomy): domain Eukaryota; kingdom Metazoa; phylum Arthropoda; class Insecta; order Hemiptera; family Pentatomidae; genus Nezara; species Nezara viridula. The sequence goes on from OV725081.1 coordinate 71,262,407, forward strand.
AATTCTTAAAGACATTTGGTTGTTCTTAGATTTATTTTTTTTTTTTTTTATAATTTAGAATATCCTATGATCGGGCCATTATTTTGTCTTTATTACTTTTATTATCTTTCCAGTCAGCGTTTAAAAATATGTCCTAGCAAAGCAATTTGTATAAATATTTTGGTCTATTATGTTTAATGGAATATTGTAATCGACTAAGGAAAAAATATTAATTCCTTCCTTACATAATACATAGGAACTACTTATTTTCATATTGTTTTAATATTAATATTTCTTCACTTAACAAAATTATCTGCGAATTTTTCGCACGGGCCAATTAGTATATTATAATAGTATAGATCTATTTTGCGACTCTCAGGAGTGATAGAATTTTCTGGATGAACTAAACAAAAGGGAATTTCATAAAGAGGTGACGAAATCCAGTTTCCATCATTGAATTCCTTAAACAACTGTAATAAAATTCATAGAAAAACGTCTTCCAAGTAACTTCAGTATAGCTTCCTCACCGTTTTTATTGGCTGAACAATATCTATATTTCAAGATTTATAATTTTTCGTATGAGAAATCTCTGAGAGAAGCGATTTTAGACAATACAGTAATCCCTTAAGATTCACGGGTTTGATATCCACGAATTTTGTTCATCAGCAGTGAATACTAAAGGCGGGAGAGTTCCACATTTTAAAATTGCATATTTTATGATTCGTGATTACAAAACAAAATTCGCAGTATATATTGAACATGCAAATCGCTACTATTACTGAACAAGGTACTATATAAAAATTGAACGTTTTACAGGAGAGCATAAAAAGTATTTATTTCTTTGTAATGTACTAGTATAATTTCTTATTTTATTTCTCTCTGCTATTTTCCATTGCTACCTATAAAATCAGTCGCAGACTATAAAATGTCACCTTTATTACAAATAAAATAAAAATGGAACATTTTTACATACGACCTTTTCCACTAACAGAACCCATATCATATTTCCCTATTGTTACGACCGTGTACACTATATATGGTAATAATATAGTACAATTTTTCGGTTCTAAGGAGTGATGGATTTACCGAAAAAGAAATTTCATGGAGAAGTGACGAGTCCCATTTTCCATAATTTAATTCCTACTACAACTTTAATAAAATTCATTACAAAAAAAAGGAGAGAAGGATGGCTGGGGTGATCAGCCAAAATAAAAATAGCCAAAATAAGTAATAATATTTATTTTTACATTTGCCGACGTTTCGGTCCGAAGTTTCAGGCCTTCATCAGGGCTAAGAAAAGAACCAGATAACTTCTGGCCGAAATGTCGGCAAATGTAAAAATAAATATTATCATTTATTTTCCCTATTTTTATTTTGACTGATCATCCCAACTATTCTTCTCTTCAATTATTCACTACAGTCAACTATCAACCCACAATTAAAAAAAAATAGGCGGTTTCAAAACTTCGACCTCGGTAAGTTGACGGGTCCAGGTGCGACAAATTTTATTTTAAAGATTTCAGCTCAAGACATACCAGGCCCGCTTATTAAATTTCAAGAATGTATCGTCTTCGAACTAATTCGTAATTAATTCATAAAGCCTCCTTCGTGTCTCGGTTGGCAATATTATACCTTTCTGATAATACCCATGATGATCAGAAAGTTTTTCAATTTCCCTTTATAACGCAAAAAAATAGTAGTCCGTGGCGCAGACAGCTTTTTGTAAAATTATAAACATTTGCCTAAAACTCCGTAAATAGCTTCATCCCATAGTAACCTCCAACTATTTTATTTAACAGAATTCTGGGAATTGGTACGTTTTCAATCTGGATTTCGACAAACTTTGTCTATTTATTTATTTTTTTTTTTTTAAACTTATTTATTGAAAAATATTACAATCTGTCTCAAGGACATTTATTATAGTTTTCACAGATCACATTCACACTCTATGTACAATAAGTAAAATAAATTATACCGACAAACAATATATATACAATAAATAAGAATAAAACAACCTAAGTATATTTAATTAGATACTAAAAACTCGTAAATACTCATTTGCTTTCCACTTGAATCGTAAGATAATATGATCGCAAAGTAGAAAAAAAAGGTGGCCTACAAAAATATTTGGCCGCTTGGCGTAACCTTTACCTCCAAAATGTCAAACTAACGAGGTCATATAGGCCAAACTGCACAATATTTTTGAAGGCAGCCCTTTTTCTCGATTTTGTGATTAAATTATCTTAGGATTCAATTGGAAAGTAAATGGGTATTTACGAGTTTTTAGAACTCAATTAAATAGACAAAGTTTGCTGATATCCATATTGAAAACTCCCCAATCCCAAGAGTTTTCGTAAATATAGTAGTTGTAGGTTACGATGAGATGAAGCTATTCACGAAGTTTCAGACGGATGTTAATGATAACGATCGAAGTCGTGTATTTTCTGCAAAGATTCAGCTAATTGTAATTTTGATTTAAACATTGTGGTCGGCCAATCAAAAGTAAATTCTCCCTCTCATTTGGTAATTTTTATATTATACCACCATTGGTTGACTGACCAAAATTCTATGCATATAATTCGTACTGGCCAACTATTCCGTATATTCTTTAATGAAACTAAAAAAAAGTCATGAAGAAGGATATTCAGCTCATCAACCCTGATACATCGATAGCCATCCATTCCATTCAATCGAAGGAATATTGCAAGTTTATAAACTCGTCGTTGGCATCATTTTAACCCAATGACGGATCCGATGAGTTTAGGAACTTAATCAAAGCTATAAGTCCTTAAATAAAAAGTATTGAGCTATTGACCTAAAATATAGGAGATACTTTGTAATTTTCAGTATTTTCTTCTCTCGTTTCAGCTTGTTATTTTGTTCCTTAGTGTGTTTTTATATTTAGTTTTAACATGCGTATATATCGAGTATTTTTATTAATGGACCATTTGACCTCCCTTTGACCTTTCCACTGGTGTTCACACAACTGAAAAAAAAAATTCCGATTTGAGTACTCTTCGGCCACATATGCTGCTTTCCCCCTACGAGTAGAGACAGACAAATAAAAACTAATTGAAGGCGAAACAGAAGACATCTGTTGCCTAACCCCCCTCACACTCACAGATGGTTCTGTACACATCTTGTTTCTCATGCGCTGGTCAGGGTATCAACAGTATACTTCATCTCAGTTCTACTTCTATCTATAGTCACAATTTATTCAAGTTATTATCGGCATGTGTGTGTTTATTCATCCCGCAGGTGGGGGAACTGCGGCCTCCCAGGCCTTTAAACGAATTCCGAGGACTATTAAATGAACAGTTGTAAAATTTGTAAAATGGGGACTGGTCCGCCGTAGCCCCTTGTAAATATTAAGAAAGTAAGAATTATAATCCATAACTTGTTGGCCCGTGCGAATAATTCGCAGAAAATTTTGTTTAGTGAAGAAATAGCAAAACAATATGTAAATAAATAGATCATATGTATTATGTAAGGAAGGAATTAATATTTTTTCTTGGTCCATTACAATATTCCATTTAACATAATAGAACAAAATATTCGTACAATTGCTTTACTAGGACTTATTTTTAAACGCTGACTGGAAAGATAATAAAAGTGATAAAGACAAAATAATGCCCCGATCATGGGATTATCTAAATTATTGAAAAAAATAAAATGTAAGAACAAACAAATACCTTTAAGAAATAATAAAGGTGCTATATCAGTCTGGAAAAAAAATGTAGACTATTCTACTCCTAAATACAATATCTTTAAAGACGAAGACATTATTAAGTATACCAAAACTGATGGACTGTATCTTTGTTAATAATTGTCCGAATTTTACGATTTTTTTTTTTTTGATTTGTAGGTAATTTAGTAATCTTTCTAATTATCATGGGAACATCAAGAAAAAATAATTTTTGCGTTATTCGCATGCTTGCAAGTTGCTTTTCCTTCATAACTTTTTCCCAGAAATTTAGGGGGGATAGGACTATTTTTCGCATGTGAAGGAGAAGAATATTTTCATAATGAGTAAGTGATCAATCATTGGATTTGATGAAGAATTGACGAAGTTATGGCGTACCGACAAAAAACACCTTTTAGAAATAATATACAGGATAAAAAGTATCACTTAATTTTTAGTTATATATATATATATCTATGTTTGTTTGTATAGGTTATACATTCTATTAATTAATTTGATTGAAATGAAATGTGGCCTCCGTTATGTAGCTGCGGCCTCCATACGTTAGAATTAATTACTATTTAATTATTTAGGTTATGAAAATTTGAAAATGAATAAAATTAAGCTGAATATAAGTTTATGGATGTATGTATTTACTGACAAAAAAAAAAAAAAAAAAGAAATAGGAACAATAAAATATAAAAAGTTGTTGCTTTCTCCATTAGCACTGTTTTAACTTTACTGCGCCATTTAATGCTATAAGATTCGTTAGCAAGCCTTTGATTTATTTTAAACTGAAAATGATTTTCTGCGTCTTCCAATTATTTTTTCAACGTTTTCTTTCCTTTTATCTTTACTCTTTCAAAGTTTTTGGTACGAAATCTCCTATGTTTATGTTTCAAGCTCTCCATATATTATTCCTTATATTTACTCGTATCCGTTTTATCACCCCTTCAATTACCAATTTACTTTTTTTATTGCGTTAGTCGTGTAATAGGTTCTTTCTGATCCAAAAACTCCTGAATTGAGATAAAATATGGTTTAATTTACGTTTGACCTATTCATTTTTATTTAGTTTCAAAAATTTTTCTTTTTTCTACATATTTCAAAATTTTGTCACAGATATGGTTTTAGAATATTTTTTTTAAATGACAGAATTTTAAAATCGTAAACAAATATATTTGAAATTTTATCTATGGTATAGATCCAATTTGTTTAGATAATTAAATAAAATTGATCTTTTTAAAAGACTGAATATTTATAAACTATAATTTTTTATAAAGTATCCTGTGTTTCCTACTTCGCTACTTATCATCGCTTCCAATCTTCGTAGGAGGTTTTGCACGGGTTTGGAAATTCAATCTGTCGACATCGCCCCACTTTATTAAATATTCTTTGCATGCAAAAAAAAAAAAAAAATATATTGGCTAACGGTTCCCATTTGAATTAAATCAACACATTTTAGATTCGTGATTTTTGTGTTTCTTACTCATAATTTTCTTGCGGACAAATCTACTGAAACATTACATTTATATTTAGAAAGTAAGAATTATGATACATAAAAAAAAAAATATCACTTTATTTTTATTTTTAGTTATATTTGTATAGATTATACATTCCATATATTTAATTAATATCAATATTACAAATTTGAATTTTTCTTTTTATAATTTTGATTTCTCTAAAATATGGTAGTATGTTGTATCCAACAAAAAAAAAATAAAAACAATTAGTTAAAATATAATATGCTATATTATCATTTATGGAATACTAAGTGTATGAACTATTACATAATCAGACATATTCTTATTGTGAATATTGGCATTAATTACAATAAATAAACCCTTTGACTTTACGAAGGCCATTATAGACATTAAGATCTTGATTAGACTCGCAATGATTGATGTAATACTACCATAGAGTATATTTCTACAGACGCATCACATTATGGAGAAAAAAATAGAAATAGTCATACTGATTAACGTTCAGTGCTTCGTTTATTGTAATTATTTCCTGTTCACTTCTAGCAACCATGTTATTTTATTCTCTATAACGTCACCTATCAATACATTTTTATGAATTTATACTATAATTTTTCCTATTGTTCAAGATGGATAAACATTATTCTCTCTCCGAACCAAAGTAAGCCATAAATAAAATAAAATATTTATAACTCTAGGATAAAATGTGTATAAAAATTAAGTTATGAAGTCTAAGGAAAAAATTGACCTCAGACGTCGCTTTTGACGTAGGTTTTGAATTTCGTTATCCCCTGGCTTTGTATCGCAATGTCAACCATCACCGTGTTTCAGCAGAAATGATTTTTTTTTTGTATACTGCCTATCATTCTCTGAATAGTCCATGAAATATTTGGTGAAAGCGTCTATAATATGTATTGTTGTTGTTCCAGTGAATAAATTTGCCTAAACCGATATGATTTTTCTTCTGTATGGTCGAAATAATTTATATTTGTATTAAGACATCCATTATTATTTTTTTCTGTTTATATTTTTATGGTTTCAGAGTTATAGTCCGTGCTACAGACCCCTTTTTATCAAATCATTAACATCTTCCTAAAAATTCGTTAATAGCTTCATATCATCGTCAAATATTATATCAAAAATATTTCATATCACCTACAAATATTTTATTTACGAAAATTCTCGGAATTGGGACGTTTTCAATCTGGAGATCCTTAGACTTTGTCTATTTAATTAGCTACTAAAACTTGTAAATACACATTTGCTTTCGACTTGAATCGTAAGATAATTTGAGCACAAAGTGGCTTTCAAAAATATTGATCCGTTTGGCGTGACCAACACCACCAACAAGTCAAATTAGCGAGGTTGTTAAAAAATAAAAATAATAAATAAAAAAAGGAACTATGTAAAGGATGGAAAATGACAAAATCATTGTTAAAAAAGGGTACAAATTATAAAGGACTAAAAAATATATATATGTTAGTGCATTGACCGTTTATTAAGAAATAGTGCGAATGAATATACTTGTATCGATACAGGAATGTTAACACTTTTTCGATTCTATTTACCCTCTTTAACATTTTAGCAACCTTTAAATTTTAGCTGTGAATATTTTTAGTTAGTGTTTACATGTGGTTTTCAATTATGAAAATTAACCGTTTTTCTGTATAACGAGTTTTATTAAATACTAGCTGTATCCGACCACGCCTTGCTGTTGCTCATTCTGGTTAAGTAAAAAAAGAAATTGAAAAGAAATCAGATGTTTCTAATATACATATAAATAAAATAAAGATTTTGTCTGTACATTGAATAGAATGAACCCGTTTCAAGATATCTTTCCGTTTCATATATTACAGATACCAAACTCACTTAAATAAAAAAAAATTCTGTCTATATGTCCGCATTGTCCAACGAAATTTTGTCAGGGTTAAGCTCAGCTAATGGCAGAGTTTTGAAGTTTTGACATTATATTTAGGTTTGATGGACTTAAAACATAGGCTTGAAATGAAAACAAAAGTAGACCCAAAGTTATGAATTCTTGAGTAATTTGTTTTGAGATTCCGGTTACTTACTTCTTCGATTCTCATCCCAACTTACTATCCCGCCAGCCACATTTAAAAGTTGTACTATTTAGAAATGATGTGCTTTTTGAGTTATTCGCAAATATAGTTTTGAATCCATCGTAACTTTTTTTTCATACTCTTTTCGAGAAAGGATTTTATATACATAATTAAAAAGGCTTCAAGGAGAAGACTTCAGCCAAGTTTACTTAAAATCGTTACAACCGTTTAGGCGCTACAGTCTATAGCAACACAGGTTTTTCGTCCGCCTTTCCTAAACGAAAGACCGGAGGGTGATTAAATATATATAAAGACACTACTAAATACGATAGAAACGTTATGTCAATATTTCAAAGCTATTGGTGAAGAAGTTCAACAGATTAGCGGTATTGAACTAACGAACATTTGCGTTTTTATTAATAAACATTATTCAGAATCAATAGGTTTTGTATCATGTGTCTATTGTTTTTTTTTTATCCCTATAAACGTCTATACTGATTTATACATTTTGTGTCAATATTACGTTAATGATATGCTCGTATCTGTGGAGCATGATTGGATGCAATCATCAAGGAATGCTGAATCATTGTTTTAGTTTTTCACGGTTTTGAATTTCAGGTTTCCCCGGTCTTCAACCGAATCCATTACATCCAAGGTTTATACGGAGCGTTTAACCTCGAATTAAAGAATCCTTGGGATCACGTCAATTATTGAAGCACGTCAATTGCAATAATTATAAGTGTCAATGGAGGGAAATTTGAGGGATAATTAAGTCGTAAGTTTATAACAAGGACTGCTATGTTCTAGCTCGTGTCTGAGGTTGTTGTTGATGTCTGGTGTGAGGTTATCAGTATTGCAATTCTATATTTTTTTCCCCTCAGAAACTTTTTTTTTGTGCCTTATCCAAAAGTAAAATTCAATGAACTTTTAAGTATACACTTATTTATGTAATTGTGTTTTAAGTATACCACTACGAGTGAAAGCCACTTTAATTTAAATATATATTCTTCTGGTTAGAAATTTTACGTTCACTACATCGTTAAGTGACCTCAAATACCACACAACATAAAACTTACTTTTGCTTATCAACATTTAATAGTGTTTAGTATATTTTACTACCAGTGACTATAAATGGTTATGAGCATTACTCTCTAATGCTAGTAATGTTTGGTACTCCTTTAAGATAATTCTTAACACCAATGTCATTTGTTTTTTATAAATGTTCTTTTATTACAAAACTAATATATATTTATAATTGATATGTGATACTCCCTTGCAAAATAAATTTTTATATTACATACAGTTTATTGTATATAAATAAATTTATTTATTGTTAAAAAAATAAACAGTTGAAAAAACGATATATGCCTATTTATATTTATTCCTACTATATTTTGGCACTTCCAGGGTCTCTCTTTAAACCCACACAAATTTTTTAGTTTTTTCTATATTGTTTTATTTATTATTTTTGATGTTTTCCATTTGCTGTCCATAACAAGAGAGTTAAAAAAAAAAAACAAGTTGGGCTTGGTGCTGATGTCGGTGTTAGTTAAGTTAGAAAATTGTGTTTCAGTATTGCAATTCTATTTTTTTCCCTCAGATTTTTTTTTTTTTTTGCCTTATATCTAAAACTAAAATTTAATAAACTTTTAAGTATACAATAAACTTTTAAGTTATAGTTTATGAAATGAATGCACCTTCAGATTAATCTCTCAGATTTTAACATCTGTGGACAGTCATTGTTAAAACCTAGAAAATTGGTTAAAAAGAAGGCACAAAATAAATTTAGTTAAAGTCCCGACTTCTTAAATTAACGAACAAACAAACACACCATTTATTCGTTTCTCCTTAAATCTTTGTAGTTTGATTTTTTTTCTTCTTCTTACCCACACATAGAAGTAGTGAGGAAGTTAAACAGAGCTAGATGATTGGTGTTTTTATATCTTATTTTTTTGGAGTGAATATGAGTTTGAAAAAAAGATATTTGAATGGAAAAAGGCTCATAAAAATATTATATATTATTAATTTTTTTTTTATTTAGGAGAACAATTTATGATGGTTCATACGTTTTGGGTAATTTATTCGTGTATAACGATACTTTTAGACGCAGTCTTTCGATTTTGATTGGTGGAGGAGGCGATGGACTAAAAAAGAAAAACAAAAAATCGAGAATTTTCATTTTGTGTAAAAATTCAATTTAATTATTGTGAAACGAACCAATATAATATTTAATATTAATTTGTTTATATTTTTGTATAGCTGTAAGGATTTTTATTTATTCTCTTTATTTTACTTATATATGTACTTGAAAATATATTTAAAATAAAATAAATTTAAATATTTAACATATTTGTTTAGTTTAAACCCTGAGTAGAGGCGTGACAGCCTTCATAATATTGGTAATTTGTAGAACTTTTTTTGCTAAAAATAAAAAATGTAAAAATACCTTTGATTTCTTAGCGTGTACAACCTCAAATAAAAATACGTTTTGGAATAGTTTGTTGCGGAAAATGTTATAAGAATATCACGTACAAATTGAGGGATGATTGAGTAATAAAATCTTAGGGTATTTTTTTATATATTATTATCTTTGAATATAAATTATAATTTAAATAAAGGTAACATTTAGTTTTTTAATAATAGAAAGTTGCATACCTTATACTAGGCTCTTGCCTATCCAGCTAGTCGTATTTTCTTAATAGATTTTAGTCTACAAATTTTATTATTTATTTAGCTTATTTGTTATTGATTTTATTTTTTTTAAACTCAAATTATTAGGAGGAATCGCGGAACAATATCCTCGCCCCGTCTACAGTTTTATTGGGGGGGGGGGGGAGATCGCCTCCTTCGCCCCACCGAAGTCTGTGCCTATGCTTTTATTATTAATTGATGATACCAATAGCTTCTCAGAAAGTTAATTATTTCTGCCTGTTAGATTTACTATTTACTTCTTTCCTAGAAATTTTCTTTTGATAGGCGACCTTTTCTCTTAGATTTATTCGTAGAAGTCGGATGAGGTGCTCAGTATTAGTTTTTCCCCAGCTATAAGGGTCAAGTGATCTCTCTTGGATCCTTTGAGCGCCGTTCAAAGGTTAACAATCCTTGCAGGCCGGAGCAAGGTTCTCTACTCAGCTCCTTCGTTGTACCTCCAGCCGAGGAATGCTAACGTAAGAAACCCGCGAAAGTTTTGGCCATTGCTATTTGTATCTCTTAGAGGCGGATAACCATCCGTAGTGAGAGCTGGCGGAATTCGCGAGCTCCACCCTCAAACCCACTTCTTCCCGAACCCTCTCTGGAAACGATTTCTCGGCTCTCAAATATTAGATTAGCTCTCCAGATGATGGAGTTGAGAACCACTACATTTAATGCCTAATGTAATAAAATTATACCTCATAGTTCTTTCGTCAGGTTAAATCAGTCGCATAAAATTCCTAACAAGCTGAACACGGCTTCTCGTATTTACGATTTTCTTATACATTTAATGTCGTAATTGCGCGATATTGTTTATGGATCTATTAACATTTATTGTCTTATGCAGATTTCTCTTCTGCTCCCAATACGAGTAGATCTCAATTAATTGTGAAATCGAATCAGACAGTTGTTGATCTTTTTATAGGATCATTGGATCTCTTGATTGGAAAATTAATTATTCGAAACTTTCCAGTTATAGAGAATCCGTAGCCAGTGCTGTGGTATTTCTAAGGTCGGTTTCTTTTCGAATGTCTCAGAGCAAGAGTTTTCGAACTCCAAATGAAGTCGGTCAATGTTTATTTTTATTACATCATATAATTTATTGTATAAGAAAAACTTGTGAAGTAATAATTGCATCAATTAAGAAGTGTAATAACTGAAAAACGATAAAGTTACTGAGATTTTTAACTGTAATTAATGTTGTGAATTCGTCTGATCGAATGCTAGTGGAGAAGTCAGCATGGCTCTTATGCTAAAAAGTTTGATTTAGAGGTTCATTTAGATTGGGAAGGAAAGTTGGTTAAGAGACTAATGCGTTTTTGAGGTATAGGCCGTTTTAAACGGTCATGTTCCTTGAACAAAGCTTTGTCCTAGAAGTTGTAGTAGAGTAGTTTGATTTTCAATCAATAGGTAAGGTCACTACAGACTTTATAGACCCTGTTACACGATTAAGTTTCTTGAAAAAAGTCGGGATTGGAGTTGAAATATTTTTCCTAGTGACATATCAGGAAAATAATCATACCTTACGACTTACTTAGAGTGCTTTTTGTTATTATTGTTGAAAAATTGAAGAATGAATTTTCATTTCCATTAATTCAACTCCATGTATGGGGTTATAAATAAGAGAAAAACTGATTTTAACCGGTTTAAAAGATAGTTAGCAGCTTCTTTTAGATACTTTCTCCTCTTTTCATTGGATTAATAAAATGTTATCAATTATTTCAGTGAATTTCCTCTAATTTGGCTTCAATTAATTTAGATAAGGAATAATTTTAGTTATTCCTAATTTTAGGTCGAAACGAATATCTGCTATATAAGATAATGTATAAATTATAATAATAGTTTTTATTTTCAAATTAAATGTTATGTATTATACTATTATCCCATTTTGCTCATTCTAGAACTCATAAATAATAAGAAATATTTAAAGAAGTGAATTTCTTACCGCTTATCAACCGATTTTAAAAACTTATGGAATTGATCGTACTCAACATTTTTACTGTAAAAAAAAAACAAAAAAAAAAAAGCAAATGGTGGTATATTAATAATATAGGAATGCTATTATTGTGTCAACAATTTCCAACATGTTGGATCAGTTTGGTTTCGCTAGCTAACAGAACCCTTTACACGGTTACGTTTTTCAAGCAAAATGGGTTCGTCCCAGAAATATGTACAGAATCTTAACTGTGCAAACGGATTTCATGATTGTATACACGTGATGAACTGTTAGTAATAAATTTGAAGTTTATAGATGCGTTTTTTTGCATAGAAAGTATCAAAGTATAGGCAGAAAGTCAGTTGAACATATTCATCAATATCTTGGGTAATCTATTTTTTAATGAGAAATAATATTGCTTATTGAGTAACTGTTTCCACCTTAGTCCTAATAATGTTACGTTTTTTTTTTTTTCTTATCTTACCATAATTTTGTAATGAAAATCGTTATATAATCAACTAATTTTCTTTTAAATTTATTTCATCTTAAGCTTTTTTTATTTCTTTAACTTGATCTTCAATTTTTTATCGACACTAAACTCGGTATCCCTTTTATTTCTTAGTTTACAATTTAGCTCTTCATCATCAATTCGCAATTCAAATATCATTCGGATGAGAAGATAAGTAATGGCGATCCTGACCGAACTGGTGGGCGGACTGGTTACGCTATATGTTTTTCGAAAGATCTAGAAATCCTCGAGGAAGAAGAAATGTTGTACCGCTATCCCGGAGACACGAGGCTACCCAGAAGGATGTGAGTGATTGGTCGAGACGAGATAGAAGTCAGTCGGAAATGTGTCTTCACGATCGTTCTACTTGGGGTGGTCACCGAGGGCACATCCTCTTTACTACCGTTGAAGTCTCCCATCGCTTTCTTTGGCCGTTAGAATATTGCCATATTTTTTGCTTTAAACTATCGATTTGGGGTGTGCTTTATGTTTTCTTATCTTGTTTCTTTTCTCATGATGCCGGAATCGATTGTTAGTTGTTTATTATTGTTGGATAGACTTTTCTTGTATTTGAATATACGAACAACATGCATCCTGACATACTTTTTTTGTTGAATATTGTATCTGTGTAAGTATTTGTTTTTTCATGGATTGGAATTAGGATATTTTTCCTGACTTGTTTTGTAGTTGTGTATAGAATAATTCGTGTAGTTTATTGGTATAAGACACTAAGGTCTTTCCAGGCTTCTTGGATTGAACAGCTCTGATGAAGACCTGAACTTCGAGCTGAAACATCGGCCAATTTAAAAATAAATAAAATTTTTTTTACTGTTTTTTAATTTGACTAATCATCCCAACCATTCTTCCCTTCAATTATTTTATGCAGTCAACCATCAACTCACTATTTTAGGATTACTTTTCAGCCTCTTTTCGCTTTTGGAAATAAAATAAAAAAAAATGTTTTTCCGTAGAAATCATTCAAACGTTAGCGAGTCCGACAAGTTGAATTCTTGAAATTACATTGTGTGATATTAATCTTAGCTTAATTAAAGCCAAAATAATTTTGGACGTTTACGAATAAGATTTAAGGTAATTTAAAATCAGCCATCCATCGCCAAATTAAACTTTTCTATCTACTCATTAAAAGTTATTAGTTTTTTTTTTATTGAGCTCTCCTTGATTATAAAGTAATTTAGGGACATTTAAATACATTTTTACACTGAGAAGTAATTTAGTAACATTTAAATATAAGACAGTTTTTACATGACAATGCAAATGCAAAACTTCCTTGTTCGTTCCTTAAAATATAATAATAAAACATAAATATGTATTTTTTGGATCATACATTACATTCTTACACTATGACGTTTTATTGTAAATAAATTATGAATAATTGTTACGTGAATTATGATAGTATCGTATCAATGACAAATGAGTAAGAAAAGTGAAAGGAATCCAAGGCAGCTTTAAAAAACCCAATTGGATCAGCTTGGTGTAGCTGGTGGTATGGTTAACCCCTTCCCACCTGGCTCGTGCTTCCATCACACGTTTGTGTTAATTTATTCTCTTGTTGTACGAATTCAGAGCTTATACGAATCAGAGTGCGTCCTATGAATGCATAACTAATTTTTCGTTGACCCCCTACGCTCCTCCTCCTTCCCCCTTCCCAAAAAAAGATTTTCAACAGACCCATAAATGTTTTGTGATTTTTCGAAAAAAATATTCTGTTCTGAAAACATCCACTAGTACTATTTTTATGGCTACCAGCTTAATTTACATTTATTACTAATAAATTCCGAAATTAACTTAATGCCTACTTGTCTCCTCATCGTAATACTGACATATAATATTAATTAGTAATAAATATTTTTATAATTGCGGTGAAAGGAAACATAAGGAGTCGAAGAAATATGTGGTATTTAAAATAGTATGTATAGGATTCCAGTTACTCTATAAGAATTGTAAACGATAAAAGGATAATCAGAAAAGTTGCGTAAGATGGCGGAGTTTTACAAATCTGTAAGTTGCCTTGCCTTGTTGTATTTTTAGAGTGGGCAGAGAAACCCCAAGAGAATCTATCAACAGATAATTTATGATGTGTTTACTCGTTTATCCACATTACAAAAACACCAGAAATACTAAAAAGTGAAAACCGAAAACACATGAAATGAGCGTTTCCATGTCTATATATATATATATATATATATCCAGAGAACAATATATTGTGCAAGTTGGGAATCGCACTTGTCCTAACCAATTATTATTTAAAAAAGAAAAAAAAAATGAATAAAAAGAAAACTAAAAAAGTCGTAAAACCCGACAAAATATATGGAAGAAGATACATTTAAATCAGACCATTAAATTCAATATCTCTCGAGCAACAAGAGCAGTAAAGAAGTGTGTAGAAAAGTGTGATCAATATGTAAATTTATTAGTTATCAACCTTTTAATGATGACTAATAAATGCCTAAGTGAATTTAATTCCTAATTGCTTTCTTATCCTAATTCTGATAGATGGTAGATTGAAAAAAATTAAAAGAAAATGGTTGTAGTCGTAGAATTCATCAAATAAAATGGTGGATGAAGAAGATTCATTTAAATCATATCCGGAATTAAATTCAACATCTCTCAAGTTAAACGAACTGTGAAGAAAGTTATAAAAACGGCACTAGGCTAGGGCTAGCCTAAATTTCCTTTGATTTCTCTTGAAAACCGACAGGAGACGTATCGGTGACAAACCAATTATCATAAATGCTATCCTAGAGGACAGGTCTCCAGACGTTTTGGTCCGCAGGCCACATTGAGGCCTCCACTAAGTTCCGCGAGCCACATCGAGAACTCCACCAAAGTCTCGCGGGTTATGCCTTGTGATAAAAAAAAATCTTGATCTATAAATGATATCTTCAGCTGTAAAATGAACTTTCATAATAAAAAAAAACCATAAAATAAATATTGTAGTAAGCTCGTCTGTTAATAATCTGCTAAATTTCATGCTCTTAAATAGTTTTTTAATTTTACCAGGTAATTAAGAAACTTTCGCGGGCCGAAGTTTGGAGACCCATGTCCTAGAAAAGCACTCCATTTATACGTTTGTGTTATCCAGTTTGTGAAATGTGCCTACGCAGTTTAATACTTTTTTTAAAAATATTCCAATCTTTCGACATTCCAGCAATGCTTTATCTTTTGATATTTAAGGTTTATTGTATTCTATTATATCCTGGTTTATAAGTACACATCTTTCGAACGTTCACCAATCGTTTCGTTTTCTGACAGTCATACATTGTAAGTTTATAGAGAAAATTCCGATTCCGGTACTATCCGTGTAATTGTGGGAACCGTCAACAATGGGTGGAATACAGCATGGCTGAGGACGGCCTACGTGCACATCTCCAGAGGTAAGAGGTGCCGCGCTAGGGTCAGGGACACCGTAAGAGACAATGGCCAATTTGTTCACGGGGGGATGTGTGTACTCCTTCACTGCCATCAGGTGACGCCACGTGCCTTCTCCAAGAGCTGTTGTTTGTTATTAAAGGCCTTCTTTGGTAGTACTTGGGAAGAAAAGGCGGGTTATCCAATAGGTCACTGCCTTGACTATTCCTGTCAAAGTGTGAAGGTCGTATGTTATAACATTAGGTGGGCACCAAACTTAGAATGACGCTCATGTTCACTTGCGGATGAGTTCAAAGGTATCTTTCCATGTTTTGGTTATTGGTTTATAGGGAATGATCTTAGAAGTATGTACCATTGTAACCGATGAACAGTTTTGGAGTGAATACGCGTTACTTAATTTCATGGGCGATAAATAATCAGCACTGAAGATATTCATGTCATTCAAGTACTTGAATACCTTCAGTGCTCGAAACACGCCCTGATGATGATCCGCTTGTTTGGATTGAAACCTCGGCACCAATAAAAACGTTATAATGACTGCGTCCTGAATATTTATCTCCCATGATATGTAGAACAGTAGACTAACTTACTTCAGTAATAATGAATTTCTACAATATTTCCTGTGGTTGCTCCTAAATAAAATAAAATGGTCACAATTATAAGTAACAAATTTCTCAAAAATTGACGAATGGTTGGTAGCATTTTAACACTTTGAAAGAAACTCACAATGAATTAAAGATTAATTATCCTTTAAATTAATTTGGTGCATGTACAGAAAAAAATAACTTTCAATAAAATTTGAATAATAAAGAATTTATATAAGATTGAGATGTAACTTTTTAAATAATAAATAAAAAGGTTAATTTTAACCACAAACTTCAAATAACACTATGTGGTAAGTATAATGGTAACAGTGGTTTGCCCTGAGTCCACTATACAGTGACGTATATTGCTGCCAAACACGATGCCACATCAAAATATCTTTTAGCCATATTTTATGAAAACTAATAATTTTAAACTAAATATTTCAATTCAAACACGACAAGGTGAAAGATGTTTCTTAGATGGAATTTTCAGAGCTAGAAACACTATTAAAAACTAAAATGTATAAGATATCCAACAGTATGAGCTAGACACTGGTTGGGTATGACGGAGCCCCCCTCCCGTGACATAGCTCGGCCTAGTGTATTTAGGAAATTATTTTCATTATAATACATGGAAAAACAAAACATACAAGTTTTTCAATAATTTAATGTAGTCAATTTTACTGAACACATGGTTACTTTTAGGTTGTTGTTGTTTAGGGCTTAGAGGCTTAAAATCCTGAAGTCATCAACGCCTATCTATTCTTTGTTTCTATTACCTCAATACCAAATTATTTTTTTGAAAAAAAAATAAATGATTACTTTTAGGTGAAAGAATATAAAATCGTTGTTTTTTTGTTGTTTTTTTACACACACAACCTGACGTGAATCTCAACTTTTCCCAAAAGAACTCAACTTAATATGAAATTAAATTAATATTAAAGCTTACTAAAAGAGGTTGTTTTTTTAAAAGTGGGCTATCTGTCGTAAATTTGGTGAGTGATCAAAAATCATGAGTAATTAATCGTTGTTTTTTTTTTTTTTTTATAAAGTACTTAGTTTAACACAGCAGCTCAAAAGTCCACTTTAAATGTTTTTAACAATGCTAAACTATGTTTTCATTTGAAGTAAATTTTGTCTCGTCCTTATTAAAACAATTTTTAATCACTTCCTATTAAAAATAAAAAAAACGCGATTTACTTAAAGAAACACATAACTTAAATTTTCCATTTTTCTACCTAAAATTCAACCATTGTTTATATATACTTTTTTGTAGCTCTCTGCTATCATTCCTATAAATATTTCCTTCTACGTACGGGATATCCCGTAAAACTAGTTTGACTGAATCATAAATAGTAGACATTGCATGTCTGTGATATCACGTAACTGTTAGCTACTAAAATTACTATTTTAAAATCACTGAACTCTCTGATGCATTTATCGACAGCTTTTGAATGAATCAAATAAAAAATTATTCAATTCTCTTAAAATTATTATTTATATTTTGGTTTTCCATTTAATTTACCACTTTCTTTGTAACGCATCAAGCAAATGTGTTGGCGTTTATTCTATATTCTTGATCTAAAAGACCTTTTTTTAATTTTATTATTTAAATGATATTTACAACTGTTTAAAAAAAATGCATCTAGTAAATTCGCACATGGATTTAATGACATAAAACACATGTTGAGAAACTATCCATAGGTAGCACTCTCATAAAAAGACCTATTTAAAAATTAAAATGTATGGTTCTTCTTTGTTGGGTACTAGCGTTTTTATAGTGAAGTTTTACATATAGGTAAGCTATGACGTAAACCTTATTGATTAAAGTAAAGCTTATGCCAGGAGTTTTATTTCCTATAATAAAATCGAAAGTGCTTATTTGGCAAACATTCTCTGGAACCGAAAGTTTATGTCTACTTAAAATTCAGAAGCATGTTTATGCCTTAGAGAAACGATATTCGCACAACCACATGCACGAACCCGTACCAATATGCTCATATATATAAATGTGATTCTTAACTCTTTAGTGGCTTGAGAACATTGTTTATTTCCTACTTTCACGTGTTTGTTTTCTCATGTTTATGCAGTGCCTTGTTTATCTAAAATACTTGAAAACGTCGCCTTTGTTTTATAATTTGATATCTAAAAACAAACGAAGGAATATTGAATGCGTTATAAATCAGATAATGTAATTTATATTTGCGTAGGGGCTCAGGTAGGAAAAGTCTAATAAAACGATATTTAGACTAAACATAAAAAATATAATAAAATAAATAAAATGCTTCTCCTGGACCAGAATTAGATAGGGGGGGGCGAAGGGGGATAATTTCAAGATTATTTTTAGATTGTTTAAAAATTTTTACTGTATTTTAAACAATAAAATGCATTAATATAAAATTGTTGACTTTTATTGGAGGAGGGAAGGATATGAAGCAAGGGTAACTACCCCTCTCTAAAAAAAAAACAAAAAAAAACCTAGCTCTGCTTTATAATGACATAAGAATTCTTTTTTGGTGCAATTAAAGGATCCCTGAATTTGAGCCATACAAGTTTAAACGGTGCAAAATCGTCAAACAAATCGTCCCATACCTATTAGCGTTCATCCCAAAATCGTAATCCTGTTTGCTGTGTGAATATTGTAATTTTTGGATTTTACTTTTCTTTTTTTTTCAATTTGAATTATTTCTTTGGTTCAAAGTTTTTACTTACTGCTAATACAATAATTTGTACTCTATATCTGATTAAGATCCTTAAAACCCGACATGATTAATAGTTGGTTAGCGGTAAGCTTGTTATAATTTTTTTTTTAAGTCGATTTCGAATTAATAAAAACGTTATAACCGCCTCTATTTAGGGTGCGTTGTGAAGAAAACAATGCTATGATCCTGCCGTTTTCCCTCCTTTCATTTTTTGTCAAAAATTTTTCTCCGATGAGGAAACCGTTCAAGCGGAACGTTTAGACCGTTGAATGGGAAAAGGCTTTCAAAAATTTTCCCGCTCCCGACGACGAGGATCCGTTCGAGGATTCTAAAAAGCCAAAGGGCCTGAAGAAGCGAGGGGGAGTTTAGCAGAGGAAGGATGTAGAAAGTTGTCAGGGTCCGCTTAGCCGAAGACAATGAAAGGGAAGCAGGGATTGGATGGAGCATTGTTAATTTGTTACATGGCCCCTGATTGGGTAATGAGTTCAGTCATTACCTCCCATAGGTCACATTATGCAATGCTTTCTTATAGGATTAACATCCTCATAAAGGTCGCGTAATTACGATAATTGTTATAATTGTCAGTAGTGTATATTGCACACTACCTACTGTGTACTAACCCAATCCATTTCGCGTGTCACTTTGATGACAACGTAACAGCGGGCCATATAATGTTAAACTTGCTTTTAAAAACACAAATAAAGTGTATAACATCCTTGTTATACTGTGATTTAATATAATTAAATTTTGGACATTACAGAGATATTTGCCTATCTTTAATTAATTTTTTTTCTCGATTCATTCAATATCATTTGGTGTTCAATATCTTAAATATCAAACTAAAAAAAAAAAACTTAGAACTTCTTTTATTTATTTAATATTTTTTTATACCTACGACATGAATTACAAGTTTAAGAAGAAATATAAAAATCTAGGTAAATTAGTCTAGATGTGGCAGTTTTTCTTGGCGACTTCAATGCAAATAGAGTCAATGGCTCTTGTTGATTTTTTTACGATTCTAAATAAAACGTGTGGATTGTTCATTGAGCCTTCCATGGATGATTTTTTACTTTAATACTTACATAATTGGTAATTGGTTGACTGTCGTGGATAATGAAGAGAAGAATAGTTGGGGTGGTAGTCAAAAAGGTCAGTCAAAAGTTTTTCTATCTTCTATTTCAGCTTCTCAATTCTTCTCCTCCTTCCTTCATTCTTTTCTCTGTTTTTAACTCTTATTATATTATACATTGTCTGTACATGTTATAGTCTATACAATATCTCAATTTTCTATCTAACTACTTCCATTCTCCCTGTTTTAATTTTACTATTTATGTTCATTTCTCATATAACTTCATATTACGTTCTATGTTTTACATTTATTCTAAGTTCCCATTGTAACACTTTTGGACAAGCACCCTTTTTTTGGAATTATGCTCTACTCCATCATTCCATACTTTTGTAACCTGTTTTTATTATTAATCTCTTAGTTCTGTTATTATTTATCTCTTAGTTTGTAACGGTATTTTTTATTATTATCTCTTAGTTCTTAGTCCATATTCTAACAATTTCCATTTTACTTTATATTTATCATTTATTTTTCAAATTTTTTTTATTTTATTTTTTTATTTTTTATTATCTTTTTACCATCATTACTTATGTTTCTCATACTTGTTATCTGGTTATTTTTCTTAGCCCTGATGAAGGCCTGAACCTTCAGGTCGAAACGATCGGCATATGTAAAAAAAATAAATATTATCATTTATTTTTTGCCTTCCTTTTTGACTGACCACCCCAACTATTCTTCTCTTCTTTAATACTTACAATCGATTGTCTTGACTCTGTGCAAAAGCAGGTACGGAACCTGATTAATATTATCTGAACGTGGTTCATGACAATAACACTTGAATAATCTCTTGAATTGTTTATTTTTAGTATTCTTATTTTTATTTCAGTAATTTTGGATAAAGTGTTACATTGTTTTTTACCCAGGTGTAATATAAGACCTTTTTCTTTTAGCCCATGTAACTTCATACTGACCAACGCTAAGTTACGGTAACTGAAGTATTATTTGTATGTGTATTTTTTTAAAGTAAACAGGCGTAAAATTTTCTTTTTTGCTTTTTCCTTTGGCTAGAACTACTATTTAAATATTTTTCTAGAGATGAGTTATCGGTAAGTTGGTAAGTAATTTTTATAAGATATTTATTCATAGATATTAAAATATGTCACAATTAAGGACATTTATAATAATGTTCAGAGATTAAATTTACTCTATATATACAATTCTAAAAGTAAATGTATGCTAAGTAGTAATGTTAATAAAGATTGCCTCACAAGTTTAATACTATGTTAGGTACAGTAGCTTTATTATGTTAGGTCTCGCCTCGCCTATTTAGATTTTGACGGGAAAGGAATATTGTGTTCCGCTTTCTCTTTTAGAATTAATTCGTCACATTAAAATTATCTCAACAAGAAGCAAGCATCTCACGTGTAATTTAGGTACATTTTTATAGGATTCAGTCAAATTTTATCGGAAGGTTTACCTTTCCTGTGGGAATTCATTCGCTAATAAGGTTTGTATGAATGGGTTACTTCGTAAAAAAAAAAAAAAAACTTGCTGGTTTGACGTGATACCCTAAAATTCCCCGATGCTGCCTGTGGTTCCTATTAATTGACCAATATTCAGTGCTTTATAAGATTTATTTGAAATTAACAAAGCGTTATTGCTTTGTGATTGGAAGACTCCAATTTGAGTCACGGGATAGCCTCAAAACCCCCCGAAGTGTCCAAACGAAATGAAATTTCTTATTCAATCTTTTTCCAGAACTCAGTACGATCCACATTTTTTTTAATGTCACGTGATTTTCTTGTACCGAAAGATACATAATAAATATTATAATTTATTTTTGCCTTCCTTTTTTGACTGAGCACCCCAACTATTCTTCTCTTCATTATCCACGACAGTCAACCAATTACCAATTATACATAATATTCATATACTTCTGCAGACTCACTGGTCACATTATTAGCATAAGAGTACATATTTCATGTCTATTCGTTGTTCTTTATCCCTGGATTACTACACATAAAAAATATTACACAGGGGTTCAGACGTACCCCAAGAAAACAATTATTTTACTTTATAACAAAGATTTTTATTAAAACTTAATTACATCCATTTTAATTACTATACACAAAAGAACAAAAATAGCAAGAAAAATGGCCATTTAAACGGATTTGTGACATGCTTTCTTTTAATGTCGTAAATAAATGAATTTTTCGCACTTAGCACACTTTACTCGGCTTTTTTTGTTTCTGTTGGCAAAAAGCTAATCTTCCATCTGAGGATACCCAATTAGATGTTGATTTCGGTGGTGATTCATCGGTGGTGATTCAATGTCGAGGATTTCACCTATGATGAACCGGAGTGGAGACTGTAAATTTGAACTATCTACTTTACAATATATAAAAATAAAAATATAGATGGAAAGAGAAATATAGAGAGAGAGAAGAAAGCAACATACATACATATAAAACAAATATCGGAAACTAGAAGAACATAAGTAAACCGGAATAGTTTCTAGGGGTTACTAAAATAAATATATTTCATGAAAAGTCTGATTAGGAAAAGTCTAGGTGTTTAAAGAGGAGAGGTTTGAAAAAGAAAACTGATTGTACTTGTCTATTATCAGAGGGGATAGAATTCCAGTGGAAGACTGGACTACAAAGGATTTGTCAAACGCTGCAGTTCGGTAAAGAGGATAGAAGTATCGGATGGAGTGGGACGGGATGATCTCTCATGGCAGGCTTTTCATGAAAGATCGCCTATTTTTTTACTTTTAGCTTGTTGATACTTTTGGGCCAATTCGACAATATTAGATAATTCGTACCAGAAATATCAATAGATTATAAAGCAGTCTAGTGTAGGAGGGACATAGTTGGTTCAAAATGTTCACTCCACCTTTGGTTATATTACGTAATTCTATTATTTCTGGAAGCACAACAAATAGGTTTATCTCAATCAGTTTTTATATATTTAAATAAAGAAATAAAGTTTTAATAAAAAAAGGTAATTACACAAACTACACAGGGGTACAAAGTGTAACCCGACACTTTGTTTTTCAATTAAAACATACTAATAAATTTATATATATATATATTATAATTTATAACTTATAAATAACAATATAGCTTATAAATCGCAGTCATGTACGACCGGGTAAGACAGGATACTACAGAAACCCCTACTCTCCTGGAACAACCTCTGGGACTAATATCGAAATATTAAACAGTCCCTCCAGAAATGACGTAGGGGAAACTCTAAAATATCAGGACAACTTAATTTTCTCTGAAAAATTAATACGACACTGATTTTTGTCGTTACAATTTATATTTATATTCATTTGTAATAATATATGTATATATTTCAACGTTACCATATAATATTATAAGACTTAAAAATGGCCCTAGTGATGGTCGAAACGTTGTCGTAATAAAATAGCTAGTAAATAAAATGTTGGTGAATAATGGACTGATTTATATAACAAATAAAACCTGAAGACACCAATTCTAGGAATAATGAACAGAAGAAATATCGAAATAATTCGCCACCTGGAGTACTCCTGTACATAATACTACACGGGGATTCCTGAGTAAAAGCAACTGCCATGAATATGACGTTCATCGGGTATCACTTATATTACGTCATTTATAATCTGAATGTGATTATTTGCTAGTGTTTTAAGTACGCTGTTGAATATCTATAACAGTGTATTACTCACTTACCTTTTCCCCTTCGCGTGTGCCCGTATTATATTATATAACCCTTTTAGATAATTACGAATCGCTCCATTCCGTTACAGCTGCATTTGATTTTCCACTACACTAATCTCCTCAGTTGACTTGTTACTGTAATAGGGTCATAAGTATCTCGTTATCCACTTTTTCAGATAGTACAGCTCGTTCGGTTGTCAAGATGTCCGTTTTTCCTCAAACGCCCCCGAAAAAAAAAAAAAAAAAAAAGTTCTTTGGAAGAAAGAGTCTGTTTTGTCTAATGGGCACGAGAGTCTCATTTCACGGTTTATTTCTCGAGGCACTTTCCCTCTTTACCGAGTCTTATGCTTGTAGGTACACCGAGCGTTCCTTCCCCCCTTGGCTTCTAATTTATAGTCTCAATTAGAGGCTACATACTATCTTGTCTCATGCATAGGCTCTTAGGTTTGTAATAGTAGTCATTAATGAGACATAAAATATCTAGATTTCCCTCTCTGTCAAGTTTTAGTAGTCTATTATTCAAATGTAGGCTGATTAGGTTCGTATTGAAACGGATCTAAAAAGTTTCATTTTCTGATAAGACATTTGTTGAATATTAGGTGGCTGATTATGGAAATACTGTAGTTGTTTTGTTTTGCGCGCGATTTTTCCTCTATTTTGAAATGAAGTGAAAATATTTTTTATTATTCTAGGGCTATTTTCCATTTAGAACAAATTGTAAGTACAGGGTGAATGTCTGTGTGGCCATACATAAATTAAGTATTTACAAAATAAAAGTTGATTAATAATAAAAATATAGATAGAACGAGAGAGAAAAAAAAAATATACATATACATAAAACAGACATCGGGAACTAGAATAACATAAGTAAACCAAAATAGTTTCTAGGTATAAAGAGTTCTCACAGATCCATTTCATGAAAAATCTGATTGGGAAGGGAGTAGGTATTTAAAGAGGAGAGGTATGAAAGAGGAAAGTGATTGTACATATCTTTTATCAGCAGGGATAGAATTCCAGAGGTAGACTGCCTGGACTACAAAGGATTTGTTAAACGCAGCAGTTCGGTGAGGAGGAGGATAGAGGTCGGAAGTACCGGATGGAGTGGACGCGATCGAATGGATTATTTAAATTTTAGGCTGTGAAAAATATAGGAAGGTCGCTGAGTTCTGATGCCCTGGTGTAGAAAAGTAGCAAGGTAATATATACGGCAATTGGATGGATAGAGCCGCTTACTCGGAGTAATACTGGGTTTTACATTTTGCATTATTTTCCTCAAGATTCTCATCAAACTCATTTTTTAACTTTTATTAATATTTTTGATATTTATTCTTTAATATTATATTTCGTTTTCGAATCGTATTTTTAAAATATATCGAAGCTACAACAACGAATGACAGGATGAATGGGAAGGTTTGCTGTCACGTGGTGATGATTCTCCATGGCTTCCTCCAAACCTTTTCTTCTTATTTTTCTTCTAGGTTCGTTGAGGTCCTTGCCTTTTAGCAACAGTTAGCTGGCGGCGAAATTACCTCAGCAGCAGGGTTCCGTAAAATTAACAATAATAAACCTCTCTCTCACATTTTTTAAATGGATCTTTTTTCATACCTAATTTTATTACTTTATTCTAGATTTAATATTGCGCTATATTAGTTTTTACAATACTTGGATTATCCTGGACTTCTCAGATCCATCAGTCCATCCTTGTGGGTATGCAGTGTATCATTGTGTCCTACAATTATGAATAGTTGCAAATCGTACTGTTAATAAATAAATTTGGTGCAATATTGGAAGATTAAAACCTTTATACCTCCATTATTCTAATAAGCTAATGATTTGATTAAATAATTTATGATAGTTTTCAGATTTCTTCTTACGATAATAGTTTTAAACAGTCTAACCAATGGGTTGCTAAACGGTAGATCGAGAGTAATTTATTTATTTATTGAGTTTTACAACAATCTGTCACTTAGGCATTAGTTATAGTGAGGTAGAATAACATTCACAGTATTCAAATATTCACGTAATTTAAAGTTTTTTTTATGTATTGATTCTGGAATAGATAAGGGAATCTTATTATTCGTGCGGGAGATTAGAAAATATTGTGTGCTCATAATCTGTCGATTGTTTTTACTCGCGTTTTACGTTTTCTACATCAAGGACCAAATTTGATTCTGTATTTGCCTGTAGTCAGTCTTTCTTCCTGTAGTCAAATCCCTATGGTTGTATCACTTTCTACTTTTTACTCGATTCTCATGAAATTTTTAGAGATTGCGCGAATCGGTACTTATTTTTTAAACTTAGCTTTGTGATTGAATTTTGAATTTAGGTTTATAATTAAATAAGTCAGCCTACTCTATTTTCATTTTTTTTTAAATTATGTTTTGGTAAAAAATAGCATTAGGTGAGAGGATTTCCCTTCGCCACACCTCCAAAAAAAATGGTTCAATTACTTATAATATAAACTAAGTCTTTGAAACATTTGAACTAATATTTTAAATAATACTTCACGCTTCTATCATTATGTATGACCAAGTAAATAATTACACGGAACAAAGCGTTACGCAATGAAAACAGTCTATCTAAATCGTGCTACGCAATATTTTGTCATTTTGAAATTGATGGATTTCCGATATGATAGACGGTTTTAAAAACAGGTTTTATCTGCGTTTTATAGCTTTTCATATTGACTTTTTTTTATCTTATCGGGGGTCGCATTAGATCTTTGTTTGTTCTGGCTTCAAGTGTTTTTATCCGACTTAGTTAATGAAGTCCTTTCCTGTGAAGTATTATTGCATGTTTATATTTTAAATACCTCTCTGTTATATTTAATTTTCGTAATTAAACTTTTAGCTCAATGCCAATTCTAAAAAAATAAAAAATTCATTTACATAAGAGATATTTCATTCATTTTTTATTCTTCTTGATCAGCGTTTTTATTTGCCAAAAAGAAGGTCTTGACCAAAATGTCTGCATTTATAAACTTAATCTACTTGAAATTTCGATCATCTTCTCCTATTTTTCTACGATGAATTATTTCATTCATAACTATTACTGCATATGAAGGTTTGAAGGTTTCATAAGATTTTGTAACCTATTGTAATAATTTTCACTGATTTATTTTATTTCTTTAAATATATATATTTTCTTTCTTTTGATATTTTTTTTTTGATCCTTACATACACTTGTTATTATTTACCTATTTTAAACAGGTATATTATATTTTCATGTCATTTTTGTTTTAAGCATATAATATTTTACATAGGCATAAAATCAGGTCAAATATATAGGTTATCTCAAGGTAGCCAATGTTTCATAACTTGGCGCTATTAAAATTCGTTTCTTTGTTAATAAATCTGTTCTGCGGAAGTAAAGGACACTGTCACATTTTTGTGTTTGTTTAGAGAACTAATTGTCTATATCTTTGAGCTATTAAAATTTATTTCTTAGTTTAATAAATTATTTAATAATAGGGGAGTACCTCCTGTCCGCCTAACGACGGACCAACCCCCATTTACAAATCATTCAATCGTTCATTTAGTTGTATGCCTTTAACTTTAATTTGCATGTATTCTGCTGTAGTTGAGATTGTATTATTCTTTATCAACAAAATAAACTGAACGAAACCACAGTTCGGACAAAACTTTAATTTCTTTAATAATCCATAGTATACATCGCGCCTTATTGCCTGTTTGTAACCATAATATACATTCAACTTGTCCAACTTCATATAAGCCCGACATCAATTTGAGCCTTTTATTTATAGTATTTTCATTGTACCTTTTATTGTGCTTCCTTTTATATTTCATAATAATTACAATTACATCACTGTTTGATATAATTAATACATTATATTCAGGGGGAAAATTTCTAGATCGAAAAATAACTGCTTTCACCTGTGTAAAATCAAACCAACACCTCCAGATGAATACCATTTTCTGTACACATTTTTGGTCTAAAATCTTTTTGTAGGATAGTACGAAGTTACAGGAGTTGAATATTGTAAGGTAGACATCAGGGTGTAAATCTGCATTTTGAATTAGGATTGTAGGAGGTTACTACTTGAGTTCAACACATATGTAATCGAATGAACAACTATTTATTGATCAAACCCTCTCCTGGAGTCACCATATTTCTCACATCTCCCGACGGACAGTTTCTACCCTCAAACTATTCCATTGCTTCCGCCATCTCCTACCTCAACATAAGCGTAGACTCCTCGTTTCCTCTCTCATCTTCCCCCACTTTGACTACTGCTGTGTGGTGTATGATGGACTCTCGGTGGAGCTCCGCGACAGACTGAAAAGAATAATGAACAGTTGCGTGAGATTTGTAATTGGTGCCCCGAGATACTACCATGTCTCTCACCACTACACTGAGTTAGAGTGGCTCTTCCCCTCCATTCGAAGACAATATTTCCTAGGTACATTCCTCTATCATATCATCAACAATCATCGTCCTTCCTACGCCTACAACCTTCTCCAATTCAAGTCCTCAGTCCACTCCCTCTCCACAAGATCTCGACCTTCCGACCTTTACATTCCTTCTCACAGATCTGCCTCGTTCCAAAACTCCTTTATTGCACGTTCTGTTAGTTTCTGGAATTCCCTTCCTATCAAAATTCGACATTCTTCATCCTTATCTACATTCAAAACCCTCCTATTCCAATTCCTGTCCCAAAAACAGTCAGGCACCAGCTAACCTTTTATGTAAAATTACATATTATCTATAAGACCATATTCACATATAGCTCATAACCTAAATACTTATTATAGATTCGACTTTCTTTTTTTTTTTTTTTTTTTTCAACAGAAACAGATTTTACTGTTAAGAAGAATATACATTTATTTTTTCTGTATTTTTTATTTTTTCTAAAAGGGTTTATTTATATTTTAACATTGTACATAGTTTTAAGTATCTTAGTATGGTTTCAAGAGTTTTGTATATAGATTTTTTTATTTTATTTTGTATATAGTATGTATAACCAATATTTTTTTCTTTTCTTTTTTTTAATGACCTATCTTTATCTTAATTTGTTATGTTTGTTTTTATCTGGCCAGATGTAAAATTTTAATTTCTGTACTTTTTTGTTTTTCTGAAGGGACTTCGTCCCAGAATAAAATTATTTTTCTATTCTATAATTAGTGCTAATAGGAGAGCTCCTGTAATCTCCTATTATTAAAATAAAATAAAATATGAAAGTCACTAAAAACTGTTTTATATAATAGAGAGAAATAAAATGGACATGGTGTCCTTTACCTCCGTGGCACAGAATTATTCAACGAAAAAATGAACATGGTGTGTGTCGTTTACCTCCCAGGCACAGATTGCAATTAAAAGTTACTAACTATATAATTAATCAAATCCTATTTAGTATGATATTAATTATATTATATATAATAATTATATTAAATATTAATTTAGTTGAGGCTTTCTTGGCTCCAACTTGCTGTGTCCTACTCACTCCAACCCTCCCCTTTGTACCGGCTAAGGTTCCATCAGTGTCCCTCCATTGTCCTATAACAATCGTAATTGACCGCTTATTATCATGCTCTGAGTGGTTCTCATTGCCTGTCCATGGTCAGTTCATATATATGACTTCGTCCTTCCGTTGCAACCGCAGAGTTTCATATTTAACGACTTACTTCTGGAAAAAATAATTAGTCCTATTAATAATCTTAGGATGTAAGGCACTGTGCTTTTACATCTTCCATTGACATTATCTGTAAAATGGCATACGGATCGAGGATTTCATATTGGAGGCGAGAGCTTCAACCCGAAAGAATTTTTTTTTTTAAATGTTACAATAATTACTTTGGAAAAAAATTATCTACCTATACCAAAAGGTGTTTAAGTGATTCTTTAAGTATTATTAAATGTAATTACTTTAATAAATGTAACTCAAATAATAATACTTTTAATATTTGTTTTCTTTTGTTTACCATTTTTTGGGAGAGGGGTGGGCCTTCAGCCCGAATTCCTTCTCTCCTCCTCCCTCTGTAGATCCGCATGTGATATGGATAGGGAATAAATCTTAGGAATATTGGGAATGAGCATCAATGCTGACTAAGTAACCTCGTTGTAAAACGTTGTTCACAAAACAGGATTGGACCATAGATCCATCCTATATGGATGTTGATGTACAGGATTTTGTTACTTTTTAACCCTTTTCTGATTATATATTAAATTAAAAGCGATTAAAGATTATTTTCTGTTTTTGGGAGGGCTGCAAATAATTTCATCAGCTACTTAGGTTTGTTCACAATCTAACCAATTTCCACACATCAAACGAATGTCTGATATGTGACTGTCTGACTACAATTGTACTAATTGTATTTAACGATTATAGTCCGAAATACAGACCCCCTTTTATCAAATTATTAACATCAGCCTAAAATTTTGTAAATAGCTTAATCACCTACAAATATTTTTTATACGAAAATTCTCGGAATTGGAGCGTTTTCATTCTGTTGATCGGCAAACTTTGTCTATTTAATTAGGTACTAAACATGCTTGAATACCCATTTGCTTCCCACTTCAATCATAAGATAATATGATCACAAAATGGAAAAAAGAAAGGTGGCCTTCAGAAATATTGGGCAATATGGACTGTGTGACTTTCTTATTTTGACATTTTGTGGGTGTACTTCACACCGAATGGTCCAATATTTTTGTAGGCCACCTTTTTTGATGTACCATCTAAATAGTTGTTTTTCTCTTTCTCTCTCCCTCTCTTTTCTGTAGGGTTACAAGAGTGCATATAGTTCATTTACGCAAGTTTATTCCATTAACATCTTAAGCAATATAATTTTGTCATCCAAATTATAAACTTCTTTGAAGTTTTGGGAATTGACATTTTCCTCTTCTCGTTGTGTTTGGAAATATGTTACTAACATTTTTATGGCCTTAGTTAAAACCTTCAACGTAATTTATTAGATAACCATGAAACAATTACTTTTCAAAAAAATTTCCTTAATCATTCAAAACGAATAATTCTGGTTTTAAGAAAGAATGATATTAATTCTTAATTTCCCCGTTACGTGAGATCGCTATACTGATATCCCACGATCGTTTAACCTAATCCATGGTTTCGTCGAGATGGCTAAAGAACATTGATTACATTCAAAATCGTTGTATAATGAAGAATTAATAGCAATTTCTACGGTATTATGAAACGGGTAATAGACTCCGCTATTAGTTTTATCAAATATATCCTTAAGAAAATAACGACTTTGCTAAGTGGAGAACTGGCATTTAGGGTAGGAGTTCAAGCTGTTGTTTAGTTACATTATCAAGGTATGCGTTTCTTTCTCACTGTTTACGAGTAGTATGTAATAGGGGTGGGAGTACAGTCGGTGCTACTAAATACTAAACATAGATACGCTCACCATTGAACCCGAGGGAAGTATATACCCAACTGTTTCATTTAGATTGAGCTGGGTCACGTTCTTTAGTGTCGTGAACTTTCCACATTTATGTAATACGGTCCTATCCTATTCGGCAATAGTGAGGACGGTACAGGGGGTATACCACATACTTGTGGCACGGCGGACCAAACCATATTACCTAACTATATTTGTGTGGATATCTATTGAGATAAATCTTCAGAATTTTTCAGTTTAGAAAGAAATATAAGCTATAAACATAAGTAACTTAATTTGTAACGTATCTAATATATATATATATATATATATATATATATATATATATATATATATATATATATATATATATATATATATATCGGCTTTTCAATTGGAATTGTACATGCTTGTTTACATAATAAAATTCCAGTGCCTAGTCATAAATTAACAAACAAACAAAAAACACTTGTTTTTTATCTCTTGAATTCAAGTTGGCCTGTTATTGAATTTCATTAGTCGGAGGCGTTAAACATCTGTATATTATGAAGAAGTTTATTGAATGTATATTTCAAGATGAATAATATTTTAATTAATTTATTTGTTTTTATTTTTACCATGTTAACACTACTCGATCAATCAATTTCCTCAGTAATCTGTCTTCTCTCAATTGTCAGTCTGATTTAGTCATGTCAGTATATTTTCAGATGGCTTCTAATTACTAATTTATTTATTGCCCCCAATATTTGATGCATGTCATTAATTAGGCTAAAATAGGCATTGATTGATGGTTTCTCCCAGATTTATGAAGCTGTAGTGTATCAAGCCAAATAAAACCCACCTAACAGTAACCTTCAGCTTTTTTTGATGAGTTGGGGGACTTGGAAAATTTTCTGCTGCTTCTCCTTTGTCGAGCCACTGTCTAGAACGTCTACTGTTCTCTTCTTTTCTGTTCGGTTAATCGCAACGTATCCACTTTTCATCACAAGTAACAATTCTGAACAGAAAAATAGCAGTTTTTGTTTCGGCAAAGAAGTGTAGCATAAACTTCATAACGCTGGTTTTTTTGGCGGCCGTTTAATGTGTATGGAACCCGACTTTCAAGCTTTTTTACCTTTCCAATCGCCTTGAGGTGGTCATCGACGGTCGATTTGCTAAGGTTAAGTTTTCCTGCAAGTTCTCGAACAGTTGTTCTGGAGTTTTCTTCTACCAAAGCCCGCAGAACATCGTCATCAAGAGAGGAAGTCCTTTCATGACCATCTTCGTCTTCAAAACTGAAATCTCCCTTCCGAAATTTTTTTAACAGTGCACTCATTTAATGCTGCTCTCGCCCCAGATTTGATTGATGTTTCTAGCCGTCTGGGCCTAATTCCGGCCGAGTTTAAGCTCGTAAAACAAAATTATACCAAATTTTTTTTTTCTTACCCTCCAAAATGTTTATTGAAACAATTTACATATATAGTATACATAATAATACAATATATACATGTAACAAATTCTTTCCACTGCCCGAGGGCATTTAAGGACAAAATTATACCAAAATCACGCGTCGACATCTTTGTAAAGACTGAATTATTTCTAAGGAGCGAGATGCTACAGAAGTAAACAAACATTATCTTTTGGACGAGGATTAATAATTGTTGACATTCAGACAAATGAATAATCTAGTAAACGTAACCAGTTTGTTATATAGAGGGTTATCTTAAAGAAAACTCAAAATTCTGCATTATTTTCCAGACAACTCAATCAGACTTTTTAATCTCTCATCCTGATTGACCTGTCAGGTATTATGAATTTAGGGAGTTTACCAAAATCCACCAGAACCAATTATAACATTTATATAATTCCAAATTATTTGCAAACCCTTACCTGAGTTCGGTTAAAAACATTTCTTTCTCTCTTCAAAGCATATTAAGTGGGAATGCATTGCTCCGAAAGAAGATAGTTGCATGAATAAAAATATTTGGCTTAAACAGGTGTCTGCAAGGATAGATAAACCCTTATAATTTACTATTTATTCACTTTATAACTACGTTTCGAGCTGGTTTGCTCATTTTCGAGTTATCTATAAATTATCAAAAAACTTTGTTAATAATAATAAATATTAATAATCAAATGACATTTAAATTTATGATAGCAATATAGCTGCGAGAACATTTTCTTTACTATGTACATTTACGAAGATATGACTATGAAAAAACTAAACTAAAAAGAAAAAACACCATTATTTTTTCTCTAAATGCTTTTTTAAAGTCTGAGGTTTTTTGCCTTGGCGCTCGTACAAAGAGCTGTCGAAAAATTGTATTTTTTACTATAGGTCCTTCCTATGAGACATTTCAGAAAATAGAATAACTCGAACTTTACAAGAATAACTTCCATATATCCTGAACTAAATCAGTATTTTACTGTTTCGTTCTCATGACCTGTAAGTGAGATTTTAACTAATTACTTCTAAATTTAAATAAAACCTTCTCGTTCCATTTTACCAAACATTATAAATAAGATTGGTTAGTTGTTAATATTTTAACATTTTTAAGGAAACTTAGTAAAAGAGCCATGTTTTACTTGATAAAAATTAAATTTTAAAAAATGCTTACATTAATTGTTTTTTTAAGTGAAAACTTGTTTAGGTGCGTTTAGCACTTTTTGTTGAGTATTGAATAAGACTGAGCCATCACGCTCGTGCATGATTTTTTTTTCGGAATATCACAGTAACTCAAATTCTAACGTGCATATTGTAAGTGAGGAACATTTTCAGCATTTCATCCTCTTTGTAATGAGCTATGCTTCAAAATTGTTGGTTGGTTGTTGTGTAGGAAAGGTGTAAACCCTGTTGGTTATCAATATCGTTAATTAAGATTATAGATAATTATATCCTCTGGCTGTGAATGATATTAACAAAATTAAATTAAAAAGACGTAAAATGCAAGTTAAGTTTAAAGTTATTTGAGGTTATTAAAGTTTAGTTATTATAAGTTTTGGTTTAAAGTTAACACGTTAAGTAAAAAAAAAAGTTAAAAAACTGAGAGAAAACTTATGATATTACTCAGGATTTTATCAATTACCAAAGCGTATTTGCTGTTATTCCTATTTTGTTTAATTCTCTGATATAAAAGACACAATTCTTAAAAATATGGACCACTGTCAATCTCTCTCCACATTTCCAAAAAATGGGCGAGTTTTCTGTTGTAATTAAGTGAAGGTGAGTAAGACTGGTATGATCTATTCTTAGTCTCGTAAGGATAACTTCCTCTCTGCGACTGGAAATGCTCCATGTCTTCACTTCATTTTTATCTTCATAAGTTTATTAGGAGGCCTGTTAGTGTATAGCCTCTTTCTAAGTAGTTAAGAAAACTTTACCACGTCCTGGAAGGGTGAGAGCTTCTTTTGCTGCTCTATCAGCCATTTTATTCCCACCAATGTCTACATGACACCGGGAGACCATAAAAAAATATATATACCAATGTTCCAATGATATTTAGCAGTTTTATGAGCCCCAAAATACTATGTATTCCTAGGTGGTCTGGATACATGTTGTTCATGACTTAAAGAGCGCTCAAAGAATCTGGTACTACTACCTCATTTAATTCAAAATTGTATTTTGATATGACCCATAGTTAGAGAGTAGAGAAAGGAAAAAGATGAACATTGGGACTAAAATATCTCAATATTTAAATACCGTGGAAAATTCAGAAATCAATATAGATTTTTTTTTAATTAGCCGTAAAAATAATAAATTAATTGTTTCTATTCAATTTTTTGTTGCCTTCGATAGTGTTTCTAAAAAACAATGAAACCCCCGTTACAGAAGTTTTATTTTAAAAAATATATCAATACTGCATAATTGTCTTATGCTAATTGACGTCAAAGACTATTAGAGCATGGTACAAATTTCGATCAGTCAAAGTTTACCAGCACACAATTATAAGTCATGTTTTCTATATGCACCGTTTTAGTTGTATATATTTTAAATTATATTGCTTTGTGAATATAATGAAAAAATAAATTTATTATTTTATTTTATTTTAAACCCTGCTGTGCTTTTTAGGTAATACGGGTGTATGCAGTAGTAAGATGTTAGGTTTATCAGCTTAAGACCTCACTGCTGCAAGTAAGGCTTGATCATCTGTTCTTTCTTGATTCCTTGAATGCTTTTCCTTGACTTTTCGTACCAATAGCTCCTCCTCTTCTCAGATTGAAGTGGTCTGGACCCATCCCGGCTTTCCCCCCGTACACAAAATATGGGATGAAAATGTGGAGGCCGGTTTCCCTAGCAATTTAGCCTCAAAAAACTTTATATGTAATTATAATTCTATCTATTGTAAATGTTATAACTTAACGAATATATACCAAAACAAAAATTATATTCCATGTTATTAATCCCGCCTTGTTAATGTTTTGACTTTTATCTTGTGGTCTTAAGCACACACCGTAGTTTTTTTTTCGTAGATTTTATTATCTTAAGCATCCATTGTTGTCATTTGATTGTTCTTATGTTCTTTGAAGAAAACATATCGAATTGTTAAACATCGCTTTGACGGAAAAACCGTCATGACCTTAATTACATTACCAGAAGAGACCATAACCTATACCCCGAGGTGCCGTTATTCCGTGACGTCATTACACAGCCGATGAGAGAGGGAGAGATGCTGAAAAGATTGCTGATGAGGGATTGCTCAGCGAATCCATTGATAACATCCAATGCCGGAGCCTTACCGGCCGAAACGCTTTCTAAATTAAACAAAACCCTCCGACACAAAAAACTGTCGCTGAGGAACAAAACTCCGCCAACGCGGCCCGACCTGTCGTGCTCATGAATACCGCCTCAATAGAGTTTTACTTTTTACCATTCCACATTACGAAATGAATTCTCAATATCGCCCATCGTTTGGTATATCTGTACTAGGTAATATCTTCCGTATTAGATTACTTAGGAATCAGTCCATTATTGATAACCTTATCGACATTTACAGCTTTGTTTGGGTTCAGTTAGCGTGTTGACGAACTGGATCATTTTTGCTTATTTTTTGACGATCGGAATAAATATCGTCTCCCTGTGGCTAGAGCAGGTTTATTATCTCCTGTATAATCCTTCCTTCCCTATTATTGTACCCATAGAATACAAAATAGCAGAACAATCAGCTTTACAATAACAACGGTACCCATCTAACATTAACTTAATTCAAAAACAAATTTTCAAACAAATGGAGA
The DNA here is from genome assembly GCA_928085145.1 of Nezara viridula. Taxonomy (NCBI): domain Eukaryota; kingdom Metazoa; phylum Arthropoda; class Insecta; order Hemiptera; family Pentatomidae; genus Nezara; species Nezara viridula. The sequence goes on from OV725081.1 coordinate 71,298,762, forward strand.
GAGTTGGGGTCAACAAAACATATTCTATCTAATTCTATTGCAATCCTTTACAACTCAATTGGCAGGGGTTTTTGAGTTGTGATGAACCTTAAGAAGCATGAAAAAATATTTTGATTGAATTTTAGATAGATAGATAGAAAAATAACTTTATTCTGGGACACAGTCCCTTGAGAATAACAAAATAGAACAAAATTAAAATATTACATCTGGCCAAAATAAAATCAATCGAAAAAAAGAAATAATGTAAAAAAAATATAAGGTAAAAATTCTATATACAAAACACACTAAACTATATACAAAACCATTAATACTATGACAAGACACTTAAAGCTATTTGCTCTTATAGACCAGTATACACTTTTCCGAAAAAAATAAAGAATTAAAAAATAAAAATGTATCAAATTCTCTATTAAAATCCGCTCGAATGGTTAGCAAGTATCTGACTGTTTTTGTGATAGGAATTGGAATAGGAGGGATTTGAATGTGGATATGGAGGGGGAATGTCGAATTTTGATAGGGAGGGAATTCCAGAAATTGATAGAGCGAACAATAAAGGAATTTTGGAATGAGGCAGATCTGTGAGAAGGCATGTAAAGGTCAGAAGGTCGAGATCTTGTAGACAGGGAATGGACTGAGGATTTGAACTGGAGAAGGTTGTAGGCGTAAAAAGGACGATGGTTGTTGATGAGTTGATGAATTTTAATCCTACTTCTAAATTATTTTTCTGCATAGAAAACAATCGTACATTCGTAAAGGGGTCCGCTGAAAGTTCCCGAATAGAGCATATATATATATATATATATATATATATATATATATATATATATATATATATATATATATATATATATATATATATATATATATAGAGAGAGAGAGAGAGAGAGAGAGAGAGATAGATAGATAGATATGGGACATAGCGGTTATGCATTATCCTGTCCTATTTCCACTCATGCAAGGTGCAAAAATATTATGCATGTAGGGAATATGTGGAGAAGAATTTTTAATCCATTTTTAATTATATTTTTTAATTGTTTATTTTATGGATTAATTAAATATTTAATAACTAGTTGAATTTTGTTTTAGGGGACTTTTGTAGATTTTCAGCTGGATTTTAAAATATCAGTTATTCCTCGTTTTTTTTTGTTGACGCCTCATATGTTCGTTGTTGTTTTAAATCCAGTGCGTTTTATCTATGTAGCAGTGACGTAATCGGTTTGTATTGTTTATTTATCACTAACGTTTACATTATCGTCATCTGGACAAAAAGCTATGAGGAAAATTACGACCATTACTGAGAATAGCTTTTTCTGTTATCTCATTGCTTGTTAGTAATGGATGTCAATTTATTGCTCAAACAATGACTACATGTTGGGATGTTGGTTTAATACTCCCTCATCTATCTTTGCTCGTGCATGACACCGCCATTGCGGAGTATTGTTATTAATTGTTTTGATATCTGTTACACTGAACCGTAGAAAGTTCCTACGGTTATTCGCTGGGATTTTGTGTTTTATCTAGCTAGTTTCATCTTTAATTTAAGATCTTTCTCTTACACAATTCATCCCAGGTTCCCTGGAAAACTCTCCTTCTAAACGTGATAGTTGGGGCCTCTGGCGGGGCATGAGGTAATTAAGAACCCAGAAGGGATGAGGATGTGTGGATAGAGGCTGATGACGGATAGAGCACACGAAGGAGAAAGTTCTCGCTAGAAAGCCGGCTACCAAGCTCGAGCTAATGCTCATACCTTCCCCTAATGCCGCCGTAATCACTTCACCGTTTGTTATCTTCGCCCCGAGTAATTTATAATACATCAAACATCTTCGAGTCTACTTATGTCCTCTTATAACGATTTATGTTGCTCTTCGTTAATCTTCTCGGGCAACCTACTTGCGTACCGTCAATCGAGTCCTCAAGGGTCGCGAGGTGTAGAGGACACACCATTCTTGAAATATGGAGCAACTTATTTGTTATCAACGTCTTATGCATGATTGGTTAGTTCCGTTTTTCAGAAGCACCCGAGAAAGATGCATGATTGATGAGGATTCAAATAACAACCACTTTTTCGAGGGGTGAAGAGATATAAGCTCTTAGTATTTAAGAATAAATTATTTCTTATCACATTAAAATTAAGAATATGATGTGAGCCATTCAGTTGACAGAATGACTTACTCCAATTTCAACATTTTCGATTATTAATTTTTATAACATTTCTGATGGCAAAATGTACCTTTATTAACAGTTCTATCTATTAACTAACACTGCAATCGCCTACTCTGGAATCAACTTACCCACTGTCTATACTAGTGTTGCCTAAATGCGTGACTGATACGAGTTTTGGTCTTGCAAACTCATTCTTGGCCATGGTATTTTTTCAAGAGTCTTGCAGTTACTTATTAGCTTATTACTGTACTTTTTTAGATAGGAGAAAGCTAACTAAGTCCGAATGAAAAATTAGAGGAGTTAAATGCAAAAGTATATTGGTTATACCAATTATTTACATATAGTAACTGAGATTGTCATGTATTAGTTACTATTTTGTCTTAATTTTTATTTTAAAAAATCGATATTTTTTACCAGTGCTGATCTTGGTCTTGCAACAGTTAGGCAGGCTTGGTCTTTGGTCTTACAAAGTTTAACCAAGACCGATTTTGGGCAACACTCGTCTATACAGATATTATAAATTTCCCAAATATATAAACCACTAAAATTACTCAAAAATGTTGAAATTGAAATTAGTTATTCTGTCAACTGAAAGGCTCATATGTAGTGTTAGAAAACTCGTATTAGTCAAATCGAAGATAATAATTTACTGTCTCATCTTAATCTGTGACTATTGATCTTAATTATTTTTAAAACTCATCACAAAACTCTTTCGTCTGTTCACCTGTTCTGGAATCTTTTCCTTCGTGGGTTGTTCTTTTCTTTTTTCTATCCCAGGTAAACCTTTTTTTCATTTTTTTTTTTCTTTGATATCTCTCTCTTTTTTGATGCAGTGACACTTCCAATTTCTTTCTACTTGAAAGCCTTTGAGTACATTGTGTGCTAACAATCGTACTACACAACTGGTGAAATTCCTTTTGCGTAGTTGTAAAACCTTCTATGTTGTATTTGGCTGCTCAAATGAATCTTATAAAGTTTTCGTATAAATCCAAGTTCAATACTTAAAATGATTTTTTTTTTCGTTTTTTTTTTTATGTTGATGGCTGTTGTCATATCTACTCCATTTGAAAACGGACTATAATTTATTTTTTATTATATTTTATAAAAATTTATAATTTGTTACTTCATTTTTATTACAAAATAATGAATAATTCAGTTGTTATTATTGTCTAGTGGGTTTTCTGATGAATATATCTCAATTATTCATTATTTATATAACTTTGGCTTCGTCCAATTTGATAATAGTGTCAGTATTTTGAATCCGTGAATTAGGAAACCTCATAATTTGCTTTTAGAGCTGTATTTAAAATTTGGCATTTCCATGCTATTGAAATGGGCACAGGTCAGTCCACATCAAGTCGACCAATTTATTTGAAAAGGTTCCTAACATAATTTATTTTTTTCGCTATCTATATTTGCAGATTATTCAGTGAGTTTTAGAGAGGCATTCATTAATTTATTATATGATTTTTTAAATTATTTTTTTCTTGGCAAACCTAGCTATTCTTAATGTGTTACTTATCTAGTTTTAATTTTATTTTTTTATTATTTTTTTTTAAATGCTTAATGCTTATAAACTTTACTCCATTATACGAATAAATAAAATTTCATTGAACAGAACTTTTTGAGAATAATTAAAAAAATATTTAATATTCATTTATAATATTTATCTTTGATTTTCTTTCTTTTTCAGGTAAGAGATTTATACGTACTTCCGCATGATTATGGGTATGTTCCTTATTTTTTTTTTTTATAGCTTATGGATTTTTTAAAAAATATTTTTCGTGAAAGATATGTCTGGTGCATTCTTTCTAGAAATAATCGATATATCATTCAGACTTTTTGATGCTGTTTGCTTGTTTTCAAACCTGCTATTGAAAGTCATTCCTAAAATGACAAATTAAATTTTATTTAACAATAAAAAAGGACCACTACAATCTAGTAAATGGTCAGAGGTTTATTATTTAATGAGTGTGTACAGCTTCTGATCTGTATAGCTATCATTGAAGGATCAGACACCCACTTAGTTGAGATTGGGTTCACAGTCTGAAGGTGAATAAAACAGGAAATCAATTTTTTGTCACTGCCAGGCTTGAACTTGGACCCGGTTGCAGTCCCATACCTGTTTATTTAAGATTAAATTAGAATTATAGCTATGTCCCGGAGGTATGCCATGTGCCCATTGTTTTTAATAAAGAATTTAGTAGTACTTTACTCCCGTGGTACAGTTTTAATAAATAAGAATCGAATTTTAATAGCTAAAAATTATGGAGAATTGGCTACTTAAACAGATACAAAAATGTGATATGTTGTTTTTAACCTCCGGAATACAGATTTAGTAACTAAGAAACAAATTTTAATAGCTCGAAGTTATGGAACATTGTCTCTCCTGAACAAATACAGAAATGAACATGGTGTTCTTTACATCCGTCGTATAGATAAGAAAATAGAAACCTCAAGACTTAAAACATTGTTTTTATTTATTTATTCTCTATGAGGAAATGAACTTAATTATTAAATTTGAATCCCAGAAAAGAATAAGGATTACAGAATAAGGAAAAAATAAATCATCAACCTAGGGCCTTCTATTTTTCTGAATTTAGGAACTGACGGAGGAAGACTAGGAGGTTATAAAACACACAAAAAATAAAAAAAATATGTAAGGAGATCACTACCTATTTGAATTTTGAATTTCATTCATTGTTTCGATGAATAAGTTTAGGAACGGATGAAATAAAATTTTCAGGACTTTCAGTCAAGATATTTTTATTGGGTTAGCCGACGTTTCGATCCAAACATGTGGATCATAGTCTGGGCTATCGATTGCAGTTCTTTTCTCGACTTTAAAACGAAAACCCTGAGGATGACCCACGTGTTTGGGTTGAAATGTCGACTAACCCAATAAAAATATACTGACTGAAAGTCCTGAAAATTTTTATTCATCCATATAATGGATCATTCGACTATTTATAAAGTTTAGGAACGGTTTGATGGATTTCAGTTGTCATCGATGAATATAGAAACATGTCCTTTCATGATAGAATTTAAGTTTTATCTCATAATTTATGCTTTATTTGTGTACCTTGGTTACTATTTTTTTTTTCCTGCTGATCATTAATCACTCTCACATTATTCTTTATTTTACTCCTTCTTTTTCGACCTGAGCTCTAATGATATTATTCTTTGCTGGTGAGGATTTCCATTCGAAAGTGGACCATAGAAGATGCCTGTAGAAAGTAATAATTGAAATTATTTTCCATAGCACTAGCCCGTCTTAACCAGTCATTAGCAAAGAATGAGATCCGGACAATGGATGACATTTCCACCTCCACGTTTCTCAGCTTCACGTTTACCCTGGCCACTTTCGCGAATGTTTATCAAATACGAGATAAGTTCCCTCTTAGAATACTGATGAGTATAGATGTATACAGAGATAATATTTAGGCAGTGAGGTCTCAGCTGATGAACTCCGAAGAATGATTCAAACCCTATGTTTTTAACATTTAGAAAAAAACTTGTATGAACATCAAGTTCGTATCTAATAACACTGTTGAACATTTCAATGTTTTTGGTAGCTTTCTCTGTGGAATACTTTCTGTTGTTTCTTATGTATGTTGCCTTGTTGACTCCAGCTGTAGCCTCTGATTTTTTATATTGGACTCCTTTGAGCAGGGAGGTGCAAAATTGTAATATTAATTAAAAATCAGTTAATATTCAATTCTTTGAAATTTAATTCTGAATAAAAAAGTCCCTACAACACAAGGGATCCAAAAACAAGCTTTTTTTGTTAAAACCATGGAATTCAAATTTCTTGTGAAAGATTTATAGTAAAAAATAAAAATGCACCCGCATCCAAACACTACAAATCGAAAATCCTCAATCTGATCAATTTTATTTAGTTTAAAAAATCATAGGTAAACTTCACAAATTCAAGAAATACTCTGTTTTCCTCATTCTGCGTTTATCAATTTACACATGAGGCTGAAACCAAATACCGTGGAGATTAATCATATAAGCCAACCATAATGGTAAACCAAATAGAGTAATCATATTTCTAGATTAAAATAATTAAAAATTTTAAATCTATCAGAAAATTACAATTGTAGGCCGTAGGAAGGTAGGCATTTTTTTGTAGTCCGACTTAATTTTGAAAATTGTAAGCATTGTTACACTTTCGTTTTTTAATGTTATATTTTCATTATCTGTGCTGATTGAAGTATTCTAGACTTGATTTACTCCAATTTCTAGAATTATATCTGTTAAAATTAGGAGTAATAAAAAAAATCAAGCTATAAATCGTTATTTTTGGAAGAAAAAAAGATATTGAAGTCGTTTGTCTTGATCGTTGACTTTAACATCTTTAGTGCTGGAAACATGTCTTGATGGTTACCTACAAGCTTGGGTTGGAACGTTGACATAAAATAAAATTCGAAAATTGTTGCTTCCTGACTATTATTAGTGTTTCCCAAAATCGGTCTTGGTCTTGCACTTTGCAAGACCAAGACCAAGGCCGCCTAACTGTTGAAAGACCATGACTAGGACTGGTAAAAAAAATCGATTTTTTAAATAAAAAATAAGGCAAAATAGTTACTAATACTTGACAATTTTGGTTACTACGTGTTAATAATTAGTATAACCATTATACTTTTGCATTTAACTCCTCTAATTTTTTCAGGTTTAGTTAAGTTTATCCATTCTAAAAGATTACAGTAATGTCTCTATAGTAATAAGCTAATAAGTAACTGCGAGACTCTTGCGCAAGACCAAGACCATGACTAGGACTGAGTTTGCAAGACCTAGACTCTTCTCGGTATCGTATTTGGGTAACGCTAACAATTATCCATGAAAAATATAGATTTGAAAAGAGAAAAATGAACATAAAATATTACCCCACCAACGTACAATTCCATAATAGTTTAGAGTAACTAATTATTTCAGTTCCATTATTTATAGATTGGTAATATCAATATCGGATAAGGACAGGTGCTTAGCTAACAAGACTCTACAAGAACCCAACCAAACATCTTATGGGTGATGAAAATCAGAAGCCTTCGATGGACGGTACAATTAGAATGATCCCAGATCAGATTCTTTGAATAAGTGGGAAGATTTTCTGCATCAATGGATCGATGGTGTGGCAGTGGTTGCAAGGTCTTGCGAATCCACAACTGCAAGAGCGACAACCAGGGACGACTGGCGAACCAAGTTGCAAGTGGTTTTGCCTCAGTATTAGTTATTAATATCGAAAAAAAACACAAGAAAGTTTTGTTTTGGTCTAGTCGGATGTTGAACAGTTCATGTGATCATATATCCTTCTGCTTTTTTTTTTGGTACTTATTTTAAGTTGATGAGTATTTATCAACCAAGGAACAGATAACAACGGAACCTGTCTTCACTTATTATTTATTAGCCGGGACCTACAGCGTTGTGATGAAATAACCCTCCTCCCCCTTGCCTACGTGCCTCGCAATTACCATTCAGGAAACGCCGGTAATTTTACGTTCCAAAAAAATCTATTAAGTAAACAACGATCGGGGGAACCCTTAAACTAAGAGACTGCGTGACTGCCTTCTAGGAAGGCCGGGTGTCATGAAAGGTGTAGTTAAGCCGGGGCGAAATCCCGCCAAAAAAAGGGCGGTGATTTTGGCCTTAGCTGGCTCTTGGAATGTACTTTCTATCCCCGATTTGATTACCCAGCTCTCTTACCGAAGATACGTCTTATATAACTTCTCCTACCTGATATACATTGATTTTTTTTTTTAGCCTAGGAGTTTGATGTTTATTAAAATAGGAAATTACGTAACTAAAATAACGAACCTAAATCAAGCTATGTAAAAATATCATAACCAGGTTTTTAAAAAAAATGTATATTAATACTTAATTGTGGGTTGATGGTTGACTGTCATGAATAATGAAGAGAAGGATGGTTGGGGAGATACGTCAGGAATAAAAAGGCAAAATAGATAATAATATTCATTATAACATTTGCTGACGTTTCGACCTGAAGTTCAGGCCTTCATCAGGGCTAAGAAAAGAACCAGATAACAAGGTATGAGAAACATAAACAATGTAGAAAAAAAAAAGTAAAATGAAGTGGAAAGAATAATGACAATAACAAGAACTAAGAAATAAATAATAATAACCTCATTTTTTCTTTCTTATTTCAGCCTTCTCGTTTTTTTGTTTGTTTTTTCTTTACTCCTTTTCTCTGTTTTAACTCTTTATTATATTATACGTTGTCAGTACATCTTGATAGACTTTACAATATCTCAATTTTCTATCTAACTATTCTATTTAAAATATCTTAATTTTACTATTTATTTTTATTTCTTATATAACTTCATATTCCTTTTTTCTGTTTTACATTTTATTCTAAGATTACCATTTTAGTACTTAAGTCACCTTATTTTGATTATGTTCACTTCATTATTCCACACTTTATAACGTTTATTATTATTTATCTCTTAGTTCTTACTATTGTCGTTATTCTACCCACTTCTTTTTACATTATTTTTTTACCTAAACTGTCTATGTTTCATATACCTTGTTATCTGGTTCTTTTCTTAGCCCTGATGAAGGCCTGAACTTCAGGTCGAAACGTCAGCAAATGTCAATAATAAAAATAATAAAAATATTATTATTTATTTTACCTCTTTATTTCTGACTGATCTCCCCAACCATGCTTCTGTTCGCATATTAATACTTATGGATGAATACAATGTAATGATTTTTTTTTTATTAATGTAATCAACAACTGCATTGAAATAAAAATGCATCCAGTAAATGTGACACAGAGAAATATTTTGAAATAAAAACACTTGAGAAAAACTACTCATTCATAACAGTCTAATAAAATATTTAAATTAAGAGATCACGAACATCTTCTTTTCAGATCCGTCGGAGGTAGGGAGGGATATCGAAATTGTCACGATATTAATATCAACCTTTAACTATCGATACCATCAAAATATCGGACTTGGAATATAGATAGTCGATATTTTCATTGATATTGTAAACAATTAGCCGACCCATTGATAAATTGTACGAACCAAGGATTTTTGGCAATTAATGTTTCAAGGCGAAGATTAGCTTACTCTTCCTTCATGAGGAGCAATTTTCGGAAATTCATTTTAAATGACCTTTAACTTCTCATGTTTTCAATTATCTTTTGTTGTTATCTTGATCTCTAGTAATATTTGTTTTTTATGAAATTGTCAGGCCGACCTTGGGACCGCCTGGAAAGCCTCCAGTTCCAAGATTTCCCGGTGACTAGGCCGGCGATGTCGAGGAAAACCTTACCGGTTCCCGCTTTTCACTGTTGCTCCATTGTCTACACTTTCACCCCTCCACCTGTCGAAATGGAAAGCGCCTTTTTCTTAACTCGAACCCTAGGTACCTAGTCCTTTTTTTCGTTTTTCTTCAACGGCAAACTCCTTTCGGAATGAAAGCGAAGCTCCTTAAAACTGCCGGATCGGGATTTTGAGAAGAGAAATCAGGAGCATTTTCCCCACTTCCCCTTTTTTATTTTTTATTTTTTAGGTATCTAAATACTTTTAATAGTTGTGTGCATGTTCTTTTGGTCTCGTGGGATTCTAATCTCTCTATCCCGCGTGATTGTTGTAGTAGCAGATTGTGTATTAGAAAATCGGTAAGACTTACTAACTTAGAATAGTCTATGTAATTTTAGCTGAAACACATTTTTACAATGTGTGTGTATGCTATAACAATTTTGATTAAACTCGTTTTTCATTGTCTAATTGAGTGGTCTTTAATATCATTTAGGTCGAAAATGAATCTCCGGAAATACTAGTCAGAAGGTATACGTATAATATATAGTTGGAAAGCGGGGAATTTTAGAAAAAACAATATCTAATATAGAAAGTTGTAGAAGGTAACGGAAGGTAGCAAAGAAATTATAAATAATAATTTTTAAAAACTAATAATATTTAACGTAAATCACATTTTTCAAGGAAATTAAATGAAATTTACTGACTAAATGTAAACTTTTAAAATATTTTTAAGTTTGAAAAATGTATTTAAAATCCACCTAATCAAGGCAATGACATTATTTTAAAAAGCTATTTCATTGTACTTGTGTGAAAGAAGAAGTAAAATATAAAATCATTTCACAGATGTATAAAGCATATGTTTATAACCTTAAATACATTTACTGCAGTTTGATAGTTCTAGATCTACGGCTAGATCTGGATCTGTGGCTACGAACCATTGTACTTGAATTCCTAGTTTAAAAAAAAAAATAATACTCAATTTTACATCCTTTCTCTAAAGAATTGTTGCATTATGGAAGCCTAGGAGATGTTTCATCCAGTTCGATTCCATCTTATTCCTTTTTTTCAATATCCATAAACAGGCAATACATAAAACCAATTTTTCAGATTGTCAATTTTTTAATGATATTTAATTCTTGGTTTATTATTTTCAATAATGAACCATTGTAATCGAACAAAAAATTCAAAAACTTAACCTCCTCTCAAAATTAGAGGTTTAACGTTTCAGGGTACATAGAATTCGAAAAACGAATACAAATTTTTTTGTCCGTTCGCCGTCCTCGCATTTTCTCCGAAACTACTGGACCGATTTTTTTCAAATTTCGATCTGAAGTCAGAAGTCACCCGAGGATGATCCTCCTTCATCCACATTACTATCCTCCTTTTCCTTTCAAAATGGCGGCCGAAAAACCTTGTATATGGTTATTTCAAAGTTTATTAAATTTCCAAAAAAACAAAAACAATTCGTTAATGTCGAACAATTTGGAGCAAATATGTGGTCTCTTGATCATTTTTATGTACTACTGCAAATCCTTGGTTTTCGATTTTGATTTTTGAATGTGTTACTGTCGTAATGTTACTTGTTTTTTTAGCAAATTACTAATGATTTAAAAAAAAATGTTTAGGCAAATTATTGGAATTAACTATTTATTTTTTCAACTAGAAAGGTAATGTTACTTTAGATGTATAATTGTTGGGAAATAATTAACCATTGTGAAATAATTTGCAGCGTTTTTTACAATATAATACATTAGTATAATGTATATGATCTAACCGATGTAACCGAATATGATATATAGTTATAGTTTTGTACCTAATATTTTGTACTTAATGTAATACTTAATATAGTTTTGATATCTATAATTCTTATTAATTGCTGTAATACCTGTAATAGAATCCAACATTGCCTAACCAAAAAACATCACGGATTGCAAGGACATCAAAATACTTTTCTTTCATATTTGTTCTCAATGATAAGAATAACATATAGAACATATCATAAGTTTGTGCTTAGATGGTATTTGGAGGAATTGTGATGGTTATGGGGAATCTTTTCTTCAGAAGTTTTAAGTTTCTCGTCAAATATATATCTTTTTTTTCGCCAAGTCAAATGAAGCGAACAAGTTTACTATTGTGCTGGATGATTCTCGATTAGTAACAATGTAAAGTTGAATACATGGTATTTTCTGAAAAAAAAAAAAACTAATAAATAAGCACTATCCAACAATTTCGAAAAAAAAAGTAGGAGGGTTGATGAACTAAATAACAAAGAATACTTAAATTGATGATAAAACGACTTAATTAATACTGTTTTGACTGAAGTCAGTCAACATATCGGAAGAGTTATCCTATAATATATTGGTAAATGTATCCATGACTCATATAATATCGTAGTTATTGTTGCTATGTATATTTGTGATGTGATGAGTCTAATTGATATGGGTATTGTGTTGTTAAAGAGTTAGAACTCTTAAAAAACAGCGTACAAAATAAATAAAATGATGTCTTATATTATTATGTATACAAGAATATCATCCATACCTTAATATTATAAAACGCTTTAGCATTTGTTCCGTCACAGAAAATTATGTCGGTATTTTTCATCGTAGTGATGTGCTGTTACCTTAAATGAAAATAAAATAAAATTATCGAAGTAATTATTAATAAATATTCTAAAAATTATCAACTTCTCAAACTATGGGTATTATTTAAGCCTTATAACATTTGATTTTTGGTAATAAGACTATATAATAACCAACAAGAACCGATTTGTTGATCAAATTTGTAAAAATAAAAAATTTCAATAAATTTAATTTACCTATTAGAAAAATGAGTCATATTTTCCATCGCTGGATTTGAAAACATATTTGTTTTCAAATTTGTTGAGGTTTAAGTTGAAGCTTTTAAGTTGACCGAATATGACCATTTGCTGTTGTACGATAATCCGTTTGGCTTATTAAATGATAAAAGTTTATGAATATTCCTTTTTAAGAATAACACTGTACAAAGCATAAATAAAATGATTAATATATATATAGAATTTCTAGAAAAATTTATAATATCCGTACAGACAGTGAATAAGTTGATTTCAGAGTAAGCGAACTGTGAATAAATGTATAAATATTACAACTAGGAATATCACTAAAATTAATAATAAAAAATAGTGGATAAATAATTGAATGTCGTAGATATATTAAAGATATATTTGTTGGTGTGTTCAGTCAAAAATTAACATAGTAAAAATAAATTAATTTTATTTAATTTTATTTGTGCCACAATTTTGGCAAATATTGGGCAAAAATAAATATAATTTATCTATTTTTACTTTGTTAATTTTTGACTGAACACCCCAAAGAAATTCCCTTCAATAATCAAATATGTTGAAATCGGAGTTAGTCATTCTGTCAACTGAAGGGCTCATATGGTTAGCATGTTTTTAATCCAAATTTTATTATTTATTTGTGATTTTATGTATTCGGTTCATTTATTATCCTAGAACCATCCCCACAGTTAACATGCGCTATCCCTGTGAGGAATTATTTCTACTATGGACTCTATCTTCGAGACTGTGTTAATCTTTAAAATAAAATGAGTTATCAAGTCAGCAGCGATATTATGGTTATACCCCCTCCAGAATTGGATGGATAGTTGGTTAGTCTAGTGCCGTCCGACCTTGCTGACACCGTTTCGGTGAGACGTACCTGATGTCCATCACGTACTCATCATCCTCAGCTAAAGAAAATCTCCTGCGGAAAACCTTTCCCGCAACAGCTTCCCTCTTTTGCGATGATTATTGGAGAACAGTGCACGTATGTCGTCTTATTTTTTATCTGAAGAAATGATTGAAAAAGACAAAAAAAAAAAGGCCTTAAAATACTAGTTTCATTTCAAGTTTATCATTATAAGACTTCGAGGATTTTTCCACATTTCAAGTTTGAATAACCACTACTCTCTCTTCCTTTTATTTATTTTTTTTTATTCAACTAATAAGTCAATCTTTTTCTGTATACATTATTTTAGTTTTTTTTTTTCTGACAACCATACTTTAATGGTAGAATTAATCTTAGTACGTTTAATTGTTTTCATTAAGTATTGGAAGTAATAATTTTAATTTACAAGGATTAATTACCTTTTATCTCTCGAAATGTAATTGATCTCCGCAGACTGGAAAGTGTCTTCTAATTTTCTTTTTATGTATTTCATTCTTAATTGGAAAGTGACGTCGATAATACATTTTTTAGAAAATCCACAGTGATATAAGAAAATTGGAAATTTATTCCAAGCCTTTCACTTCTTGAATGAGGTGCCCCAAAGGCTGATGGTGCTTAACCCCCCCTATCCCAAGAAATTTTATTGTTTTCCCCTTTTTAAAAATGGGCTCGTGAAAGTAGAGTCATAAAAGTTATTCAATTTTCTTAAGTTTGAAAGTTACTCCAAATTGAAATTCCGCAAAAATGTGGATTTGCGTCAAGCCATCCTCTATTGGGTATGGTAACGATTTCGATATTTTTTTTTTTAATAGTGGTTAAATAGTTGACTGTCGTGAATAATGAGGAGGAGAATAGTTGGGATGATCAGTCAAATACGAAGGCAAAAATAAATGATAATATTTATTTTGTCATTTGCCGACGTTTCGACCTTTTTGACTATGTTTACTTCATCATTCCACACTTTGTACCTGTTATTATTATTTGTCTCTTGTTCTTACTATTATCATTATTCTAACAACTGCATTTTACTGTAACTTTTATATTTCTCATTCCTTGTTATCTGGATCTTTTCTTAGTCCTGATGATGGCTTGAACTTCAGGTCGAAACGTCGGCAAATGACAAAATAAATATTATCATTTATTTTTGCCTTCTTATTTGACTGATCACCCCAACTATTCTTCTCCTAGATATTTTTTTTTTTTTTTTTTTGTTCGTTCTGTAGATAATTTTATAAAGCCTTCAAATCATCATAAATTCAAATTATTATAAATTTGTATATTATAAATAGTACTGAACCCAAGACCCTTCATGGGTTGTAGTGGTACATGTTTTTTTTTTTTTTTTTTTTTTCACATGGTAATTATCGACTTCAATTTTCTACGTTTTTTACTTACACGCAAATATAGTAGTTTTTATTTAATAACTGTTTTTCTTGTTTTTTTTTTTGAGTTGCACACTTGGTTTTTAACACCGATGAAGGATAATCTTGAAAATTATGGCTCAATCATTGGGTTTGGTGACGTTTTAACGAAGATCGGCATACCGATAAAAATAAAATCATTTGTCTTATGTTCACTTCGTTATGACACTTGTACGATTTTTTTGTTTATCTTTGAAGAAAATATAAATTTAAATGGTAACTGTTGGGTAAATGAAGATATTATGTAGACTGGGTTGCTTCTTAACATCAAGAGTCGTTTTGCCTTAGCGGTTGGTCTGTTTCTTAGCAAATGTTCACTCAACTGAAGCTGTTCCGAATCTGGTTTCGCAAGGGTTCTTTTTGTTCAGTTTTTCATCAGAGTTTCCTAAACGTCTGCTTTTCGCTGTTTCATGTTGCTGTGTCCATATCGTTTAGCGTTTGAACTATTCTTGCCTCCAGGGTTTCGTTACTCGTTCATGGTATACTGCAAGACGTGGAGATTTTCCATTAACCTAAATATTTATATTTAATTTTACAGTTGTTTATATATAACGTAATGCCGTCCAACGTAGTAACATGTTAAGGTCAGATATAATTTTACTATTAAAATTATTACAATATTTTATCCTACAAAAAAAAGGTTATTACATTAACATTTGCAGAAATCGAAATAATGAATGTATAGTGACAAAACTTCAATAATGATTAAATTGTGTTATATTTTATTAGATTATAAAATATGTATTGGAGTATTTCTTCAATATATAGTAGACATGAAAAAAAATATTTATTTTTTAAGCCCATAATAATTTCATAAGCCTGTATTTTAAAGCTTAATTTTTCTAACTTCTAAGTTTGAAGATTTTCTGGATTGAAAATCTTTGAATCCATATGGTCCATTCGTGTAAATAATAATTTATTTTATCATTATCATTTGGTTCGTTTATTTCGAAGTGAACCCCTTTGACATATTTTCACGAAATGGGAACGAATATATTTTCTATTTATATCATTTATAATATCAAAACCAATATTTAAAAAAATATTAAGAAATACTTTATTTATAGGAAATATTTCCTAAAATCATTGATTATTTTAGTAATAATTAACAAAAGTGAAACTTAAATAGTGTCGCTTTTTTAATAAAATGAACTTAAAGATTCGTTTCGGTATAAAAAAAATTGATAAGGATTAGGTTAGAAAGAAAAAACGGTTTATAATTCGAGGGGAAGAATGTTATTAAAATTTTACCATCAAAATTTTAATAAAATAAAATTCTATGAAGAATAAAATAAATTTATTTTTGATTTTCATCATAATAAAAAGGTTAAACGAGCCTTTGGTGTATTATTATTTTTTAAAACTTAAGAAATGGACGTATCATTTGAATCCTTTAGAGGTGTGTGGAGGTAGGAGAAGCTAGTGTGTGCATAAATTTATTTTCTCATCACTTTATTTAATATTTAGTATGGTTTTAAAAAATATATATATTTGTGCCAACAGGTTCATTTGTTGGTGATTTTCTAAAAAAAAAAAAAAAAAAAGCTGTAAGTAATCTTCTGAACACTTGGTATATAATCTACTAATATTCGAATTTGACTTTCGTTTGCACTGTTCTTAAGAAGAAGAGATGAATAAAATATCTAGAAAAAGGTGGGGAAAATTTATGCGCCAAAAGCCTTGAAGAAGGGGGATGGGCACCCCTGCAATTCTAATTTTCGATTGTGACTTTATTTGTTTATACTTTCTTTTCCAAAATTATCACAGGTTACAACCTATAATTATTTGTTTTGCAGTAGGTAGGTTTGGTTCGTATTCGGGATGTTATACGTAATACAGTTTTAAAAATTATGATTTATAAATGCAAAAAAATTACTAAATGAACCCGCTGTTATGACATAGGAGATGTCGCCATGTTTTTTAGTTTGACTCCAATCAATAGCTTTATTCAGCTGTGTCGTGTGCCGGTGATAAGAGCATTAAATTGTTTTATATGGTTTCCTTCTTACGTGGCAAATGGTGATTTTTCTTGCTACTGCCTTGCATAAGAGCCTTAATTTGGGGTAAGTCATCCCTGTATAATAAATATTCAGTATTATATTCGCTTCACGTTCATTATCTCGTAAAATTACGATTTTATAATTCTCTGACCTAATTACAGCTATCATTATGGGTCCTTCGTAATTTGGTGAATTGTGATATTTGGTTGCTTTTATTTTTTATCTCGATAGCATTTAACGCTACATTATTAATTGTGTTTACTTCACTGGTGTAAAAATTTAGCTAGCTGTTGATGGAAACTGGTTGAAAATGTGAAAATAGCGGATGGGCACTATGAGATAGAAATCTCAATAAATATTTATAAAAAATTCGATATATCTATATTTCTCCAAAATTTCTTAATATGGTTGGTCTGTTGAAAAAAGTCATTAAGATACATTTCAGAACCATTTAATTACTAAGAATTTTAATGTTTTTTTCTTCGTAGCTTTATTTGATTTATTAATGGGTTTTTATCATTTTATTGCAGTTCATGTCTTTAATCTATAAATAAGGACGAAATTCACAAAGCCTTTCTTAAAAATGTACTAGTGACTTCGTGTAATAAACTAAATATATGTATTTTGTAGAAGATGAATAGAAAAATTCCCTTTAGTCTAAAAATGAGCTTATTGTTACTCTGTGCAATTTGATATTTGTATTTTATTCATCGTATGTAGAAGGATCCTCCTTCCTTTCATTCCTTTTCTCTGTTTTAACTCTTTATTATATTATACGTTGTTTGTACATTTTGATAGACTTTACAATATCTCAATTTTCTATCTAACTATTCTATTTAAAATATCTTAATTTTACTATTTATTTTTATTTCTTATATAACTTCATATTCCTTTTTTCTGTTTTACTTTTTTCGCAATATCTTAATTTTACTATTAGATTCATTTATTATACAACTTCATATTTTTCTGTTTTACATTGTATTCTAAGATTCCCATTTTATTACTTATGTCACCTTTTTTAATTATGTTTACTTCATCATTCCACACTTTGTACCGGTTATTATTATTTATCTCTTAGTTCTTACTATTGTCATTATTCTAACAACTGCATTTTACTTTAATTTTTTTTTACCTGCACTACTTATGTTTCTCATACCTTGTTATATGGTTCTTTTCTTAGCCCTGATGAAGGCCTGAACTTCTGGTCGAAACTTCGGCAAATGTCAAAAGAAATATTATCATTTATTTTTGCCTTCTTATTTGACTGATCACCCCAACTATTCTTCTCTTCATTATAATATTTTTATGTTCAAACCAATTATCTTAGAATTGATAACTTTGAAGTGCTAAAATATCTGTAACAACTTAACAAATTTTACTGCAACCCTTGATATGTTCTGATATCTGTTGCACAGTATTTTATAATTTGAAAGTTTCCCTTCACTTAATTACTATATCATTTCTTCTTACACAGTCGGACATATATTTTTATTGCTCTAATTTATATCTTGATATTGTTATTTTTTATATAATATATAACTCATCTCAGGAATAAAAATATATATTCACTTAATACTTGCAGCATACTCGTTGGAGAATAGCTTTCGCTTGCTACTTTACGCCTCCGGGGTATTAATGATCAAGTTCTCACCTTGTCAGGTTTGCTTAGTAGAAACAACCGCTTGTTAACATTTTCTTACACCGCTTGAAGGATAATGCGAAATCCAAAACGGAAATGCAAGTGCCTCGAGACGTAACAGAGAAATTTCAGAGTTCTATATTTCCCTTCCTACATCCTGTGAAATAATTCCTAACATAAAGGTCTCCCGCTGCATTCAGAGGAGATTATGTAACTACGAAATTAAGTAAAAGTATTGTTCATTGCAGAAATATAAAATAATTATTGATTGTAATTATTTAGCGCATACCTGCTGCTAACTTTATGAATCGAAAATATTTATAATTTGTGATATTTTTAAAAAATACTTCTAAAGTATTAATACAGTTATTTATCAATTTCAGTTATTATTATACTTATTCATGAATTACATTCAAATTATTTACGTTTTATTTAATGTGTTTTTTTCTTTGTATGCAATTTTAAATTTGAAGGTTTGTTTTTTGGTCAAATTAATTCTTAAATGAAGTGAAATTGAAATTAGTAATTAATAATAAATTCTAGAAATAATAATTTTGTACTGTGTAACAATAGCTTATTTCGTGTATCATAATTCCGGTGTTTGTAAAACAATTAAATAAAAAAATGCTGACTTGGCCTGCGCGAATATTAAATAAGAGTTTTTACATTTGAAAAGCATTAACTAGTTCAAATAATAGTTATGTTTTAAAAATATCTGTGTTGTATATAATGATAAATTAATGAAGGATCAGAAATACTATATAATCCTTAATTGTTAACTTTACAAGTATAAAATCATAATGAAATAGTTTATCAGAAATTAACCCTTCCATCCATTTAATGTCATCACATGTCATTGTAATTTTATATATTTTATTCAATTAAACTGGTGTATTGAATAAATACACCATACTTCAGTTTAATAAAAAATAATGTTTGCGTTAAACTATATATCGGTTTAGTAAAAAATTATTTTTTTAATTTGTTTTTTTTTATTCGATATATCTTTTTAATGAAAAAAAAGTGTACGTATTTTTTTTCTTCTACTTATGTATGTTTCAATAATAATTATGAATTTTTATATCAATAATGTATGATTGTAAATTAAAAAAAAAAAACTAATACATATTTTTTTGCCGTTAAGGTGGCCGAAATTTCGGAAAAATCATGTTGGTGTACAAAAAATATTATCAATATGATGAATTTAAATTATAGAAATTAAAAATATTTTGATTGATATTATACTCTTTTCTATGTTTACTATCTCTGATAATAAAATTATTTCTTTATTATTTTATGTAAAATCAACATAAATTTTAACTTTTAGTCGGTTGGCTTCTCTGTATTTATATTCACCTGGCAGGACTTTAATAAAAAAAACAAAAAAAAAAACAAAGCTTTAATAAGTTGATTGATTGTTAATAAGTCGACCCATTTCAGTCATTCCAAAATTACACCATTTACCCCCCTTTTTTTTTGTCGTGGTGCATCACCTGCTGAGAAAAAGAAGCTTGAGACAAATAATGGCGGCAATTTCCTCGGAAGGAGGCTGACACCCTAACGACTCCATAAGTGAACCTGTCCCCCTTAAATCCCCCTCAGGTTAGTGTCATATTTTCCTCCTAGTTCCCAGTTGAGAAGTCAGTCAGGCACTTAAGTAAATGAGATGCCATTTCCCAAAATACCCCAGAGAAAGTATACTTTGGATTGATTAATGCCAGCATTTCAGCTGGTTGGATTTTTGCTCCCTTACAAGCGCTACTAGGTACTCCGATCTTGTTAGAAGGCAGAAAAAATCTTGGGAAAGTGTTCATTCCATTATGAAACATCTTTTGGAATGTTGGAAGCCCGCGGTTGCGTCAAGAATCGAAAATATAGATCATTTGGCAAGTTAGTGGCAGTTTCTAATCCGAACTTCCCACGTTCCGCGTTCGCTGCTCGAAAGCGCTAAAATGGTTAGACTGTAAATAACATGTATATATCATTTGGTTCGGAACAAATTATCTTAAGGGAGAGTATTTATTGAGGATATGTAACACGTTTGGATCGTTAGCGATTTTTAACCTCCTATGAAGTTATCGTGGTGTTATAAAGATCTCCCCTAAATTTAATGTATATACAAATCTTTTATGGTTGCTGTACTACTACTCAGGTTCAAGGAAGTAGTTTATTAAACAGGGTATATCGGTTCCTAGTGGCCAAACTCTGGGGAGAGGGGGTAGGGGGAGGTTGATTCTAGACAAAATTTCCAACAAAAAAGATCATTTGCATGGACCTATTCCGAGCGGAAAAGGAGTCAAGATCATTTTTTTTTTCTTCCTTAAGTTGGTCACGTTTTTTATTCAATAAGAAAATATTGCTCAAAAACCATTGAAGACAATTAAATTCTAAACACACCATCGTAAAGTAGACAAAATTTTCTTTATTTACTCAGGTACATGATAAAAGGGACTTTCGTCAGGTCTAATATTTATTATTATAGTTGTACTGCTGTATAATTCTGGAATACAGAGATATGCTGCTCGTGTATGGGTACCGTGACAGTGCAGTGGTCATATTAGACGTCCTGAAAGTCCTATCATTATCAAAGTTAACATTGACATTAATAAATTTAACCACTGTTTTCTTAAAGAGAATTAGTCTACTTTACTACGGTGTGCTTAGAATTTAATTACAATAAATCCCAACAAATCACCTTTACCCTTCGTCGTAAACCTATGACTTGCTGCCCTACAGTATCCTATAATAACACCCCATTTATCCCTGTTGAAGAAACCCGATATCTAGGACTCCACCTGGACAAACGTCTCGTTTGGAATCCTCATACAAGACTGAAACGACAAGAAACTGCTCAACGTTTCCGCTTACTCCAACATTTACTAGACAAACGCTCTAAACATTCAATTAATTACAAAAGACTAATATGGAGCTATGGGGCTTCACTAAACCAACAAATTCCTCACGTATCCAATGGTTACAATCCAAAATCCTTCGTAATATCCTTAATTCCCCATATTTTGTCTCAAATATAAGAATCCATGAAGACCTTAATATACCATATGTTTCCGATTTACCTCAATCCAGATACCTGTCGTTCCATAATAAACTTCATAACCATCCGTTTCGTGCAAATCAATACCATTTTACATTATGTGTTTATAAGTGTAACAAATAATATGCAGTACTAGTCTTCGCTTTTGGTTGGTTTACACTTATATAAAGTTCAAAGGTTGCAATTTTTAAACGATTTAAAATGAACGAAAAAATATTTAAAGGCTAGAATATTTGGAGACTAACGGGCGCCGCCATATTGCACCGTAGACCTGGGACAGGATTGGTGGATTCTATCTACTGATACCACCATTATTGTTTTTCTGAAAACCATAGTGAAATCTTCCATTTACCATCTTAAAGTTCTATTTTGTATCTACCACACCTCCTTATGCTATCTATCTATGTATACTTTTTTTTTCTCTTTTTCAACCCAAACTTGCACCCCCCAAAATGCTTAGGGCTTTTGGTTCTGGCGCAAGGGCTCTTGCGATGGCCGTGCCCAATGCGCCGTGCAAGTTGGCCAAGCGCAAGATTTCACGGGGAGGGAATTGTGCACGCTGTTGTGTAAACGATCAACCGTTAGCAACAGTTGGTTAAGAAATAAACCGACAAATCAGTCAACCTCCTTCTCCGTCCTTCCTCCGTTCAACCCTGATACCTCCACGTCCTGACAATTTGCGATGAGTCCCAGGTTTCGACAATAACTCGATGGCTATTTTCACCTTAAGGGGTTCGCTTAGGAGGCCAAGTGTCCATACTCAGCTTTCCCCCATTAATAGCATCTTAAGTTGTGGTATGTTTTGCCATTTATATGTAATTTTATATTTGTGTCAAAATAATCGATTTCGTTTATGAAACCTCATACAAAGGAATTTTGTTTCTTCTACAGTAATAGGTAATGATGCGAGAAGTCATTACTGGCATATCTTACAAATGATAATTGTTACTTGGCGCTCAGTAATCAACAAGATGAACGTTGTTTTAGGTATTCTTGTAGGGACATTGGGCTTTAATAAATATTTAACGATTTATGCGTCCTCCGTATGTTAGATATAAGTTGTATTCACACTCCTCCAAAATGTCAGTTGCTTTTAATAAACTTTTTTTTATTGAATATTAATACATTCTGCCACATTAAAGGACATTTATATTAAGGCTACATGAATCATTCGCACAATATGTACATACAAATAATAACTAAGAATAATAAAGAAAAGGAAATATAGAAAAATAAAATAAATAAATAAATAATTGTAATAATAAAATAAAAATAACATCTTAGACGCAGGCATACCTATTTACAATCGGTCATGGAAACTCCGAATCAGACTTGTCCCCCCACTTTTGGAGGAAAAAGTGAGGCTTCAGGAGATCCCTGCGCTTCTCCCTCAATCACTTCACTGGTGTTAAAAGCCAGCGGAGGCTGAGTAACGGCGCTACAAGCACAGACACTCATGACTTGAGTGGAGAATCTGGCCATTGCCAGAGCTCCAATATATACACGTTACAGAAGGTCACGGGGCCACTGCCGTTTTAACCTGCGAGGATTGGTGGTGCTAAATAGGGACTGTGCTACGGGATTAGGGTGATGGTTAAGGTTCTGATGAAATTTGGAGAATTTGTTTGGGATAAGATCAAGAATAAATAGAATACTAAGGTCATTATGCAGGGTTCTATTGGTGACATAGAAGGGAGCATCGACTATTGTACAGAGGACTTTAGACTGGAAGGATTGAATGCGTTTGATGTTAGAAAAAATGAACTATTAAATCCATGTAACTGATCTGTGTTTTGCATAACTATGGCCTTGTATTAAGAAATGTTTGCATTGAAAACTGTTTTCATTGACATTGTTTCCATATTAGATTGTATCTCAATTTCGACTATAGTGATGGCGATCAAAGAGGTCATTCACACAATATTTAAAATCTTGCGTTTCCTTCCACATGGTCCATTAATTTTCGGATTCGTAACTGACAAATTATGATGAGTTCACTTATAGGTTTCAACAATACCTGGATCCATTAAATACCCATATTTATACTGGTAGATTGTTCAGTTAGGATACAGAGTGTGTTTATCATACATTCCCTGTAGATGGACGACATCTCACTCGATTCATCGGACGTAGGAAAAACTCCTTAAAGGTAAAAAGTGTGTAGTTGCTAAGCTAGGATATTAAAACTTTTAAATTATTGTTTTGAGTATTGTCATTGTGATTCTGTTTAATGTTATAAAAATAATGAGAGAGTGTAACCTGTTTCAAAATGCCGAAGATAGCCTCTCGAAAGTTACAGTCTCGGCCGTTCGCCTTGACTCGACTGTGCAAGTCAGCGCGATGACTGAGTGCTGTCAATACTATCAGAGGACATGTGTTGTTGGCTTTCAGTTCCCGGCTCAGAGTATTTAACCTTTAGAAGAGTCAGGTACCCACATATGGCCTCATCCTCTCCAGTTCCTGTCCCCAATGGCTACCAACATCGCTAGCTAGCTTCTCTCTGCCTTCATGTCTAACAGCTAAGAAAACTCTTACCTTGCCTTATACTGTCGTTAGTTGTTAGGAATTTCTTCTTTCGTTCACTTACCTACATATGAAGTATATAATAAGGTAAAATATTGGGATCGTGAGATATTTCGAGAATCTGAATTTGCAACGGATATACATGCTTAAGGCCTCTTGAGTCTAAATAACCTTGTCTCGCAAAATGGTCCATGTATGCGATCAGCATAGCCAAAAAAGGAAAAGTTAAATAAGGCTGAAATTACGTATTTGATGTTCGTAAGTATAATAGGGGGTTTGTTAAAAAAGTAACGAAAAAAAAAACGTGAGTTAGATAATTTATTATTAGTCTAATTAATAATTAGTCATATTAAAACAATTTTTCATAGTTATGTAAGTAAGTATGTCAAATCCATCTGTTCACTACTAGCCTTAATAGCGATTAGTTTCTCGTCAGTTGTGGAGACGATTTTTTTAATAGTTGGAAAAATAAATAAATGAATTTGCATTAAATTATGCTTTAAAATTTAATAAAATTAACAAAGTTTTATAAACTTTGAATATTGCTTATGGTGAGTCCGCTATGATTAAAACAAGGATTTACTAGTGCAACAAGAGTTTACAAGATGGCCGTAAAGACATAAATGACGGCGAACTTTCTGGATCCTCCAGCATCTTAACAGCCAATGAAAACACAGACAAATGTGGAAAAAAAAATGAACGTTCGCTGAATCACAATCAGTTGGTATATTGTTCAAGTCGTTTTAAATTAGTCTGTCAAATAGACCTTATGGTGTTTTCCCCCCAATTCCGGACGACTACCTTGACGTTTTCTCCGAATATTAACTAGTGTGGGAGTGTCAATATTCATTTCTCTTGACCTGCAAGAAATGAATATTAACTGACCCAAGAATAATCGAATAATCGAACCCACATAGTTTTGTGTGATGCTCATGCTCGTACAAGTTTTTTTTTTTGTTCGTGAATTATTATTTATTCTATGAGCTGTTTATAGTTATTTTCGGTTAATTTATTATTATTATTATTTATTTATTCGTGATATTTACAACTTTAATAATTTAACCGGTATTAGAGTGCTTCCGGTGGGTAGTTTCTTAACAAACTTTTTCATGTGTACACATTTACTTGATGTATTCATCTAGTAAATGTGTGCACATGAAAACGCTCGTTTAGAAACTACCCACCGGTAGCACTCTAATACTTGTTAATTTAAACATAGGACTCTAGAATATTGTTTTGTTGCTCATAAAGTTTACTGCGGAGAACACGTGTCCTTGATGGTTAATACCAGATAGTTTTCTCTTTCTTATTGATGTTTCTTTAATATTTTTTTTTAATTTGTAATAAACTTAAAAATAATTAAAACCGCTGCTTACTATTGAAGAATGTTTTTCTATTGTATTTACATTTAAATCGAAAGCTTTATATATTGACATTTGAGTGCGAAAGTGAATGACATATAGACAATATCTGTCAGAATCTGAGAACGTTGTCATAAGCACGTAGTCGGAGCGTCAGTGCCACCCTCTTACAAAAAGTCAGACGATTGTTAATTACGTGTAACACCTATTGATATCTTGTTATACTAATCATTTACGATAACGACGTTTATTTGCGTTTGTGATTTTGTCAAATTATTTTATGTTACCTCATGTAAATTCTAATGCTATCCATTTTCTTTTTTTATATATATATATATTTTACTGATAATTATTAGTCATTTTTATTGTTTGTTAATTTCCTTTATATCTTGCTCAGATATGTTTGACGGTGATGGGAAAGAGTATGGTCAATATTCATACCTACACTTATAAAATATTTTGTTTAATGCATGCTTTTGGCCCAATTGGCTTTACAGACCTTAATCAAGACAGGGAAAGAAGGTTATTGCATAATCAGAACTTTATTTATTTATTGAATATTACAACAATCTGTCTCTTGGATATTGGTTATAGTGAGGTAGGATAACATTCACACCATATGTACAAAAAAATAAAATAAATAAAACCAAAATAATAATCAAAAATATATACATTAAATATTAAAATAAAATAACCTAAAAATAAGAAAATTAAAACTAAGCAAAAAAAAAACCACATGCATACCTATTGCACAATAATCAAGTTAGATATAGTTGGATTACATGGGGGAAAATAATTAAAATAGTTTACATAAGAAATACTACTACAAAATGGATGTTAGGCATGGCAAAAATGTCGAATGTAATGGTAAAAGTAGGCTTACTTAAATGTATGGAAACGTATCTTGGACATTCAAGAATAAGTCATTCGAAAATTGTAAAACATTTACTTTTTATATTAACGATTAATCTTTTCAATTGGCAATTTCGTATATTTTAAACTGACAGTCACCAAATCACCCATTTATAGTTAAAATTCAATAAATAGACTTAGTGAATTTCGCTCAGCCAAGCTTACCTGTAACGTTGATATGCCACTCTTTTCGGGCACAAGTACCTGAAAAATGTGGAGACCTAATTCGGAATGTTTTTGGGTTTTGAACGCACTCAACATGAGCTATTCCCCTAAAATATTGTTTGATGTTTTATTCTTATAAATTATTATATATAATTTTTAAATTGTTTATATTCTTTCCTTTTTTTTCTCTGCAGTTTTCCACTTAATATGAAAATATTTTTTTCGAAATTTCATGGATTTCTCTCTTGATAATAATGTAGCACTGATACGAAGATGGAAAAATTATGAAAAAAAAAAAAGTAAATTCTAATTTTAATTCAGCCTTAAATATGTTTGGTTTCATTTAGTTAAAGTAGAGGATATGAAGTTAATATAATTCTTTATTTTATTATGATTTGAGAATATACATTTTTTTTCGATATAGGAAAATTATATATATATATATATATATATATATATATATATATATATATATATATATATATATATATATATATATAAAATATATAAATCCAAGGCTGCCCAAATACTAAATATAAATTCGAAGTGGGAGCCGATACCTGGAGAGGACAGACGACCGTGGCGCCCCCTACCATGTGCCCGCTTCATTGTAACCCTCCAGTCAGTATCGCGGCGGACACCGACGCTGTGTGTTGCCAAGAGAGTTTATATTTTTGTATTGAATAATATTATTATTATTGACTGGCATTATTGTGATATATTGAGTGCCTTATTTTCTGTGCCTAGTGATTGTGTTCAGTGCCTTCGTCAGTCAGTACCTACTGCACTGCACTTTTCTTATTGCATTTAGACTTGATAATAGTTGCTAATACGTCCTTTGTCTGATAACGTTAGAGCTTCTAATTGGATCCAGGGATATTTCTTATTGACAGGTAATTAATTTAAAATATTAATAATTCATTTACGTTTTCTTTAATTTACAACAATTTAATCCCAAGGTATCCTTTGAATATTTGCTATTTATAGACTTTTTTTACCTTGCTCTTTTTTTAATTCTATTAATTTTTAGTTTTCGATTTTTTCATTTACGTTTCCATCTTTATTGACTCTTAATTTTGATAAACCTTAAATAAATTGTTATTCTTTATTGGAAATCGTGCATATATTATATAACAAGTCAAATACCAAAAAAAAAGGTATAATAATTTTGATAAATGATTTTGTAATTTTAGGCAAATATATTTACTCAAACAAAAATTAAAAGAGTCCAATTAAAAAAAAAATTATAAATAAGAACAATTATTTTATTAAATTTTCTTCCTACTATTTGAACTGCAAATTTTTATATTTTTTTATTTGCCATTCAAAAAACTGCTTTCTACGCTCTTTAAACTGTTACTAAACGAACGAAAAAGAAAATTATATATTTCTTCATCAAGTAGCTTTTTAATTTGTATACTTCATTTGCAAAAAATAAAATATTTAATCTGTTATGGTTATTATTGATATTAATTTTTTATCATTTCGTTCAGAAATATATATATATATTTTTTTTTTTTTTTAAATTTAAAAATGTTATGCCTATTTTTAACCATTATCACAAACGATTCGCACGCTACCAATAAAAATAACTAGTATATCTCTTTTTTTTATGATTAATTATTTTTTTATTCATATAAGTAATAATATCAAATAATTTTTTTTTTCTTAAATTAAATTTTATTGCTTACTGTGATTTATTGATATTATTTTATTTTATATTAATTAATCATCAATTGATACTATTATATTACTATGATTTATAATGATTAAGTTGTAGTCTTTAATCGAACTTGTCAGTTCTTGTTTACAACTGATAACGAACTGATTGATAGTGTACGGTACTCTTAGTTTATACTCTATCCACAATATCATCCATTCAAAATAGTTTTCTATCCCGATAATGTTTGTAAGCTCAGGAGATGTTTACAAATATTGAAATCTCAAGACAATTGAATTTAAAACTGGACCTGTTTAAGATTAGATCACATAATTTTCAAATTTCGAAAACTTTATGTTCAACTTCGAACTTGTATGTTTAGACAATAGACAAAGGTGATGTACAGAATAGAGGGTTAAATATATTTAAAAACATAAAAATATTCATTTTACCTAAAATGAAATGCCTTTTACTTAGATCCTCATTTTTATTGATTTTTTTAAAATATATTTTTATGATAATACATTTATTTATTTTAAATTCGTGTTCATAATAAACAAATATTCAGGATCCTTGAATACCTTGTTTAGAACTCAAGGCTGTTACCGACGTATGCAACCATCCCGAGTCTGACCGCAAATTTTATTAGCTATTGAAATAGAAGCAGTTAACGTTACTTTGTGACATAATTACTATTATCGGAGATAACTGAGTGAATATTTGTTGATTCATTAACGTTACTCTCTCGTCTTTGACATTACAAATTTTTAATATTTAGAGATATTTAATATATAGTTGATGTCTAAACTTTTGAAGTATTATACTTTTACGAAGTTTTTTTTATATAGTTAATATTTTGTGAATGCTTCTCATTTTTAATCAAGTTTTTATTTTATTTTTTACTTATTAAAATAGTAATCAGAATTGACACCAACATTTTGTCCAATTTTTTTTTTTATTATTAGTTTATCGATGAATGCATTAACTTTTGAGAAATATCAATTTTTAATTATTTTTGCATTGTGATGTTTGATTGAAGATCTTGATAACACATTTCTACTTCAAAAAATTCCTAATTACTTTCGTTTTTTTTTTAGTTGTGAATTATTTATTTTCCATGTCCAAATGTTTAACATAACGTAATTATGCTTTCCTTGTCCCGTGGAAGAATTTTTCCCTTATCAAAGGTTTGTTTTTCTCTTTAAAACTTTTGTTTATATCATAAGGTTGTAGTTTGTTATATGGTTTTAATTATTTTTTAACTTGAAGAAAATATAAATAATGCAATACATATACATATATAATAGTAATTTATTAATATATAACCATTTTTAATTGGAAATATTCATTTTCTTTTTATGTTATTATTGGTAATTTAATTACTTTATAATAATCGCTATCGCTTATATTCCAAGTGGGCCCAAATAGATTTTTATTGTAATCGAGATATAAATATCAATTGCCATATAAAAATACTCACTAAATCCTAATGTGCAATATATATAAATGTTTTTTTCAAAAATGAACCTAATATTAATATTAAGAAAAGTGGTACGAAGATAAGGTTATTTTTGAGACCAGCCTTTTTTCAAGGGATAAAATGAAACTTACATTTCTTAAGTATACTTAATAAAAAAAATCATCGCAAGGTTTGCTAACCGTTTTATTCAAATGAAAATATAAAATAAATTTGTATTGTACCATTATTGTTAACAAAATATTTATTTTTTTAAAACTTTTTCCCTGCAAGCACAACCCTCATCAACATTTTTGTTCAAATACTGGCCTTAAAGTTAATTTTTTTGCAAAAGGGCCCTTTTCTAAGTTTCAATGATTTGTAATTACTATTGAAATCATCACATACTTTTGAATGAACGTGTAACAAATAAGGAATTGCTTTATATGAAAATTTAGTTCTTCGCGTTTTATGAAAAAAATTGTCAATGATGATGATTAGAGAGGGAGGGGAAGTCCACCTTGAAAATTAACGATTCTATTATTGGTAACTACAAATTAGAAGCTTTGCATAAATTTCGTAATTCTGCTAGTAATTGTGTGCATACCATATTCTGGCAGATTAATCTTCTGATATTTGCCAGAAAAATATAACAAATTCGACTAGCATTAATAAAAATTCATAAGAATGGTAAAGTTACCCTTTTTACCTTTTTGTTGCGCAAAAAGGTTGTATTATTCCTTAAATACTATCAATTATTCCTTACAAGGGACAATTATTCCCCTGAGCGCAGTGTAAGACCTGGTGGGTTCGCAGTGAGCAGGTATACGCCGGGTACAGTCTGTT
The DNA here is from genome assembly GCA_928085145.1 of Nezara viridula. Taxonomy (NCBI): domain Eukaryota; kingdom Metazoa; phylum Arthropoda; class Insecta; order Hemiptera; family Pentatomidae; genus Nezara; species Nezara viridula. Next base: position 71,328,959 of record OV725081.1, read on the forward strand.
TCGCTCGCAATGGGGTCCTTCGACCAACCACCAGGCTGACATCACTCCTACTTAACACTATTTTCAGACATTCCCCTCCGCTTCCTTCCCCTGGCTGCTTTGTGTTGGAACTAATGAGATGACGGTGTTGTGTCGGGGGATGAATTTATGGACTTGCTTCTTCGTGGCGCAGGATGCTCTTCAAGTGGCCCCACGGCGGGAGGTCAAAGATTTATTTTAGTTGACGAGGCGTGATCCAAGGATAACAGTCTAACAGTCTGCTGTTCGGATGGAAGGGGCCATGCGGATGGATCTCAGTTAGCATGGTCTTCTTTCCATCATATCCAAGTCCTAATTCTTGATGTGTTTAATTGTTTGTTACCATACTGCTACGAGGCATAATGAATTCTTTATTAATAAGATCATCTGGATAAATTAATTTCGTAAGATTGGCTGATCCACGTGGGGAATGGCTTTTGTGTTGGAGCCCTACAGATACAGTATTTCTGTGATTGATTTTTACTAAATACTTAAGCAATCGCAGTATGCACTCTTCATAAATATAATGCATATCATTATTGGTTTATTGCACAAGCCACTAAGTGAATTTCTCATATTGGTTAAGTTTCAAGTGTATTTTTGTGTGAATTTCGATCTTATTTATCGATACACAAGCACCAAAAAGTGCATGAAAATGGCACAAACCCTTTTATTTAACAAATGTGGTTACATTAATTGTAAGTACACAATGTTCTGATTTTCCAGAGGACAAATACATGTACCTTATGATTTAATGTTATGGGATGTTACTTATGTGACTTCGCAATATACCTACGATATATAGTCCAAAATATATGTACGTGCCAAGAAAAATATATAACAAATGTTTCCCTAAAAGCATTATTATTTATATATAAACCATTTTGATAAAAAATATTAATTTTTGAATTCTCGACTGAAGCTCTCAGATGTATTGCTTCGAATTTTGTCGTCTTAATTAAAAAAAAATAATAATAAGGGATGTGACTTATACAAGTTAAACAGAACAATTAATAAGAATAGAATATCGACAACGTTATGCTTTTATATTCATGAAATTTGCTTACGGAAATTGGTCAATCAATATCTCATGATATAAAGGTAAGGAGGTTAAGATGGTCAGGGTATGTAGCCCAGATAGCCGAATGCCAGATGGATAAATAGAACCTGAAAAGATGCTGTTGAGCTGTATGCATATAACTGGATAAAAATTCTACAAGGGCTGGAAAAGTTATGGTGGAAAGATCTAGATATGGCGGAAAGATGTAGTAGATCTGCTAGAAAAAAAGGCTTTGTTATTTATTTATTTATTTTTTGCACTCCAGGAAAAAGTCATCATCGTATATAGTTTCTTCCAGAGTAATTAACGTTTAACGAAAAAAAAAAAAAAAAAATGAAATCCTAAATCCACTGCTGATGTCCAACTAAGTAGCCTGTAAGCAGCTGCCATTTTGTGAAGGCAGTTTAATTGGTTTTGGTGAATGTAATAAGCATTGTGAATGGTCATATCAAGGACGTTCCCATGCAACTCGTTCGTGCCTAGGTATGTAATGTTTGTTAATAAATCATGTACATAGACATCATAAAGCATTGCAAAATATTTTCACCAACTGTGATCTAATCGTAAGCACTGACTACGTTATCTATGACGTAATTTTCACCATTCTTTGCGTGTGTATATGTATGCATATCTCTTAGTGTTCATGCGTGTGGATGATATCTCGATAGTAGTGAAAACCAGGAAGGAATGAACAATTCAGAATCTATTTCAGCACATCGTAAACTCACTTCTTCAAAACAATTTATCTAAGATCTGAAAAACAGTCTTTGTAAAGGTTTTTTATTCTTAGTTTTTTGGCATTGCTCCTTCCTGAAATATACAGCTTTTCAAAATTAACTACTGTTTATATCGGGATGTAACGTCTCAAATCGAGGATTGTAAACTTCACTGATGTTTACTGTGAGGTCACCGCACTTTTTATTGTTTCTTTTTTTAGAAATTTGGGTCAGGTGGTTCCTCCTAACTAGGAACCCGAAAATATTTATTTTTGTTTTACTATTTTGTATTTTAATTTTCACAACCGTGGGATAATATTAGTCACGTTCATAACTGACTTATTATAAAATGCTATTTGACTTCTATGGAATTTTGGCATAGATGATTATGATATGTTATTAGTAACATAGATGAGTATGTTATTAGTCTATATTGAATAATACTTAAAATGTCAGTTTATAATTTTCGTAGCCTGATTCTTAGAGATTTTGTGTATTTATTATTATCGAACATAAAATGATAATTTTATAATTATGAAATTATTAAATGAAATAAAAGCCAAGCAAATGTAAATACATTTTTTTTTATTATTGAAATTTACAACTGTATAGATGATAAATACAACAAGTAACTATGAAACAAGTAACATGAAATGTACAACATGAAGAGAAACTACCCATCCACTTCTCATGTAAAATTAAATTATATTTCTATATTAGAAGGTCCCGAAGCCATCTTCTTTTCAGACGCTTCGGAGGGTTATCAAGAATAGAAGATGATTTTATTTGTGACAAAGTAGGGAGCATTGAGGATTTTCGATTGTAGGGATAGGATACGAGAGGAATTAGATGGTTTAGTAGAGCCCCAAAGCTCGATCCCATAAGTCCAAATAGGGCTTATTATAGTAATATATATGAGTCTTTTGTAAATAGTTGGAAGTTCAGAGCGTTTGTCTAGTAAGTGCTGCAGTAGTCGTAAATGAAATAAAATAATGAAATCATGGATTGCTGTCGATGCGCTGATATATTTCTACTTGATGCAATATAAATGACAATAATAATAAAATATTAGACGGATAACTGTTTTATATATATATTCTGTTTATATATGTTTATATAAATATATACACTCTATTCTTACACAAGATTGGTAGTTAAGTAGATGGAGAAATAGTTGGTGTTTAAATGAAGTTATGCAGGAGTTTTGGTTTTAAAGAATTGAAAAAATTTTGGTGGTGAATCTGATGATTCTCTCATATAAAATTCAATCTGTTTAATAAAATATTTTGAGTTAAAAATAATAGTAATAATAAATAAAACAAAGGAAAAACATCGCTACTTAATACGCCTTTAAATCACATACGTTGAATCGCATGTTGGGGATTTTTAGGGAAACGCTGAGGAAGAAATTGATCGTACAAATGGATTAGAATGTTGGATAGACGAATAGAAGCTGTCGTATTTCATGTTTATGTGTGCCTTTCAACTATTTAAGTACAAAATTTACATCATATGAATATGGTAACCCTGATGTTTTGTTCCTTTAGTCCAAATTGTTTCCGGAATTCTTTTTTTTTTTTATAATCTAAGAATAATTATGCAAAGATATTCCCGAAAGCTGGCTGCCCGGCGTGACATATGCCCATTTTACTTTCTCGTGTGGTAAATCACACGGTTCCAGGGTACGTCGTGTACGGCTAATTTCATTCGGAACTGTACCCAGGAGCTATGCGTGAGAAAGTGTGAATCCGGTTTCTGGAGAGGTGCGTATAATGAGGGAGAAAGATCTTCCATATGGGGATATTAATGACTCTTTGAAGTCCTTAGAGGGAGTGAAAGAGTTGACCAAACAACACTTTGGGATGACCTCACCTCCGTGAACTATGTTCCTGTTTTCTTTCTGACTCTAGGCTTCGACCTCTGTTAGCATACACGATTGGTGCGGGATCGAAAGAATATGCGAGTGGTGTTATTACCGTTTAGGAACGATAGACCATCACACAGATAACCCTTCCTGACCTCCTCTTATTGAATAAAAAAAATGGCTTCTACTCGGTCTTACGCGGTAACTATGTAAAGTAGCTTAGAATTTCGGATGAAGAAGGAAATACTTTTGAGGATTTTATTTTGTACCTATGAAAGTGTACTTTAAAAAGTCCACTTGTTGAACATTTTCTCTGCAATTACTGTTTCTATTAAAATCGGCAATCTAATATTTTTTTTAATTCATTTTAAAAATATCATTAACAAGTGTGATTTACAATATATTATGGATAATTTTTTTTTTTACATTGATAATATTTATTGAAACCTTAGAACATCGTTGTGCTTTAAACTTTCTTTTTTTCAGCATGAAACAAAAAATGTCAGGATTTTCAGTCACATTTTTTTATTATTGGGTTATAGCCGACGTTTCGACCCAAACACGTGGATCATTCTCAGGGCTATCGTTTGGAATCTGAGAAAAAAACTAATCTTGTGAAAATTGTGACTGAAAATCCTGACAATTTTTGTTCCATCCTTTTAAAAATTGATCAGACGACTACTTACCAATTTCTTTATCTTCAATATTTTTTACTTTCTCATGTTGGTTCTACATCATAGGTTTATATTCATAAAACCTCTGTCATCGAAATGCTGGATTGAACTATTAAATGTGTTGATCTTCAGAAGTTTTTAAATTATGGTTTCATCTGGTACGTGTGGGTTATTCATGAATTAAAATGGTTGGGATTGGATACTGAATCCTATAGCTTAACTGGGCACTGCAATTTTTTCACCATATTTTTGCTAGTTAAATTTTAATCCTCATAATTTAATTACCTAAAAGTTGACAATTATCAATGATTCTGTAATAAATTTGGATGTTGACCAGCAAAATCCGGAAATTTTACTAAAAAGTCAGGGAATTTTTTGATCTGTAGTTCTCTGATTGCCAAGTAAAAATAAATGAAAAAACTAGTTCATAGTGAATATATTTCTTATGATCCTTTCAATGACTTTCTGTATAATATTTAATATACAAACATTTTTTATTTTTTATTTAATCAGCAGTTTTCAAGATACATTCTTCAAAATATTTTAGGAGAAAATTGGCAGATTATGAATGAGACCAGCCAACGATAACTTATCGATTCTTAGGAGACAGATAGTGCGGTCCCTGATTTTCTTTCAATTAGTTTATTAAAAGAACTATTTACGTCTTCTTGAGCCCTGAGGTTCACAACTAACACAACGGAACTGTTCTTAAAAGGGATTTGCTGCTAATCTTAAATATTAATATATAAATAAAACTGAATAATGGTAAAAATGTCAGAATATATATGAATAATTCAGTTTAATATTATTTATTCCTTTATTGATTAATCAAAATCCATATTTTTCCCCGCTGAACGTCAGTGTTTATATTTTTTTATATCACTATTGCTAATTACCCTTGAGTGTGGTAGATTGTGTTAATTTAATATTTAATAAAAAAAGTTGTATAGTTAACTGCTAGAATTGCGGTACATTATACGTTTTAATACCTTTTTTACGCACTTAAATATAATGCCAAAATTAAAAATAAATCCTTCGGGCTTCATCACACCACAGAGATAATAATTATTAAAACTAATAATTAAGTGAACATATATTACAAATTATATTTAATACAAAGAACTTGAGGTTTGGATAATATTTCAAAATATATACAGTGGAAAAACTTTAAAATGGGTCCTCCGGGCCGGATTACGATGGAACAATTCCATGGTTCCTAACTAACAAATTGATTTGTATTCAGTATTAATTATGAAATTTTACAATACTGAAAACAATGAGCAGTGGTGGTTCAACAAAACTTGCGAAGTCGTTATTCAGTACTGACTGCACAGAAGCGCAAAGATTACAGAAGGCAAGCGGCGGCCGACCGAACCGTTAGAGAGAGGAATAAGATATATAGGCGGCGTGATCCTGCCCTCGCGAAGCCACTTCTAATGGAACTTATTGAAAACTTGAGACAAAGCCCCTGCCAGTATCTCTGTCGGAGAGGGGAATAGGTCAATGCTACTGGTGCCGAGGTGTGTGTGGGAACATAACGTAAGATGCCAAGCTGTTTAACACTTTACACCCTTGCACGCTACCTACTTAACTGGGGATTTGTGGTTGCCATTAAAAAGAAAAACTTATTGTTAGCTGTTGAATGATTTCTGACCCTTGTAATATATGCAGTTCGTTCTCTTACTGTTTTTTATGCCTATTTAAAAAAAAAAATGTTCAAGGATGGAACAATTGGTCTGTCAGCATAAAATCTATTTAAAAAAATGGCGAAATAAAAACTTTGTTTTTATAGCTAGCTATAAAATACTCATTTTTTTTTTACCGTAACAGCTATCATCGCGTTGCTGTTTCCTATTGGAATTCCTTTAATGTTAGTCAAAACCTTCATTTTTAGTGTTACTTCTCTTTTAAAGAAAGCAAGTGAAAAAAGAAAAAAACATAAATAGTAATTCCTAGTAAAAAAACAAAAAAAAAAAAAAAAATATGACATTACTGTTGCATTTGATCGAGGTAGCTCAGTTTGTGAGACACCGACTTCCTAAGCTCAAGGTTCCAGGTACGAATCTGGCTGATAGCAGATAATTCTGTTTCATTGGCCATGTACTACACTCTTGTATACTCAGGTGTCGGAAGACCACCCTTCTGGGACACAAATAGCCTCCATAAAGTGGGTACCCTTTTAAATAATTAATTAAGTGAGAAAACCTGGCGGTTAGGCGTGATCTCGACTCAATGTCCTTCCTACATAATCTTTGGGCCATGAAACGGTGCATCCAAAGTACTGAACCCAAGAATCTTCATGGTCTGTAGTGATTAATTGGTGTTCTTTATTATTATAGTAATTGTATTTACTTGTTTTTATTTATTTTTTGTTATATGCTATTATAATTTTTTTAAGTATCTCAAAGATTAATTCATTATTTCAATATTATTTTCTAATGTATGTGGAAAATCTAATAATTTACATTAATTTTCCTCATCTATGAATCAATGAATTGTCATTTCTCTCAAAGGTAAATAAATAATCAAATGTTGAAAACTCTTATCATTTTCATTAGTCGCGTTCTTATCAGTATGTTTTTTCAGATATTCCATGTTTTTTTTAGAGGGGATTGTGACTGAAAATTCTTCCGAGGAAAACATTTCCTATTCTTATATATGGCTTCTTCAAGGAATATATAAGCCCTTATACTTAATGTTGAACAATAGAGAGAGGGTATAGAATTTGTTTCGTGTTTTCGTCCAAGTTTTCGTGAATGACGAGTATTAGTAAATGCCCAAAAAATGATACGATAAGTAGTGTTATTTTTTGTTTTTTGGGTGTACCAAAAATGAATGTTTAATGAAATTATAATATATAAATATATTTTCATAGATAACAATTTTTTATGACTCGAGAATGAGAAAATCTGCTCGAAATGAGATTTGAAAATGAACGAATCTTTAAACTATAAAGGCTTATATACTCCTTGAAGACACCATATTTTAAGAACATACAGTGCCCTTGAAAAGTACTAATGTATTTGCTAAATATACATTTGAATATTTTGCTGTTCCAATTTATTATATTTTTGGATGAAAGCTCTCTGAGGTATCGGAAAATTGAATTTTTCCATTTATTTTTCTTGATATGTGATTTTTTGTCTCTCTTCTTTTCGTATCTCATATCGGTTGCTTCGTTCCCTGAACTCATAACTCAGACCATTTCTTAGAATGAAATTCATGGCATGGCAATTAAATGTTAAATTCAAAAGTAATATTACTCTTTTTATTTATTTATTGTTTAAATTTAACCTAGGAAAGTTCCACATTAAAAATATCACCATTTTTAAGTCTATCGTTTTTTAAAATAATTTCCAAACCTATTTTATGATTTTTTTCCTTGTTATATATCTTAAAATGCTTTATCTTTTTGTTAAAATTCAGATTGCTTGTTTGCTTTGACAACAAGAGTGTGACGTTAAGCACTCCGAAGCTTTGGTATGTTGCAGCTGCAGTGGAAAATATATAGACAGGTTTAGCCTCTGTTTATTTGACCTTTCTCTTCCGAGCTAGGACAACATTTATCTTACCCGAAAATTCGATTGACTCAGACATCATTCATGTGTTCGAATTCGGGAGAGATTGATTAAATTTACGATCAATCAAGGCGCAGAATCGTAAAATAGACAATATCGTAAACAGGTCTTTATTCTTGAACAAGATTTATCAGAAAATAGGTTTATTATTTCCAAGGATGTGATATGGCAATAATCATTCTCTTCTCTTCTCTATACGTTCTCGTAATAGAACAACCTTGAAGGTCGTGTGAGAATTCAGAGAGGAATAATGACACGAGATCGAATTTCAATATAAAAAACATTTAAAGATGAGTACTTTATACTGCGGTACCAACCGATTTATTATATAGTTTATCTTTATATTTAAAAGGGCTTTTAGTATCAGTGATGTTGTTTTATTTTTGATAAATGATTTTAAAACAAATATTTAAAATATAAAAACTTGATAGCATAATTTTTTTTTTTTAATCTATCCAGTTACTATTTCTTCTAGCAATTTTACAATTGTATTGTATTTTATATTTCCCAGCCGTTGTAGTTTATTTCTTCTGTCTGGTGTTATATCACTTGAATAAACCTTGAAATAGTAGAAGGTATTACATAAAATAATAGAACAAGGTCTTAACACGTAATTAATATTATATAATATAACATAATAATAACAATAACTAAATCTGTTTCATAGTATAAACAATAGTTAAATAATTTATCTTGTATTTATGTATTTAATGATTTTTGTTTTCTGTTTCAGGTAAGTGAAATTACATTTCATCTGCTAAACTGACTCGATTGTGAGTACATTATTTTATTTTACATTACATTATTTAGTTTAAAATGGTATTTATCTCCTTTTAGTTTTTTGATGCAGTTTTAAATGATGTCTCATTGTGACGTGTTTACTATCTACGTCTGTGGGAATACCATAAAGTTTTAACACTTCCCGCGTTATTAATAAGCATTTCGACATGTCAAATTATAAAGCACTAGCTATTGTCCGTGGTACAGATCCCTTTTTATCGAATTATTAACATCCGCCTGGAAGTTCATAAATAGTTGTAAACTTTGTATATTTAATTAGGTACTAAAAACTCGTAAATACCTAGTTGGTTTTCACCTGAATCGAAAGATAATTTGACCACAAAATCGTGAAAAAAGGTGGCATTCAAAATATTGGGCCGTTTGTCCTATATAACCTCGTTGGGGGTGTAGGTTATTAATGCTCCAAACGGCTCAATATTTTTGACGGCCACCTTTTTTCTCGGTTGTGATCAAATTATCTTTCAATTCAGATGGAAAGCAAATGGGTACTTACGAGTTTTTAGTACCTAATTAAATAGATCATGTTTGCCACCCTCCAGATTGAAAACGCCCCGATTCCTAGAATTTTCGTAAATAAAATATTAGTAGGTTACGATGAGATGAAGTTATTTACAAATTTTCAGGCGGATGTTAATAATTTGGTAAAAAGGGTCTGTACATACTACTTATATGTTGAATTAATGTATTTTTAGTAGTAAAGTGTTGATATATTTTCGTAGAATGCATGATATCTTGACAAGTACTATACTTAAAAAATACACTAGGCATCTGTAGTCATTACTAGAACTGCAATTATTCCTCGACAATCACCAATGCTGATTATATCCCTCTCCTTTTTTGTTACCCATTCTCTCTTTTGTTTCTTCTTTGTTTTCTTCTTCTTAATTAACATTCTTCTTCGCCGCCTTCTCATTACTGTTGTCCTCCTGTCCTATATTCGGTTTATTTATTCTGAGCTTGTTTGTATTTTGTAGTGGGAGTGAACAGAGTTTATCCATTGATTTCTCGCTTGATTCTGTAGTTAATTTATTGGTTTGACATTTCTTATCGAATATTTTTATTTTTGTTATCACCTTATAAAATAATTTTACACTGGTGTAATGAATTTTTAAAAAATATGCTATTTATTTAATAATTATTTAGCCTCTCCTATAAAATTGTATTAATTTGCAATTACGACATGGCTTCGCCGGAAGAGCGATGTATGTTATTATAGTACGTTTAATTAGATGCTTTATTTATTTTTTATTTTATTTTTCATTTTTATTGTAGTGATTTAATATAATTTTCGATTCTTCACTTTAAATTAATTTCTTTGTTCTTTTTATTTATTTATTTTTCCTGGGTATGTGGTTTTAGTGTTTCACGTTATAGCTCTGATACATATTCCCTTTGAGTGTGGTAGAATGTATTGTACTCAATTAAAATAGTTTAAAAAAAATAAAAAACAATCTACGAGATATGAATAGTATAAGATTCAATATTCTTTATGTCAACCATTTTGAATTTCTTACAGATTTATTTAAGATTTTTATGATTTATTTAGGAGTTCTTGTTGTGTGTTATTTCATATAAACAAATGCATTAAGTTGGCTTGATATTTTCCATCTGCGAAGTTTTAATATAAGCAAATCTCTTAGTCGCCGCTTTAAAAGATGTCGGTGTGGGATGTACGAGTTCATGGTGGAACAAATTGTTGAAGGTTATTGGTTCATGTTGTAATTCAGTCTGTGTTGCTGTTATAATTAGTAATAAGCTTAAAAAAAAAAAAAAATACAAACAAGTATCATTTGAGATGTCTAGCGCTGTATTTTTTAGATTTTCTATTTCGTATATCTCCGGTCTTCATTTATTTTATCTTCCAATAATATCCTAACGATAGTTCTTCATCTTTTGATAAAATTGTATTTACTTAAAATTCTTTGTCATTTATTATTCTCTGTCTTTAAATTCTTTTGTTTTCTTTTTTCCTGTCAGATGGTCCCTTAAACATAGTAAACCTCCATTTATCTATTGGCGGAGTCTTCAGGTTTTGTTGTCAGTTACTTTTGCACATCTTCCAACCCAAGTACAAATTCCCACTTTTGGTACTCCTTTCTGCCCTGATTTTTGACGCCGTGGTGTGGAAAATCTTTACTAGAACGAGTACTCCTCCGACATGGACATGATCGGGGAATTATATATAGTCTTGGCCCCCCTGACTATTGGAGCATTAATAAGAATGGGATCGTGTTAGCCCGGAAGTGAAAGGGGTTTTCCCAATAGGAGCATGCGGGAGATGTCGGGATAAAGTGGGAATTGTGAACCTCATATTGTCCTACTTTGGAAGGCTGTGGTCTATAGTTTATAGTTTTTATGATTCATAAAAAAAAAAAATACATACAAAAAATCAAAATCTGATTTTCTTCCATCGACAGAAATATCACGAATCATATTGTGAAGTTTTTCCACTACATAAAATTAGAGATTAACAAGAAGTAAAATAAGACGATTTTACTACATTTGTAAAATGTTATTTTTCTTAGATAAGGCTTTTTGCTTTTATGATATGTTTCAATAATTATATGTAACTAGTTAGTCATTCTTATAATTCAACTAGTATATTGGTCAGTGAATGAATGAAAACATAGTAGAAATAAGTGAATTTACCCTATTATGAGATGAAGGAATTAATTTTCATTCAAAATAATAGACCAAAACAAAAATTACAATTGACTGCGTCTTTGCTAAAAATGTTCTGATTTTAATTTTTTTAATTTAATTTTTAGGGAATCCGGGAATCTTTGTTATTATAATCGGCCATAAATTTTATACTTTTTGAGTTATGCGCCAATAAAGTTTCCCTTTTTTCATAACGTTTTCCTGACATTTCCAAAGGATCTGCTTAGTTTCCTGCCTGAAGGAGATAATTTTCAAAGTGAAGGTTCAATCATTGGAATTGATCAAGACTAATCTATACACTATGAGCATAATGATATAAAGACACTTTCGAGAAATAGTGTAAAGATGGCCGTTATATGTACACATTAATGGTAATAAGTGCATTAATGATGGAACAGATTTCCTCTCAGTATGAATTATAGGAATGGAACAATAGTGCTTGTAAACATTTTTCTTCGTTACAATAATAAATATAGTTAAATCAGTCAAAATGAGAAAGAAAATTATTATCATTATTGAAAATAATTAAATCTGTTCAGGGCTTAGGGGAACAATGATTCTTGCAGAAATAGGATAACACAGGACAAAAATATGAATATGATGTATTATGTATTCATTGAATACATAATATGAAATGAATAAATCTATTATGTAACAACCAGTCCTAAAGATTAGTTTCTCTGTTTACGGGTGTTCTTGAGAAGTTGCAAGTAATATGCTTTACACCATTGATTTATCGCCTAATTAATTGTCGCTGATGTTACATTTAAGTAATGTTTTTAATATTATATTTAAAAAAATAATCTAAATTAAAAAACATTATACTTATCTTCCAGATTTGTGATAAAACATCTGATCTTGAAATAGTGATGGTTTTTGGTATGCTATGTTTAAGGAATGGTTTCTGATAGATGTAATCTATATCATTATATTATTTCTAGTCATTATGAAACACAAATCTTTTTAAAATAGTATATGTGCCGGTTAATCAATATATGTTTTTCGCTGTCTGTACCGCAGAGATGTGATATACTCTGCCACGCAGTATGTAACTATGACATTATACTTATCTGACAGATTGCTGCATGGAATCTGCCGTACTCTTCCTGGGCAGGAGGAAGATGTCTCATTACGAAATATCTGACTAATCTTTGTTCTAGATTCCCCCTCATGCCCCCGCTCAATCCTCAATTTGTATTCCTAGCTACGGAATACTCGTTTACGACGCTCTTCTTTGCTGAGCTGCAATATAATACCATTCCTTTTTTTTTGCCACGTCCTATATCTTTTCCATATCCTTCTCTTTAGAATACCTTTTTTTAAAGAACTTTTTCCTATCCGAGACCCGTAATCTTCCTTTGTCCGTGCAACAATGTCGGTCTTATATTCTTCCCTATTCTTTGTCGGTAGATGACCATATTTAATATGGTAATTTTCTCTCAAAACCATTACTTCATTTCTATTATAATAAGCTGTTGAAAGTTAATGATATTCCGTCTGTCCTAGATCACCATCTGCTTCCACGTCGTTCTCAGTCTGTTGAAAGCTACTTGTAGATAGTCTCATGTACTTTTATGTCAAATGGATTACTGTTGTTTTATTTTCCCATTGCTGTTTATAAGCGTTTGTGGTTTTCTAGCATTTGTCTCATAATTTAATAGCTTAGAAGGTGAAGTATTGTTTATGGCAATGAAACAGCGGATTTTTTATGGAAGGAAAATATAGTTCACTTTACAGTCCAGTCCCTTTCACTTCCTTAACATTTTTTTCCCTTCAAGATCTTACTCAAGTAGTTAAGTAGTTTTTTAATGCTCCCTGCAACCGTTATAATTAATTATGTAAAATATCGCCCTGTCGTTGTACTTGTTATCAGTTATGATATTGAGTTGCGCAATGCGAGTTTTAATTCAACTCAGGATATAATTAAGCTGATATTATCTGAAGTTTTATTAAGTTCATTAAGCATCAATCTCTCTTTTTTAAATTGTTACAAATTAGGTTTATATCTGAAGATGCTAGCGGTTAAGTTAGTAGTCGTTGCTCATATCAACGATCAGATAAAGTAAATGTGGAATGGCTAATATGTATTCCCCTCGTGCTTCCTCTTATGTCGGCAGTTTTATTACGCCTACTTAGCTTTCACGGCGAAGCATCATTAGTTGTAGAAACCGACTTACATGGTTGTAAGTTTATGTAAATCAGTTTGTTATTTGTATGTCGGCTCTTCTCTCCTCGGGGCAGAAGAAGAATTACAATAAGTTAAAAGGTTATCTGTAGGTGAGGTGTTATCTCGGTCAGTCTTTGGGCTATCTCTTGTTCATAGTGTCTGTTATCTTTCTTCTTTTTTATCTTGTGAGTCGGCACGTTCGGACTTCCCTTCACTGCCTCCAGTCAGCGTCGACATTCTCTTCAAGTACCCTTTCTGTCTGAGGGTGGTGTTCCATCATGACGAACAGCTCTTGATGGTCAAGATTCTTTTCATAATCATTCTTGTTATGCAACTGGATCCGCAACAAAAAGACGGATCTAAGGTAATAAAAAAACAAATTGTTGAAATTAGGTTGACGTTTTTGTGGAGCACAGTTGTGGTAGAACAGTTTCTCTAATTACAGTTAGGAGCAACTATTTTCGATAAATGTTCCAACTTGGCAAGATTTCCGGATCTGCTTTTATTTTACTGATGCCGTTTTCAAATAGTGAACTGTTCTCTAAATACAGGCGACTGAAACTATTCCTTAGTGCCAAAGCCCATTCGTGATACCATAGACTATAATCTATCCTGGACCAGAACCTAGGTTTTGGGTTTTTGTTTTCTCTGCCTCGACCAGGACTGCTATTATGATGTTTCCTCAACTCGTGCGGTTTCTCATGGATAGCGTTCCGGCCTTGCGAGGCTCCAAGGTCGTGACTGGTACCTTAGGCTAACCATTCCATCAGCCGGCTTCGTCTATTTTTAGCCCCCTGTCGGCTTAAGTGATGACTTCATTTCTTGGTATTGCTCCACCATTCTTCATTCTCTTCCTGGCTAGGAGGCTTGCCCTTTAAAAAAAAAAATCCCTATCTCACTAATACGCAAGTAAGATAAAAATCAATTCTGAATCATGTTTGATTATCGAACGAAAAGGAATGTCTGGAGTGACCAAATCAATGGTTCAATATGAGGGGAACTAAATTAGAAATGATGCAACAATACGCGAAATACTCCTGAGAGGGAATTTAAAAGAAGTGGATTTAGTCAGTGCCAGAGGGATGACCATCATTGATTCATCCTTGGACATGGGATGAAAAAAGAATCCTCGACTTATCCCTACTATCGGAGTGATTTAACATTCCTAAATGAGCATTACATATACTTATTACTTGTATATGTCATGAGTCACCCAGTTGTTTCTCAGATCTATAGACAATATTGAGAGAAGATTCCAAAATTATTGGAAGTTTTGCGTAGTTTTTAGCAACTGCAATCAGGGGTGCCCAAAATGGGATTTCATGGCGTTAGCTGCGCCATAAAAAGTTTTGAGGGGAGCGCATTTCGACGGCTTTGTGAATTTTCGGATTTCAATGTTTTAAACAAGGGGATAAGAGGAACACATACAAACTGCAGCAATGTAATTGCAATTGTATATGATCTAAGATTTTTTCAATTTTTCTTCAGCTTACATTGTTTTTAAGAAGAGGAAAGCAATGAAGTATCTCAAGAGGGTGGAGGGAGGGGGGAGTTCATGCACCGTGGATATTGGAAGAATGCGCATCTCTGACTACAGTCATCTATAACTTTAAATGGTATCCTACCCAAAACAATATTGTTAGGAGCGGGGTGGCCGAGCGTGCAAACACGTGGGCACAGTACCGCCGTTCCTCGGCAATCTGATATATGAGATAATTTGATTAATAATAATTACGAGTTCGCTTCCCGGTGCCGAGGGAGTCTTTAAACTCCGGTATTAATCCTCCACCCTTAGTCCCTGGCCCAGGAAAACCCCCATGTAGCCTAAATGGCGAAGAAGAGGAGGACAAAAAACAATAGTGTAGATTACTTAATAAGTAATTATTAAAAACAAGTATACAATTTGAAATTATTTTTAATGTTTGCATGTCATTTTACAATAGTCAACTTTTTTTCTGGAAGTTTTTATTTTTTTGTAATCATTAGTTTCTCTACAGTAGTAATTTATAGTACTGTCTGGCATTATATTGATAGTGATTAAATTGTGTCACATCGATTGTACGCATAAGATTTGATTGTACTGAATGAATTTTTAGTTGTTTTTGTGGATGAGATTGAAGATAAGTTAGTTTAGTTGTTTTTCATCACTGCTGAAGATTTGCCACTATGGTTATAATATTGGCGGTCGTTACATTTTGCCTCTCTGATAAAGTTTAGCGGTTTGCAGTTATGTCATTATTATCCCGCATGTGCGATATGAAGCACTGAAATCCATGCCTAGTGTCTGTGAAAAGTACATCGGAATTCTTTATGTACTTCATATTATTATTGTTTTATTGTTGCTGACATTTTCTAGTAAACTTACTGTTGAATAGTTACTTAGAGTGAAGTAACACTTTCAAAGCCAACTACCCACCGTTAAGATAATGACAGTTAATGGAAGGGATGCGGGTGTTTTTATCAGCTTGACAATGTGCTCTCCATTGCTAGCCATTTAGTTTTTTTTTTTTTAATTGTAGAGCCATCCGCGTTTTGAATGCAATTGTTCATTAGTATTTTTAAAAATATGAAAGAAGGAAGAAATTCCCTTTTTAAAAACGTCTTTCTCTTTCCTCAGATGCTTATTAATTGCTAATTTAATGCACGTGGATTATTCATTATATTTTCATGAATATAAAAAGCCAAATATTTGTTAATTAGGTTGATTATATTGAAATTCTTGACTTTCACACCAGTTTTCTAATGTTGCGTAACGAATTCTCTGACATTGGCATAAAAATTGCTTTTTGAAAGTAAGTTATTTGAAGTCCAGATTTGAAATCAAGACTTAAATTCTGATTAATTTGTAATTGATCACGGAAAGTTTATAATTATATTTTTAGATAAATGTATAGTTGCTTAATAATTGGTATAATTTACGGTACGAATCACTTCTTAATCTTATCTTCTTAGCGTCTGTATATCATCAAACGAGAAGTCGTTGGAAGGATTATTTCGCTTATGATCTTTTCGATTTTGGTTTTGTTGACGTTCAGTGGAGAGAGAGATACTTTGACTAGAGATTATCAGTATAGAACATTCGGATTTCTTTGTCTTTGTTGAAGTAACTAGTGTTGCCCAAAATCGATCTAGGCCGCCTAACTGTTGCAAGATCAAAACCAGGACTGGTAAAAAAAAATCTATTTTTGAAATAAAAATTAAGGGAAAATAGTTTCTAATACTTGCCAATCTTAGTTACTATATGTAAATAGTTGGTATAACCAATATACTTTTGTATTTAATTCCTCTAATTTTTCATTCGGTCTTAGTTAGGTTTCTCCTAAATAAAAAATGACAATAATATCTCTATAATAATAAGCTAATAAGTAACTGCAAGACTAAGACCATGACCATAACTATGTTTGCAAGACCAAGACTCCTTTCGGTCTCGCATTTGGTACTAGTAGTACATTTATGACAACATAGAGAAAAAAAAAATTGAGGCCTAACTTATCACATAGATTCATAGCAAAAAAATCGTTAGGTAACATTTCAAAAAATTAAGTAACTAAATACTTTCATGGATTTTCACTTAGTAAAATCAGAACTTTGTGTACTTACTATAACATATATATATATATTATATATATATATATATATATATATATATACAAGGTTAGTTTCATTTCGGTGCACTTAGTATGTTTTTGCATCAATAAACGAATCATAAAAATGTATTCGAATGTCTTACATGATTTTATTTTTTAATGATGTTTTGTAAATCTGTTGTTTTCCTAAACTTAATGGTTTTTTAAAAATATATTATTCTTATATTTCATGATATTGATATAATGTTCTATTGTCAATGGGCTTGAAAATAAATCTGATTATGTCGAATATCATTCATTCAACAAAATAATGAGCATGGAGTTTGTAGGATGATCTTTCTGAAATTTCACAATGCAATACATATTGCCAACAATGCGAAGAATACGCAATCTACTTATAAACTTGTGAATTTTCTAAATTTATATTGATTTGTGGTGGTTAGTTATGATTCGGTTGCGAGGAAATTCAAGGAGGTTCATTATCAAAGTTTTTCGTACTAACTGAAGTATGTTCATTGTCGGTATGCACAAGTATTGTTAGTCCTTGAAGTTTGTTGTGACTGACGCAATGTTGCAACTAAAGCAGCAAAAAGAAATTTATTAAAATTTACTTGTTATCTATTAATATTTAATGATTATTTAATACGTGTATTTATCTAGTTCCTTTAAACCTTCCAACATATGTTTTACCTCCATATACATATTACCTTGAACTTTCCCTACTCGGCTTCTTTACTGGAGGTCGTTTCTCCCTATTCAGTCGGTTCCGGACACCTTCCAGACCCCCTGGAATAGAGAAGGTGAGGTGGGTTGGCAGGTGTCCTCAGGTAGCGAGGAATGGGACGTTTTTGTTGGACGGATTACTATCAGCCACGTGCTTTGGCTAAGTGCTTCGCCCGCCACCTGCTCTCAATATCAGCTTATCGGGCAAGACTAATTGCGAATCATTGCTTTGCCTACCTCAACACTCAACAAAAAATAAGATAAGACAATAAATAACTAATATTTTTCTGCTAAGGCTTCACTAAAGATAAAGCGATTTAAACCCAACTCATAAAAATTAATTATTTCATTAGAAATTAAGTAAATTTTATTCGGGGATGCCCATTCTCTTGAATTTATATAAATTTAAAATTCCTGAGACATTTGTTAGGCTACACAATGCTTAATAGTAATAAAACGAATAAAATATAAAATAAAAGACAAACACAAGTAAGTAAATTGAAATACTGACATTACATATGCATACATACTGATATATTTGCGATGACAATCAGATGTTTTTAATATCAATATATGAAAAATATATATACATATGAAGGTTGATAGTTGTGGAGATGGGTAAATAATTTATATTGAAATGAAGTTCATGATAGGGTTTTTCGGACGGAAATGGGTCAGGAATTCCAAAACATGGTAGCACGTAAGATTAAAGAATTTTAGAAGGATGCCGTTCTGTTAAAAGGATTGTAAAAGATTATCGATTGGGATCTTTTGAGGTTGAACATATTGAGGATGTAACAAGGGTTTTTTGGTTCTAAAGCACGGGGAATTGATATACATCTATATACCTATGTATTGTAGTATGTATGAAAAAAATATAAAGCCATTTAAATACATACCAACTCAAGACGTGGGAATCTCAAAGATCAATTTGCTTAATCTTACTGCTGTCCACTGACACCTAATATATCTATACTTGCTTATGAATCTTAATGAGTATCAATGTTATGCTATTAACACTTAAACATAATCGAATTCAACTGTTTTAAAGTAGAAGACATACTTTCCTTGAGCTGTAAGCTTAACTAATGAAGCAGTGACCACCACCAGTTTGTGCACCGCCAGCTAAAACTTTTATCCATCATATTCCTTTCATTTTTTTTTTTTTTCTCTGAAATGTATCTCCAAAGTGAAAGCAGCAAATCCTTTGCGTGTGGCCTGACCACAGGCCGATATCCGATAAGTCGATGTGTTGCAAATTTGAAGGGTAATCCTACATCCTTGTTGACAGCGATATCTATATCCCTTACCATATGGCAACGCCAGTGTTTTGAGATCTCAGCCTTTCAGGATTAATGCATTGTTTGCTTTTTTTTTATGTTTCAACTAATTGTTTTTATTCTGAAAGAATAAAATCCCAGGATTATTATTGAGTTTCTTTAAAATGCTCCTTTGAAAATTAATGCATTCAATACAGAACTCAAAATTAAACGATTTCTCAGAATAGTTTTGAAAGAACCCTTTTGCATAAACCATTATAGCAGTGTGTGTGCCGAACATTTCTAAGTTTTTAAAATATACCTATTAATATCAAAATTTATGTATAATTGTGAATAAATTATAATTTATCAGGTAATGGAAATTTAAGGAATTCACTCTTGTGATTAAAAAATCGTTATAGATGCATCGTTCGTTACTGTTTCTTCCATAGATAAGGTTACCTTTCTACCAAATTCTTCAGTCCTCATTTTCTCCCCACCTTGCCTCCTCCCACCAATAAAAAAAAAAAAACTATCTCTGTAACCACCTCTGAGTTGTACTCAAGTTCTCTCCTTTAATTTGCCTGTTTGTTTTGAGGGCTAATACTTCCCTGACAATATTTAGGCGCACCTCCTCTTTCCGGATAATTACGCCATCAATATAATACAGTGGGAGATGGAGTATAATTGAGCTCCTACAAATATTAGCAGGCCTACTTTTACCGTAGGTCATTAAGGGCCCACAAGCACGGCCTGTGCCAACATTTCCAAAGCTTACGACCCGTAACGGCAATTCAATTGTTCCACCTGGCACAAATTACACCTCCGGAAACAGTTCTCTTATTGTCTATTCCATTTTTATTGTTTCCTGTTTGCTCGCGTCAACGCCCGTTGATCATTATGTGTTTTTTCTTCTTTATCTACCTCTAGAATGGAGAAATCCAGGTATTCATGGCCATACCATTGTTGGTTTCGCATCCAATTTGTAGTTCTGCGTGATTGTTTCAAGTATTCTTTAAAATGTCTAAAGAGTAATCATGAGCTTTCTTTTCTATCATTTTACCATGTCACATTCTAGCATTTTTATAATCTTATTATTTTTAACACCGAAGAAGGTTTAAAACTTAGATTTTTTTTAGCAGAGGCACCCCTTATTTGGAAAAGTAATTCAGAGAGGAGGATACCTTTTTATGAACGGATTGTGAGTGGATGGTTTCAGAAATTCGAGTATTTGCATAGAGAGTAATAGACCATCAACTTCGTTATTCGATTAGGAAGATTTGTGGGATTCTGTTGTGCCAACGAAAACTACTCGAGAATAGTGAAGAAAAAGTTGGGAGTATCATAAATCGTTGACTCCATGCATAGTGAAGAAGTAAACTATATTGAAGATTCTCCTCGAGTTGACCACTGAACGAACAATACGTCGACTAGAAATTTATCAACAACTTTTGAGAAACTAAAATTACTTTCGTTTCATTAAAAGAATTATTACTTGAGATAAAAAGTGGATATCCAATGAAACAATATTTTGTAATTCCAAAATTATAAACAGTAAAAACTAATACCAGAACTTCGAACCAGTGATTCAGCACTTTATTTAAATAAAAAAAATATCCGATGTGACCCAGCGTTTCCCATGGTTTACTGAATAGTTTTTAATGGGTTTTTTATCAACTAGGTAACGCACGACCACAAACCTATCGTTTCACGAAACCAGAAGATTCAGATATGAGTGGAATTGAATATTTCTCTCTCACTGCTAACAGCATCTTGATACTACCATATGTTTCTGTCTCACTATCTTTAAGGAAAAGCTTTAAATTCTATGGACGGGGTTCAAAATTTTGTCGTGTTCTGAACCTGATGAGTGTATTGTGAAGGAATCTGAAGCCTCAATAGAGGACGAAATATAGAAAATAATAATTCGCATATTAAAAAAAAATGGAGTGAAGACGAAAAACGGTCATGTTTTAAATTCATTCTATTAGTATTGTGAAATCTTTATTTCTTGAACCTACTGTGTTTAAAATGCTATTCTTGATGTCCATTCAAAACTTTTGTATCATTTTTACTATACATGGAAACAAAATTTTAAAACGGCGTTAGATTTTTAAAATGAACCGACATTCCCAATATGATCCATGAATTCTTTGTTACGGATAAATGAGTCAAATGAGAAATGGGAGGTTTGCTTGAAAGAATTACATAATCCCCAAAGCATTCAGTCACTAATATTGCCAATATTTGCTATATTTTTTTACTTAGTTATGCGTAAATTATAATCTCATTTAGCAGTTTTGTATTGTAGATTTTTGTGTGCTAAGATTTATAAGACAATTTATAGCAAATAACATACTTTTTCTATATCATTGCAGGTATCTGTTCCATTTCTTTCCAATAAGGTATAAATTAAGCCTTTAACTACTAGTCTCTGACCTCTGGTCTTTTTGGTATTCTCAATAAAGGGGATATAAACATGACCTGGATTGGAACGGTAGCAATTGGAATGATTTTGTTCTGATTGGCTCAGCTCCTGGTGATGTAGGGTTTCTCCCCGCTTTCTCTTGCTGCTAAGTACACCTGAGGGAGGTGCGATGGTCAGTGTAACCCGAATCTGAAACCGCAACCCGGGCCATCTGCCGCTAGCCTAGCGGTCTATAACTAACCTTCGCTTAGTAACTTGATTTCGGCGTTTGCGGGTATCTTTACTGTCTATATATTCCTCTTCATTTTTTCCTCATCGAGATAAAAAACTTTTTTTATTTTTTATTTTATTGGTGGTATTTACCACTATTACAAATAAAAATTCATTCAGTAAATGTGAACAAAAAATATAATGACATGAAACCACCTACTGTTGAGAAACCACCTACTATTAGAAGGTCCCGAGGCCATCTTCTTTTGAGACGTCTCGGAGGGTTGTCAGGGATCGAAGAGTAAGCAAGGTTAGAAACGAGAGGGTTTGGATGGTTCTGAAGTTTGTTATGCAAGGATAGGTATCTGGATTGGGCCAGGTCAGAAACATAAGGAATATTAAGGTCATTATGGATGATTTGATTTGTGACAAAGTAAGGAGCGTTGAGGATTTTATGAAGGATTGGATAAGAGAGGAATTCGATGGCTTAGTGGAATCCCAGAGCTCGACTCCGTAAGTACAAATAGGTCTTATTGTAGTCATTTAAATGAATCTTTTGTAATTGATTGGGAGCTTAGAGCGTTTGTCTAGTAAGTGCTGGAGAAGTCGGAAACGTCGAGCGGTTTCTTGTCGTTTCAGTCTGGTATGATGATTCCAAGTTAGACGTTTGTCTAAGTGGAGTCCTAGGGTATCAGATTTGTTCAACAGGGATAAGTAGCCAAGATGATTTGATGGGATTTATTTTAATCCTCCAGTTTTGACACCATTCTTCAATATTTCAAAAACTAAGTTTATTTTTAATGTCTGGTGTCAAATTGTGCCTTGAAGATTGCCAGTTAGTTTGCTGATTATTTCGTCAATTATTTCTTTGAAGAATGCAATGCATGATGGCTATCCAAAATCCATTGGTTGTCTTCTGGAGTTAATTAAAGATAATTAATTAGTTAAGGATATTCCTCGTCCAACTATTGTCATGCGTGTTCAAAGATTTTCGAAAATCCACAATCATGTAACCAACCCTTTTCTGGGTACTCCTAATTGTTGAGTAAAGGAAATCCAACCTTTTTCATTTTCTACTGTAACTTTTCTATTATATTTAACCAGTACCGAATTTTGTTCTGAAGTTTTTAAAATTCAAATGTTGTTTATTACTTAATTTAATATCTAGTGAATAATTCTCTAAGCACTATTAGACCGCTTTATGGTTTTCATAATTCTTATCAAAAGATTTTACCAGTTAGTTTTCCAAACCTTGGATCAATTCGTTTGTTTTTCTATTTGAGCGATCAAGAACAATTGATTTTTTTTTCTTTTCATGATTTCATTCAATCTGAAGTAGGCAGCCTACCTCCTGCACTGGGCAGGTACAACCTCCTTGTCAAAAAGCCGTTAAAATACTTCTTAACATGTCCTTGCAGGTAGAGGAAGGCCCATAAAGGTTATGGTGGACAACTTCAACCCCTCCGCCCTCTATACTACCCATGCCGAAAGGAAAGCCCTCAAGACTGGGCGGTAGTTTAGTCCCTTTAAGAAATTTAAAGAATTTTAATAATATCAGGCTTCCAGAAAACCAAATGTTTCCTAGACGAGCAGGTAAATTACATGTTTTTTAAGCGTTATTTTGATGTTTTGAAAAGCACTTTTGGGTAAAACTTGTTCAATCTTTCCTTATTATTTTGTTTGTTCTTGGCTGATAGATATTAAGGACGCAGTCATGTTTTTGAGTTGTGTTTTTTTTGCTAACGTTTTTCTACCTAAGCTTGTGGTTTATCAGCAATGTAAGTTTTGTTTGTTTCTTCCGCAATTATCTGTCAAGTTGAAATTCAAATATCACCTAGACTAGAATTGACATTTTTCGATGCCCTTCATAAACCTATTTATCTCTTTTATTTTATTGTAACATGACAGCAGTTTTTTAAGAACATTTTTCTTCGCTTATGAAACATATATGGTATATATGCCCTTCAACGTTTTCTTTAGTTTAAAAGATTATCCTAATTATATTTCATCCATGCTTTTTTTTTTTTTCTTAAATATATGAGGTGTTGAGATTTGTAAATTTATTTGAAAAAAGATATAATTTATTTGATGTGTTTATAGGACGTACTTTTAATTAACGTGGCGAAATTATTCACGTTTTTAAACACCAATGTTATTGACTTGTAAGTATAGTACTTGATTCATATTTTTGTTGTATGGTATTTTCTTAAGTAAGTAATTTACTTCACTTACCTAACTTACTTAACTTCTTTCTCGGTTTCTATATTGTTTTTTATTTTGGGAGATTACATTACTATTTCAAACTATTTATATTTTAATATATACAATATGTTATAATAGTGGATGAAATTTAATTTTAATAAAATAGGCCGAAAACTTCACGAACTTCACAGAGAACATATCGTTTAAAAATTATATTAAATCCACTAATTATCCGCCGGGCTAGTGGGGTCCACGTGGCGCTGCGTTCACAGTGGTACGCCACAAATAGAATATATTTAAACCAGTGAAATATAAGGTTTTAATAATTTTAATTACAACGAATCTGCTTGAGTTTCGAAATTAAACGAACCTGCAAACATAATTATGTTTTTTTCGTTAATCCCTAGCAAAAAAAAAAATTGTACGTTACCTGAAGTGAGTGAAGTATGTGTATGGAAATAAGGGAGAGGATTTGTTTCCATTGATACTTGTTAAATCGTACTCCAGTTTCTTTCTACTGCGTTTCTGCTAATGAAGCAACCTTAGAGTTAGAGAAAGTGCACTTGAATGGGAGAGGCGATTTGTCTTCAACTTGATCTATGTAATAGCGGGCAAGAGCACCGCGTCAGTACTGCCAATACTGCCCGTGGACTCTGCTCGCATTAATGTGGGAAAGTCAGAACAGTTGTGTATGTAAAACTGGTCGTTAGGAGCAGGTGCACCCAATGTCATTGGGACTGTAATTGAAAACTACTCTGTATTTACTGGACTCTGTACTTTTTTAATTCTACCTAACTACCTATTACACTTCCGCGTTTATTATTGAATTAGAGCGAGAGTAATCCTTGCTAATCAGCAATGCTTTTTCTGTAATACGTTCCATTAATAGAATGTTTACTTTCCTTGGGTACTTTCAACTTCCATCCGGTATCCGACTACTAAGAAAGTAGTCCTTGTTTTGGAACTGTTCCTGTATTCGTATTGACGTCGACATCCAATCCAGCGAAATGATCACCTGCTCTACCCCGTTGATTGGAAATGAGATGACGTTTTCTCCTTTAGTAGGTCGAAGTGGCCTTTACTACGGCGACCCGGAGACGATGTGGTTTTGATTAGAGGAGATGATCCGGGAAGGACGTGATGGACGCTACCCTGTGATCCCCCGGATTCGGGGTATCACCGCCCTGGCCCACTTCGTAGACACAGCCTTTTGGATCAATTGCGATTCCATGCTACAACCCGGATCTCCATTTGCCCGAAACTATAACGAGGAGGGTGTTACGGAATCGAGAAACTCTCGATACAAAAAGAGGAAACCCATTCGTTTCGCAATAATTCTAAAATACCGTATCGAATAATGCAGCCCATTATTATGTCAGGTCTGTTTGATCCAAATTATTTTAGAATCTTGTGAAATATCACTGGGTTTGATGTCTTTTTGTGTTGGTTACAGTAGCCACTTCTTGATGGTTTAAATTGTTTCTTTTTTTTTTTTAATTTTAAAACTATTAAATATACCTCAAACTTGCTATTTTTTTTTTTATAGGAAACAGAATGTTGGTGGATTGGTATTATCGTGTAGAAATGTTATTCCTTTAAACAAAATGAGAATATCGATTCGAACTAATTACTTGAATCTTCGGATATGATTTAAAAACATTTAGCAGGAAAAATATAATTTTTTTTAGACTTTAATCGAACAAGTACGATTAAATTTTATTATTTTTTCAATTACTTAAAATACACATTCTTTTGATATAAATTATTTTAAATACACAAATACTTTATTCTGTGTAGAAATCTATTGAACAAATAATTTTTTAGAAGTATAAATTTGAAAAACTAGACCTTATTCGAAAATAGTCCATAATCTCTAAAAGATACGAGCTGTTGAAGATTGATCTATAGTTACTGAAGGATAATTTTAATCCTTAAAAGGTTTTACGTGCGATAATTCTCGAAATAGGCACTTGGATCACTTTTTCTTAAAAATAATATTCCTATTATAAATTCAAAATACAAATTTATTGATGATTTGCTTATTGATCATATTATATAAATTTATATTTTAATTATAACCTGGGCTCCACTAAACCATCGAATTCCTCTCGTATCCAATCCTTACAATCCGAAATCCTTCGTAAAATCCTCAATGCTCCTTACTTTGTCCCAAATAAAATCTTCCATATGGATGTTCCATATGTTTCCGATTTGGCCCAATCCAGATACCTATCCTTCCATAACAAACTGCAGAACCACCCGAACCCTCTCGTTTCAAACCTTGCTCCCTACTCGATCCCTGATAACTCTCCGAAGCGTCTGAAAAGTTGATGGCCTCGGGATCTTCTAATATAGAACTTTAATTTGAGTTCTACCAATGGGTAGTTTCTCTTCATGTTGTACACGCCTGTTACCAATGTCTCATTTACTTGTTGTATTTTTCATGTAATACAGTTGTAAATTTCATTAAAATAAATTTAAAAAAAAATTTAATCATACGTTTTGTCCATCGTTTTGAAATGTCTTTTGATATATGATTGACTAATAATAACTAATCTTTCATGAATTAGGTATTAGTTCTGTTGTTTTATTATTTGTTTTTCAAAACTTATTATTTTAACCTTTTACATTATATTCAGTTATCGTGTCTATTTATATTATATTAATATCCAACGTTAATCAGGTATTTAATTAATTTTGAAGGAATTTTTCATAGTATATTTATAATATTAATACAATTACAGGAGTCTTAACGGATACATATTTCATTTGTAATTATGCTGGCAATTGCTATTTTATAAGCGCAGCAAGATAGCAATTGCGCGCCCGCATCTTTGCTGTGATGTTGTTGAAAAGATCCATTTATCTGACTTCCGCTGACTTAATCTAATTAACAGTTTTAATTGATTACTTAAAACTTTATTTGATCTTTCTAAATGTTTAATGTTAATCCAAGTAGTAAAACAGGTTTTTATTACGGATATATATGTCTGTCTGGCGCTTTGTGTTTATATTTGTGACGTGCCTCTAGGGCGGGCCTTATTGGGTATCCTATGACTAAGACTTAGCCTATTACAAAAATACCCAACCTTAATCCTCCGGCGCTGGACATGTTCCAGACTCCTAGGCGACTCCCCCAGACAGCGTTCGACGAAAACAGGAGCAGTGGCTAGAGGCTCTCCCTTCGCATTGCCCATTAGTTACGGTGACCGCTCGTGGACTTTCACGAGAACCACCATTTCTGTGAGGAAGTATTTTTTTCTAGTATTCGCTACTAGGTGGCAGCACATTAAGTTCAAGTTGCAGCAGTGTGATGAGGGTTATCATCCTTGAAAGCAAGGAATTTGAAGTCTATATAGATAGTTACCAGATGCATAATTCTAGTTTATATCTCCTTGCACCTATATAAGTCTGTACAAGCCCAACCTAAGACTGAATTATCGAAATAATCGTTCTATTTCATTTTCAGACTCGATTCGGTTATTATTGGTTGCCTATTAATAAAAGACATCGCTTAACCAGTAGACCACAGCATTAGATCCCTAATGCCCAAGGCATTTCGGTATATAAAGCGAACTTAGCGAAACATGAATATCCTATTATAGTCAATATTATATTATCAAGATAGTCTATTCAATATCCACAATTGGTGAAGTTCATACTTTACCTATTCTATTAAAGTAACAATTTTCTTGATACTGGATTATATTGTTTCACTGAAAATATCCTCTCAGTTTACTAAGGCACAGCTATCATTGGACTTATATTAATCCTCTGATACAGTCGCTCAAGATCTTTTTTTTTTATGGAGAAGAATCTTAGTTTGTAGTTCTCTCGCTTACTATGATTATAGACATCAATTACTAAGAGTATTAACCATCAGCAGTTTTTTGATCTTAACCACAACGACAACTAAGAATATAAAAGTCAATTACTAATATCATAGAACCTAAACTTGAATATTTTTATTTATTAAAAATATCAATAATTTTCT
The DNA here is from genome assembly GCA_928085145.1 of Nezara viridula. NCBI lineage: Eukaryota > Metazoa > Arthropoda > Insecta > Hemiptera > Pentatomidae > Nezara > Nezara viridula. The sequence continues at coordinate 71,356,901 of OV725081.1, forward strand.
GCTGCATTATACATCCGAAGTTCCTCAAGGAATTATTATTTATTATTCTCCTCCACTTTTCACTTAGAACGGAAAACTCTTGTTTCCACTTCACTTCATTCAGTGAGTTCTAAGTGGAACTCTTTGCTGAACAAACCTCCTTTTTTTTTTTTTTTTTTTTTTTTGTTCTTCCCTACCTCGCCGTTTAGGCTATACGGGATTTCCCCGGGCCGGAGGGTGAGGGCGGCGGGGAATTTAAAATCCCCTCCGACACCGGGACGCGAACTCGTACTTATTCATATATCTTCAACTTCATAAATCTGGTTGCCAGGCACCTCTGGTTGCAAGGTTGGCTTTTAATAAAATAGTTTTGCCGCTATTTAATCTATTTATGACCGCCGCCCCGGACCATCTCCTTCCTTAAATATTATTGAGTTTTGACACCACTAATAAGTGTGGAAATATTCAAAACAGATGCAAAAAATGATCTTTGAAAATTATCAATGTTGTTATGTTACAACTATGATAAAAACATTTAAGTGTTCATCGACACCACGAGGCACGTTAACAGTTGCAAGCTAACGGAGTGTCGGATAAAATGGTACCTTGGACCACCCGATCTGGCGGAGGCCCAAGGCATCTATTGGCGGGAGATTTATGGCGATTTCCAATTCTTCCTCCTCAATTGTGGCCAAAATCTAATACCTTAAAGACCGTACTTGAGGAGAATACGAACGTGGGACCGGTACGTGATAGAATCTGCCGAGGCAGTACCACTATTACCTTGAGTACGTTGGGTCAAGCCGCTACGTCATGTTTTGTCAAAACGGTACATGTCCTTTTTGGCTTTCTGCAACTCTCAAAAGTTTCTTCCATGTTCACTAATAATCAAACAGTTATTTAAAAATCGTGAATAAATCCATCCTTAATTATACTCTTTAGCAGAAGCATCTTTTTATCCAGGTCTGCCATCATTATAAAGCGCCTTCTCTGAAATAACTTGTTCAGGAAAGAAAAAATAGTATTAATTAAAATTTATAAATTATGACCTTCCTCACTTTAATGGACAACTTCAGGATCTAATATTTTCTGGAGCATTGGTTGATTGATTGACGATGAGAAAAAACTCTTGGATAAGATGGAAGATTGTTGCAAAGACTGGTTGGGGATGGTGAAGTAACTCGTCCGATGGTAGCCCTTCCTAAGATGGGATTTAATTAGCACATACTAATAGCAGCTACTAGCGGGATATTTTATCGCTCACGTTCTCGTATAACGGATCGATTTGGAGGGATGTGGATTCTTCAGGATTTTTAATGATAGTATCTTTATTTGGACTTTACTAATGATTTTATTACAACAATTATCCTCTTAAGTTTTTTGTTTTCTTTGATTGGTTTCGATTTATTACTTTTAAGTTATTTTTAACTGTATTTTTAAATGGCATTTTCCATATCCAGGTTAATGCCTGCTATCCCGTTTTCGTTATTAAAGACAATTTAGGTGTTTTTTAATTAATTCCTGATTTTATCAGTATCACGACGGTTTAATTATGTTTAATTTACATAATAAAGGAAAAAAATTTTTTTAGTTTTGTGTTGTAAACCAGCCTTACATTTTAAATAAACCATATAAACCACGAATTCTTATGGTTTTGTATTGGCTTAAATTTTTATGCTGACGGTTTTCCCACTTGCATTACATAATATATATATATATATATATATTCAAACAATAATTTTATATTCCAAGTAATAATTAATAATAACAGTGTTGATAGCAATAATAGTTTCATTACTACATCTACTGAGTTTCACTTTTCTAACCTCATTCCAATGCAACATCATTTGTTTCTTTCAATTATTCTGGTTGTAAAAGTGTTAATTATTTTTATATTTCAATATGGAAATAATGCCTTTTCGAATGATATTTGTTTTCTATTTCTCATCCGTTTTCCAAGCGTATCGAATTATTTAGAAAGTTTTACGAGAAACGTTACACCGCCGAGGCGGTGAGGTAGCTCATCATCATCACGAGGAAGTCACGGCCTTGGCCTTATTCTTCGGTTATGGCCCGGAGGATAATTTTCGCCTCCTGGAGATTCCAGCCAGAACTGATCGTTTCCAGTAACCTCTTCAATCGTTATGGTTACTGTTACCCAGCTTGAGATAATCAAATACGATGAACGGAAATATAAATATCTTATTGCCGTGGTAAGGATCTTCCCCTTTCCCATTTAGGGTTGCCGTACCAGGCGCCGCTATAACTAGGACGATGTTTATAATTTTATAAAACACATATTGGAACTAGAAGCTAGAACCTTTATTCCTGGTATATTTCCAGTTGAATGTAGGGCTATCATAACTTAAAGTAATAGTGCGGTATTTACAGAAAAGTATTCAACCAACGCTTTTGTGAAGTAAGATGGAAGAGAAGATTTTTACTTTTTACTTAATTATTTTTGTTTGTAAATTGTTTCTTTCATTAAAAAACAATGTCGTTACTATTCGACATATTACTCATTTTTGTTTACAATAGTATGAAGGTAAGCTGAGGTACTGAGGTAGTACAATTCTGAAGTGAGGTCGCGAGGCGATCATATTTGGTCATCCGGCCCGGAGGACCAAAACGGGAAGACCAAACTATATATCATAATAATGACTATTCTTCATCAGTTTTATTAGTATTCGTCTTGAGAGGTTATTACTTGTAATATGCCGGTTTGATTTGAATGATTGTATCTCCTTATGTGTTTGGATTTTTATAAAACACTTTAATACTGTTCTATTATTAACAGTATTAACTCGAAAGTAAGAAAAAGTGCAATTCTTGAAGTAATTGTACCATGCATGAGGGTACAATCTCATGTACTCATGAAATCTCATGTAAATATTGTAAACAAATTTTGGTTGTTAAGGTTCCATAGTTTGTAGTCTATTAATTTTCCTCAATTTATGGGAGAATGTTCTCGGAGACGTTTCAGTTGTTATGTATATGCCTTTACTTAATTATATTTTATGCACATCGGATACATACAGTGTTCCGTTTCATTTGGCTAGTCTTTCCTTATCCGATCGCTCTCTCTGAAATTCGTTCTTCCATCCGTCGCTCGAACTGCTTTTCCTATCTATCCAGCTTTCAAAGATATTAATAAATAGATTTTGTCCATACTAAATAATTATAAGTTGATATATATACGTTCCTTAAGATTTTTTAGGCTGTAGAAGCAACTGAAACATTTCATATTGTCCTTTTTAGCGTGATAATTTTCCTCCTTTAAATAAGAGATTGTTTAAAGGTAACAGAAACACCTTTTGTCACTTGTAATATAATTTTAATGCCCTGCGGTTCATAATGAGTATGATTATATTATTAATTCTCCTTTTCCGCCCTTAGGTCAAGGAACTCGAATGATGAGAAAGTAGTGATGTCCAATTGAAGGAAGTATAGAAAAGTGATATAATGGCGGTTATAAGTGCAGAAAGTATGACATTGTGAAGTACGGCGCAGCAAATCACAATGAGACTTGATTATAAAAAATAATATGTTAGGTCTATCGGCGACAATAAAAACAGTTATTCCGCGCCTTGCTGGTATTAGTTATCATGGTGGCATGTTGGTCTGTTGGACTTTCTACTAGCCCCTAGTTACGGTGTACCATCTTCTTTCTACCTCCTTTTCCCCTCCCCCGAAAGCTGGAGTGGAAAGCTGTCAGGTAGAATCGATTATATTTTATGCCATGTCTCCTTTTTAGCGCCACCCATTCGCCTCTAAATAGCTATAATCAATAGGGACGCGGCGAGGTAATTAGCCAACATGGGTCTTTTATGCTTACTTTCGACTGTTTAAAAAGTTAACCCCTATTTGGTTTTGAAATGGCTTGTCAGTGGTTTCGGACAGCTTAAACTACTTAATCATTTCTCCAATTAAGAGTCTTGGAAATTTTTTATTATACATCCGGGTAATAATCCACTATTAGTATGACAATTCAATCTCTGGCCAATTAGAGGAAAAGGTTGTAAAAAATCATGAAAATTTTGATTGATACATATCTTAGATGAACATTATGCGTAGCTGTAATTTTTATTTGTTTATAAGTACTATGAGACAATGTATCCAATGCAGCAAACTATTTTACAAAGATACTTTTTTTAAAAGTTTTATGTGGATATTGCAGTAAGAAAAACAAATTTACATTTTATTTTATTCTAATTTGGTTAATCCCCCTTGAAGCTTTTAGTAAACGCAGTAGGTTCACTATAAGGGGCTAATTTTTTTTTTCTATAACAGAAATTAGTTGAAAAATGATACTTTTACGGATAAAATGTTCATTATTTTCTTGAAAAATACTTACATTTAGTAGTTGAGTAATCTGCTTTAAAATATGACATGTTGTGGTTGTTTAAATGTTTAATTACGCAAAGAAATGGACCAAGAACACAATTGTTTTCTCTCTAGTTTTGGTGGTTTTAGCCCGAAAGCATCTTAATTTGGTACCAAGGTAATACAAAAGTTTTTATAGCAGAACTTAATATAATAGTCTGATCATAGTGACGTTTTTACGAGGCAGGTTAACTTAATCTTCTGACTAAGAAATAGTTTTCCTTTTAGAAAATATATTATTTCATTGTTTGTTGGCTTTCATTTTGAATGGGAAATTTATTAATAAAAACAGAAAGGGAATTGTAATTGCCAGTAGGATAAGGAATAAGGCAGTATACCTACTCAATTCCCCAGTTTGACCGGGTTAGTTTTGATTGCCCAAAATTTTCTTTCGTTGTCCTTTTTCATAGATCTTTGGTGGGTGTTTGCTGCTCGTGCACACAAAAAGTTATATATAACTTTTCAAACTATTTAATAAAAGTCCTTTTTCACATTTTGTGGCTTATTGATATGAAATCCGTATTTGCTTTGTTTTGTTAAATCGATGCTCTTAAGAATATAACTGACGGAAACCTGATAATTTGAGATGAAAATGGCGAATTCCTGAAACCGGTCATTCGAGGTCTAATGTTCCCTGGCATAGCTACTGATTTTATAAGTAGCAAAAAAATAAAACCAAGGTTCATGGCTGTTGATATTTTAAAGGTCAAACGCTGTACCATTCCATCGCATAATGCCATACCTTCTGTTTCTGTAACTTAATAACCTAATTATAATTATAACTATAATGGTTAAAATCCTATTTAATTCACATATGTGATAGCAATAGCGGATTAAGGGTTTATTTAATTTGAGGCTAAACTAATTTTTTTTTATGTAACGCTAATTACAGAAAAAAATGTTTTCTGACATGTTTTCTTGACACGTGTTTACATTTAATGGCTATTGTAACTGTATTATAATTTAAGAAAATAATATATTGCGATTGTTTAAATATCTGGATGAAATAGCTCATAGAAATAAATATGGACCAATAAAAAAAAAAAAAAAATTGGGGGGGAGGCTTCAACCTGAAAGCCCCTCTTAATAAATCTACTATCTATTGTATGAGGGGCTTAAAATAGAAGTAAAGTAAATCAATTTTGCTTTTTATTATGAAGAAAGTGAATATTATATATATTATATTAGAATACTTTTTTTAATTTATCATTAGGGTCCAAGTACAAAATGTTCATTTTCTCAACAAAAATTAATTTTAACTTGTACTGAATTAGCCTCGTATAAAAATAATTTGTTTGTCCATCAGAAATATTTAATAGTAATTATTATATTATTTTTTACTTAAAATATAACGAATTTTGTATATTGATTTTTTTTTATGCTTAGTTCTTTATTCTTTTGTATATGCCATTTAAATACAATAATGATATATTATTCATTGTCAGCGATTTAATATATATTTTATTATGGAGACTACTGTAACACTCTCTTTTTTATTTTAAATTTTGGTACAATATCGGTGATAATATTAACTAAATTGTTATATCTTTTTATTTTATTGTTCTTTGAATTTAGTGATGTATGTGGCATTTTCTTATCTAGTTCCTTCATCGTAACTAGCTAAGTAGTAACGAGTTCTTTGACACCGCTATATAATTCCTGTTTTAAATCCAGAGCTAATATTCAATAATATTAGTTTGATAAAGGGATTAGTTCCATTCTCATTCCAGTGAATTCCATCGTTTAGATTCCAAACAGATAGGATCTGTTTTTTTATTTTTGTGTGGTTTTCCTTAAATGTTTTTATACAAATTTTCAGCTTTATAATAATTAATTAAGATTAAAAAATATATAATAATAGCAATCAATCATGAATTCATGAAAAGTATTTTTCTAGATACTAATGGCATTTTTATAATAATTAAGATATTTGTTCTCTGGAATCAATATGTCACATATATTTGTAATTGCGCCTTTATCCTTTTTTACTTATTTCTATAAATATAGAAACACATATGTTTTTCTTATATACTGTTTAAAAAAAAAATTATTTATTTTAGTTTTATTGTCTGAATTTATTTTGTTTCGTTTCCTTTGTTATATTAAGCACTCGTTTACAAAAATGTATAAGCCTTCCAATTGCATAAATATTATATGTTAATAGATAGAAAAGAGTTTTTAATCTGTCCCACAATTTTAATTTATATGAACGTTTCGACATATAATTTATAATATTTCGACAATTGTATTGTATAAGGGCTTTACTTTCCTTGAAGACACCATATATAGGAATTATTGGAAGAAGCTAAGCGACTGTTCTGTATATCATGGGTGATAAATATTTAGGACGCAGTCTTTTTTTTAAATTTTTTAATTTTTTATTTATGCCACGAGGTAGTACTTGAACACCCTCAGTGCTCGAACCACGCCCTGAAGATAACCCACATGTTTGGGTTGAAACGTTGGCATAAATAAAAAATAAAAAAATTTAAAAAAAAATAATGCTTCCTGATTATTTATTACCGATCATATATAAGAACATTAGCCTTCAAAAGTACTAATGTAGTAGCTAAGTATAATTAAAATTTATATATTTTATTATGTTTTTGTTGTAATCCAATTTAATTAACTTGGACCTTCTTCATTAATTTAAAACCTTTTTTTCTTTAAAGACTTATTTTTAAACCCTAATAAATGAAGGGCACAGGATTGTATGAAGTCCGCAATTTATGCATAAAAATGAATATTTTCGATTTAGTTTTTTTTTTTTTTGTGGTTCCTGGACCGTTTGGAAGGTAGTATTGTTTTCAACGCTTCGAAAGTATCTTCTTAGAGAAAAATTGAACCTTACTTCATCATTTTACTTGCGAGCTGATGGCATATCGCCGTTTCGTATTCTGCAATAGTTCACAGTAGCAAGCAACGGTTGGTTAAAGAAATCTCTCTACAATGCAACCTCAATGAAGCAAACCACCTTGACCCAATCAGCTTTAGATCCAGTTATATTTTACTTCATAAATGTAATCCCTTGCATATATGCTCAGTATGTTTTTTCTATTTTTTAATTATTATCGATCAGTAATTATCATCAAAAATTAATTTACTGACAGTTTTTCATGAAAAATATTTGTTACAATAATTTATTTGTAATAACAAAGGAAACGACATTTTTATAAGAGCAGCTTAAGGAATTTTCTAATAGCGGTTATCTTTTTATTTTTTTATATTAATATTTTGAAAAATGATTTTTATTTCAATAATTTTGTAGGTGTGGCATTTGCGATTAAAGAGCTATTGATGAATAACTCACTTCAAAGCCGCCGCATCCTTTTTAAATTGGTCTGTGCCCACAGACCCTGGCGAGATCTGGATTCCATTCCTCGTGCCAGAATGAAGATTATGTAGGCTAGGGTTAGTGCTAAAATAGGGTCTTATGTGAAGGTAAATGAATACCATCACGAGGCAGAAAAACATATAATTTGCATTATTCAGAGGATAAAGTAGGGTAGGAGTTTGGAGCATAATTCTGACAACAATTCTTGTTGATGATCTCTGGTTGCTTCAACGTCTGCTACACCAGACATATAACGCTTACAAGGAGATATTTTTCGCCGATTCCAACTCCTCTGACTATGAAATAATTATCTTATGGAAAAAAATGCGTCAAGTTATTCAAACTCGGGACTGCTGTACAAACTCCGAAAATTCCTACCATCAACATACTTCCTCATTATCCGTTCCTACCTTACTGATAGATACTTTAAAGTAAATCTCAACAATGTCTATACATACCACTTTTCCCAGTCTGCAGGTGTTCCTCAAGCTAGGATACTAGGTTCTATCCTTTACACAGTCTATACAGCTGACATCCCAACACTGTCATTATCACATATGCTGATGACACATGTATCCTATCAGTAAATAACGACCCATCTATTGCATCCCCAATCCTTTATCATAAACCTTGAAGAATGGTGTCAGAACAAAGTACCTTCACCCTTCGTCGTAAACCAATGACTTCCTGTCCTTCAGTATCCTTTAACAACACCTCACTTATTCCTGTTGAACAAATCCGTTACCTAGGACTCCACCTGGACAAACGTCTAACTTGGAGTCCTCATACCAGACTGAAACGACAAGAAACAGCTCGACGTTTCCGACTACTTCAACACTTACTAGACAAACGCTCTAATCTTCCAATTAATTACAAATGACTCATATACATGACTATAATAAGGACTATTTGGACTTACGGAGTTGTGCTATGGGGCTCAACCAAACCCTCAAATTCCTCTCGTATCCAATCCTTACAAATCAAAATCCTTAATGATCCTTACTTCGTTACAAATACAATCATCCACAATGACCTTAATTTTCCTTATGTATCAGACTTGGCAAATCCAGATATCTTTCCTTCCATAATAAACTTTTCAGACCATCCCAACCCACTTGTTTCTAACCTGGCTTCCTATTCAATTCCTGATAACCCTCCGAGGCGTCTGAAAAGAAGATGACCACGTGATCTCCTAAAATAGACATATTATTAGAGTGCTACCAATGGGTAGTTTCTCAAAATGTGTTTCATGTCATTATATCCATGTGCGAATTTACTAGATGTATTTTTTTTTTCATCCAGTTGTAAATATGATATAAATAAAAAAAATTATTGAAATTAGGCTATATATATTTTTTTTCTGATTTTCGTTTCCCAAACTGTGTGGGGCCAAAATAGATACATGACGATAGGGCTAAACCAGTCGTACGCGGTTGCTAGGCTGCCAGACTAGGCTCAACTCCAAACCTTCGCGTCCCAACTGGAACGGAAGGCCAGAGCGAAGATGTCACCGTTTATTCCTGTCTGTTTATTCTGGTGATCCAAGGTTTTGATTTATCCAAGCTCTTCCTGACTCAATATATTTTATTAAATTAAATCACACTGGTCTTCATCTTCAGATATCTCTGATGAATAGAATTTAAGAACGTTAGCACACAATAAATATTATTTCCACTTATTTAGTATCTTTTGCCTTTATTGACCTCCGATCGAATATTTTATTAATTAAAATTCCTTTTTTGGTCCAATATTTTAAAAAATTTATTTTTTTGATAAATTTTTTTACTGTTCTATATATATTCACATTCAACTCTCAAAAATATTTTTGCAAACTAATCAGATTTTCATCGATTTCATATTCCCATGGAATTCTTCATTCATTGATTAAAATAGTTTTAAAAGTATTTCTGCTGATGTCTTATCAAGTTTCGTTTTCTTGGAACTCTGATTAGGAGAGAAATAAATTTTTTTTTTAACTTCCTGGTGATGTCAGCTTTCCATTTTTTATATTTAATTTTCAGCGGCTAACTTTGATCGAAGATATCGCGCGATAAATGCCATGAAAGTTTTAGGCTTTAAAAATTATTTTTCACTTTCTAACGATTAACTTGATTTTAAAATAATAAATAAAAGAATTCAGAGATAGCGAAGGGGGACGATTCAGGCTGCCACAGGGTTACATAATATGTAATGCCAACAGAACAAATAAATAAAATGTGTAAATATTAAAATTGAGTAGTGATGGTTGATGATAAAGTTGACCAAATTTAAACCTTTTTGCCCAGGCGATCTCCATTGTTTGTCAAAACGTTGGCATTTGTTAAAACTTTATAATTTGTTAATGTTATTCCCGCTCTTTTTTAAATTTTCGAAGCATTATTGCGCTATGAGTTTATTATGATATAAAATCATTTTTTTTTTCAGTCCCTGTTGTCTAAGTTATCATTATTTTATCATTGATGTATTTTAACATTCGATTTTTTCCTGATTTCTTTGTAAGAGTAAAAAAATAAAATAAAATAATAACCACTCGAGATAGACTAAGAAACAAAAATTACCTTTTCCCATTTTTCTGTGTAAATATTTTATTTTCGTTCGCTGATAAATTTTGTCGGTTTATTTGCCTTTTGCTAATTTTACCTGCAATTTCTCTCTCTTATCTTATCACTCGACCTGAATTGCCTTGTCGCGATAAAAGACAAACCTATTTTACATGTTTTTTTTTGGCCTCTCTTTAACTTTCCTTTATTTAAGATGAAGTTTACGTTTGAAATCCCAACAACGACGGAGGGCCATTAAGTAGGAAGTACTTGATAGTTTCGCATTAGTTTGCTCTTCTGGCATATAACAAAACAAGGACTCTCAGACAGACTGCATTCAGACACTGTTCAGCCTTGATAAAGAGCATTCAGCCGAGAGGTTGCTCGCTCAAGCGAATTGGCGAAGCCGAAGAATGACCTCGAATAGTAGTTAGGTTAGGTCATCTCTTTCCTAAAGTATGGTCTATTTCGTAATAATGTTTGCAAGAAATAATTTCATTCCTGTTGTATGACCATCATATTGTAAAAAGTGACGTTTTTTCAACAAATAAGAACAAGATATGTCCTCATCGAAGGAAAAAATTGCTGTCTTTTCCCATCACCAAAATTTTTGAACATATTTTTGATTTTGAGAGAACGTCTTACTTGGAATGCTCATACTAGACTGAAAACACAAGAAACTGCTAGTACATTCCGATTACTACAACACTTATTGACAAACGCCTTAAACTTCAAAAGCCCATATACACTACCATCGGAAGTGTTCTTATGGAATTGATTTTTGGGGCTCGCGAAAGTCGTCGAATTCTTCCCGTATGCAATCTTTAAAATCCAAAATCCTTCGTAAAATACTTACAGCCTTGCCCTGAATTAAACATTTTCTCTTTTAATTTCAAACTCTTTGGTTATTTCAACCTGTAGCTCATAACTTTTATCAGAAACTTTTATCCAAGACAATTCCTGACAACCGTCAGAGGCGTCTGAAATTTAAAGAAAATGGCCTAGAGTTCTGCTAAATTAATCTAATTGCTGAAGTGTTACCAATGAGTTGCTTTTTCAGAAGATCTTAACATGTTTTATATTCTCATAGCAGATTAACTTGTCATATTTATTTATAAAGTTGTAAATATCAATAAATAAATAAACAAAAAAAAAAAGGAAAATTGATAATTCATAACATTCAAAGTGAATAGCTCAAAGAAAAATAATTTATTTTATTCTTATTGCGCAGTATCCAAATATTACATTTTAACATATAACTAACTTACTGCAAGAATTTGAATTGAATTTGTTCTAAAACATTGAATTTAACTAGACATTTGCTTCCTCTCTACCAAAGTGAGACGTCATTTATTCGTGGAGGCGATTAAATCACGAATATCGAGGAACAAATTATGTTCCTTGGTTGTCTGTAGTTAACTTTTCTGAACATCCTTTAGTTGGCAGATTTATCAACTATTAACCAAATGATTTGACATGCTAGGAATTTCCAAGGTCGTGTGAAAAGGAGTTGGATACGCGATAATTTTTAATTACCTGACACCTTGAAGATTAATTGAAAATAAAAGTTCAGGAAGAGGTACTGCTTGGTACTGATTTTACTCTAGCGTGACGACTCTTTTCAGTTTAATCAAGCTATCCGTTCACTAGTTTTTTTTTTTTTTTTGCTTCGACAAGACTTATTGACCAAATTCACGTATTGTGGATTGATACGTGACTGTCGCGGATATATTGAACAGGTGTAGGTTGAGGTGTGCTGTCGCGAAAAACAAAAAAAGATATATTAGTTTTAAATTTATTATGGATCATACAGGAACCTTTCGTGAGATCAGTCCTGATGAAGGCTTAAAATTTGGGCCGAAACGTCGGCAAAATAAAAATAAAAAGTTTTATCTATTTTTACTTTGTTACTTGTCAGTCATTACGAAGAAGAAGAAACATATCTCATTGACCAAATATTTTGCTTTTTTTCATTAAACAAATGGATTAAGTCCATTTTTAATGTTAACTCAATCTGAGACTTAAAACGTTTCTATTAATAAATTTTTGGTTAAGGAGGCATTTAAAATATTTTGTTTGTAAAAATGATTTTACTTATGTCTACTTTAACACTTGTGAAATTGAATTCACCAATCCTGCTCGTTTAAAGATATTCGTATCTAAAAGAAGCTATTTAAAAACCTCTAAGAGAATTTTGAAGAGGCTAGTTGACGGATATGGTCTCTATTAAAACGACAAGATAATTACTGTACATCTGGTCTAATCCTTCAAATTAGTGATTCACCCAGCCTTTCGATATTTTCATCTTATTGTGCCATGGTCTCAATTATTCTTTTATGCCTTCGTCCTATATTCGGCGAGTATTTTTTTTTGTCCATTTTGGCTAATTGTTCTCGCCATTAATTATAATGTGTTATGTCTTTCAAACTGCAATTATTTCTGACGTATGTGGGATGACTGATTCGAATTTAAATTACATGGCTAAAGCCGACTCTTTCTCAATAACAAATATGTGGCAATAAAAAAAAAAAATATGTCAACGTTTGCCAATGTAAGCCTTGTAACTCCATTTTGGTAAATTTTACAAGAAAATAATATGAAGACCTTCCAACAATGGAATAAGTGATACAGATTTTGTTCCTATAGATTTTATTAAATGGTACAATGTAAAAACTACAGGACTTTTAGGAAACACGTATTACATAGTAGTTATCACATACTTGCGTATATATTAAAGTACATGCTGTATGATTATTATTCTATGGCCAAGATAATTTTATTAAACTTTTTATAACCGTATAAGAAAGAGATAGATAGATAATGTATAGACAATTGTCAAAACGAGTAAAGGATTTATTGAAATAATAAAATAAATGTTTTTATTTTTTATTAATCTATTTCTTAGTACCTAAATTAATGTAATTTCTTATTTGTAATCTTTTCTTGTATACAAATTTCTTGAACTTATTAATTTTAATCTTGGCTCATAATTGACCTAGCTCTGAAAGTTCATCTTCCATTGATTTATTTATTTTATTTTTTCTTTTAGTCGGATCATATAACAATAAATTTTATTTATTTTCTAATGTTTTAAGAAGTCTCAATGAATGGATTTATAGAGCTACACCTACGCAGACCAATACCCGTCTTGTAATCCAAGACTTGGCTCAATATAATTATGTATTATGCCCCTGTAATGTTATTGAAACTTACGTAAATTCAATTTGAGTTGTATTATTTTCACATTTTTTAACACTCAAGGAAGCAGCAGCTCGTATTCAGATTTAATCTTAATTTTTGTTCGAATAAAAGTCGATTTAAGAACAGTTTGGGTACTTAACGTTGGATATTTATTAATCCTTGCACAAAATCTGTACAAATGCAAATTATCAAATTTTTACTGAATATTTAATAGTTGACCGTTGCATTATAAAGGAAGGAGATGGTCCGGGGTGGCGGTCATAAATAGCCTAAATAATGGTAAAACTATTTCATTAAAAGCCAACCTTTCGACCCGACATTGCAAGTCTTCTTCAGGGAGGTGTGTTCAGCTAGGAGTTTCACTTAGAACTTCTGGTAAAACTATTTTATTTTATATTTTATTTGTGGTCGAAACGTTCGATTTTAATAAAATAGTTTTACCAGCAGTTCTAAGTGAAACTCCTAGCTAAACACCTCCCTGAAGAAGACCTGCAAAGTTGGGTCGAAACGTTGGCTTTTTTAATAAAATAGTTTTACCACTATTTTGCCTATTTATGACCGCCACCCCGGACTATCTCCTTCCTTTAAAATTTTTACAATTCTACGTTCTAGCGATTGTAGTTGTAATTAAATATTTTTAAAGAGCGAATACAAAATCTTCAAACAATCACATAAAAGCACATATTAGTGTGGAAATTAAAATATTCTCGTTGTTTGAGCTGAATTGATAATTATATTTGAATGGTGATTTTTGATCGATTGTTGATATAGTTAACATTTGTATCAACGACGTATCCATCCATCTTCAATAAAATGAATCTTGTATATTTGATTGTCTGTTGCTTGACTCGTTTTCAACATACTTTTCTTCTCATACTAATACGTTTTGAGAGTCCTTGAGCGGCCTTGGGCTCCAATATGCGAGGCTTTCTATCTCGTAGATGTAAACCAGACGTTGGCAATTCGCAGTGATGAGAGTTCATTGTCCCCGCACGGGGAGAAGGAACTCTTTTTATTTTATTGCCCAGGAAGGCTGGGAAAGTGCTCACCCGGAGGAGGAACAACGTAGACATCTCCTACATCGTTTCCTTGAGCCGTTTTTATTATTGCCATTTCTTCCTCCCTGATTTAGACAGATGGCCAAACTAGACAAAGAATGTCCTTGGCCGGCCGTGACGAAATGGTTTCGCTTCGCCTAGTTTGGATCAACCTGATTTCGGGAGGCATAATAGCCATCTTCTTAACCGGCTTAGAATGGTTCTGGTTCTCTTCCATTTTCGGTCAGGAAAGTGGTTAAAGAAGTTTCTTAAAGGTCATGTGATTTAAAAATCTTTCTGTTGGTTTCGTTTCTATTTTATTTTTATTAAATATATCTATTCGTCCAGAAACATAACAAAAATCGTCATTTATTTTGGGATAGTTCGAATTGAGTCCCATCTATTTGTGATTTTTTAAAACATTTCTTATTTATAACAGTGGTTTGATGGTTGACTTTAGTGAATAATTAAAGATATGTTGGTGGGATATTCAATCAAAATACGAAGTATAAATAAATATTATTTATTTATTTTTACTTTGTGTTTTGACTGAACTCCCCCAATCAACTTCTCTTCAATATTTCATTTATATTTATTGTTATTTTATTTATTTTAATTGGTTACTTGCATGGAAAAAAAAAAAACAAGCAAAGTTGTGCTGCTATAGAATTTAAGTGATAAACGGCGTATATAAGATCGAGATTGCACTTCTCAAATAATAAAAAAAGGTTCATATTTTGCAAAAAAAACGTGAAATAATAATGCAGCTGGGAGGTCTGGTGGGAACTGGAGGTGTGGCGCGGTTTTATACCACCACTCATCTTTCACAAAAATACGCATCAGGAAAATCCAGTATTTTTTGCATTTTCATTATTATAAAGTTCACCATATTGAAGTAAGTTTATCGACTGTTCTACATATCATGGGTGATAATGTCATGCGTTCTGAGTATTTATCACCCATATTAAGTTCACCGACAAAAAAAAAAATTAAATTCTTGCAAGTACTCAATTTGTTTTCATGTTGAAATGAACTCTGATTTGTTCTATACAAACTTCTAACAATTCTTCTATTTTTTATTATAAATGTGTCTTGCTTAACCTTAGTATGTAATGGAAACATTTCATTACTTAGATTAATAATTTCTTATATATGTATTATATATAAAAAACTGTAATTAATATAGCAAAATTTAAAGAAAAAAAAAGTTTTTACAAGTTTTACGATGTATACTGCATAGCTATTTTCAAAATTAGTAGATTTATATTTATTTATAATATATATAACTTCTTATTAGATATAATTTATATGAAAAGGGTAAATATCGAACGAATTCCCAAAACGGCATTTGAATTTGAGTATGAGGCCGAGGCTAGGAGAAGGAGAGGAAGGCCTCGTGTCAGGTGGAGAGATGTGGTTGAGAGTGTGGCAGGCCGAGGGTTGACGGAGGAGGAAGCGATGGAGAGGAATAAGTGGAAGAACCGAATTGAGGGAGGAGTTTGGCTGAGAGAAACTTCAATTTACGAAGAAAAACCCTTAAATAGAAAAAAAAAGATATAACTTTGTAATCGCTTATTTTAAGGAAATTACGAGTGAAATAAACTATTGGAACATTATTTTTCCATCGATTGACGAATAAGGAAGTGGAAAGCTAAGTAAACATTTTCACTCCCTCGGGATTTGAATCACAACCCCCTGGTTTTGAGCGTAATCGCATCCTAGATTGCCGTTATTATCGGGCGTACGAGCTGACATCCTACTGAATTAGTCGGCAATCAACTCCGATAATTGCCGTAGCCGGGTGAGATAGTATCTACAACGTAGAAAGTAAAACGTATCATCCCTCTTAACGATTATCTCCATAAAATAATAGTGTTCTAGTCGTCCTTCTCCGTTGTTACCCCTGACTTTCTCTGTCACCCTATCACAGTCTGCTGACTTTTTTTTATGTTGTGTCGTGAAGGCGTTCCGTAATAAAATGGAAATATCATCTCACATGAAAAACATTTTTAATATTTTATTGTTTATGATTAGTTGACTCCAACATACACTGGACAAGCTGAGGAAAACAATTGCTACTTGTTCTCGCGGTTATGACTATCTAAAATGGGAAAAGTTCTCCGGAAATGGCATTGCAAACAAGTCACTGGAAATTCCCGGAACTTTTTTTTTGTTTTGATAACTCTTCATACATAAACTAACAGCATCAGAAACTATGAGAAAACTCTTGCGTAAATCCAGGAACACCACCTAGCGTGTGTTTCCGTCCATATCTTGTTAGTGATAAGGCATCAAAGAACTTTATTTTTTGTTAATATGGGAACAAGATTTCCATTTCGTCTTGTGTTCACATAATATTTGGCGAGTTAGTCTTTCCTATAGTATGTAACATAGGATGGTTTAATCAGAGAGGTTCCTAAACTCATAACTAATTCATAGATGTATTCCGATGTACCTCAATGATCCCAGTGCTGAGTTAAGGAACTAGTCCATTGTTCCAACGACGTGTTCAGGAACGGTTTATTGAAGTTCGTATGCTTAACAATGTTCTCAGCGCTGAGTTTAGGAACTTGCCCATCTTGTTCAAGGTCGTTCCAGCTTTTTTCTTTGTTTAAATTTTGTATTTTAAGTATATACTCTAAATGAACCATCCAATTAACGTTCCTTAAACAAGGTAATTATAGAAGTATTATTAAAAATGCAAAATAAATTGAGTATTTTGTATCTGAAATAATTCTTCTGAAAATATTTAAATTTTAAAATGCTGTATTTTAAAATAATAATTTAAATTTATTTTGCTGATATCTCAGTCGAACTTTAAAATTTTATATATCAGGAGATCAGGAGAAGACATAGTTTAACGTTCAATATTTATAAATCGAATGTAAAAGATCGTGTAATATATAAATATTATGTTAGTAAATATTTATGAATTCATGGAAAAATGTTTTCTTAGGGCGTTTTAATTAACAAAATTAAGTTAAATTAACTCCATAGTGTTGTATGTTTTTAGTTCTATTTATTTAAATCAATAACAATTATTAAGTACTTTTTTTATGTGATGCTATTGATTGATATTCCATAAATTCTGGTTGGAAATTATTTTATATATTCCTAACAGAAATATTAAAAAATTGAAGTTAACAATATATATTTTTTCTTTTGTTTCAGGTGAGTGCTGGTTATTATGCAACTTTTGTAAGTACATTTTTCAATTTCTTAATGTTGAATATTAAGCGAAACATGGTAAATAAAATCACTAATGAGAAATAAGTCTTTTCTTTTTTACGGCTTACATATTTTTCTATTAGGGTGTCAGATTGAATTATTGTATCGTTGGTTTATTAGTAGACCTTTAGTCGATTTTTATCACAAGGTATGTAGTTGTTAATTTCGATCATATTTATCGACATTAAGTACATACCGATTATTTTATATATAAAAAATAGTTTCATTAAATGCATGATGTTCTGACTTTACAGAGCAAAATGTCATTATCTGGTTCTTAATAACTTCTTTTACTGAATTAATTGAAAAGATACTTAATAAAACTAACTAACTAAGTAAGGGACGTTCAACTCACATTCTGTGTACTTATAACGTTATAAAAGTAAGTATTTTGTTTAACTATGATTGTGTGCAAAAAGTCATTATGTGCGTCTTGGTTTCATTTTGTTTTCATTGTTATGTATGTGTTAAGTATTTTAATTGACTGTTGAAAATGGAATATATAATTAGAATCACAAATAACAAAAAAAAAAAAAATGAAATTGCTGTTTAAGTATTTTTTTTAACGAATCAGAAACTTCATTTTCGATTATCTTAAATTCATTAAAATGGTATTTAACCACTTTTTGAAATAAACCGACGCATTGTATGTATTATGTCTAAATATTTTTTATAGTTTTGATCTGATACAGTTTTGATTATTATGGTTATCGTTATATATTTTCAATGTAATATTCGTACCCATAGATAGCTGATAGAAGTAACACACTACTGCTTTTAGCTATTCATTTTTTTTTTTCGAAACCGAAGCGCTTTCCCACATTACATTTCGATGGAAAGCCGTCTGACCTCTCAATTTAGAAATTTCAAAAATTATTATAAATGTGGGTCGATTTCGCTAAATTTTTGACGTCAGGTTGCCTATTTATATCCGATGTACTCAAAGAAGGCCCGAGGCGAACACTTAATATTCATATGTTATTATAGGCTGTCTCATTTGCAAGTCCTATTTGGAGGAGAATATCGGCTTGACCTGGCGATTTGTTGTTTCGAAATTTAACAACCAATTTGTTTTCATTATTATTCATACTATTGTTGCGTGATATCGATTCATGCATAAATATGTCTGCTGCAGATTGAGCTGAATATCATTATCACCTAGAAGTTTGAAGCTTACCAAAAATTTTTTCGAGTATTTTCAATGCACTTAATATATATATATATTTTTAAATAATGATAAATTAATAATTACATCTTATATACTTAACATATTAAACATTAAATTAAATTAACATATCGGTACTGTTAGTGCAAAAGGTAAAGATTTAATTTTTTTACAGAAGAGTAACTTAAAAAGAGAATAATACAGAATAGTAACAAACCAGTTATTTTTTTAATGATTTATTAGTGTAATTTCATATTTTACTTATCTCTGCTATTTTCCTATTTAACTGACTACTTATAGCAGTTGCAGACTACAAAATATCACCTTTACCGCAAAGAGAATAAACATGGATAATTGTTACATACGGGCTTTTGCATTAACAGTAGTGATATGTCTCATTCAGTAAGCAGTTACTTGAATCAAAACCTCGAGGTAACTGATACGAGACGAAGATGATCTGTGAACGTAAAGAATATTTTTTTCAGAAAAAAAAAATGAACTGAAGAATTTTGAGGAAAAACATTGTAGAGAAAGGTGTTGATGTTTTTTTTCACGCATTCTTTTAGGCTAGGGAAAGAACATAGGTTATTGACCTAAAGTACAGAGGATACAAAATTAAAAAACTAAAATTCTGAACCCACATAATTCTTTTTTTTTTGTATGTTATTGTTTTATTATTATGGCGAATAGTTCACGCTAAAAATACACTATCATTCTTGTATATTCTCTGAAGTCACTTTGAAGATACTATTATTGACTTAAACCTGTATATCTCAGGAGAGAATAACTTTATTTTTATAAAAGGGTGCTGCCCAATTATATTGATTTGCTACATGCTTATCAATCAATACAGTGGACAATTATTTAATTAAACTAATATAAAAATTGTACAGCATCATCACTATAAAAGAGTTGTAATAAATAAAACTTCAAATTTAAGTTCCCTTAAGGAAAAACTTATATAAGGGAGAGCTGGATGAAGAGATCTCAAAAGAAAATATTCGTGAATTAAAATTTACTTAATTTATGGCGATACAAAATTTTGAAAAATTTAAACGATCCGGTTCCAATTTTTTCTTGGCGTTCTCGGTTCATTTTGTTGATTATGTCCGAAAACCACGGCTGAACTAATTTAACCAGCAACCAGCTTTAATTATTTACCAATATTGAGACTTGTCACGAACATATACTGCTTCATTTGGATGAGTTTTAATTTGGTTGTTAATAAAATTTTGTTGACATTTAGGATATTAATGTTTATAGGTTTGCTATTCCGCAAAACGTTATTGCACAAGAATTTTGGTTTATCGACTGATAACTTGGATTAAGAATCTCTCTTAAGTTTTATAGGTTCCATAATTTCAAAAAGAAGGGGTACGGCATATTTTTTAGTAAATTAAATTTTATCAAACATAAACTTCGTCTTTTTAAGTCCCGAAATGAAGATGATTAGGTGAAAGGGCGAATTAAGTTGAAAGTATTATTTCTTCGGCCTCTTCCTCATTGTAAATTAATGACCTCTGGTGAAAGATGTGTGGACAATAGGAGAAAGCTTAGTTATCTGATACTAGACTGTTGGAGTGTTGACAATTAAATGTTTAATGTCGAGCCGCACAGGCGTAACAAGATCTGCACGCAAGCTATCTGTGCATCGAAAGGTATATAGATATTAGCAACAACTCTCTACCTCGTATTGATTGCCAATAGCAATAAAAATAAATGAGTACGTGCATATTTTCGAGTCCAAGCATAGTGAATTGTCTCTATGTCCAATGGAACTCAACGATCCTCCTTAGGCTTTTGGATATGAGTCTATTACACAATTGCATCGATTCTTAATATCTTATAATAGGTTGAATATTATAAAAAAAATGCTAGCATAGTCCAGGCAATAGTGTAGTAAAAGGAAAAAAACGCTATAATGATAACGAGAATACGCCGACTCACTATTAGTATAAATGAACGTCTCGCATGTCTAAGCGTTGTTGTCGGAGAATAAAAACTACATTTTCTTATTCAAGCAAATGTTCTCAATAGATTCTGACCATTCAATAGTTGATAATGAATAAACAAGTGTTATTAAATAAATTATTTAAAAAAATGTAATAATGAATATATTTTTCTTATGGTTATTAAGCTTTTTCATTAATTTTTTTTCTTCAATAAACTATTAAACTTTTTAGTTTCTCAAATTTATTTTGCCAACGTACACGAAATTATTCATCAGTTCACAGCCACCGGTTTGGAATCATTGTTAGCTGAAAAATAACAACTCTGCCTCTCACGAGTGCCTTAAAATGATTCAAGTTCTTTTGAATTTATTTCATATTAGAAATTGGGATATTTTTGTTTATCGTTATTGATTTTTATTTTGTAAAAATATGAATCACAAGTGTTTGTTTCGTCAAATTTGACCTAGGCAAGATTGTGAAGAAGGAATACAAATTTATATTTTATTGTTTTGTTATTTAAATTTTAATTTTAACCTTCAATAAAAATTCATATTAAATTTTAGTCCTTTCTACGTCTCATAGTGGTTAATTTTTTAATCATAATATAATGAATTCTAAATTTTAATTTTGCATGACGTCCTTGATAAACAAACCGCTTGGTAGCTCTCTCTATTTACCTTTTTTCAATTGCATTGGTAGTATTTATTCATTATCCTATAAAATGAAATGAAATGGATAAAAAGAGTAAAAATAATTGTATAGATAAATAAATTGTGGTGGCAAAATAAATACGCAACATTTGATTCGCCGCCCATTTGTTAAAAGCAAAGCAGGACTCAAGGAGATACCAACGCTTTCCTGTAAGCTCCGTCACTGGTTTTAGAAGCCATTTTGTGTGAGAGTAATAGATCTCTATGTGACCATAACTGATAAGAAAAAAAAACACATTAGCTAAATATTTAATTAATGTAATTAACGTAATTTATTAACATTCGAATTAACAAACCCTATCAAATTTAGTAGTAGTATTTATGTAAATATATTTTTATATAAAACAGATTTGTTAATAATTACGAAAAAAAAAATCAAATCAGTTGTTTCATCACTCCTTCATTCCTTATGACTTAGTCACTAACGACTGCATTAATTATAATAATCATAGCATAATAATAATTATGACATCTGGCGGTGAGCGTTCTCTCCCTGACTTCCATTGATGTGGGAAGGGAAAAAAGACATTAAAACGAAAGAGACTGATGTCATCGGGCATCAAGGACACTTTAATGCAGACTTTTTATTCAATTCTGCCTCCACATTTCCTCGTCCAGAGCAGATGATATAGGCTAAAACCCGAAACAAAAGGATGTTGCCTAAGGTTGTTGACACTGCATCTATTTTCGATCTATCGTGCCATGTCCTGGTTCAGTATAAACAAACAGTACATAAGCTGTTTTAAACAAATAAACATATACAACACTAACGAAGCTCTTTATGAACTAGTTGTAAGAACGTAGTATAACTAACATCACATAAGTATCCATACGTTCCGAAACTTCCATAAAGAAACGAACACTTGCCATTTATTTCTATTTAGACGTTTCGGTGCTGGGAATCATGAAGATAATCAAGACTTGGGAGTGTATATATTAAATTCATTTTTCTATAATTTGATTCAAGGTATTGGGAAAAAAATATAATTAAAATAAAAGAAAATATATTTATAAAGGAATATATTTAATACTTACCCTAGGTATTTTATGATCTTAGTTCACAGAATGTTTATTCTTTGAACAAACGTTTTCTTATTCCTTTCTTACTTTCCTACTTCTACTAGGCAAAAATAGTATTGCAAACGGGTCAAATTTCCGAATTGCGGTTTTCGATAAATCTTTACGTTTCAGAGACCCCTGAATCCGAAAAACACATTTTCAGCCATTGGTCTATCTGTGCCAAGATTATCTCGGAAACTAATAGACCGATTTTGTTTCTTCTTTTTTTATTTTGTCTTGATAACTGATGCCTGTGGCACAAAAATTAGGTGCTACTTACCCAATAACGGCTGCGCAGTAAGAGATAATATATTTTTCTATGGACTGTAACGCAGAAACAGCTGTAGCGATTTTGATGAAACTTTTCTATAATTTTCTAATTAATTTCCTTTCAATTTTCATACCTGTACTAAATTCCTGAGAAAATTCAGGGAAAAAGTTATAAACAAAAGAAAAATGTTTTAGGTTCAAACTAGTTAATATAATAACCATATTCTATGGTTTATATATTGGCAATTAAATTATTTACAAAATAAAAAACTCATCGGAATCGAATCAGTATTAGCGATGGTTAGCGTATTCTATTTTCTACACATCTTTATTACTTTCCTATCTCTTCTAAGATCGGTCGAAAAATCATGTCAGTGCACACACCAGATTTTTATTTTTTTTTCATATACATTCCTAATTAACCGTTTAAGCGTTCAGTAAACATTTTTTTTTCTTTCTTGGATCTTGACTTATTTGAAAACTCTAACTCTACTAATATTTGCATCTGTAGATTTTTTTTTTAAGTTGTTTCACCGGCAAAGTATATTTTATATTATAGATGGAATGTATCCGACTTCATTGCTGCCGTCATCGAAGCACTACGGAGACCGCTTAACCCTATATGGGTTTCCTATTGTCAGCGGTTTGTTGTAGAAAATAGTTCTTCTAGAATTGCAGAAAGATCTTTTAATCAGGCGGCGGTGTATAATTTTATAAAATTACCCCTTAAAATGTAACTATCTGTTGTATATAACCATTCTAAATTGCTGTACACTGCCATAAATTGCTGTTTTTAAATCTATCCCCTTCTATCTAGTTTAAATACCCTCCAAACTTGCAAATCAAAATGTCACTTGCAATGATATCCCGACAATAGCTCATATTCTCGGACATAGCACGGTTTACTCTCGTAAATTAAACGATATGCGGATATCGCAAAACGTATCGATAGCAATGGGAAACTGTAATAATAGAGCCAATACAATATTATAATTTCTCACTAGCGTACATTTAATAAAAGAGATCTGTATCCCGGAGGTAAACAGCACCATTCCCATTATTCTTTGAAATTATTTGATAACTAACAAATACATTTTAATAGCACAAATCCGTCCGCCGTCCGCGCATTTTCTCCCGGGACAACTGATCCAATTTTTTCAAATTTGAATTTAAATTCTGAGGTCACCCGAGGATAATCATCGTACATCTACGTTACTATCAGCCCTTTCCTTTCAAGATGGTGGCCGAAAAACCTGTGTTCCTATAGACTGTTGAGCCTAAACGAATGTACGAATGGTTATTTAAAAGTTCACGAAACTTCTCATAAAAAAAAATCATTAAAATCAGAGAATTTGAAGCAAAGATATTGTGTCTAGATATTTGATATATCTTTTACTGCAAAGGTTATGTATTTTATTATGGTTTTTTATTTTTTGTAAGTGTTATTGAAGCAATGCTATTTGTTTTAGCAAATTTTTTTTTTTTTTATTTGTTTATTTAGAAATATTACATTCTGTCACAACAAGGACATTTATAATAGTGATCAGAGAAAGCACACTCACACTCTATTTACAATAAAAAAAAAAATAAAAAAATAAATAATACAGAAACTTAATAATAATAAATACAATAAAATAAAATAAAAATAAATACAATAAAATAAAATAAATGTATATAAACAAAAGAACTAACCTAATCATACACACTCGGGCTTGAGTGGAGGATCTGGCCATTGCCAAAACTCCAATAGATGCTTATTTACAAAAGGTCTCTGGGCCACTGCCGCTTCAACCTTCGAGGAGGATTGTAAGGATGGGTGGTGCTGGATAGAGATTGTGCAAGGGGATTTGGATGATAGGTAAGGTTTTGGTGAAATTTGGAGAATATTTCTGGAATAAGGTCTAGGACAAATGGGATATTAAGGTCATTAGCAAATTAATAATGATGAACAAAAAAAAAAATGATAAGGCCAATAATAGGAATCACCTTCTATTTCTTTTTCTTTATGTTACTAGGAAGGTAATGTTATTTCAGATGTATAATTGTTTGGAAATAATAAACCGTTGTGAAATAATTAGCAGCGTTTTTTATGTTAATTTTGTGAATTATTGAAAGAGGTTTATCGACTGTTCTGCATATCATGGGTAATAAATAGTATGATAATCAACAAGTATCTACTCAAGTGTGAGTACTTGAATACCTTCAGTGCTCGAAACACGCCCTGATGATGACTCACATGTATGTGTTGAAACGTCGGCACTAATAAAAACTTTATAATGACTGCGTCCTGAATATTTATCACCCATGTTAATTTTGTGTTTAATTAGTTTTGGTTTATTCTGTTAATTTAATTTTTATTTCTCTGTTTGTATAGTTTCTTTATGTATATCCTTTTTTTATATATATAAATATTCTTTTAAAAATTATTTTTATATACATCTATATGTTTCGTTATATATTTTTTATTTATAGACTTATTTATTTATAAATTCTTATTTTATTAATCGGGCGCTGATGACCTGGATGTTTTGCACCTTCAATATGAGAACAGCCAACCTCCAAACATCCCATTAGCCCTCGTCTCGTCGCCCTTAACTCCAGTTAAAGAGCTGAAATTACTCCCATAGCATTTTCAGATTTAACATAAACATCAGCTTTAGTTGAAAAGGTAATGGATGCAAATAAAGCCAGTAGCCGGGATGAGGGTAGCGGCCTTGAAGGAACAGTTATCCCCTTTTAAGGCAGAGGAACGGGTTCTCAGCTGACTCCATCATCTCTGTCCTCTTGACATTTATATTGTCCTAGACTCTGTAGTTGAGGTGTCACATGTTGTGTCTACTCGTTACGCGTATTTGGTTGTCAATGGCCTTCTAAACAGGTTGTTTGACCGTGTACGTCGTCAATGGCTGCTGTATAATATCCAGTCGGTTGTAACTGTAGCTTATGAAAATAGTCCTAAAGTAAACTATGACGTGAATGAACCTTTCGAGTTTTTTTTTTTTTTTTTTAAGAGAGGAATATTTATGTAAAAATTTGTCCTGTAATTTATATTCCTTTACATTCTCCACCCCATATTTATTATAATTTTTAAGAAGGATTTTTATTTTACATCTGCCAATTGTACTATGGCCTTTTCTTCTTACCTATCAAAGCAACAAAATATAGCTCTTCTTATTTTATAGCTTAAATCCATTTTCGAACCCACAATTCAGCTTAATTTTATGGCGCCCTAAACGAAATTTTTTTCAAATAGAGAGGATACACCTCTATAATTTCTTTTTCTCTTATACACACTCACGTTGTTTTTCAAACAAAATTTAAATGAATTTGGCGCGAAATTTAACAATTTTCAAGTTTATTCGCAGTATTTTATTAATTTTACAAAAATTGCCTCCACCTTTTGTCCAACTCCTAATACATTAACTCATAATAGATTTGTAATTAATTAAGGATTTATTTATTATTATTATATATTGAAATGTGAATAAATTTGAGGAAGTATAGTTACACATTTTCACTAGCGGATCCAGGATTGAATTTACTGGAGTGGGCTTCAGCCCGAAAGGGTTTTTTTTTTTATAATAATGATTACTACTTTGGGAGGACAAGAAAGAAACTAACTAATATTTGATTAATATGAAATGGTGTTGAAGTGATTCTTGAAATTCTATTAAATGAAATTACACGAACAATAATACTTTTAGAGATAGGTTTTAAAATTTATTTCATATGACATGGTCATATTTCACCATTTTGGGAGGGCTTCACCCTGAAAGCCCTCTCTCCCCTCTCCCCGTCGTTCCGCCTGTGCACATTGGTACAACTTAAATTGCTAATAATATTAATAATATTATAAAAAAATCAAATAAAAAAATTCGAAACATGTTAACATTATTTTTAACTTAAAAAAAAAAACAGTAATTAACACAAAGTATTATATATCATTTACCACAGAAATAATCGAATTTCCGTACAAATGGAGAAAAATTAATTTGTATAAAATTTTAATAAACAACTCTGTTTATATGGATTTGTTAATAAATAAATAAACAAATAAATTTGTTTCCAGCTACTTAAAACCCTCTCTTATTAAAATTCCTCTTTACAGTTCAATCAGATGCTGTCTAAATATTTATTATGTAATAAGGCTTTAATTTTCTTTTAAACATTATTTTTTTCGATTATTTTTTATTCTGTGTTGAACATGAATTTCACTATTCGCAAAGCATTGCGAGTCGGTAAAATTTGTTTTTCTTAACTTCTACTTTTCCTATTCATGCGATTGTATTTCTTTGAAATGTATTTTATTTTCTATTTATCTTCGACACACTCCTCTTTATGTGTGTATACATATATATATATATATATATATATATATATATATATTATTTTTTTCTTCTCCTAATCTTTATGTGTATTCACTTAAACATCTTAAAGAACTTATGTAAATAATTTATTTACTGTAGTTATTTTTTTTTTTTTTATATTCCATTACTGCAATGCTTTGCCTATAAATTTATTTAGCGTAACTTTCTAATTTCATTTAGTGATTATTATATTATTGTTTTAGCTCTAGTATTGTAATATTGCAACCCTATTAACCAACTGTTTTCGTTAATATATCCTAAGAGCTATTTACTTATTTTATTACTCGTATTTTAGTTATTATTTATTGTAATAGGTCTTTTGATTAGATTCTTAAGGGATTTAGTCGCAGAATAAAGATATTTTCTATTTCTATTTCTAAAACCCTAAATTATAAAAAAATATAATTTATTTTTTAATAGTTTATTGAAACAATATTTTATTCTGTGTTCTGTGACATGGTTGATTATTAACTACGTGTGCCTAAAGTTTCTTGTCATAAATACTTTTTCATCAGCGTTTTTATTTTTTATATCTTGACAGACACGTTCGCCGACAGTACAATAATTACGATTTGACTTATTCATTTTATTAGTTAGAAATGAATAAAATCCATTGCTTAGGAATTGTAATTATATTTTCTCATTAGTAATAGGAAATATTCATTTAACTTTGAATGTTTGCTTCTAGATTTAAATACCAGAAAATAAATTAAAATAGTGGTTTGTAATAAAAAAAATGTGTTATACAATTATTTTAATTATTAATTATCGGTTTTCCATGTTAATGATCGTCGAAATAAGAATGTAAAATTAATATTTTATATTTTTTATCATAATTTTTGATTTGTCAATCAACGTTTCTTCAGCCACTTTTCTGGAAATATCATTCTGCGGTGTAACTAGTTTTATGAGAGAGAATTGCTGATCTTTGGTAAGACCTTTGACGTAATCAAAGACGCGTAGCTCAAGGTCTTAGGTGCTGTACTATTACTTTTAGTATTGGTGAACCTTAGATAATATAAAAAATTTATTTGTTTATTATTATTTGGTAATAGATCGATAAGATTTAAATTTGGTCTCTTTTAGAAATTTTGATTTAAAAAAATAAAATAAAAAAAGATTATAGTAAGTACATGATATTATGCTCTGGATTTAAGGAATCTAGTGTTTATCTGCTATAATAATTGACTATTTACTATTAATGAAGAGATGGATGGTTGGGATGATCAGTCATGATAAAAATGGCAAAAATAAATAATAATATTTATTTTAACATTTGCCGACGTTTTGACCCGAAGTTCAGGCCTTCATCAGGGCTGAGAAAAGAACCAGATAACAATAGGTATGAGAAACATAAACAGTGTAGGTAGAAAAACTAAAAGTAAAATGAAGTAGATAAGTGAAAATTAAAATTAGAATAAAATAAAGTAGGTAGGATAATAACAATAACAAGAACTAAAAAATAAATACTTGTGGTTAAATGGTTGAGTGTCGCGAATAATGAAAAGGAGAATAGTTGGGGTGATCAGTCAGAAATAAGAGGGCAAAAATAAATGATAATATTTATTTTGACCTTTGCCGACGTTTCGACCTGATGAAGGCCTGAAGTTCAGGTCGAAACGTCGGCAAATGTTAAAATAAATATTATCATTTATTTTTGCCTTCTTATTTCTGACTGATCACCCCAACTATTCTTATCTTCATAAAAAATAAATAATAATAACGGCTAAAAAGTGCGGACTAATGAAGTAAACATAATCAAAATAAAGTGATATAAGAACTAAGAACAAGGTAGTATAAGAACTACATTTTATTTTAAGATTACCATTTTAAGTTCTTATGTTACATTTTTTTTATTATGTTTACTTCATTAGTCCGCACTTTTTATCGGTTATTATTATTTATTTCTTGTTATTGCTATTAATCTACCTACTTTATTTTATTCTAAGTTTTTCTACCTACTCTGTTTATGTTTCTCATACCTATCGTTATCTGGTTCTTTCCTCAGCCCTGATAAAGGTATGAACTTCGGGTCGAAACGTCGGCAAATGTTAAAATATTTTTGCCATTTTTATTATGACTGATCATCCCAACCATCCTCCTCTTCATTGTTCACTACAGTCAACCATTAATCCACAATTATTTACTGTTAATTTGAAAGGCTTTATTTTGGAATGATCCAATCATACATCGAGACCTTACGGCTTATATTAGTCCGTGTATGCTTTATGATTTAGCTAGTTGGAATAAGGTTATGTACGTAATGACTTAACATATCTCATGGGTGACCTGCTTTTCCTCCACGATGCTCCTGGAATATGAATTGTGCCGATATTGATCTTATTTCTTGTTGCTTCCAGATCCCTGTTGACCTCTAAAGTGATGCTTTCCCATAGCTTTAACTGCTTAGCTAAGCATCCCATGAATTTCTAATTGAGTAACCGCTCCCATGTGGGGCTCCGGACTCATTAAATTTAGCGGTGAATCGGCCCATTCCCCCAATTATTGGTTCCGTTAAGGTATTAACCATTGCGGTTCTTTGACTAGCCTAATGTATACAACCTAATTACTGCGGACATCGTTTTAAGCGGATAATTTTTAATTATGTAATATTTATCTCATTGTTTGAGATTTATTTTGTTTGTTTCGAACCTTTAAAAGTTTTTTGAAAACAACAATTATTATAGAGGAAGGACATGGTCCGGAATGGCGGTCATAAAAAGACTAAAATGGTGGAAAAACTATTTTATTTAAAGCCAACGTTTCGACCCGACTTTGCAGGTCTTCTTCAGGGCTAGAACGAACAAGATGTATAAAGATATAGAAAATTATGGGTCATAGATTTTCGTTCTAGTCCTGAAAAAGACTTGCAAAGTCGGGTCGAAACGTTGCCACTAAATACAAACAATTTTCTAATATTTTAGTCTTTTCATGCCACTCTGGACCATATAGTCATATAGTACAGACCCCCTTTTATCAAATTATTAACATCCGGCTGAAACTTTGTAAATGGCATCATCTCATCGTAACCTACAAACATTTTATTTACGAAAATTCTCGTTATTGGGACGTTTTCAATGTGGTGGTCGGCAAACTTTGTCTATTTAATTAGGAACTAAAAGCTCGTAAATATCCATTTGCTTTCCACTTGAATCGCAAGATGACTTGAGCACAAAGTCTAGAAAAAAAGGTAGCCTTAAAAAATATTAAGCCATTTGGCGTGACCTTCACCCTCAAATTGGCGAAATAAAGAGGTTATATAGCCCTAACGGCCCAATATTTTTGTAGGCCACCTTTTCTAATCGATTTTGTGATCAAATAATGTTACGATCCAAGTGGAAAGTAAATGGGTATTTACGAGTTTTTAGTACTTAATGAAATAGACAAAGTTTGTCGACCTCCAGATTGAAAGGATAACGAGAATTTTCGTAAATAAAATATTTGTAGGTTACGATGAGATGAAGCTCTTTACGAAATTTTAGCCCGATGTTAATGATTTGATAAAAAGGTGTATGTACCATGGACTATATACAACTAGACATTAAGTAGGCTAACAACACTCAATCAGACCCTAAACTAATCCTTAAAGCTCACCGATGGTAATTCACAGAATGGCCAAATCTTTTTGACCGCAAATACTGATTTGGGTACATGTTGTTATTATGAAATCTTGTTTTAAATTAACTAGAAAGATTTTTTTTTTAATTTATACAAGTTAATATGTGTCTCTTGTCTGAAGAAATTGTTAGTTACTATCCGGTTTAAAATGTTTATAATCCTGTCTACGTTAATCAGCCATAAGAAGTTTTCTTAAAGGTGTGTCAGTATGAAGGTCTACTTCTAATCTGTTATCCTCCTCGTCACGTTGGCCAGATAAACATCATCGTTTCAGTCAAAACATTTCTCGTTTTGATAAGGCGAGGTGTTGTTCATGTAGCAGCTTACTCAGTTCCCATGTACTCTGTACCGGACAAGATAATCCATCATTTAGAATATAACTGTACATATGCTACCCTGCTCGCATCTTTATAAAACGGGAACGTTCGCTCTAGAAAGCGGAGAACTAGAAAATTCCTTCTCTAAATTCGCCTGGCAAAGACATAAAAGAAGATGATACTCCCCGTTAAGGATATAGTGCGTGCCTATTTGCCCCTGACCATATCCGCTCCCCGGTAGCCCAGTTTCAACTCTCTAGAAACTTCCTCTGACAGTGTCTTAAGCAGTTAGGGTCCCGAGATAGAGGGAATTATCCTGAAGAGGCACGTATATGGGAGAAAGGAAGGAAATTTTTGAGGACTCTTTTATCCTGTGCAAGATCTGAGAGAAAACGGGTCCTGCAATCGTGTCGAAATGCAGTGAGATTTCTTCTGTTGATTGCTGATGTTTCTATTTCAGCAGAATTGCAGTAAAGAATTTCAATTTTTATTTTAGTGGATTAATTAATTTTACTACATCGTATATAGATTGAAATTAAGATGTATTTTTAAACACTAATTACTGGCAAGTGGTACACTATGGATTATTGTCCGTGGTACAGACCCTTTTTTATTGAATTATTAACATCCGCCTGAAACCTCGTAAATAGTTTCATCTCATCGTAACCTAAAACTATTTTATTTACGAAAACTCTTGGAATTGGTGCGTTTTCGATCTGAAGGAGGGTAAACTTTGTCTATTTAATTAAATACTAAAAACTCGTAAATATCCATTTTCTTTTTACTTTTTTCGAGAAAAAAGGTGAACTTACAAAATATTGAGCCGTTTGGCGTGACCTACACCTCCAAATTTTCAAAATAACGAGGATATATATGACAAACGGTCCAACATTTTTTTGACCACCTTTTTTATCGATTTTGTGATCAAATTATCTTAATATCCAACTAAAAAGCAAAAAGGTATTTACGAGTTTTTAGTATTAGATTAAATAGACAAAGTTTACCCCCTTCCCCCTTCAGATTGAAAACGCACCAATTCCAAGAGTTTTCGTAAATAAAATAATTGTTGGTTACGATGAGATGTAATTATTCACGAAGTTTCAGACGAATGTTAATTATTCGATAAAAAGGGGTCTGTACCAGGAACTATCAAGAAAAACTAACAATTAATTGTTATTCGTATAATGTTTGAGAAACAAAAAAAACAATGCAAATCAAAAATTTTTTTACTTTCGTAGTTTGAACTCACGATTTGAACCAATTTTATTATAGATTTTTGATGTAGTTGTATTATGTTTTCTACTGTACTAGTTCATAAATTTTTATTAACTATGAATTATTGAATCATGTTTTCCTTTACTTACTTAGTCGCTCACATATTTAATGTTATTGTAGTAATAATTTGTAACCTTAGAATCCTAGTGCTGTGATCATTGACTCAAAAAATTTTTGTTTCTATTTTCAATGTGATTAAAATTATTTAAGGTAGGTGCTATTGACTTTTTTCCACTAGTGTGAATATTTTTTTACCATAGTGGCTCTCTACTCGTTTGGAAAATATGTGGGGATTCCCTGCCAATATCATCAGGATGTCCCGCCGTGTTGTGTTTTGAATCGTTTCCATTCGCTTCTGTAATATATTTTTGCTGACCAAAATGGCTCTCTATTTTTGAATTTCATCTCTACAATCCGGAATAGTTAAATTTTTCCATATAATGTTACTTAAATAAGCATATAGCTCGAAAAGTGACATACAGCGATTACATTTTAAATGTAAAAAATCCAACCTATAAAGTCATGAGTTTGACCCTCTAATATTTAGGGGACTTTTTGATTATTATTCAGTTGTTATTTTTCTTCTGTTTATTTTGTATTTTTTTTTTTTTTTTTAGAAAATATAGTGGGAATGTGATCTTACCTCCCTATAACCATTGTACACGTGACAAAATGTTATATTATTCAATAAAGAAATATATATAATAATAATATACAAGTGAGCAGTTAACCTGCCAAATAATATAGAATAACCTCCGTCCGCTGCTTATAGAACATAATTTTTCCTTTTGTATGTATTTGGGTAGTTTGCATGTTTCTTTTTTATTCCTTTCTTTTTCTTTCTACACATCTTTTTTGCTGTGATATTTTGTTTTTTCTGCCCTAACGATGCTTGAATTGGCGAAACGTTGGCAAGAAACTATTCGCCTGTATGCCTGACACTCATAGCTTTAAAGTTAAGATTTTTCTCTCATAACACATTACTACCAATATCGAACATGTTTTGACAAGAATATGAAGTTATGATCCTTGTTCTTTTTATTAAAAATTAAGACATCAATTTTTGACTATATCTGTCTTTATTAAATTGCTTTTATTAATGTCCGATATTTCGTAGTCATTTCAGCATCACATTAGCCATCAGTAAGAGCGATGACAGAATCTGACATTTCAATTGAAGGAAGCGATGCTAATTTCTGACGATGCGGTTGAAATATAAAGCCATCCCTTTTTTTTCTTCCTCTCAGAAGGTGCCAATTATGTTGCAACAGCTGATCGTTGTAATGCAACACCATCGGATGCAATTGGGTTTTCAACAATGATGGAATTGATTACGGCAGATGCTTGTTATAGTAGTAGGAATTATTATAGGATTTTTCTGGAGTCAAAAAACTCTTACTTAATCTTTCCTGGTATTTTCGTTAGTCCAACTCTGGGATGCTTATCTGTTGAAATCAGCGTTGGTGGAATAATTATGTAAGTTACTGTATTCATCATGGATTATCTATTTAGTTAAATTAAGAATCTAATTAATCTCCAATAACGTATTAGCTCTTTCTATCATTTATTTTTCTTATAATTTCGGGATGATATTCATTTTTCTGATTAATTATTGTTGCTTTCGTGGGTGTAAAACCTTTAATAATGTCGGTATCACGATAATGATAATCTGTTTAGTAACGTAATTGTTTCTTCTTATCAAATGCTAATTATGGGTTCAAGGCTTTTTGGTTTGAAGTTCCAAGGTCTTCGTCTCTTAATATAATGTCATCGATTAAAAGAAAATTTACACCTTGTTTTTGATGAAGTATTTTTTCATCCTGGGATTGTACTGGATATCCTTCGTTGTATTCTTGGTGGACCGCTGTGAACAGTCGTCGTGATTCTCAGACCTTAAAGGTGAATCGAAACTAATCCAGATGAGACCTCCGAGACCTCGCCATTAACGATTCAATTACCAGAAACGTGTTCACTGCCTTAGTTCCGTTATCCTCGTGCGGCGATGTCGAGGTCCTCATTTAGCATTCCACTTTAAGCTAATCCATTATATTGTTACCCTCTTTCTTTTTCTTGTTGCTAGACTAATGAAGAGATGAATTACAGTGGCCTTTACCTAAGTTATCACAATACCCGAGACATGATGTATGTTCCATACAGGCTTATCTTCCGTGACATAACGGATTTCTCCACCATTCGTACAGCTGACGCCTGCAGCGATGCGTTGTGTTGTGGAAGCTCTGTCATAAGGAGCTTTCCTTTTCCGCACGCGACCTTCTAGGTCCCTCTTTACCAATTCAGATTTACGGAAAAGGAGAAATTTGCTGCTTGTCTTAAGACTCAAAAGGAATCGAGTTTTTGCCAAGCTGAAAGTGAAAGCAGGCTTCACTATTCAAAACCCGCGTGCCGCTGAATGCAAATAAACATCGCTAGGTTTTTGTGGAATATCTTTTCTAAAATCATCGTGCCTTATGAATACCGTGAGTTATAATGGGTATACCGTATTAAATTGCGTAAACTGCTATTGAAATGTTGATATCATGTTGAATAAGATTGTTTGTGTGGACGGTTACCAACGCAAAGCATTGATCATCAAAGTACACTTTGTGAAAAATAAAACTTGAATTTGAATTTATACTTCAATTTCAATTGTAAAATTAATGTATTAACTCAACTCAAGTTTTTTTTTTCTAATATATACAATAACAACTTTTACATCGGAAGAATTGTGTGAAATAAAATCAATTGAAAGAATTGGACATAAAATGGTAATAATCACATAATCCTTTGTAGATTAAACCTTCTAATTTAACAATTAATACTTCACATTGTTGCATTTATAATTGTATGTATACTATGTATTATGTTAATAAACCCTTTGTATGTGGGGCTACTACATAGTGAAATGAATGAAGCTGTCTTTAGATGTTGGTTTGTTTATGATTTATATATGTTATTTGGTCACAGTTTACATAGTGTAATGCCTGTTAGACCAGCATCTCATTTAGGACATGAGGCCTTATTGATGAGAACCGCAAGTATCTACTTCTTCACTAAAAATGAGTTTCCTCATTAAGTGAGGAAAACTTCCTCGCGGTATAAACATTTCATTTACGGCTAGAAAGTGGCAGTGGTTACTTCCTACTTTAAGTTGAGAGTCTAAGGAAGACGAGGTCTGGTGACAGGAAGACCGCCGGATGATGAAGCTCACCCAAGGAAGGATCAATACAAGGAGGATCCATATTTTTTAAACAGGATCTTTCAAGTATATCTATATCTTTCAAGTAGTCTATAAATAAATAAATAGAATAATCCTTATGAGCTATTAGTCGTATTATATGTTCTATCTATTCTATCTAGCTGTCCATTTGTCTTTATAGTATTCTGAGCTCATTTCTAGTTTTCTTTTTTTGAATAAAAGAAACGAAAAAAAAAAAAGCTGCGCCAAAAGTCAGTACCACCAATATTACTGCTGCAAAAATGATGAATCCTATGAAAGTTAACAATCAAGTTATTATTTAAAAATTTAATTTTTTTTTTTGAGGAGGGAGAGGGCCAGATATATATATATGGTCTCTAACAAAAGTGGCAATGGTGTCCCAAAGTAGGTGCAACAGATGGAAAATTCATATTTTTTATTCAGGATGTCTTAGACTGCAGACCATGATAATTAAGTGCAGAATATTGTCAGCATTTGGTATTATGCAATTAGCCTAGTGCTACTGTTGACAATTCATGTATTGCCAAAAGGCCTTGCATGGATGTGTAATCCTTAACAACAATTTTTCATATTGGGATACCTTTTTATTTGTCGTTTGTTGTCGTCAACAGCAGACATGTTTTATTACAAACTCATTTTTTTGATAAATTTGGGAAAAAATATTTACATCGTTTTCTTTTTAGAGTGAATACTTGATTATATGAAGCCTCGATAACAAATATAAATAAATAAATTCAATGATAATAATTTATCGAGTACAACATTATAATACTTTAGGTTAAAGTAAGAATATTACCGAGGAGTTTTATGTTCGATTAGGATTCGTAACGGTCGATTGAATTTAAGCAACAAGATATAAGGTTACTGTTGATACCCCGGAGCGGTGCTTACATTAGGAACATATGGAGCCATCTGATACATGTCGCAACCAACCGATTGATCGGGCAAGGACCCTTATGGTGTACCGCAGGAAGGGTTAGGGACAAAGGTTGCGTGCTATGTCGAGGTTAGCCCTTTTCATGTTTATATCGCTTTGCACAGCCTCGGGAGGGAGTGGTCTCAAATGCTCCACGGGCATCTGGTACCATAACTGCTAATAGCCACTCATGGGTTCTTTCATTAAGTGCTCGTTCAGGAATGGAGGGGAGAGAGAAGATAGGGATTAATTACTCAATGGTGAGTTTCATAGTATATGGTATGTTCCTTCTGTGTTAATAGTTGTCGAACGGATGGTTTAAAATGTCGCTCACAAAAAGAAATATTTTTAGCCCCTTGGCTCAACTCATAATTACTAAACTAATTCAGAAAATTTTTTGTTGCTTTCCTATCATCCTTAAAAGTAGCCATTTCTGATATATTAGGGGTCAACAACCCCAATACTTGCACCTTATGTTAATTAGGATTTCCAGCTAGAACTTAGAACTGAGTTGGTTTTTCCTAAGTAAATTCATTGACAACTTTTTTTTAGGAAACGTGGAAAACTATATTTCAATATAGTAATACTCGTATTTTAATATAAAAAACAATATTAAAAAAAAAAATAATTAAGAAATACTCTATTTATGGCACATATCTTCGAAAATCATTGATTATTTTTTAAAAATATAATGCGTATTAAAACCTTAATATAGCGCTGATGAAGCGATATCTATATCAATTTCCAAAAAAAATTATTTGGGGGTGCACGTTGGAAATAAGAGACTCAACTATAGTTAGCTGTAAACAACTAGCGGATCCTGGATTTTATCTATTTATTTAATTTTAATATAACGGTAATTGTCCGAGAAAAAGAAGAAAAAGAAGTGCAACTTTATAAAATAATGTTTAAGTAGTCTTTACGAACCTAAAAAACAAAACAAAAAATCAATGCTTTTAGAGGTTATTTTTTCTTTATACTTGCTTTCATTTACTAACTGTACTTACTTAGCATTACTAACTGCTTTGATTTAAAATGCTTACATACTGTGGTTGTTTAAGTATATATAGTTGAGATCACTCACAGAAGCAAGTATGGACCAATGAAAAATAAATATATTATTCCATTTTAGGGAATCTTCAATCCGAAAGCACTCCTCTCTCTCCTTGCCATGGATTTGACAGTGCTGTTAACTTATGGGAAACAATAGACTACTGATTTTGTTATCTCCCTCAACGCACGTAACCTTCTCGTATCCTCTCATATTTATCCCTACGTCGTATATTACTTGTGTGTCTTTGTCGACGGTAGCATGGATTATATTTACTAGGATCTTACTATCTACCTATCTATCTAATGTTTGTATATGATAGATAGGTAGAATTTCATTCGGGATGTGTGATACCCTTGTTAAAATCAGTAGAACTGAATAATTCTTTAATGTTACTCTTCGCGCACCGAGCCGATCATCAGAGGCCATCTTCCTCTTCACCTGAAAAAGTTTATCATCAAGGAAAGAGTATCGCTTTCATTATCTCAAAGAGGGGAAGAAAAAGCAAAAGGAGGCAATTTCAGTGAAATTTAAGTGCTTGTTGTAAATAGTATGGGAAGACCCGGAGGTGTGTCGGTTTTCTTATCGCCTTTAAAGTACCACTTTCTATAAGAGCCAGACATCAGTTTTTTTTTCCCTCCTCTCTTCGAGACCCTGGGGGCGGATAATAAGCCTTCCATAATCCAGGAAAGAAAAGTCTCGTCCACGGTTTCCAGCAGTGATTTATTAAAAACCGAGCGTTATGCAAATAATCCGTTAGGCTCCAATGGTCTTCAAATGATTAAGGAATAAAAAATTGAGATTCTCTTCCTGTTTATGTCACCTCCTCCAAAAAAAAGATTAATTTTCTGATACAGTTGGAATTGCCTTGGGTTAGTGTGGGAGTCTATACTTTCCCCACGCATTGCCTTTTCATGGTCTGTTACCTCTCCGAAATTAACCTTATATAAAATTATGGTTTCGTTTTTTTACGATAAGAAATATAAATAGTTTGGTCGTGTATAGGTGCTGCTAGGAAGAGGTCGTGCGTTGTGCTGTAAACCTTGCTCTACCCCCTTTCGCAGGCTGCAGATAAACTGTTTCCGCCATTGAATGGTCCCCTGCGGTTCGTTCTTATTTTTAGAGCAGCCATTTTCTAATCGGACTGACCCGTTTTCTTTCTGTCCGTCATGTTTTACAGGCCATTATTTGGCCATCCCCTGCGGGTTACTGCTGTTGTAACATGGAGGACATGATTTATGGCATATGAAAAGTATAGCGACTCCTGCTTTCTAAAAATGGTAATAAAATGTTCAGTTTCCAAGGATGAGGTGACGGCATTTTCAATCTGGTAGCTTAAATACAAGGCCAGATATTAGTACGATCTAGAAACATTAATATTGAAATAAGAATGAATCTACTTTAATAGCTACTCACTTATTGGGCTGATTTGTAATTTTGAGACATGGACCTATGCTGCTAATAAAGAAATGTGACATTTCGTCCACATCGACATCTTCAGTGATTTATTTCTGAACAAAATACCTAGAAATGTCCTGATTGTCTACCGCACTAGGGAAGATAGGAATATTTGAAAAAAAAATCAGGGAATACAATATGAGAAAAACACCCAAGTCCGAGGATTTTACAAACTAAGTTCCGTAATCCTGAATCAGCTGTTAGTACTCAGAATCATTACTAGTAACAAAAATTTTACATAATAGTAATATCTACTACTATTCTATTCTATCTCATTCTCTACTCAAGTATATAGATAATACAAATCGGTACTGGTAGGGCAAAAGGTCATATGTAGCAAGTTTAAACTCTTGTGTGAGATTTTGTAGTCTGCAACCAGGAATAGTCTGGGAATTCCGTAAAAAAATTAAACATTCCCACGAATATTCATTAATTATTTATATAAATGTTACGAATACAGATACTACATTAAAACTGACATTCAATTTTTCTCTTATGGTTTTGAGTGCAGGATAGTTTTGTAAATTGTGTATGATTTGTATTTTAACATTACTTGTCTCACAGGTTGGGCTGTCTCACAGGACTATGGTCCTTTTAGTAAACAACCCTGTGAAAACTCACTGTATAAAACAATAAAAAAAAATCTCATGTTTCTAATCCGTAGTTGGCATTGAAGAATTCCTTCTTTTCTAGAGGATCGGTAGAAAGTTACCCATTTGGAACAGTGCCTTTTTATTTTCTTTAATTTAGATTATTTTATTCCTATCTATTCTGCCATATTTTGCACACCCCATCTTTAATTTATTTACTCTACAAGGTCTTAATTTATTGATCTAACAGGAGTTGTACCTGAGATACTATTATTTTTTTTTTTAAATGTGTCAAGAATAATTCACGATCCAAATAGATTAGCTTTATCTTCTGATTGCTTTTATCTCTTTTACAGTGTTGACTCTCTATGTTGTTGGATATTGCCATGATTGACCCTGCCTTTATCGAACATAGGAAGTGGTTCATACAATGGAATACAGAACCATAAGGTTGGGCTGAGTGGAAGGTGATCGGAATAAGACTCGGCTGCGATTAGGCTGCCCAAGGCCGACGATTGTGCGGTGTGTCGTCAGACAAGGCCGGAGTCCTCATTGCAGCTAATTCCATACTGCAGCTATATTGTCGGTCAGACTGAATCCGACAATGGGCTGTCCTCTGCAGGTGTTTGTCATTCGCTCTACCGAGATCTGACAGTGTCCAATCTAGGCGGCAATTTCGTTTCGATTGTTGTA
The DNA here is from genome assembly GCA_928085145.1 of Nezara viridula. Classification (NCBI taxonomy): domain Eukaryota; kingdom Metazoa; phylum Arthropoda; class Insecta; order Hemiptera; family Pentatomidae; genus Nezara; species Nezara viridula. The sequence continues at coordinate 71,397,261 of OV725081.1, forward strand.
TTGACCTTCTTTCAACATCAATCGTGATGGTATTTCGCTTCCTTCAACTGACCTTGGGCAGAGGCAATTGCTGTTGTGTGACACCATAATTTGAGGGCACTTTGAGGTTTTCATGTTTTAAAATAAAACGAGCAATTGTGAGATATTTTCACTTAGGCCCCACTATTTCATCTTTAAAGAATCCGTAAAGTTTACGTAACACCTCCTAGGAATGCTCTGTGTATTTTATTTCATCATCAAAGCAATATTGTGTCAAAAATTACTGAAATCTTAGACGAGGCCCATTTCTCTTATTGGAGCGACAGAAGAGATGTTTATATTTATTATTCATATCATGTTAACAATATTGTATGCATTTTTCAAACATATTACTTTTCATATAAACGCTGCCAATGTAAAATATTTGTACAGTCAACCTCAATTTATACGCTATAGATAATAAAACTGTTGTTGGTCCCACGCGACTAACAACTTGATCAAAACCTGAAGCACAATATCCTACTACTTACGTCACTTTATATCAAAACATGTTTCCCATATTATAATGTATTACCTATATCTCCCTAAAATCTCTGTTTTTGTTTCTTTATCTTTCTATTTTAGAAAAAAATAAAAAAATTGAACCAAAACGATTCAAGGATTTCATATAGAAAAATCGAAACCATCGCTTCATCTACAATCCTAGGTCTCTGTATAAGGGATTATCATGAAATATTGCTGACTCTGTAGCCAGAAAATATATGAAATATATCTGTGCTATCCTTGCTTATATAATAATTATGTAAGCATTTAAATTATTTTAAAGAAAAACAGTTTGGGCTGATATTTAAATGTGTTGATGGGAATTTAAGTTGAATGTTTTTTACGTGGGAACGTGTCTATTATGTGTTGTATCAGATTTCAAATGAAAATGAGATACATACAGTCCCGCCAGTTATTTTTTTAATAGTAACCTGTTATTTTACGAGATTAAACAAAATATATGATATCGAAAACTTATAATTCACCTAATTAAAATTTTTATTTAAAAATAAATGGTTATTCACATGGCCAAAACTCTGTGATATTTAGTAATATTGTCTTAAACAACTCTTTTTGTTTGCGTCTTCTCTCCCAAACGAAGTCATGTAATAAGAAGATACGTCTATGTCTTAATTTTTCATGTTATACCGTTAACTTAAAATTAATCCAATGCATTTTTATTTCTCAACAGTTTCTTATCTTTATTATCCAATAGTTGTAGCTGTACGTTATAAGTACTATTAGTAATGATTTAAAAATACGCATTGTTATTAGATAATATTAAACTGTTTTATATCCTTTGATAATAAGGTTCTTCACCAGTGAGTGTCTCTGTATAAATGATTTTATTTTACATCTCAAAACTAAAGAATTTTTCTTTGGACCATGTTTATCTTTATAATTTCAAACAACTTTAGTTAAATAAAATTTACAATGTATTTCTATTAAAAAAAATTTGTAATTGTCACGCAAACTATAATAATATGAGACGAAGAACACTTTCAATTATTTATTTTTTAAATAAAAAAGTTTAGATAAAGTTTACATCATGAAATAAATTTTTAATGTTATTAATTATTGTTTTTTTGTAATAATAGAGAGGTATAAAGGAGGAATAAAAAAACTGATAAAGGGACTGTCATAGGTAAAGGACCTGATCATCAACAACCTTTGTTAATTTTTTTGCAAATTTGATAAAATTGCTTGAACAATGTTGGAATCTTATTATTTGTTGAATACACTCTATACAAACGTGGTATTCGTAAAGATAAAATATAAGGCTTGGATGTACTATATATGTTATTGATCGAGCTTGAAGTACTGTGCTTGAGCTGGATGCTTTTCAATTTCAGTGATATTTGAAACAATATTGCCTTGATGCTGAAATAAAATACACAGTGTAGCATATTTTAAACATTATATTTTTGGTGATTTAGGGGAGTGTAAATTATTTCATGTTTTCTGTTGCAATTTAATTGTCTAAATCATATTATTTTAAAAATGAGATATGTTTTTATTAGTTATGATGTGAACATGTTTTTGCAACAGGAAACATGAACTAATTTACACTCCCCTAAAACACCCAAAATATAAGATTAGAATATGCTACACACAGAACCTGGGATCTGTTACGTAAAATTGACGCATTATTTTTGAAGGTGGATTTCTGTTTTGCAAAAATTAATGGTTAATGTCAACAGTAATGATATCCTATAGCAACCAAAAATTAAGACCGTGTCCTATTTTTCTAAATTTAATTTATTCCTCCTAACTCCGTTTCTATTCTGAGTAACTCTTAGCAAGTCGATAAGTGTCATTTGAGGTTTATCGAGTACCATTCTTGTTTCCCTATAATGTAGATTAGGTAAGCTCCTTAAAGTGCTTTAAGTTGGATTGCACAACCTCTTACATGTTTAGTGCATACGGGTTGCTCTTTTCCCTTCTTGATAAAAAGTGGTTAAGGTTGGATATTAAGAGGGATCAGTGTATCGTATCGATTTATTATGGACGATGGTGGTAGCCTTTCTCCCATGAATCAGCTGCTGCAGGGTCCTCTTCATGTGTTGTGCCCATTCACTGGTTTAATAACCCGGCCGGTGCTGGAAGCTGTGCCGTTGGTCATGCACACGCTTCTTTGTGCCTTCCGTCTGATGTTCCTTTCATTTTTCTGCCGTTGGAGCTACACTTCAAGAAGATATATGTTTTCAATACATTTCTGTTGTCTTATCGCTCAGAACCTTTACCTACAGACGTTCCTTCGTGGCATTGTAGGCAGAGATGGGCAAATGCTACTCAAAATACTGAGTATCAAGTATTTTATTCGACCTTTTTTGAGTACCAAAGAATTTAATTACTACTTCAGTTGATGTCAAAACGATTAACTGAAGTAATGATTGAATTCCCAATAGTGATTAAATTTAAGTAAAATACTTGGCACTCGGTATTCAGAGTGGCATTCGCCCATCTCTGATTGTAGGTGGAAGTAACAAATTATCAGACAACAGTCGAACCATAAGGTTTTTTTTTTTAAATCAAATTTTAAGTTTGTCCAAACTATCGCGATCGAAATGTATACAAAATAAATTTGTTTTCATTACGATAGTGTACTTAGTTTGTTTGTGAAATTTAATCATCATGAACAGTATTTGAGTAATTCCTTCTTATTCAATAAAAACCGTGACAACATTAAGAAAAAAAAAGAAACAACATTCGTCTTAGCTCCGTTTTTGTTCGGAATTAGATGAACTTTTTTGTTGCCAATGCTGTCTATAATAGTCCCCCAGAGTTTGGCTATTAAGAACTGAAACACCCTGTGTAAACGATACTAAGTATTGACAAAATATTATACATGAAACTTATTTATTTATTTATTCCAACCTCCCATGCCACAATGGCAATACGGGTGTTAGCGATAGTGTGTTATAGACATGAATACTTAATAATACACTATTACTAAATGTGCACACAGTTCTTCTGTTCTATCTTCTTTCTTCTTGTTTCGGCCTAGCTTCCAGAATCTGGAGGTCTTCCTGGCGCTTGTCCTCTTCTTCTGCGAGCACCAATATGGAAGTGAGCGGGCCCCACCGCCGTCTTCCATCCATATATGAAATCCTTAAACCGCGCGATATTTTCCTCGCTGGAGTGGTATAGGATATTATCTCGCTTTTTTTGGAGACTGGAAGTTACTCCGAGCAATATCTTTTCGGGTTGATATATTTATTCCCTTTGAAAAATACCAAGGTTTTAAGAGTTATGAACAATGCATCTTCTGGTTCCTTTGTGAACTTTTTGTTTTAAGAAGAAGGTGGTGCGACCTGGAACTATTGGTGGGAACTTCAAGTTTTGATGGATTTTTTTTATTTTTTATTTAGGCTGCTATAAAGCCTAAATGGAGGTCGACCCTGGCTGTAATATACCGCATTCTAAAACAGTTTGCCCTGAATCTCGTAATTTGTGGTTTTGCGTTCATAAAATGGTTCGTTGTAATGTGTTGAGAGTATTTTTGAATCTTTTTCCCTTTCACACGACTTATCTTATCGGCTATAGATAGTCTCGTGCCGGTAAGCAATCGATATCCAGCTACAAGGCTCCACTTACGGTTAGATTACAGAAACTATTTTAGCTGTTCCTAGAACCAAAGAGATAATCAAAGTGGTCTGTTGCCCGAATCTCTGTGGTCTATGTGTAGTTACCGTCTGTCGTCATCGGGCGTACTCTAGTTTCGGCAATAACCTTCAATGCCGTTTCAGTCATTACCAATCTAAACTGTCGTAATGGTTTTGCGTTAGGTATGTTACCAACATGTGAATGTATTCGAGCTCTAACTTTCTGACAGCGAGTTTACTCAAGATTATTGTGTAAGGATTATTTAGTGATGAATAATCGAGTCACTCAATTCCATTTACGAACTTTTTTTGGTTTATTATTTTCAATAATGAACTATCGTGATCTTCCAA